>OY747135.1:31745131-32345131 GCA_963556465.1 Berberis vulgaris
TATGGGTTATATTGAGTTCAATTCAATTAAACATGCTATGAGTACCAATTACTCAGTTGATTACTTGTAAATTTGCATATGATAACCAAAAATAAACATTTACCGAAGAATAATGTTAGAGATCAAATCATGCTTATAAATAACTTTTCAGTCATGTAATTAAAAACCAAATCTCATCATTGTGTTGGAAGCTATCCTAAGACTCAAAACAACTACGAAATGTTTTTTAATGGATTGAGGATAATGTGTGGATTAACATTGAGAATAATGTTAGATTTAATGGATTAACAAAAACAAAGTTGTTCTCCCCATACTTAAATCTAACATTATCCTCAATGTTGACATATTAGAGTTTAGTCAATGAAAGATTTAAAAGAGGAAAAACAAAAAACAAATAAACAAAAACAAAAAATAATGAAAATGAAATAATGGGATCGAGAAAGCAAATTTGATTGGGTTTTCTTCTAAGAAGCGTTTGTTTTAATGTCGTGCAGCCTCACGATATCTCCAATTCATCCTCAAAATTAGTGGGAACATGGAGTGATACGTCCTCCAAGTCATGCTCCACAAATGACTCATAATAAGGCTTAAGTTGATGTCCATTCACCTTGAACTCCTTACCAGTTGTGACACTTTTCACCTGTATAGCACCATGTGGAAAAACATTAGTAACAATGAAAAGACCAACCCATCTAGAACGTAAATTACTAGGGAAAAAGTCGAAGACGTGATTGGAAAAGTAAGACTTTATGTGCAAAAGTTTTTCCACGGATCATGCGATCAAAAGTAAGACTTTATGAAAAGTTTCTCCTTGTAAATCCTTGTACTCTCATATGCTTCATTCCTAATCTCTTCAACCTTATTCAGCTGCAATTTCCTATAACGGCTGGCGTCATCAATGTTCATACTGAATGTCTTGATTACCTAATGCGCCCTATGTTCTAGCCCAACTGGTAGATGACACAGCTTCCCATAAACAATTCGAAAGGGAGACATCTAGGATGTCTTATATGTTGTCCTATATGCCCATAAAGCATCATCAAGTCGCGTGTTCCAGTCTTTGTGGGTAGGCTTTACTGTCTTCTCAAGGATTCCCTTGATTTCACGATTTGAAACTTCGGCTTGTCCACTTGTCGCGGGATGATAAGGTGCCGAAACCTTATGTGTAACATTGTAATTCTTAAGCAAAGTTTTGATTGTACGGTTGCAATAGTGGGAACCTCCATTATTTATAATCACTCGTGGCATTTCAGACTTTGCAAAAATGTTTGAACGAATAAACTATGCCACAACTTTGGAATCATCAGTACGGGTGGCTTTGCTTCCACCAACTTCAAAACATAATCAATGACAAGAAATATATAAATGAAACCAATAGAAAAAGGGAATGGACCCATGAAATCAATGCCCCAGGCATAGAAAACTTCAAATTATATATAGGATGTTGCGGCATCTGATCCCTAGAGTCTTTTGGCATCGGTCACAAGTCATGCAAAATAATCTAGCATCCTTAAAAAAGAGTACGCCAATAAAATCCACACTCAAAAACCTTACGGGATGTTCTTTGAGTTCCAATGTCCTCCACAAGTATAAGAAAGACAATATTTCAATATCAAATTAATTTCATAATCAGGCACGCATCTTCTAATCAATTGATCGACACAATGCTTCCACAGATAGGGATCATCCCATACAAACTATTTTGACACTTTCTTGAGCTTATCCTACTGAACTCGACTCAAAGTGTTTAGAATCTATTTGGATACAAGGTAATTCACAATATCAGCATACCATGGTTCAGTTACCTCAACCGAAAGTAGTTGCTCATCAGGAAAATTCTCTAAAATTAGCAAGGACTCCTCAGTCCGGACCAGGCGGCTTAAATGGTCAGCCACCATGTTTTCACTCCTTTTCTTATCCTTGATCTCCATATCAAGCTCTTGAAGAAGAAGCATCCAATGTATAAGTCTTAGTTTTGCCTCTTTCTTCGTAAGCAAGGACATTAAAGTTGTATGATCAGAGAAAATAATAAATTTAGTTCCAATTGAGTATGACCAAAATTTCTCTAAAACAAATACACTAAAAGTTCTTTTCCGGACGTGGAATAATTCAATTGAGCATCATTCAAAGTTAGGGAGGCATAGTAGATGTCGTGAAGACGTTTGTTCCTCTGTTGATCGAGAACTGCTCCTAAGGCATAATCTGATGCTCACACATAAGCACAATGGATGAATCCAATCTGGTGGTGCAATGATAGGTGCTGAAGTCAACAACTCCTTAAGTTTGTCAAACGCCTTTTGGTAGTCCTCATTGAACTCAAATGACACATCTTTTTTGTAGGAGTCGGCATAGGGGTCAAGAAAATTTAGAAAAATCTTTGATAAATAGCCAATAGAATCTTCCATGTCGAAGAAAAAAATGAATCTCTCTCACCGAAGTAGGAGAGGGTAAGTAATGCACAAGATCTATTTTAGTTTTATCAACCTCAATACCCCTAGCTGAAATTACATGGCCTAAAACAATACATTGATTACCATAAAGTGACATTTTTCCCAATTTAATACAAGGATAACATTAATGCATCGCTTCAAAATCAAGGCAAAATTATCCAAACAATGGTAAAAAGAATCACTGAAAACACTAAAGTCATTCATAAAAACCTCAATGATTTTTCAATAAAATCTGAATATATACTTACCATGCACCTCTGGAAGGTAGTTGGGGCATTACATAAACTAAATGGCATTCTTCTATATGCCAAAGTATCGAAAAGACATGTAAAGGTCATCTTCTCTTGATCCTCTAGGGCGATGACAATCTAATTATATCTTGAATAGCCATGAAGAAAACAATAAAAAAAACACTGCCGACTAACCTTTCAAGCAATTGATCAATGAAGGGAATATGAAAATGATCTTTCTTGGTTGTTGCATTCAGTTTTCTGTAGTCAATACAAACCTGCCACCCAGTTTGCATTCGTGTGAGAACTAATTCGTTTTCCTCATTTTTTACCATAGTTATGCCAGACTTCTTCGGCACTACTTGCAAAGGTGAAACCCATTGGCTATCTGAAATAGGGTAGATCACGCCACAATCAAGAAGTTTAATGATTTCTTTTTTCACGACTTCCATCATAGGAGGGTTCAGGTGGTGATAAGCTTTTCTAGTTGCTCTCGCCCCTTCTTCAAGAAGTATATGGTGCATACAAGTTGTAGGGCTAATACCGTTAATGTCGGCCAATGTCCACCCAATTGTATATTTGTACTCCTTCAGAACTCGAATAAACTTTTCCTCCTGCAAAGTTGTGAGTGGTGATGATATGATGACAGACAATGTCTTATCATCTCCCAAATAAGCATACTTCAAGTGTTTCGATAATGGTTTAAGCTCAAGTGTAGGTGTCTGAATCACAAAAGGAAAAAGTTCAATAGTAGATGATGAAATAGAAATTTGGGAAGTCAACTTACTATTAATTTGTTGCAAAGACTTCAAGACCGCCACGGTCTCAATAATTGCCTCCTTCTTTCCATAACTCGAGAGCTTATTAGTGTCACAAAGAAATTTACTACTCTCGTATCCTGCGACTGTAGTGATGGTGGTCTCGAGTTCATCCATGTTCATGACGTATAAGAATTCCTGGGACAAAATGTCTATCACGTCAATAGAGAAACAAAAATGCACATCAACAGGATACCTCATGGCTTCAATGATGTTGAAGCCAATCTCATCACCATGTTGAAGCCAATCTCATAACCATCAAACTCCATGGTCAATTTCCCTGCGTGCACATCAATCTTTGTCCTTTTCGTTTTCATGAGGATCTAAAAGTAGAGGCAAAGGTGCTTAAAATGTTGAATCATCCATCTCAAGAACATAGAAATCCGCCAAAAAGATCAAATGGTTAATCCGCACCACAACATCTTTCAACAAACCTCAAGAATATGCATTTAGAAAGGTCAACTAATTGAATAATAACACCATCATTTTTAAGCTTACCAAGATTCATTGAGCGATAAACAGAATATGGCATAACATTAATGGAAACACCTAAGTCCAACATCGCATGCTCAATTCTAGTATTACCAATTACACAAGGGATATAGTAAAACTACCAAGGTCCTTATACTTATGTGGAAATTTCTTCTGAAGATCTGCAAAAACATTCTCACTCACCCTTACCACTTCTTTTTCTTGAAGTTGTCTTTTTGTCGTGCAAAGCTCCTTCAAAATTTTTGCATATTAAGGCACTTCCTTGATAGCATCAAGAAACGAAATGTTAACCTAGACTTTCCAGAAGGTCTCCAAGATTTCCTTATCTTGTTAATCTTTTTTTGTCTTAGAAAACTTGCGTGGGAAGGCAGAAAAGACAAAAAAGGATCAGCTGCAACCAAATTTGAAAAGCTCACCTTCTTACCTTGGGTTGTTTTGAGACTCAACGGTAGGGAAAGAACTGCTCGAATTCGGTTTGGTTGGCTCTACTTGGATGATGTTGTGGCGGATCCTTATCCTCAATTTGCCTACCACTCCTTAGTGTAATGGCTTTTGCACTTTCAAACCTTCATTTCAAATTTTGAATTATAGAACTAGAAAGTTTGCCTTGCTCATGAATCTTTCCCGTAAATTTAGCTATATGTCCCAACTGTAGCTTCAAATCTGCTATGTCCTTTGCTTGGTTTTGCTTACCTTGAACCAAAGAAGAATGGGAGGCAGTTTACTGTTAAAAATTTTCATCATAATTAGAAGACATACCTAAACTTTGCTAAGGTGGTTCCTGCTGCCTTTGGAAGAAACCAGGGGATAGCCTAGTATGGGCTTGTTGTTGAGGTTGTTCTGAATTCTTCCATCCAAAGTTGGGATGATTTTTACAACCTTCTTTGTAAGTGTTAGAGAAACGGTTATTCATATAGTGATTCTTCCCCTGAAAACTCACAACATTGACACTCTTCCAACCGCCATTTTCAATCAGCTGAGGACATTGATCAGATGCATGTCCTCACATAGTGTACACGCCACAAACTTGTGCAACTCCTAGCACTTTTGTTTTCCCACAGCCTGAGACATAGTGAAGTAAGATTAGAAATTTGAGCTTCTAAATTAGATTTGGTATTTACTTCATGGACTTAGCGTGAGGGCTCTTCAATTCCTTCATACTGTTAGGCATTCAAGGCTTGATTTGCAATCAAGGTTTTTGCTGTTGCTATGGTTTTATCAACTAAAGTTATTGCTGTTGTTGCATCTAACATCTGTCATTCAGGATAAAGCAATCCTTCATAGAAGTACTGAATCAGGAGCTCCTTCTTTATCCGATGTTGCAGACATGATGTTAGGAGAGTTTTGAAACACTCATAATATGCTTGATATGATTCTCCTAGACCCTGTTGTATACCACTAATATTCTTCCTCAATAAGATGATTTTTGAAGTTGGGAATAATTTTTTTAGAAACACTTTCTCCATGCTATCCCAAGAGTATATTGTTTCGGAAGGTAGTTCATAGAGCCAATCCTTAGCCCTGTCACCCAAATAAAAGGGAAATGCTCTCAGTTTCAGGATGTTCTCATAAAAAGTGATTGGTGTCATACTGAAACATACAACCTCAAATTCCTTAAAATGCTTATTCGGATCCTCCATAAAAAGACTATGGTACTTCAAAATATGGTGAAACAAGTTGGATTTTAGCTTGAATGACTTTGTCTTGCCCTGCGCTGCTATTGGATACTAAATGCACAGGGGTGCGACATTGTCAAAAGGTGGATGTCGAATGTTACTTAATATACCTGTTGTTTTCCATGTCGAGCTCTTCTGATTCAGATTCAGAGCTAGACGTTTGTGATTCTTCTATTTCTCACATTCTCTTCCTAAATGTTCTCTCTGGCTCTGGATCGTAGTCTACTAAATTCTTACCAGATCTCCTATTGCGCATGAACTGGTACCCGAGATTAAGACAGAAAGGAAAAACTAAAAAAAATTAATAAAACAAAAAACTAATGAAGTAATTAGCAATTTTACTAATCCTTGGCAATGGCGCCAAAACTTATGCACTATTTTACTAGCACACATCTTAATAACATGCTTTGTAGTCGTAGTTGAAAGTAAATAGGGATCGTTCTAAACGGGATTAGAGTGCTCGCTAACTAACACTAAAGGTAACTAAAAGACAACTAAACAAACTAAAAAAGAAATATTGGGGGATTGGAATTTTCTAATTTTAAATTAATAAAATTATTAAGAAGATTAATGTAAGACTAATAAAACTTAAGAGAAGTATATGATGAGAAATTAGTTAAGGGTTTTATCTCCACACACCAAACATATGCTCATGAACTAAACTCCAATAATTCCTTTACTATGAAAGACAATGCTCAAGAGTAACCGTAGCTGCACTTACTTTAACCTTATTATTTTTCCAAATTTGTTGAATTAAACCCAGCGTCGCTTTCTAACTATTATTTTCATGCTATCTAATCAGGAATCACAAGTTAGATAAACAATCCAAGATAAAGTTCTATGGAAAATATGAACACTGACTAGGCAACCACAAGTACGAACAACATCTTGTTTTTAACCTAGGTTTTTTTTAACCTTACCAATGTTCCTTGGTATTTACTACTTATGAGTATAAGATTAAAATGATTAGGTTAAGCTCTCTTATACACTAGCTCGGGATCCAAGCATGCTTACTAAGTTGGCTACCTTAAAAACATACAAAGAAATTTATCTATAAAGCAGTTAAGCAAAACATAATTAATAAGAGAGAGAGATTGCGAGTTGGGTCGTCGGATGTGGTAGATGTGTTAAGGCGATGGAAGGACGACGAGCAAAAAAAGAGAAATAGGCGAAAGAGTGCAAGTTTTGTGCGTGACGTGATGGTGGTTGATGATACATCAAATTGTCCTCTGATCAGTACTACACGCATGTCATGATATCTCATCAACAGAACAAAGCAAGCCTGATGGCACGCCCAATCTAGCAAGGCCCGAACAACATTAAGCCCATTATTGGAAGGATCCAAAAGGTCGGACCGAATTTGCAATGTGCCACTAAGCCCACACGTCATGCAGTAAATCCCAATACTCATAAGCCCCAATAAGGCAAGTATCTGGGGGATCGACCTAAGATAGGCAGGCCAGCGACACATTTGTTCCGACTAGGAAACAAATACTAGAGTATAAGTCCGGCAAAGGAAACTTCCTTGCATGGACAACACTCAGAAAAAGAATCCTCTCCCGAGATCTAGGAGCACAAGTCGTGTAGGGAAACTACCCTACGTTGACAGCTCTCAACTATAAAAGGATCTCCAGTAAGACCTTTTCCCCTAAACTACGCCACCGAAGGCATAGCTGAACAAAGGCTCTCACACTATAAAAGGGAGATAAGGTTGATGAACTAAAATAAGCTATAGAAACCAAATTTACAACTTTAAGCCTTTCCTAAGCCTTATCTAACTTAAGCGTCGGACTACCATCGGCCGCCACACGGTGGTCTTTGGCATATATATGAAGGTCTAGGTAAAGATGAGGAATGAGAGTAGGAATTGACTACATCAATTTGGCGTTGTCCGTAGTGAATGACATAGTTCCTCAGAAGAAACAATAATACCACCTTTCTAGAAAACCAGAAAGATGGTGACAACAAGGTCTCGCAACAATGGAAATGCTATGGAACCCTCGAACGCTCAAACCAATAGAAGATCGCCCGCTCTAGTGCCACCACCACCACGGGAGAAACCCTTTCAGACCCCGGCGTTGGTGGTAGCCACAGTGGACCCAAGGGTGGATCTACTGTCAACATAGATGCAATAAATCGCAAAAGCGAAATCCTCCACCCGTAGAAGGAGACCGCGGGCAGCGAAAAGCCCAATTCTCAGAGAGCTCCAAAGAACACGTTCAAGAGACCTGCGCTGCCCCAGCAGCTTCTCAATGGACCAGATGTAAAGGAGCGGCCAACAAAAACCAAGCGTCAAGAACCGACAAGCACAACTCACACAACCCCATCCGGAACGGGTCCACAAACCCAGACGTACTGTTTAATCTCACGGTCCCTCGTTCATGGATCATATCATGGACGAACTGTTGGCAAAGAAGTACACACCACCGAAGTTGGAGTTTTACAACAAAACAGGAAACTCGTCCGATCACTTGAACCACTTCTAGCATGTTATGCCACTCAAGGAAGGGTCTGATGCGATAATGTGCCAATCATTCCCTACCAGCCTGAAGAAGTCAGCGCTGACTTAGTTCCATAGCCTCCCTTCAAGGTTTATTAAGTCATTCTGAACATTGATGAAGGCGTACCTCACATGCTTCGTGGGCAACCAACGAATCAGGAAGGGCCCGCATTATTTGCTGCCCTTAAAGCAAAAGCAGAACGAGACGCTGAGGGAGTACATCACTCATTTCAACGATGATCTGACCCTCATTGACGGATGTAATGATGACACTACCATCACATCTTTCACTTCGGGTCTGAGAAGAGGCAAGTTCTACTATTTTCTTATTCTAGACTCTCCAACCAATATGGTAGACCTGCTGAGGGATGCCCAAAGATATATCACTCTAGAAGAGATGCTGACTGCCAAAAAGGAAGTGAACCAAAGAAGAAACCATCTGTCCCCAGGGATAAGAAAGAGGGGAAGAAGAAAGAGGACGACAGCGGGAACAAGAGGAAGCACATTGACAACAAGACTGACTCGGGTCGCACAAGACTAGACAAGGCCTTTAATTATGTCGAGTCCAAATCTGTCACTCCTCACAACACCAGCTTGTCCGACATCCTTGATTCCATCAAGGATTGAGAAGAAAAGAAGTGGTCGCTTAAGCAGTGAGGAGACCTCGCTCGGCATGACAACAACAAATATTGCGCCTACCACAAGGAAGGCGGACCCAATACTAAGGATTGCAGAAACCTTAAAGGAGAAGTCGAGTCTTGGATCAGGAAAAGAAAGCTCAAGGAGCTCCTAGGCTCGAAAAGGAGGCAGGGTCGGGTAATGGAAATAGCAGACGCTATCAAGGAGATTGAAAAAGAAGTTCCCGACATCATTTATGTCCTCCACGTGGTCGGCCCCGAGGGGAGCAATCTAACAGGTCTCACAAGAGGACGCTAACCGAGATGCGAACACCATCTTAGTGTGAGGACCGACAGGTGCAGCATGCACGAGTTCACAACTCAATCCCACTATGACGTTTACAGAAAAAGATCTCCAAGGGGTACATTCTCCTCACAATGTTTCCATGGTCATTTTTGTCTTCATCGCTAAGTGGGAGGTAAAAGGGGCCTTGGTGGATACAGGAAGCTTACTCAATGTCCTGTTTCTCAGCGCATTCCGCAACATGCAACTACAGGAGAAAGACTTAACCTCCGCCACCCACCCCATGGTCGAATTCAGTGGAGAAAAGTGGTTCCACATCGAGAAGATAAATCTAATGGTGGAGGTGGGGGAGCCACAATTACAGAAGTACCTTGTCCAAGAATTTATGGTGGTTGACGCTCTGTCCATCTACAACATTATTCTAGGAAGGTCGTGGCTTCATCATATGAAGTAGTTTCCACTTTCCACCAATGCATAAAATATACAGCCAACCAGGCCCAAGGAACTATCCGAAGAGATCAACCTGCAACAAGAGACTGCAATTATGCAACCTTGAAACAACTGAATTGTTGCCAATTCCAACTTGGGACGCGGAACAAACATGTCAGGCTCCGGACCTGGACAAAATAGGAGAATCACTCTACGAGGGCGGAGGAGCCCGACAACCAAAGTGCAGCTATGCAGAGAGCCGAAATTCAGAGATGGCAGCGCAATCCAGACCAATAAATAGTTAAGTAATACAAGAGATGTTAATCGACAAGGAACTTTCCGCCAACACGAAGTCCACTATTCAGTAACTTCACTATCATTGGCAATACAAGACACTTCACTAGACAGACTATGCAATCCGAGCCAGGACCATATGCGCCTCCTTCAAGGCCAAGTTAGCTTAGTCCCCGCTCGCACTTAAATTATTTTGTTGCTTTGATTTCGTTTTTTATTTTTTGTTTTTTATTTCAGTTTAGAAGAATTGTTCGTACCAGACACATTCTAGAAATAAAACAGATTTATCTATTGCAATGAAAGTTATTACAAAGCTTGCCGACCAACTAGTAAAGAAATTTATACACTAAAAGCATCTAAGTTCGACACTAGTATCTATCCGCTGAAACAAGCGTAAAGATTTCGCTTTGCCAATTTGCCTCCAGAAGATAAGGTGGTGAAAGTAGAGTGTCTTAAAAAGAAGCTAAATAAGCGTGCTCAATGAATTGCTCCATCGAATCACCTTACAAGGATGATTTGAAGGTAGCAACTTGAACCTCGAAACGAAATGCAGACAACTTTTCTCCGCCGACCTGCCCTACGAAAAGGATCTGGAACTGGAGCAAAAGAAGGCATATGAGGATGCCTCTCAAAAGAAGAGTGCATGGTGTGTTGCGGAGTGACTAACCTAGAACAGAAGGTCGCGTACATTAGAGTTCCGCTCCCTCAACCTTCCTTTCATCTGTGGCATCACGTGTAAAGCCTTGCAGATATACAGGGGACAACTGCCATAAACTAGCTGCATGTATCATCACCAAACAACAGTGGTCAATGGGAACTTGGGAGAAACAGAATATGGAAGAGAGACATGTCCATTGAGGAAGAGTTTGTATTTCTTTTTCGCAATATAAGTAGATATTACAAGATCTCATGGGATCAATCAGATGCCCACCCAAATCAGGTGGCATCGCATAACAACAAGTCTTATTAAGACTCATCGCTGCAAATGTTTGAACCTTCAAAGACTCCAGTGAGGGAGATTTTACTTCAGCCTTTGGAAACCCCAAAGCATATTCTCTGGTAAGATGCATTTGATCGACATAATCTATTATTCTCTACCAACCTATATATATAGGCATGATGATTTAAGAAGCAGCGTCAACCCATAGTTACTTTAGCATTAAATGTCGTATGGAAAATTAGGAAATGAAGGTTCCAATTGCAACTACACGAGTTCACATACTTTGAATTAGTGACCCTGCACGCAGCCCCATTAACTAGGGGGAGTAACAGATACTGAATCGTCTCGCAATATGCGTTGTATACTTGGCACGCTGATCTACAATTTTTTTTCTAATTGGGGCCCTTCAACTAGTGGGCCCAAGCTTATGCCCTGCTAGATCCGGCCTAGCACATGCAAATGTACAAACAACAAAGGCCTTGAGCACCCATGGAATAAAGAGCGCTCCTACAGAGTATTATCAGTAAATCTAAGGCATCAACCCTATTGTTATTCCATTATTGTTCATTAAAGCAGGTGTCCGATCAACCAATCCGACTCTGGAATCGGACCAATAGGTGAACTAAGCAAGTAAGAAAACCCAAGTCAGACTTACACACCCACAATATTATTTTGACCAAAGCTTAGTCAGCTCTAACTGATTACAATAGCTTTTAGTCTGTTCTAACACCTAGCCCACCAAAAGCAGATGGCGATGGGTTAGAAAGTGGGATATTAGTCAGCGTTTTTAACACCTGACAATGATGGCTTTTTAAAGACCGTTTTCCAACCGTATATAATGGTTGTCAAACGTAACCAAAGCTTACTTGGTTTTGACCTATGATGATAGCTTCTGATACGCTCTAACTCCCAGTTTGTTAAACGGGTGTCAGCGGTTTAAAGAGTGGTAGCTTAGTTAGTGCTCTGATGCTTGATCGAGAAAACTTGCCAGGTATCACTGTCCAAACATGGGCAATAGTGACCGAACCCGACCAAAGCTTAGTCGGTGACAACCAATGACGATGGCTTCTAGTTTGCTCAAAGCCTAGTCCGCCAATGACGGATTCCGACTGCTTAGAAATTGGGAGTCTAGTCAACGCTCTCAATGTCTAAATTAAGATAGCTTTCCAAAGATCACTACTCGGACACAGACGATGATTTTCGAACAAGATCAAAACTTAGTCTGTGGCCACTGATGACAATGGCTTCTGGTAAGCTCGAAGCCTAGTTCAATGCGTGCAGATTCCAATGTCCTAAAAAGTGGGAGCTTAGTCAGCGTGATGATGCCTGACTACGACGGCTTGTCAGGGATCATTGGCCAAATGTAGACAATGATTGCCGAACACTGCCAAAGTTTAGTTAGAACGACTGACGATGATAACTTCTGGCTCACTCCAATTCCTAGTTCGCCAAGAGCGAATCAAGATGGGTTGGAAAGATGACTTGCTAGGGACCACCATGGTTGCCGAACCTGACCCTGGTTTAGTCAGTTATAACTGGCGATAACAACCTCTGGTCAAACTAAGCCTATTCCACAAATAGCAGGTAAAGACGAGTCGAAAGTTTGGTCAGAGCTCTGGAAAGTCGACTGAGATGACTCGCGACGACTATTGTTCAATCATCTACAATGGTGCACGTGCTGGGAGCACAGTCTGACTAATTCACTTACAATAGCAACAACAACTACTGGTTCAACATATAGCCAATCCGCCAGACAAATGGTGAATTATACTCCTCGATTTCTAAAAAGACTGACTAGAATTGCAAAAACTATCACAACACAAGTAGTTAGAACTCTCACTAGAAGATCAATCATAAAGCTTTGTAGCCTAGCAGAGCCTCTCGTCTGAGAATTAGCGTCGAAATAAGACAAAGTAGGAAAAAGCCAACAGAAAAGCAATGGAAAAATAAACATGTATAGATACAATTCATTTTCAAGCCAAAAGGAAAATACAAGGTTCACTCCTCATCAGGAGGAGATTCAGATACAACAGAGCCAGACTTAGCAGGAGAAGAAGTCGGAGATACATCTGTACGTGTTGCCTCCCAATCATCCTAATCAGGTTCACCTTCTTCTTCAAACGGATCGGAGGCCACTCCAAACTCTGCGTATGCAATCTTTTTATAATATGAGAGATCCCAATCGGGATGCTCCTCCTTTATTAGATGCAACATCTCCAGCCTTCCATGCTCGACTATGTTGAACTCAAATGTGCCTTGGGCCTTAAGAAGCTTATTCGCGCACCGTTCATTCATCAAGCTCCGGCTCTAGCCGCTCTAGCTTGCCCGACATCATATCAGTATTGGATTGCTCGACACCCAGCTTATCATTAACAATACTTAGCTCATTATTTGCCAAAAAGAGTTTTTATTCAATGGTCCGCACACTCTTGGCACTAAAATCAACGTCAGCCTCTAACTGCTCAAATCAGACAATCCATTCGGACTCCTTTTTTACCCTTTCAGTGTGCAGAGCCTGTAGTTCAGCCATCACTCAAGCCACAGTCTCGCCGGCAAACTACAAGTCACGACGGACAAGGGTCAAATCATTCTCGAACCGATCCCTCGCGGACACTCTCCCCCCAGATCGGACTCTTCACCATAAGGTCGACGATTGGACGACTCTACAACAGGTTCATGATCCAAATAAGGGCAGAGCACAAAGTTTTTCATTGAAAACGGATGACCAGGTGAAGCTTCCACGCCCTCTTGCAACAACATTTTTCATAACCTATGCCTGCTCTATACTCAATTTGGTTACATCCTCCACGCCCACCATTTGCACATACTCCCTCTCCAAGTCAAGAAGGGAGATAGGGGCCTTGACCTGAGCATAACGCCCCTTGAAAACAACAGTCTCCGCCCTGGCAAACGAATCAGGCATTTGCCCGACAACATCATATCCCTCGGACGAAGCTAAGCGCCTGCGGACAGGTCTAGACAAAGCACGTGGCCTTTTCAGACGCACAGGAGAATGAAGTGCCTCATCTATTTCTACCTTCCTTGAAGGGCTTGGGACTTTAATCATTGGAAGTTTCCTCTTCTTTGAAGTAGACACACCTTCGGGTTTTGGCTTCGAAACCCTAAAGAGAGTGGGAGCATAAAACCAAAGAATAGCACTAGATCGCACTCTTTTTAGGGTTTCGAAGCCAAAGTCTGCTGCACTTGACATTAGAAGACTCAATGACATCCTCTATCTGCAAACGAGGCATGTCGCGAAACGCATTCAGAGTTGCTTTATCCTCAGCCAAAAGTGGTGAAGTTGAAAATTTCCCTACGTAAAGTGCAAAGGTCAATCTGATATGGAGTTAACACAATCAAGACCAGAAAAAGAATTGAACTTAATCAGTTGTTTGAATTCCAGCTCGACCGAATGACCAGCAAGCTCAAAATACTTCAAGTCCGCAGGAGCAATGAAACAAAACTTCTGCCAAGATTTAAAATCGTCAGGCAGATTGCCAAAGCAGTCCAACGATGCCAGCACACACAGCGTGCTCATTTATCCGAAATAAAGTAAGCAGTTGGATCACCCTCAAAGATACTCGAACAACAACGTCCTTAGCCCTAATTAGAATGGCAATCACAGTCCTATACCTGTTCAACACCGGTTGGGCGGGTGTAATGCTGAGGTATGCCAGGAAGTCCCAAATCTCTTTGATAACAGGAAAGCGGACACCTGATTGAAGCATACCTCGGTAAAGATACATAAAACCCTCAAGAAGGGACAATGGCATTAGAACGACACCCAGAGTGCAGAGCATTAGATCATCAGGATTCTCCTATGTTTTACGAATGACTTCTAGATCCGATTCAGAGAGCAACCACTCCTCAAAAAACTTGCGATCCTTAGCGAACAGTTTATCGGAAAGATGATTTTTTGCCCGCCAAGAAAGATAATACAAGCTTTTGAATACATAAACTGAGCAAAGTCAAAAGCACAGTATGCGGTACGACAAAGCAGAGTCTCTAAGATCGAAAAAGTAAAGAAGCCAAGCTCCACGGAGAAGAGATCTACATAGAAAACAAAACTCTCGTTCTTTCTTTCGAGCAAACGCACGCCCAATTAATGAAACTCGCCGCTCAAGTAAACAACTCAGACTCAACCATCATGACTCTATAGTTCACAATGGATGGATGGATGGATGGAGGGAGGTGATTGCAAGCTGCTAGAGAGTTGGAAGGTCGATAAGGGTTATGATGGTCTGTGGTTGCGATGTAGTGAGCGAGGCTTTGATGAAGAGAAGGGAAAATGGCGATGGTCTCTGTGACTGGCTGTTGCAAGGAGATGGAAGGTGATTCAATTTGTGGCTAAGAGGTTGTGAGCGGGGTGTCTCTCGAGAACAAATATTGTTCCATTTATAGATGTGTTTCTGAGGCTTCCTTCATTCCGTAGTTTCCTTTTGCAACAAGTCATCTTAATTCAAACCAATTTACACTTTTTAGCTTCTATGTTGAAATTTTTGTATTGCAACCTACACAAATACAAAAACATGAATTACTACCAAAAATAACACATACTAACTCAAAAGGTATGGAGAAAATACAACAATATAATTGCTTAAATATGTTTTTATCAATCATATTGGTGTGATAACACTCATCATCGTCACGTGGTTGCTTTCCAATGTTGAATATGTTGACCTCTAGTGTCATGTTCCCAAAGACAACTTCATCAGACCATTTATGCAATTAATAAGAGAGCAATGGCAAGGAAAGGTCGACCTAGAATGATTTGATTTGTAGACTCCATATTAACCACAGAATTGGTATTCAAAATAAGAAAGTTAACGAGGTAATAGAATTACCGATCTATATCAATACATCCTTGATTATTCCTCTTGGCTTCTTAAGCGATCGATCGGCCAATTGCAGTACCACATATGTGGGTTTGATCTCTCCTAGACCCAGTTGCAAATAGATAGAATAGAGCATTAAATTCACACTTACTACTAAACCCAACAAAGCTTGGTCGAACTCATAAGTCATGATTTAGCATGTGCCGTGGGACACTGTGGATCTTCATACTTAGGTGGTGTCTTCTATTCGATCACCACACTTAACTGTTCAGTCAAGAAAGCTATCTTCTTGACATTATGCTTCCTTTTGATGATGCATAGATCCTTGATGACCTTTGCATAAGTTGGTACCTGTTTAATCACATGCAGCAAAGGTGGGTTAATCATAACCTCTTTTAGATGTTGTAGGATCTCACCTTGTATTGTCGGACTTTTCTCAGTAGGTCGAAGCGCTTGGGAAAAAGGGACTTGAATCAGAATGTTCTTGTTTGGCTCAACCTCAAGGGTGTTCTCCTTGTTACTTGGAGAGGTGTCTGTAGTGGTTGACGGGCTTGGTCCATCTAATATCTTACTACTCCGAGTATTTATGGCATTGAACTCTTTGATGTTATGAGAGTCTGAAGTAGTGGTTCGTGCCATATGTTGCCCCTTAGGATTTGCTTGAGGATGGGATGGAAATTGGCTACACTCTTACATTATCAAAAAACTTGTCAGCTTGGTGATCTAGTTTTTTATCTCCTTGTTCTCTTCTACCACCTGTGTCGACGCAACCTCAAACTTTTTTATTAGTTTTACCTTGTGCTTCTATAAACGCATGTAATGTATCACCTAAGGAATTCCTATTAAGTTGTGCATTGTATGAAGGTGCATGGTATGGTCTAGGTGGTTGGTCCTTTAGGAATGCAGATTAGTTCGAGTCAGACCTCCAACCAAAAAGTTTGGGTAATCCCTCCACCCAGAATTATAAGTGTCAGAGAATGGTGAGTATGGTTTCTTGTACATCCCTAAGGCGTTGCATTGTTCCTCATAAACCCCTCTCAACTTAGTCAAGGTCGGCCAATCTTTTGCTAGATGGTTTAGCCCCGCAATTAAAACAAGTATCCTGTGACTCAATTTTGGCAACATTATGCGTGGTTCTACCATCCTTGGTCTTAAGTGCCTCTAATTCTCTAGTCGTTCTCTCTAATTGGGAGATACGCAGGGTGTTCCTTTCCCCCACAATGACGCTCTGGTAATATCAGTTTCAATAGCGAAATGGGAAGTCAAGCAAGTACTTATTGCTACGGGCAGTTCTGCCAACCTCTTATACTTGGCAGTGTTCTGCAAAATGCAATTCAATGGGGAAAGACTCACACCCACCGAACAACCTATGCTGGGCTTCAGTTGTGAATAATGCCACCTACTTGGACGAGTTCGGTTGCTAGTATTAGCGAGAGCACCTGGCAAAAACCGAGTTTTGTTGACGGACATCTTTATCGTCGACACCCTATCCGCATACAACATGCTTTTAGGGAGACACTGATTGCACGATATAGGTGCAATATCCTCTAACATGCATTAATGCCTCAATTATGCAGCAATAAAGACCACCAACAAATAGCAATCACAACAAAGATTAAGGAAGCCATTACAACAACCTCCCAGTCAAATGCAGATGGATCGGTCCATCCTAAACGACAATGCAACTCCAACCAATCCACCACTTGAACATAACTCCTAGAAACTACAACTGACACTACAACAGGAAGAGCTTACCTTAAGACGTCTACGGGATCATCTAGCATGACATTGAAATAATGGCCTTAGCTTAGAACTCCAATTGAATTTGCTCACTCACTTGATGTGCTTAGCTTACTACTAGAGCTAGATGGGTTTAGCTTTTCTTCTGCACGAGGATCCATCGTAAAAGGAATTGAATTGGCTTAAAATCTCAAATAAAAGAGGACAACCGAATACCAGCCAACCAGAAAAAGAGATGACATCAATCCACCTTGATGGCTCGGAAGGAATCAAAATCATTTGAATTGGGACAAAACTTCACTTGGAGCTGACCAAACAACTAATCCAACTACTGAAAGACAACCAAGACGTATTCTTTTGGACAATGAAAAACATGATAGGTATTGACCCCTTCATCATCACACATAGACAACAAGTCAACCCAGACAAAAAGCCAGCTCAACATAAAAGAAGACCAGTCACTCCATAGAGCAATTAGGCCATCAATGGGAAAGTGCACCGCGTACTGAATGCAGGAATTATAAGAGAGTCCCACTACCCAGACTGGCTGGCCAATATAGTTCTAGTTAAAAAAAAAAGGGGAGTAGAGGGTCTGCATGGACTACGCGGACCTCAACAAAGCCTGCTCAAAAGATGGCTTTCCACTTTCACGTATTATAGATCAGATAGTGAACACTACCTCCAAACATGTACTCCTCAGCTTCATGGACGTATATTCTGGATACAACCAAATATAGATGCATCCACCACACTAGGAGAAGACATCATTCATAATAGAAAAAGTTACGTACTGCTACAGGGTGATGTTGTTCAGATTAAAAAACACGGGAGCAACATACCAGCGCCCGGTCTACAGAATGTTCAGTGACCAGATTTGCAAGACCATGGAAGTACACATTGATGATATGCTAGTCAAAAGCCTACACAAGGATGACCACATCAAAGACCTACAAAATGCCTTTTTCAAACTCTACAAGTACAAAATGAAGCTTAATCCAAAAAATGGTACATTTGGAGTAGAGTTAGAAAAATTTCTTGGGTACAAGGTCAACCAAAGAGGAATCAAAGATTCGAAATAGATACAAGCATTGTTAAACATGCAATCGCCCACCAACATCAAAGATGTAAAAAGCCTGAACAGTGGGGCAGTAGCCCTGAATAATTCATCTCTAAATCATCAGACAAATGTCTCCCTTTTTTCAAGATTTTTAAAGGGAACAAAACATTCAAATGGAATGAGGAATGCAAACAAGTTTTTTAAAACCTAAAGGCATACATGGGGGTACATAGTTACTTTCAAAACAAAAGCTAGACGAGATGCTATACTTGTATCTATAAGTATCGAAACACAATCAGCTCCACCCTAATAAGTGAGGATAAGGGAATACAAAAGGCAGTCTACTTCATCAGCAAAACATTTGCGCAGAAGCTAACTACCCAGCACTGGAAAAATTAGCACTAATGCTGATCGTATCTTCTAGAAAGGTTCACCCCTACTTCCAGTCCCATTCCATCACTATAATTACATAACATCCACTTTGGTCAGTATTGCAAAACTCTGAGCTGTCAGGCAAATTAGTGAGATGGGTGATAGAACTCGGTTAGTTCGACATCAACTATGCTCCAAATATAGGAATAATAGCTCAAGTATTGGCGAACTTCATCACCCAATTCATAGGCGGTAGCCAGCATTAGTCATACAATGATAAGGACAAGAAACTGCATCACCCCACACATAAGGATGGATTTTGCACAGTGACAGAGCATCCGACGAGAAGGGAAGCGAAGTTGGAATAATTCTATACACCTCAGATGGGATGACTTTGGAAAATGCCATCAAATTCAGTTTCAATGCCTCCAACAACAAAGCTAAATATGAAGCGCTAATAGTCGAACAACAATTAGCTAAACACCTCGGAGTAAAGGAAGTCAATGTTTTCACTGATTCCAAATTGGTGGTTAATCAATTGAATGACGAATTCCAAGTGAAAAAACGCATGAATGAAAACATACCATCAAAAGGAAAATGACACGATTGAAAGTTTCAACACAATCATGAATCGACGTTGTGCACGGGAGGACAACCATAGACCAGATAGCTTGGCGAAAGAAGCTTCACGTGCAAAAGAAGTCAATAGCCCTCTCATCATAGTGCAAGAAAGTTCAATCTTGGATAATGATGCACATGAAGTATGTACAAGAGACCAGGAAAACTATTGGATGACTCCAATTCTAGCATACATACAAAACAAAACTCTGCCAACAAACAAGATGGAGGCTCATAAGCTGCGAGACAGAGCAACATGGTACACATTGATAAGCGACATGCTATACAAGAGGCTCGCCAAAGGTCCGTTGCTAAGATGCATATCACCAAGAGATGCCGACTATGTTATTCGAGAAATTCATTTCGGCATATGCGAGAATCATCTGGGAAGCAGAACACTACCTCACAAAGCCCTAACATTACGGTATTATTGGCCAACAATGCCAAAAGGAAGCCAACGGACTTGTTCGATTTTGTGATAAATGACAATGGTTTGCTCTATACACACACATACCGGGTCAGAACATGATCCCCATGAGTAGTATGTGGCCATTTGCACAATAGGGAATTGATATTGTAGGTCCGCTTCCACTCTCTGACAGGAAGAAACACCTCTTTGTGGCAGTCAACTACTTCACTAAATGGGTAGAAGTAGAACCACTGTCAAAAATAAGAGAAGCTCATATCAAAAACTTTTTATGGAAAGAAATAATATGCAGATTCAGAATCCCCAAAACAATGGTCACCGACAATGGGTCACAATTTGAAGGCAAAAAGTTCTAGAAGTTACGTGAGAACTTGAACATCATTCACCACTTCTCAGCAACCATTCATCTGCAAGCTAATGGACAAACAGAAGTCACCAACCAAACAATCTAGAGGCCATCAATAAAAAACTTGAAGCTGTAAAAAGATTATTGATAGCTGAATTTCCAGGCATTCTCTGGGTCTATAAGACAACAAAAAGAACTCCAACCGGAGAAACACCATTCGCCCTAACTTACGGGGCCGAGGCAATCGTACCAGTCACGATTAGCATGCCAACCTTCAGAGCTAAACAGTTCCGAATAGAAGACAACAATGAAGCGCTGCATGACTAGATCTTCTCGAAGAAAATGGGACATAGCTTCAATCAAAATGGCGGCCTACCAACAGAGAATGGCCACCTATTACAATAAGAAAGTCAAACCCCACGCATTCAAAATAGGAGACTGGGTACTCAGAAAGATCCATATGAACACAAAAGAACAAGGTGCGGGAAAGTTAAAACAAAATTGGGAAGAGCCATACAAAGTGGTCAAAATCAATAGACCAGGAACACACTAGTTAAAAAATAAAAATGGAGAGCAACTCAAGAGGCCCTGGAATGTAAAAAACCTGAAAAGGTATTATCAGTAAACTATTACATTCTAGTAAATTTTCGTTTCTCACTCCAGTAAGTTCAGCTAGTTGGGACATCCAATTCAGACTAAAAAATTACTTAAAAATTCTACTTGTCCAATCACAAAGTCGGACAACGAAGTATATTAAACTAGTCAGGACACCTAAGTCTGACTAGTTGATTACTTATAAAATCTTTTTGTCCGACCACCAAACAAGACAATTGAATGTATTAAACTAGTCAGAACATCCAAGTCAGACTAGAAAATTACTTACAAATCTTCTTGCCTGATCACCAAGTCGGACAGCGAAGTGTATTAAGCTAGTCAGGACAACCAAGTCAGACTAGAGATTTACTTCTAAATCTTCATGTCCGATCACCAAGTCGGACAAAGAAGTGTATTAAGCTAGTCAGGACAACCAAGTCAGACTAAACATTTACTTATAAATTTTCTTTTACGATCTCCATGTCGGACAACAAAGTGTATTAAGCAGTCAGAACAACCAAGTCAGATAAGATATTTACTAATAAATCTTCTTGTCCGATCACCAAGTAAGAAAATAGTGTATTAAGCTAGTATGGACAACCAAGTCAGACTAGGCATTTACTTATAAATCTTCTTGTCCGATCAACAAGTCGAACAACGACAACCAAGTCAAACTAGACATTTACTTATAAATCTTCTTATCTGATCTCCATGTCGGACAACGAAGTGTATTAAGCAGTTATGACAACTAAGTCAAGCTAAATATTTACTAAGAAATCTTCTTGTCCGATCACCAAGTCAGAAAATGAAGTGTATTAAGCTAGTTTGGACAATCGAGTCAGACTAGGCATTTACTTATAAATCTTTTTGTCCGATCAACAAGTCGAACAACGACAACCAAGTCAGACTAGACATTTACTTATAAGTCTTCTTGTCTTATTACCAAGTCGAACAATGAAGTGTATTAAGCTAGTTAGGACAACCAAATATTTCTAGGCATTTACTTATAAATCTTCATGTCCGATCACCAAGTCGGACAACAAAGTGTAGTAAGCTAGTTAGGACAACCAAGTCAGACTAGACATTTACTTATAAATATTCTTGTCTGACCACCAAGTCAGGCAACAAAGTCTATAAAACTAGTAAGGACCACAAAGTTAGACTAGATATTTAAATTAAAAAATCGTTTTGCCCAACCACCATGTCGGAAACAAAGTGTATTCAACTAGTCAAAACCACAAGATAAAACTAGAAGTTTCCTTTTAAAGTCCAAGAACTAAGTCGAAGAATGATGTGTGTTCCGCTAGGCAAGACCACCAAGTCCTCCCTTACAAAATTTTCTAAATCTAAAACTACCAAGCTAGACTAGAGTATCTATGAACCCCAGACATCAAAGTCAGACTACATTTAATATATTTTCTAAGTCTAAACTACCAAGTTAGACTAGAGCATCTATGAAGCCCTGACGTCAAAGTCAAGCTACATCTACTATATTTTCTAAGTCTAAACTACCATGTTAGACAAGAACATCTATGAAGCCTCGACATCAAAGTAGGGCTACATCTATTATATTTTCTAAGTCTAAAACACCAAGTTAGACTAGAATATCTATGAAGCCCAGACCTCCAAGTCAGGCAACACTTATTATGAGTGAGGAAGACAAACAAAAGGAGAAAAATAGTTGGGCCAAAAATTAGAAATTTTACTCATGATTCAATCGATTACATCAGGAAGGGGGATTATAGAATGAAACAACAGGAAGTGAGGAAACATTGTCATCTTTGGCAGCCTTAGTCGGAGATGAGTAAGCATTATCGTTGCCAGCAGGGTCAGTCAAAAGAGGTGGAGCAGGATCTTTGTCGACCACGGGATGAATGGAAACATCTTCAAAAATTTTGTCAGCTATCACACGATACTTAGAGAGGTCCCAACCCTCCTCCGCTTCCATATAATCAAGGAGATCAATTCAGCCATAAACAACCTTGCTCAACTCAATGTCAGCTGCACCAGCCTTAGACTGCTCAACAAATTTAGACAATTGTTGTTTGGCCTGAGTAAACTCTACTTCAATTCCAGAGAGCTTCTGAGATGCTTGTTCCTTTAGGTTTCTCTCCACAACAAGTTGTTCCTTAGCAAGAGTGAGCTCTACAGACATCTGCTCCACCTGTTTCTTGGTGATATTGTGAAGAGCAGACTGAGAGTCAGCTAAAGTTAATGCTCAATCATGAGCTTCCTTCGTGGTAGCAAACTCACCCTATGTGGTAGGTAGTTGCTTACGAATGTGATCCATCTCCTTCTCGGCAAGAGCCACTTCAAGAGCATACTTATCCTCGACAGCCTCAACTTCGTTCAACGTATCCTAATAAGCATTGGCAACCTTGACTCATAAGCAAAATTTTCCTTCAACTTATCTATCTAAGTGAGGGCATCAAATAGTTGCAACGACTACTACACATACCTCTTCTCCAAGGCATACACTTGCTCATAGGAAACCTGATATTCAGTGAGATGGGACATCTCCTGTTCAGAGCAAAT
This sequence comes from Berberis vulgaris, assembly GCA_963556465.1. NCBI lineage: Eukaryota > Viridiplantae > Streptophyta > Magnoliopsida > Ranunculales > Berberidaceae > Berberis > Berberis vulgaris. Next base: position 31,768,406 of record OY747135.1, read on the forward strand.
AAAGAAATCAAAAATATTGTAAACTCTTTACTTCCATTATTTGCTTCACACTTTTATCAAGGTGATCCCCAACAGCACAAACATGCATCAAGGCTTTCAACCATTTTTGCAATGAGTTAATATGATTATGTGCACTTTCTTGCACGTCATCCTCCGAATGCCAAACGAACCCACCATCTGTATTGATACGAATAGCCCCAGGAATGGGCTCTTTCCAGCTGACTTGTGAGTGGAGCACAGAGGGGTTAGGAATGATCGAAGATCCATCCTTGGTCATCCTAGCAACGACCGAAACACCATTGATGAATGAAATACCACATTTCCCCTTATTGTCAAGAACGACATAACAAGACACCGGACGAAAAGGAAGAAAGTTAGACAACTCCTTCAGACTTAGATCTGCAACAGGAGGAGGAGGAGACCTGGAGCTCTAACCTTGATCATCAACAACCTCATAAAATAGGATCATATTCGCAGTCACCCAAGGACAGCTCTGCATTTGGATCCGAAGACTTCTTCAGCGCAAGATGTGTCATCTTATTCGAAATGACATGAGCTTCCTCATCTAACACCTTGTTGAGGCCCGTCACTCCAGCAGTAGCAAGGAGGTCTTTCTCATATTCACTAATCGAAGCACGAGAAGAGGAAACTTCTTCCTGACTCCTCGCCATAGCCTGTTGCATCTCCTCATCTTCCTGAGCAACAATAAGGGAATCGTATTTATGGCTCTTCTCTAAAACCACAAGAAGAACGGTAGTCGAAACACCCCTCACGGAATAAACGACTCCAACAGCAGAACCTAACCCAATTGGCCTCTTCTGCTTTGAAGGCCGACCATCATCGACCAAACCACTTACGATTTTCCTATTGGAAGGATTAACGAGCCTCGGAGCCCTATTCTTCTTCGTGGTCAGACCAATACCACCATTGCTAATAAGAGGGCTCCTCGTCCTTGTGGTCAGCTCCGCACCCTAACCACCAACGCTAATAGGAGGACTAGGTTGAGCAACAGTGACACCAAAGTCATGTTCATACACACCAACGATCATAATTGAGTACTAAGGCCATAAAGGCCACTCTGGTCAGTGACCTCCAACTAGAGCACATCTTCGAGAATCGTCCAAGGAAGGGAAATGAATCAAGCCTTCGTCTCTTTCTCCTCTGAAAATAGTTACAAGTTGTTCAGGTTTCTAGGGGTCATGAACGACCTAAGAATGGATTTACGGTCAAAGTTGAAATACCTTGATTCCATAGAAGCACAAAACCAAGTCCTCTCGCAGAACTTGAAGTCATCTTTCAGTTTGCCCAAACAAGCAGGAGCAAGCAGATACCAGACAACATTTTTGTTGACCTTCAAAATCATCAGAGAATGCAACGCATTCTCATCCAGATGAATCCCAGCCTGCAGAGCCTTCACCAGAGTACCAACCAAAACCCTCTAACCATTGGGACCCAACTAAGTAGGAGGAATGCCAATCAAATCCAGATAAGCCTATATGACATCTGAAACTGGGAAATGGAGACCATCCTTGAGCATTCTAGGTACGGGGTTGTGTAACCAACCCTTGGCTGAATAGGGCTTTCACCATCTCTTGGCAGCACAAAATGCGAGTCGGACGAAATAGAATATGTATGGCGGAGTTCATCCAACATCGCTTGGGTTGCCAACACATAATCAAAGAACTCCACATAGTGAGCCAAATGAGTGTCACTAATAGATTTCTTAGGATTCATGCTGAAAAACTTGTTAACTTGGAGAATAAGAGAAAAAAAAAAACAAGTTTTGCAAATGAAAGAAGGCGTAAAAAAGATGACACCACCAAATAACGCCCTTATATAGGACTGGCCAACGAAAAGACAACCAATGGAAGATCGTTTAGGAAATGATGGCTGCACGAAACCCTAAAATGACACCAAAATGAACTGATTGATTGTAGTGAAGAAACAATTAAATCATAGCCATTGTGTAGACAGTTGTTAATGGCATTAAATGTTGCACAAAAATTGATGATGAACCTCGAATACCACCCGTCGTGCAGTAAGCGGCCATGAAAGTGAGCCCACTAATTGGGTGGAGTAGTTGATGATACATCAAACAACCATTTAATCATAGCCGAATACATGGCAGAAATCATGTCTCATTAGGGACAATCAACAGGTCTGATCACTAAAGCCCATAGAGGCATTAATGACGGACCATGATACAGACAAAAGGGCCACGTGCTAGACCAAAACGAATCTCCCCATAATGGAGTAGAGACATTACGGAGAAGAAAAGTCATGGCGGAAATCTTTCCCCCAAAGACGTATCTCAATGAACGAGGAGACCGTTATGAGAAACGTCCCCCTTTATTGCACCATGCATGCTAAAATCACGTACAAATATAATTACTCTTATTATATAAGGTAAAAGAGAAATAAAAAGAAGGTAGTACCTGTGAGAAATTCTACAATTGTAATTTGTTTTCTTCCCCAGTTTACTGACTTAAGCATCAGACTAAAGGGTCAGTTTACTGACTATGTTGCAGGTCAGATCTCGAGGAGAACAGATTTGGACGGATCAAAATATACTGATGGCCATATTGGTTAGGGCGAGAGATGTAGGGTTCCGTCTGTCAACAAAAATGCTTCAATATTTGACCTCCATCAAAATGAGCTCAGCGTTTGTTGGCTGGTGAAGCCCTCTTGCCTAGATGGCACATTGGAACACCCAAAAGACTGGTAGCAGTATCGTTTTTATGCTTCTACGAAGTCTGGGTACTTCACCCATGATGGCCACACGATATTTCGCAACTTCATGGATCTTAGTAAGTGTATTACCCACGCTTTTTGTTTTAAATACGACATTGTTTGTTGTCTAACTTATCTGTTGTCCCCAACACGGGTGCACGACCTTGTTGTACTCTTTTCTTAGGAGGAGAAGATTATGACCAAATTTCTTGCTCTGCCACCAATGACTATTTTAGACGTTATTCAACCGGAGTATATCGGACGGAATGGTTTATTTTCTCGTGCATCTTGCAATGTGTGGTGGACTTTGGTTGCTCCCATCGCTTCTTCTTTTGGCGTTGATGTTCATGCATCTGGGTCTCAAAAAAGGAAAGTGCCAAAGATGCCTAATCTGTAAAAAAAGAAAGCTCTTGAGGGGCTTCATTCTCCCTCTCGTCGATCAAAGTGGGAATTGTTCCTGCTGCTCCTGTTGCTCTTTTGAATGTTTTGGAGAGGGATGTTGTGGACCTAACTACTAAGCGCGGAGGATTCCCCAATGCTTTTGTCGCTGCCGACTTTGTGTGGGACAGCTTGCTTTGGTAATTACTATCGGCTCTGGAAGTCCTTGTCCATGACCTGCCTGTGGACCCGAAAGTACGTGAGGAATGGACAGGCTCGTTACCTCTGGCGCGTAGTACTGATCTGTTGATTGGACTATTGTCTGAGCTCCCACCTCCTGCTACTTACAAGGGCAAGCAGGTTGTTGAGTTTCCTTCTTCGAAAATTGCAGGAGGGGGAGCAAGATTGGTTCCCGGTCTAGAGGTTCTCTATACTGATGTCTGAGCCAACTCTGGTGGGCAATATGTATGGCGCCAGGAAGCGGACCACAGGACCGATACCATTCAGCTTCTGAAGAAATGGTTTTTGGAAGGTTGGCCAGTTGTCGTTGGAGGAGGTGAGCATGGGGGGCTATCTCAACCAGGGAACAAAACATCTAATGCTGGTAAGTTAGCGATTCTTTGATTATTGTTGGACCTTTCATCTCATTTTATCCCTCATAATCATGTGCATGCTTTCTAATTTGGAGATGACTCATTTGACCCCCGCTGGCATGGCGGGCGCTAAAGTGGAGTCCATATGGGATAGGCTATGTGTTCCTTGGAGCAAAAATATGCTAAGTAGTAGAAGTAGCTATCGAGCACCCAATGTAGGGAAGGTTCATTGGAAAGGAAGTTAGTTGCTCGACCCAATCCGGGGATTCAAATAGCTGAGGCCCACCATTATTTCAACTGGGTTTTCACTCTCTAAAAGACCTCATGTGCGATTTTTCAACAAATGACTATGTGCAATTTGGTTTGGCATTAGGTGTGCGATTTGGGGGCATTCAACGAAACCCACATTGTAGAGAAGTAATTTCAATCCCAAAACGGAACCCTAAATTGAACTCATACCATGTCATGTGCTATTAGGGAACTCCGAACTCCAAACATTATGAATTATTATTTAATTTTTTCAAGAAATATTTAGTACCCTAAATTGTCATGTAATTTTGCAATGTAAGTTATTAAATTTTTTCAAGGATTATTTATGTAAGTTTGAATTGATTGTGTAGTATGGAAAACATGAACAAAGACGTTGTGTCTTATTTGGTTGGTGGTGGTGGTGGTGGTGGGGATGATCCAGCTAATAAAGGTGATAGACGGCCAATGACAGTGTCTAACCGAATGTTGATTGCAGAAAAGCATAAAGAAAATATGGAAGAGAAAAAAATGCAAGAACAGAGAGAGAAATAAGTAGAGAAGAAAATGAGGGAGGATAAAAATGGGAGTAATTTGATAAACGCAGAAGAATCGGCGAGACTCTTAATCCTGTCACAAAGTCAAGCCCAATCACAATGTCAAGGAGAGAGTGTTGGACATGAGCGTGAAGGTGTTCAACATGAGGGTGAGGATTTCAGACATAAGGGTGTCGGACATGAAAGTGATGAGTTAGAGGTGGGTGAGAAGTTATAGAAGGGTGTTGATGATGATGATGAGGAACCAGTTATTTCTGTTGAACCTGGTTCCGATGAAGATGAAGAAGATGTAAGTGTTTCATATCCTGGGGATCCCAAAGATGGATCCATATTAGAGGATTACCATGGCCATGTGTCTCACTCCATTTGGGATTGTGATGAGGTAATTATTATATTTTTCATCTTTTAAAATATCTAAGTTTATATGTTTTTATATTATTTGGACGTGAGTTATTTTTTTATTTAGGAATGAGGAGAACTAAGATGTTGGCATCAATATAAAAACTTTTTAGTTTGACAGTTGAGACAGGAGCCGAAAAAAGTAAGGACAATGGTGTATAATAACGGTCTTCATCCCTTGATCGACTATTGTAAGGATCATGTCGATAAGGTGATGACTTGTGTTTTCGTGGAGCATTGGCAACCTGAGACCAACACTTTCACCTTCCTTTTGGAGAGATGACCATTACCCTTGATGACGTCTATCGTATAACTCAGCCATCGATCATTGGTAAGTTGGTTACTGTGAAAAAACTCAAATGAAGGCTGATGAATGTGTCAAATTATTGGTTAATGATTTTGGCATTAAAAAGACTGAAATAGATAAGCATGTCCACAAGAATCTTAGTTTCGTTGAGATGAAATTTATTAAGGACAATTGTTATGGAAAAGCGATGACAACTGATTCTCTTTAAAGGAAACAAGTTGGTAGGAGTTACATGTTATTTCTCCTGGGCATGACTATCTTTGTTGATGAGACTGGAACTAAGGTTCGGACGGAATATCTAAAGTTGCTTATAAAGGTGGATGATATTGGTAAATTTGCTTGGGGGTAGGAACTTTGGCGTTCTTGTATCGTAATTGAGTTGCGCTAGCAGAGTCGTATCAAGCAAATATCATATATTGGCCACTTTTGGAGGTATATTTACACTTTGTTATTCAGTTAATTTTCCCTTAATTGTTAAAGATTTTTTAATAAATAATTTTATTTTTTGTTTCTTTTATTGGGTTGGATGTACGATCATTTCAGGCTTTGGGGTAATGCGAGTATTTCGTGGAATGATACTCTTTCCACCATGGTGAAGTGGGAATGCTCCCAATGTGTAGGGGTTGTGAATGAAGATATCATCACTCTTAGGGAGGATCTCGACGACCTGTCTCCTGAAGAGGTAAAATTGCATCATTAAATAAAATATTGATATCATTTTGTCCTATGATTAATTGTTTTGATTTTTCATTGGGCAATTTTAATAAGTTTCATGTTTGTATGGTCAAATAATTTGGGACCCTTATGTGAAATCCAAGCGAAATACTCACCTTCATAGCATCACATGGTTCCATGGTTGTTTATTATGCCTGGACATCGAAGAACCCTATCACCTCGATAGAGTGATGAGACAGATGGAAAATGTACAGGTCATTATAAATCCACCTATTCAAGCCTAAGTGAAGAACAGAGGTAGACTTGGCAAGAACTACTCGGTATAGCACAAGATGTTGTCATCGTTCGCTGACACTTGGCATAATCACATCTTGTCAAGGGACAACCAAGATGAACTAGTAAAGCTTCCATGGGATACAACGACAACTACTTGAAGTGGTTTCGTTTCATTAATCATCCTTATATCCAACCACCGAGGAATAGGAGAACTCATCCACTAAGAAGACAAATGTTTCTAGTGATCAATAGGGTAATTTAACTTTACTTAAACAAATTTTCAAACTCTTTTACTTAATATTTTTTCATGGTTTTTACTAACATCAAATGTTTTCTTGTAGAACAAGGTGGTTGATGTGGCTCTTATTCCTTTAGTGATGAAGGCGGGAATGCAGACAAGGTTTTGTTACTCTAGGGGCAAAAAAAGTACGTGATTTGCTAAACGAAGTGTTTACGCTTATGACCTTGGATGACGTAGATGGTGATCCTGATAGTGGTGAAATTGGTGGTGGATCAAGCGAGCTTGGAACAAGGAAGACTCATAACCAAAAAACTATGCATGACCAACAAAAGGCGAGACCAACTAATCTTCTGATGTAATGTCAAATGTAAACTATTGAACTAAATCTTCTGATGTAATGTAAACTAATGAATCTTCTATTGAATGACATCGAGTTTTATTATGGCATTTTTATGTTGTTTCATCCACACCAAGCTTGTATAACAAAGATATCTAGAAATTGAGGCCTTGTGATTGCTAAGACTCTATAAATGTAGGCTCATTTGAACCTTCAAAATTTTAAATTAAGATATTCATTGAACATTGAGAAAATTACTATCAATATAAGACCAAATTTTTTTTAAAGATCGTAGACAATCCAATTTTCGCACCACTTCGCAAAGGACACTACGAATGGTAATTTCATATTCACAAAAGGTCATGCGAATGCAGACCTCCTGCTCGCATGATTCTTGAGAATGAGAATGTCAAAAAAAATATTTGGATGATGGATTCTTCCTATAAACATTGTATCCAAACCATAAAAATTTAAACATTTAAAAAAAACATCAGACACCACAAATTCCCACTTTTGGACAGAGTCCAGAATTTTGACACTGTCGCAGTGAATCATGCGATCAGAAGATATGCACTCGCAGAGGTCTCTGTGACTACAAACCTCATACTCTCAAGGTTCTTTAAATTGGGAATCTCAAAATATTGTTTGGAAGGTGGATACTACCTATAAACATTGTTGCAAAACCATAGAAATTCAAAAAAAATTTAAATATGCAAATACAAACAATTTCACATTTGGGACAGAGTCCAAAGCCAATACAAAGGTTTATGCGATTGGGTGTTAGTTGCACGCATGGGTACTTGCGAGTTTGAAACCCCTATTCGAAGTGTTTTATGCAAATGTAAGATACATACTCACAAGAGTACTTGCGAATGCGTTCGACAGTTGATTTTGACATCGTAATTTGGTTTTTTTTTTATAAACTATCTGGTTTGACCTGAGGCCTCCCCATGCATATCACTATAATTTTCAACGTACCATCATGGCTAATCGGTAAGGGGGTTTGCATTGGTAATGGTAGAGAAATGGATAATTAACCATCATATCGGTAAAGGGTTGTATCAAATCAGTAAGTGGTTGTGAATGGTGTTGTTGGAAGTAGTAAATTTGTGTGGAGGGGGTGTTTTCATCTTCTAGTTATAAAATGAGGAGATGAAACTTCATTTTGTCAAAGCAAAATCTACCCAATGTCGAGTTCTCCTCCTCTTAGTTTTCCAATTTTGGAGGATGCTCATTCTCCTCCTCTTGGGAACGATGTTCGTCCTCCTCCACTTCCTCCTGAGAATGATGTTCCTCATCTTCTTGCTGGTACGGTTGAAGATAAAATCTACGCTAAGCTTGAAGGCTTATTCAAGGAACAACTTGAAATCTTCAGATTTGACCATGAGATAGGGCAGATGCAAAGGTGGACTTCAGTTCTAGGGCCTGATGTTTGGGCTAAGGCAAATTCTACTTGGGCTGACTTTCATTCTCCCACTGGTAGTAGAGAGGTTTAGCATCGTTTGACAGTCGACTCAGAAGAGAAAGATCACGCCAACCGTATGGAGCATATTGATGACACACACTTGAACTTCAACATGGATGACGAGGAGGACCACGCCGACTTCCATGATCAGGACTTTGATGACCCAAGGGACGTATATGATGATTTCAAAAGTTATGACATCTTCAGATGTATTAGCGTTATGCTTAATATGTATTGTTTTTATTTTGCTCCAATGAAATGAAATGTTGTTTCCGTACATGAAAACTGGCAACAAGTTACCTAGCATTAAAATATTGTTTAAAATGATTTCATTTAAACGTGATAACATAAATATTCAAAATAATGGAGACAAAGCCAGCCCAACAGAAAATGAAACTAACACATTGTTGCAAAACCACATACATTACAAAATTTTGAATTTTTTTTTGCAAACACAAAAAAATTATAATTTGAGATAGAGTCCAATTTTTTAAGCGAACGCAAAAGAGATTGCGAATGGGAGTTATCCACTTGCATGGGTGCCAACCTCCTACTCAGAAGATTATTTAAATTGGGAATGTCAAAGTACTATTTGGAAGATGGATTCTACCTCTAAACATTGTTGCAAAACCATAGAAATTGAATAAATATATATATTTAATTCAAAAACAAAAAATTCCAAAATTTGGATAGAGTTCTGTTTTTTACTCAGTCGCATAGGACCTTGCGAACATAAGATTTCCACATGCTTTAGATACTGCATGTGCATACCTCCTATTCACAGGTTTCTTTAATATGAAAATTTCAAAAATATGTTTGTAATGTGAATTCTACCTCTAAAGTTATTGCAATACCATAGAATTTACAAAATTGAAAAATTGCAAACACAAAAATTTTAAAATTTGGCCAGAGTCCAACACAAAGTTCTATGCAAATGTAAGGTACCCAGTCGTTGGGTTTCCTGCGAATGGCTAATTTTAATTCGCAGTATCCTCTGCGAGTGTGTATACTGTAGGTGTTGTTTCCTCTTCCTTTGGGTATATTTTAGTACTTTTGTTAGTTTTGCAGGACTATGTGCGAGTATAATATCTATATTCGCAAATTGGGTTGCGATTGTGTCCTGTTTCAATTTTCATCTTTAATTTTTTCCCCTTTGATGATGGTTGAATTGATGTTAGTATATGTTGCTAATCAAATGAAGAGCGCTCCTTGTTACTTCAAAGAATGTGAATACATCATAAGCAAGATGGGTATTCAATTTAAATAACTCCATCTAAAATAATGGAATGTATATTTATATTGACATTTAATTACAATAAAATACAAGTCATCCATACATATAAAAGCGGTGATTTTTCTAACAAAAAGATTATCCTATGTCACCAAAATAAAATATGATTTTCATGTCAGTTACATTATGTACAACAAAAGTGCATGTGTGCATCAATCCAATATGGAAATGAACTCCTTTGAGTTATTGATCTTCTTAGCATTTTTGGCATTGTATTTCCTAACATCGCGTCACCAATGTGGAGCTGGGCATCCAATGAACTCTCCCAAGAAACTGCTTCTGAAAATAGGCGAGAGTGCCAACTAGGTTCTGTATGAGGCAATGGTGGTTTCGGTAGCATATGAAGCAAGAAAAAGTGAGAACTCTGGGCGAGGTGTGCCATGAAACATGCCTTAATGTCATTCAACTGTGACGAAGGCTTAACATATGGAAAGCACGTAGTGCTTTGGTTCCCATAACCCACAAACACACACCGCTAACGATTGGCCGTAATTTCTAACATATCTAGGTCAATAGGTCAATTTCGCCTGTGAATGCATACCATGGGTTCTGGAGTTATCAAAACATTCTTTACCATCTTCACCCTCAACTCGTGTCACATTCAAAACCAAAACTCTTCATTAGTTTCTAGCTCCATTATTAGCTCATTTCTTACTTGCTTCCAACCACTCTAGCAGTCGTAATCTAGGAAATTGACTATGCATCGAAATCCACAATTTTCATCGCATTCAATGTTCTCAATGTTATCAACATAGTCCCGAATTCAAAATGGAATTTGCTTCATCCAAGAACTGTTAAACTTTTGGGCTTTTGTTTATCCTTGCAAACACTTTCTCGAATTTTTAGCTCCTCCAAAGTCTTGGCATACACGTGACCTGATGGGCCTCTTTTAGTTGACCTTTCATGCTTGGACAACTTCTTTTTCTTAGGTCTTCCTTTGCCCCCCCCCCCCCCCCCCCCCCCCCAAGTTTGGATGGTTCAAGCATTATAGTTTAACCATTGCAATTCAACTCTAGAAGCTTCCGCTTCAACACCAACTTCTGATCAGAAGTGGAATCATTAAACCTCTTCTTAAGGGCGTCGACCACTGGTCAATAATCACGTATGTGCCTTCATAAATAGGTGTTTTGCTAAGTTTCATCAAATACTTGGCTAAGGTAACCAACGGAAGTTGTCCAGTAGGGGTTAGATACTTTATCATTTAATGAGCACAAAGCAACCCATAAGTGGTTCAAATCACACATCCACACTTAACATGATCATTGCCCACAAATTCACACCTCTGCATTTCCAAAAGCATCAAATCAAGAACCATTTTGTGACATGTTCCCATGAAGTTTTCCAAAAATAATTGACACGTGCACAGTCTTTACTTTCGTCAAACTTTGTTGAAAGGGTGATTCAATCTTACATGTTGTATTTGGATCATTTCATGCATTACAATCCATACATTGATAAATGTGCCTTGTGAATTTGCCAACATATTCTTCAACTTGGAGTGTGTGCCTTCAACACTATCGGTTGTCCGTTGGCCAAAATGCATGAAACTATCGATCCACGTACTCACAAAGTACTCCTTCTGCAGATAACATGCCGTCCTCAAATAATCAAAATATTTCGGGTGATGCCCATTTTCTCTCAAACTCAACAGTTGTCTTCTTTCATTTTTCCTTTGTACTTAATCTATACGAATCCGAGAAAGAATCTATAAACTCATACCATGCCACATTAACCTTAAAGTTTTTTTGCAATTCTACTCAACATTTGCATTTATTTCCACGTGCACAACAATCTCGTTGCTATGGGAAAGACTTGCTCAATGGCCTTTATCAAATCTAATTCTTTATCAGTGACAAATACAGTTGGCAACTTGTCTTGCTTAAAAATCCCACGAAGTTTTTCCAGTGCCTAGATGTATGAATATTCCTTCTCATAAGACATAAAACAACAAGCAATGTTGAACGCCTTGCATGTCGACGTGACACCCATAATCTCAAACAACGGCATCCGATAACGATTAGTTTTATAGGTACAATCCATAATCATGACTGATGAAAAATGTTTCACTAGTTGAATTGAGTCAGGATGCACCCATAAAATGTTTGTAACTCTATTGCTTTCATCTATAGTATGCCATTCAATGCAATTATTGTTACTCAACAAGTACACAGTGTGTTGCAACGCCATTCTGCCTTTTAGTTGGACTGTCTCCATCCAAGAAATGACATTGTCAATATTCTTCAAATTAAACAAACTATTGGGATACAACTCTTTCAAACCAGCCAAGATGTGGCGAGGGGTGACACCCGACTTTGACATATTCTGCACATATGTGATCTCCTCTTCATTCAATCTACCAACAAACGAATTGCTAACAACTGATTTTGCTCGAGGATGATTGTGGGTTCCACATGTCATGTGCAATTTTCAATTGTCATTAGCTTATGGGGTCCCTCTCAACTAAAATGGGTTATCACACTTCTTTGTATTGCATGATCGAAGGACATTTTTTTTGCCTAGTATCTAATTTATCTCTCCTCTCACATCCAAAATGGATCATTCCCGTTGGTTTTGTTAAGCCGATTTCGATTTAGTGATAACAACAGCTATGTTATTATCCTTACCGATGCCTTGTCACCAAGCTATCAAAGCCGACCTTGATGTGAACACCTACAAAATACAATACTGATTAGGGCATGAAAATGCATTTTATACAGAGTTAATTATGTTCACTTGTTAAAAGTATTTTGATAATCGATGGAATTATTTGACAAGTGTGGTTTTTGGAGAATTTTGTATTTTAGTGTGTTTTTCAGGTAAAAGGCCCTCAAGGATATGATCACGGTGATCCACAACTTTTGGACCAGCCCGAAGTAAGCCCACATGAGCATTCAGCCCAAAATGAAGAAGATGAAGCAACACATGGGGCGTGTTGGTCTATGAGGTGCTAGCCCATGAGAAAAACCTTAGGGTTTCGTTATGTTTTCTAGGACTGCCTTTTTTCCATGTTTATAAAGTGACTATCTTAGGCATATGTTAGGGGGATTTTAGAGAAGATTACATAAAAATTTTGTAAGACTTTTTGAAGATGTATTGTTGGCTAGGCTAATTATTCAAGCAAGCAAAGGGTTGAACTCCTAGATGTCGCTGATTTGATTTAATTTTTATGCTTTGATGATGTGGTATTTGAGAATTTTTCCCTTTATTTAATATAAAAGTTATGTTTTCGTGTCACGGCCAATTATGTTTTTTCTTCCATAGATTCCTTTAATCCGGTGACTGTTTTCTTTTTCTCCATATAAAGTCTAGTCATGTTCTTCTTTTGTGTGGAATATTAGGTTTCAATTGATTCCAATAGATTGGTTATTTGTGATTGTCTTTTATTGCATTATTGTCTTCGGATATATCGTCAATTTAAGATATCATACATGACAAGTCTGTGTTTTCTAGAAAATGGAATTCTCATATCTATGTACATCAGAATATAGTGGCACGTTAAAGATTATTTTCCGGTTATGTTGTTTGGGATGTGAAACACCTAATTGAGTTGTCATAACTAAATCAATACAAGTTGAAACGGTGAAATCTAGGAGGGATCTTGGACCCTTGTGATTTTTCGTTCTTGATCTTCGTTCGTATAAATTCAGTTGTTTTTTTTTTCAAGATTTTCTTAGTTTTAGTTCCTTGTTTTGTTGATATTACTTTGAACCTATTTTGTTTCCCCGTGGGATCGACACTCCATTATTTACTGCATTGACTGTGCGTATTGTTTGGGCGTAATCAAATTTTGGCATCATTGCTGAGGATAACGTCATTCTACATGGAGGTTTTTGGTATTATCTTTCTAGCATATTTTTTTCTTGGATTTTAGGTTTAGTTTAGTTTACTTTTCTTTCTATTTCTTGTTTAATTTTCTTTAATAAAAAAAATTTAGTGCATAGTTTTATTTTTATTTCTTATTTTTAGAATACCCACCGAATTTCTAAAAAAAATTAGGTCTAGTTTATTTTAGTTTCTTTTATTTTCTTATTTTTAGAATACCCGCCAAATTTATTAGTGTTCTTTCTATTTCTTATTTTTAGGTATAGCTTATTTTTATTCAGTTGTTATATATATATACACACACACATAAAGAGTTTTGGAAGTGTATGAGTTGGAATAGAAATGAACAAGGAAGACTAGTTAGGATCTTAGATCGTGTTGAGAGCGAGACATCCTAGTTTTAATCCTAACACAATCAATATCACGGAGATGACCTTGTTTGGTCCCTTAAGGACTACCTTCACCCCACGTACACTTCTATACCATCATGTATCATGTTCCCAACGAACACACCACAGTTAGATTTTAAGCTGAGCCTGATACAACTATTACCCACCTTCCATGGTATAGAAAGTGAAAACCCGTATGTTCACATTAGGGAAATTGAGGAAGTGGTAGCCACGTTTCACAACAAACCTGAGGTCGCAGACTCAGTTAGACTGAGGTTTTTTTTTTCCATTTTCCTTTAAGGAAAAATGTGAAGAGTTGGCTATACTCTTTGCGACCAAGGTTTATAGGTTGGTGGGAGGAGATGACCCAAGCATTCTTTAATAAGTACTTCCATCACCACAAAATCGATGGTTTGAAGAGACAAATTTCTACCTTCGAACAAAAGTATAATGAGACATTATATCAGACATGGGAAAGGTTTAAGGATATGTTGAACACATGTCCACACCATGGGTGGGTATGAGAGTTCACGCTTAGTCAGTTATTTTTATGAGGGGCCTACAAGTAGAGAGTGCCAATTCGTTGAGATGGTGTATAATGGAGAGTTCTTCCATAAGGACACCGACGTGGCCATTGAGTACCTGAATAACTTGGTTGAAAGGCCCATACCTAGACTGAGCCGAGTGCTACTGAGAGCACGAACAAAGCACTACCAGCTGGGGTCTACCAACTTAGGGAAGAAGAACTGAAAAGGTGAGCGCAAGGGTTGGCAGTCTATTTTTGTGTGTTGGGCTGAAAAATCAAAATGATGTGTTCTTGTTCGCAATTCTCTGACTGATCGTTTCTATTATGGGTTAGACTGTCCCTAATCTCCGGCCAAGCTATACAAGACATATATCAACCCTCCATCTTGTCCATCCGGCCCTGATGCAGGGTGCGTCTTTTCTTTTCCCTTAGATTATTTTTCTTTTAGGCCGACAAACTCACCAAGTCGTCCCCTTTGGACCCAGGATTCGATTTCATTCTTCAAGTTGTGGCAATCCTCGGTATCGTGTCTATGGTGTTTGTGAAAAGAACAATATTTGTTTTTATCTCGTATAGATGAATCTCCCCTCAGTTTAAGTGGACACTTGAAATCTTCCCAATTCATCATGGTCTTCAGAGCTGTTGCCATATTTACTTTTAAATCGGTGTACAGCTTGAACTTTGTGTCCACCCAGTGAGTTGACCATTCGGGTTTTACTATGCCCAATTGCAGTTTCCAAACTCTTGTTTGCCATTTTCGGACCTACTACTGGTCGGATGCCTTTTGGGATGACCGTTGTCATCTCACGACCTATCATCTCGCCTCTTGTCTTCTCTTCTTTCCCGGTTCGTTAGGAAAGACCTTATGTAGGACTCATTGTTCTTCTTGGGAAAGACCTTTTGTGCACTCTTTAACAGGGCTGCCATGCTCTTTGAAGGCTTTACAGTTAAAAAATTGTATAAATGTCATCCCTTGAGTCTGGAAGTGAAGGCAGTCACAACCATGTCGTCACTGCATCCGTCAATCATGGTCAACTTGTTAGTGAATAGTGTAACGTATTCCCTGATAGTCTCATCAGATTTTTGCTTCATGTGAAGCAAATAGTGTGGACCCTTTCTAATTCATTGAATGCTAATGAATTTGGTGATGAAGGTTGTGGCTAGTGCCTGGAAGGAGTCTATCGATTGTGGCAGAAGGCTATTAAACCAATTTACTGCCATGGACGTTAGGCTGCTTGGGAAGGTTATAAACATGGTAGAGTTTGAGCTTTCTTTTAGGGTCAACATATGGTGAAAGTGGTACAGATGATCCAAAGGATTAGTGGATAAATTATAAGATTTGATCTTTGGCGGGATAAACTTATTGGGCAGAGGGGTGTTCATGATCTTGTTGGAGAAGGGTGGCATGATAAGTTCTTACAACATATTTGGATCTGTGCCTCTAATCCTAATGGGATTTGTGTGGGAAGTCCACTAGTTTTGGATCCATCATCTTGAGGTTTGTTTCTTTCAAGGTTGAATCTTCGAAGCTCTGCAGGGGCTTTTTGGTTCTCCCAATGACGATTGGCGGAGTTCTGCTAAGGTGGATCTCTTACGTGCTCAACAGGTTCAGCGCGTTCTTGTGTGAGCCTTTCAACCACTTTGGTGAGTTTTGCTATGTGGGCCAAAAGCTAATCCAAACGAGAATCCATTCTCATTCCCCCAATAGTAGGTGCTTGTTGGGGTTCTTGTTGAGTGATGTGGGCCACCATATCTCACGGTGGCAATTCGCGGCTTTGCATAACTGGTCATCCCAATTCTAGACTAGGGATGTGTCCATTTGGCAGTTGAGTTTCGCTAACGGAAGGGTTACCCTAATTGTGGATAACCCGATATTTTGTAAAGGGTTCCATTTGCACTATATCTTTTGTTGTTGGTTCATTCTAAAGAAACTACAAACTTCGTTTTTCTTTTTTAAGGAAACTGTCATTTCCCATAGACGTTGCCAAATTGATCCGTCCAAACTTGTTCTCCTCAAAATCTGACCTGCAAAACAAGGTTCAATTGCCAAAGACCACCTTATTGGTGGTTAAAGGCACTTCGATGCTTAAGTCGGTAAACTGGGGAAGAAGATGAATTGGACAGAGTACAACTGTAGAAGTTTTCGCATGTACCTTCTCATTTTTTCGCATTTACCTTATATAATAAGAGTAATTAACTTTGTAGGTGACTTAAGCATGCATGGCGCAATGAAGATGGATTATTTTCATAATGGTCTCCTCCTTCATTGAGATGCGTCATTGGGAGAGATATTCTAGCCATGACCTTTCTTCTCCATAATGCCTTTGTTCTCTTATAGGGAGATTTGTTTAGGCCTGGCGCATAGGCCTTTAATCTGTGTCATTGTCCATCATTAATGCCTTTATGGGCTTTAGTGATCGAACTTGTTAATTGTCCCTAATGAGATATAATTTATGTCAAGTGTTTGGCCATGATTGAATGGTTTTTTGATGTATCATCATACTCCACCCACTCGGCACTATCTAGGTTAGGGCAATACCTTGGTAAGATAGAAAAGCCAAATGGCGTCAGAGACGGGGAAGCACAGGCCAGCCTCAAACATGGCCTAGTACAAGCAGATGAATCCCCCTTGGAAAAACTTGAGCCTCGCTCTTCGCAAAGAGCGACAGCTCCAGATCAACTAAGTCCTTCTCTGACAAGAATGGTCCCCTAAAAAGTCACAACATGCCACATAGTGCTCACGAGAAAAATGAGGTTGCGCAGACATGACTGTATAAAATCTAAGCTTGGTTGAACTGGAAAGCCTAAAAACAAAGAACAAACGAAAGCTCTGGGAGGTAAAAAAATAAAACTACCCCAAGGCAAGCCTATATAGGCTTGATGTATGGGACAAGTGATTTCCTGACTGCTGCAAAAGCATTAACTATAAAATGGGAACTGAAAGGCGTCGAAATATGTAAACAAGGCTACGCACATTCCCCCACAAATCAAACAGTGACCATGTGTGCAGCCCCACTAACCAGGGAGGAATAGCTGGTGAGACATCAAATAGTCACCCAGCCACAGCCATACATGTGGCATAGGCCATCCCTAATACAGTAAGGCCTCAACGCGGTCTCAAGCAGGCCTAAGCACGGTCAAGTCCAGACTCGGCCAAATAACCATTCAGTTCGTAAGCCAAGTGCTCAAGCCCAGATCATACGAGCCCAACGTGAAGCAAATCATAGAGCCTATCCTAGGCCAATAAGACCAGAACGCAAATCTCTGGGGTGTCACGAGCCATAGATCTATCGTGTACAGCTCTTCATCCAATCAAGTATTGAGTTCCAAACAGAGCCAAGTGTTTAATGCAACCCAGTCATGGATGGGTAAAATCCTCAACGAGATCTCTTCCCTCCATCACACCCCGACGATAGAGTCAATGAAGGAGTAAAATTCAAGATATAAGATGAACAAATGGATGAGAAAGGTACGCACTATCAATCTAATTTATAGTCTACATCGTTCTTTACTCAGCCACCTAACTTTAGCATCGAAGTGCCTTCGGCCACCACAATCCTTGGCTAACTGTTGTTCATTTTTGCAGGTTAGGAATCGATCTGGTCGGATTTGTATGCATAAAAAATGATACCAGAAACTCTTAAAAGTGAGAAACACGTTTTCGAAGGTGGCATTTGGTATCTCATAAGTTTAAGAGAATGTGTGTGGATGTAGGTAACAACCTTTGCCTTTTGGTGGTTGAAACAAAAAAGAAGGGTGGCACATACATAAAATATGCCCAGAGAAACCAAATAATGAAGGCCCCCTATCAAAATCATTAAATAGATAAACACTTTTGTTACTCCCTTCGGTATCTCACCCTGACACATCACACAATACTGTTTTAGATAAGGAAGAGAAGTGAACCAAGAAACATGCCCCAAAAATAGAAGTTGTAAATATTCAAATCAAATTACCGCATTCATTTTCATTTTCTACGTACCTCAACCATTCCATTCACATATCTTCTGTGCATTTTCGAGCTTTAACCAGAGAGAGGGAGAAAGAATATAAAAATAATATTTAAGATAAAAGATATGCCTACCGTTGCTGTAAAGCTTTATAGTGTATTCTTCAAATTCCTTCTAACACATCGATTACATATTCGAACTCAAGCTCCATTTGATGAAAACACTTCCTCAGCGCTTCTTCTCACTCCCAAGAATTCATTGTTGCACCTAATCCTTCTTTTATCGCCACCAAAGACATCCACATTGATCCATTTACATCTCTCTCCATCAGAATTTTCCTCCATTGAGACCGTTGTTTCTGCTTCTGCCCTTATTCCATATAATACCCATTCGCATTCTAGGGTTAGGGTTAATAATACTTAATCAAAGTCTTCTACTTTAGATAATGATTTTGGAGGAGGGTTTACTTCTGCTTCTACTTCTACTCGTGTTGAAACCAATCAAATTTACCATTTTCTTCTCTGTTTAAATAGTTATGAGGAAATGAGGAATGCAAATGTAGCCTTGGAGAGAGTTAGTGATGCTGAGAGTTTGAATTTGAAACCAGAGAGTTTGAATTATGGAGGTTATTATCCATCTTTAGACAATCACAATAAAAAATTACTTGTCATCTTGCAGTTTCATGGGGGATGGTTTGCCTCCGAGAGTACTGATTTGCTTGCCAATGATTTCTTCTGTAGACAGATTGCCAAATTGTGTGATGTAATGGTGATTGATGTCGGGTATCGGCTTGCCCCAGAGGGTCAGTATTCTGTGGCATTTGATGATGGGATGAAGGTTTTGAACTGGTTGGCGAAACATGACAACTTGGCGGAATGTAGCAAGTCACTAGGGCATGTGAAAACTAATGGTGTGGATCCTAGAAAATTGGATATTAATTGGCACATAGCGGATGCATTTGGAGCGTTGATGGTGGAGCCTTGGTTGGCTGTTCATGGAGATCCCTCCAGGTTCATCTCTCTTATCTGCCTGAATGTAGGATTTATGCTTCTTGCTCTTGGTGTGAAATTGTTGTCATTGAATTTTCTTGAACGGACATTAAAAAGATTCTTAGGCAGCTAATTCTTAGAACCAATTTTGGCATTTCATTTAGATTCCCCTGACTCCATTTGACTTATATCATAATGTTGGTGCTATGTTGTGTTCATTTGTGTTTTTTGGAACGAGCTATTTGAGAGCTGAAAAAGCTAATGACCTCCTTTCTAAGGCCATTGTTACAACTTTTCTACTCAGTTGTGGAATTTTCTCATGTGCACCACTCTAAAAAAAAAATTTGAATTTAACCTTCTACCAATTTACAATACTTTCTAGAATGCTGTCATTTCAACCAAATATATGTATGTGACAAAAATATTTTAATGTTCAATTTCTTCCATGTGTGGGTTCATATCATGCTCCAGTTCTGTGACAAAAATATTTTAATGTTCAATTTCTTCCATGTGTGGGTTCATATCATGCTCCAGTTCTTATTCGGGGGGTTATGTTATTTAAGGGACAAAGGGTTTCTATGAGTTTTCTTTTCTTGATTAACAAATCACTTTACCATCCTTACTCTCGTTTTGAAGGTTTTTTCCAACGTCAAGCAATTTAGGCTTATTATCTTCTTGGGGCCCTCTAAAATCATTGCAAAGGCCCTCACGGGTGAGGTATTAGTTTATGTACTTGCAAGTTTGGATTGGGGGGGGGGTTGGATTGCTCGCAAGAAATTATCTTTTAAATGGGACATGGCATGGTTTGAAAAACAAAGGCTCATGGAACTCTTGGAGGAGTGGTGGGAGCTTGACAAAGAGAGGGGGGGCCAACAAGATATTGTTTTTTAGTAAGATCAAGGTTTTCGAAAGTCTGCTTTAAGTGAATAGAAAAAAAAAACATAATAAGAGGCTTGATTTAAAAAACAATGCTCTATTGAAGATCAGGAAGATGGACATGAAAGATCAAGAGAAGGATATGGAGGAAGTAGATTGGGAGTTTGAAGGTGAAGGTTGGAATCCTCAGGAGGGTAGAGTTGAAGGAAAGGAGATGGGAATGCCAATTTCGCCATGCTTGAAGAAGAATATTTCTTTTTTGTCTCAACACTAATGGTCGTTTGATGTAAGATCTTGCGGTTATTTTTTAGCATTTTGTTGAATTCGTTAGAAGCCTCTATTATGCCCACCTGGGCTTGATGGATATCCCTCTTAACTCCATTCATCATCATTCATCATGAACAAAAGGAAATTTTAGGGGAGGAGTATATTGAAGAGACATTGGAAGCCTGGAAAAGTTGTGAGAATGAAAAAGATCTAGGTCACAATACGTTCAGCTGTGTTTACATAAGACATGTCAGCATTTTTTTATTTTTTTATTGGGAGGGGAGGTTATGTTATGCAAGGGACAAAGGGTTTCTATGAGTTTTCTTTTCTTGATTAACAAATCACTTTACCATCCTTACTCTCGTTTTGAAGGTTTTTTCCAACGTCAAGCAATTTACGCTTATTATCTTCTTGGGGCCCTCTAAAATCATTGCATAGGCCCTCACGGGTGAGGTATTAGTTTATGTACTTGTAAGTTTGGATTGGGGCAATGTTTTTAAAAAAAACGTTTTCCAGTACCGAGGTGATCATACTTTTTCAATGCGAAGCGGCGCATCGATGCATAATAAGGCATACACCTCGATTTTTCATAAAAAAAAATGATGAAAAAATTAAAAAAATATTAAAAAATAAAAAAATATATGAAACAATCATCAATGAAAGAGATAACATGAAACCAACCATAAGAGTAGGGGTGGGCACGGTCCGAATCGGTTCCAAATTTGAAGGAACCTAACTCGAACCGTTTACATTTTAACGGATCCGGTCCGGTCCGGTCCGGATCCTTTCATTTTGATAATTGGAACCGAACCTAACTCGAACCGTTCTAAACGGTTCGGTTCCTACGGTTCCAATCATATTCATACAAATCATATTCATACAGATCATACAAAAAATTGATCCATCATATTCATATAGATCCATAAGAGACCCAATCAAGAACAGGAAAAATTGCATTAAAAAAAAAAAAAAAAAAAACAGAAAAATAAATGTTGATCTGAGACATTTTCGCCATCTGAGACATATTAAAATGGAAAGCACAGACATATTAAAAATTTCTAGCTAAACCTTATGATCTGAGACACAGAGAAGATCAACATTTAGCTAGAAACTTCATCCTCCCTGCCATCTGCTACTGCTGCTTCTTCTCGAGACAGAGACAGAGAGAGGAGAGGGAGATCTCCTGCTGCTGCTGGTGGTGGTTCTCGCTGCTGCTTCTTCTCGAGAGTCGAGACAGAGACCGAGAGAGAGAGGAGATCTGCTACTTCTTCTCGAGACAGAGACCGAGAGAGAGAGGAGACAGAGATCTGCTGCTTCTTCTCGAGACAGAGACCGAGAGAGAGAGGAGAGGGAGATCTCCTGCTGCTGCTGCTGGTGGTTCTCGCTGCTGCTTCTTCTAGAGACAGAGACCGAGAGAGAGAGGAGAGGGAGATCTCCAATCGTCTGATCGTCTCTTCCTTTTCTACTGCTCCTCCTCTTCTTGGTCTCGCTGCTGCTGCTGCTTCTTCTTCTCGAGACAGAGACAGAGAGACAGAGGAGATAAAGACAGAGAGAGAGAGGAAACTTTTGGTGATTCCTATTTCCTTCACGTCTCCTCTCCTCTTAAGTAATGGGTTAGAAACTAAGTAATTAGGAACTAAGTAATGGGTTGGGACTTGGGTATATATATTCGGTTCGAAACGGATCGGAACCTAACCGTTTGAAAAAAAAATTAGAAATCGAAACCGAACCGTTTAAGAACGGTTCCGGAACCGAACCGAATCGTTTCACATTTTTAAAAATCAGAACCGAACCGTTTGAAGTAAAACGGTCCGGTTCGGTTTGGATCCGCGGTTCCTCGACCCGTTTGCCCACCCCTACATAAGAGTAGTTGAAGTGTTAAAGAATGATAACAATCATCGTATATAAGCTGAAGCAATTTTTGGTTGTTTCACATCAATCACCTTTTTAAGTGGATTAATCTTTATTTTGGGGGGAAGGGGAGAAGGGGAGAAGGGGATGGGGTAGGCAATAAAGTTTTTAAAAGTCCAATTAAGGGAATGGGGTAACATATTAATACCAGGCTTGAGTTCAAAACAGATGTTGTATTATAGGGGATGGGGGTGATGGATATGATAGGTAGGAAGTAGATTGGGCCTTTGAAGAGGAAAAGGTCAGACATACGGTATTGAAGAAATTTGTGATGAAAGCATTCTTAGGAGGGGAGAGTTGTAGAGGAAGAAACATGCAAGGGTGAAAGGGTTGATGGAAGTGCATGTAAATAACAAATGCTTTCATGCGAGCATGTGAAGAAGAATCATTGATATGTCCCCCGTCTTAACATTGATGTTCAGAATGGTGGAGAAAAAAATGTTATCCTTGAGCTCATTGGTGAATACTTTAGAAGTCTCTGCGATACCTAATGAATGGAAGCCTATGTTTTGATGGGCCCCCCCTTTTAACTCTATTAGTAATGAACAAAATGCAAGGTTGGGGGGGTTTAGTGAAGAGATATGGGAGGCCTTGAAAAATTGTGAGTGAAAAAACTTTGGGTCATGCTAGGTTTGCATTGGTTTCTTCAAATGATGTCGGTACTTTCACTACTACAAATATAGGCTTGCATAGCGCTTAAAAATAGGCTTAGATAGCGCTCAAAAAAGCGCTATGCAAGGCGCGTACTTGAATAGCGCTTCGCTTAGATAGCGCTTTAAAAAGCGCTATCTAAGCGTTTTTTTTTTTTTTAATTAACTTCAATAGCGCCTTCTAAAGCGCTATGTAAGCGCTAATTTTTTTTAAATTAGCTTGAATAACGCTTTGTTAAGCGCTATTTAATTTAAATGATTTTTTTAAATTAGATTTGTTTATCTGCTAAGATAGCGTGTAAATAAGCGCTATGAAAGTAATTAGATTGTTCTTAGATAGCGCTTAAAGAAGCGCTATTGTAGTATATATGTTAAACTTAGATAGCGCTAATTTGAGCGCTATCTAAGTTATTTGATTTGTTTTTTCTATTTTTCCGATACCGATTTTCTGGGCTAAATATAATATTTAATATAATAATGACAACGTTCAATCAATCAATAAAGACACAACATGATAACTAACTATTTCTCATTCATTCAAAATATAATTTAAGCATTCATACAAAATTGTTAATATGCTATCATATATATACATCAGCTTTTTTGGCCACGAAATGAAATGGCCAACAGCTTCTCCTACAGTCCTAACTTCGTCTGTACATTGCGGCACCGCTGAATGTTTCTCAGATTCTACCGCCACTTCAAATTGTATCCTCGCATAACCTGAAATTGCATCATGGCATTGTATAAGTATAACAACACACACACACACTAAGTCGGTATATAAATCTTAACCTGAAATACAAGAACACACCTATTATTGCTACTATATATATGCAAACCACTGCCAAACACAAAGGGTTTTGTATCAGTAAGATAAATGTAAATGACTAAAGGTCCAACTATATTTCTTGATAGCAGCCTTCTCAACTAATATATATATATATATAGTAGCAGTAATAGGTGTGGAACTTACCCCAGAATAACCAATTCCAACGAGCTCAAGAACTCCGGGAACTAAAGGAAGCCTATCAATGGTCTGCAGAAACAGAATGCACAAGGACAAGATTAATCACAAGAAGATGATGAAGATTGTGAAAACATTTGAGAACTACATTGAGAAGGATGGCCAGGAGGAGGCCGGACAAGTGCTCTCATACCTGCAATATCATCAGACGGTGTCAATTCTATATGAGTGAAATTATCAAGCTTCAACATTCAGCTAGTAACCGAAACAATACTAACCTTATTGTAGGTCACTAGTATTATGAGCTTCTAATTAGGAGATTCTGGGTTAGCACAATAGTTTATAACATGTAAAAAACTTCAGAAAACAAAATGTTGCCAAGTAGTCTACTGACAACCCTTCTGATAGTTGTGAAGTGACATATTTCACCAGCTGCAACAAACCCTTTACCAATTTTTGCCACATTTATCAGCCAAGGAGACAGAGGCATTGTCAATGACCACTGGGGGAGAACGAGGAGGTACATTTATTTCAGCAAAAGCGTTATCCAAATTCTGAAACAGAATGCACAAGAAACATCTGCACTATATCATACATATCAATACTTCAACTTAATATCCACAAGGACCACAAAATGTCAAAGCCCAGCTGAAAAGACAAATAATTTAAGCCTTTTTAAGCACCTTTCACAAATTCTGAGCTAGTATAGAGAAGTTCTCACAATTTTCTATTTGAAAAACTTGAAAGTAGTTCATAAGAAGGGGACAGTAAGAAACAGAAAAATTTGAAGAGACAGAGTAACAACTGGTAACAAACATTATTGTCAGTATGTTGCATGAACCAAATTTTTTTACATGTCTTACACCAGGGTACCAAAGACGCTGTTGGATGGAAATGAGTGTTGACAGCACAAGTACAAGTATGCAGTCTCTTGAATGCTTTTGAAGTGGACTGGACTGCTTAAGAAATGCCTGGAACAGGCATGTTTTATGTAAAGTTGAGTCTCCTAAATGGGCTGAGACATTCTAGAATTATTTGGACAGGTGAAACTTCCGCTAGGAGTGTCACCGACGCCCGAAGGAATTAGTATTTATAAAAAAAAAAAAAAAAACAAAAAGAAAAAAAAAAGAGGATAATATTTTTTTCAAGTTAGCTGACTTGTGGAAATTCAACTTTACATTTGCAAATAAACTAGTAGGTCCAAATTTTGCTCCAAATGGAATACCATATCTGAAACCTTTTAGCCATATCAAAATGTGCCATTCAACATTGAACAGTAGGTATGGAAAATTTTCAAAATGGCTTACTAAAAATGACCCTCATGATTAGGAGAACACCCTAAAAGAGCAGCCTATATTGAATTTCCCTCCTTCTAGATAACCTGCCGTATATTCATTATCATATAAGAGATCTCCCTTTCATTTCAAACCCGTGCCTCACAATACAGTCAATAAAAGGCAGGAGAGGAACAGAAACATACCGAGCCATACCATAGACCATGATATACCGTTCCACAAGAACCTGCAGTTCATTAATGACATAACTAGGATGAGAAGAACATTATGGGAAAGTTCATGAAAAAGGATGAATTTAAAATCATGCTGCTATGATTTCCAGTTATTAGCGGCGAATTTACTAAAATTGCTTGTAAAGATGAAACTTAGCAGAAAATTGTATTCTCTAACTGCATTAATAAGGTGTAGACAGAATCTGCAGAAGATGCAGAGATTACTACCTTGTCCAATCTGTTCTCCAATTGTCAAGTCCTCCCATAAGATTTCATAATCTAAGCAATTGGTTTCCATGTCAACTTTTTTAACAGCACTACTATTAGTACTGCCACTACTGCTCACACTACTTGTGCTGTTAACATTGAAAGAAGAGGACCATGACCCTGAAGCCTCATTATGGCCTGACCTGTTGAATTTCCCCACGTGTGTTTCTGGCTTCACAAGAGATTCAGTACTTCTATGATGAGCAGCGTCATTTTCTTGATCGTGATTCATCCAGGGCCAGCCAAATCGGGTGGTTCTTGCTTCTGATGCATCACGTTCATTACCTTTCCATGGCCACGACATCCCCTTCTTACTAATCCATGCTTCTGCCTTAATACCAGCCTTCAAGGGATTCTATGTTTACGTTTGCCAATTGAGCTACGTTTATCTTTGCTCTCACCATGATATGTCCAAACCTTATATGTATTGTCAATACCATGACACATTAAATGCTCGTGCAACTTCATTTGACCACTAACCTCTTTTACATTTAAACATTTTCGACACGGACATTTAATGAACATTGGATTTTTAGCATTCTTAGTTGCATAAGCACAAAACTCTTCCACCCCTTTCTTGTACTCTTCAGATAATCGATCCGCATTTACCCATTCTCGATCCATTAAAAACAATACTACAAAAAAACATCAATACATCAATCTCCATTGCCATGAATCCACATTTTTTACTTGTTCTTTCCACTCTTGGGACTTAGCAAGATTCTTACTAACACACAATTCTATGAACAGTCACTTTAATTAGTGGAAGCTAAGCATGAAATATTTATATTTGTCCAATCTATCATACACAAAGAGAAGACAAAGATCGAATCCAAACAATTTCGTAACAATAAATCATAGAGAAATGACTTAGAAACCTGTCGGAATCAAAATATGAAGAAACATATACGGATTACTACATTTTCATTTTGAATAAGTTATATTAATACACTCTGTCACAATTTGATTGAAAGATTTTTTCAACAAAACAGTCCATATATCTTTGAAACAATAATTCATTCATACGAGTATAACTACACATTTTTAATAACACATTCATTCCATTCCATTAGATACTACACATGAAACACTAATATGACAGCATTTTGAACATAAAGCTATATGCCTATAACTCAAAAACAATAAAAATATGCATTAGATGCTCACTTCCTCAGTAGACAAAAAATAGGCTAATAATCAGTGAATCACACACAAAACACAAACAAAAAAAAAAAAAAAAAAAAAAAGCAAGAAGAAGCAAGAGAGACGAAATGAGATGGAGAGACGAACATTAGATGCTCACTTCCTCAGTAGACTTTGAAAGACTGATTAGTCCATTAGCCTAATTTTAACTTTTAATTGAACTTGTATTAGTCGAAAATGTTTAAATTTCAGTCTGATCTTTCTATTTCAATGGAGATGCTCTTAGGATTTGGAGTACTCACTGAGGTTGATGGAAGTAGTATGTCTTTTGATTTCTCCATCTCATTTTGTCGCAGTCATTGAGATTTTTTTTTTGCCAACAAAACACAAAACACCAACAGTGACTGAGTGAGAGTCGAGCGAGAGAGACGAACCTGGTCCTTACCCTGCGACTCCTCGGTTCCTCGCCTCCTCTGGTTCCTCGCCTGAGTCGCCTCCTTCCTCGGTTCCTCGCCTCCTCTGGTTCCTCGCGTCCTTCCTCGGTTCGTCGCCTCGTCGCCTCCTCGATCTGGTTCGTCGCCTCCTCGATCTGGTTCGTCGCCTCCTCGATCTGGTTCGTCGCCTCCTCGCCTCGGTTCCGTGCCTCCTATCGCCTCTCTGTGTGTTTGAAAAAATGGCAAAAGCAAAACCAAAAAACATGTTGTCGAGATTTAGGTTTTTATTAGGGCTTGTGATATTAACCGTCCGATCTTATCAAGATCTGAAAAAATGAGATTTAATTTGATATTTGATTTTTTTTTTAATTATTAGGCTATAGGATAAAGCGCTATACAAGAGGTAAGTAGCATAGCGCTTTTAAAGCGCTATGCAAGCACTTTAAAAGCGCTATGGTAGTTTTGGTAACGTTTTTTCACATAACGTTTTTTAAAGCGCTATCTAAGACATAATTAAGATAGCGCTTAACTGAAAAAAAAATTTAAAAGCGCTATTGTAGCGTTTTTTTTGATTTTTTTTTTTTTAAAGACAAATAACCGCTATCCTAGCGCCCACTTGGATAGCTCTTTAAAAAAGCGCTATCTAAGTGGCGTTACCTAAGCTAATATTTGTAGTAGTGTTTTTTTCAGGGGAGGGGGTGAGTATGTTATAGAGGTGGTGGAGTTATGTGAGTTCTTTCTTGGTTGTCGCATAAACCAGACCTTCCTTACCCTCACCCCCAATGTTGGAAGGGGGTTCCAACATCAAGCAATACATGCTCTGATGAGGTGGTTAATGATAGGGATTAAGCCTGGCATTTCCTGTTTCCAAGACACTTTTGTGATGGGAGGCAAATTCTGGATGTGGACTTGATTAGAATTCTAGACTTCAGGTTATTCATCCAGATTTAGTGTGAAGGTGGATTTTGAAAAAGCTTACAATCATGCGTCCTACAATTTTCTCCTTAATGTACTAAGAAGAATGGGTACGTGTAGGTGGTTGGGTGGATTTGGATTTGTCTTTCTATAGTTAACACTATATTCTTGTAAGAAGATCAATGGTGGGTTCAGTGACGGAGCCAGGATTTTTGTTGAGGGGGGGCGGAGTGATGTCATAATTAATTAAATATGATAAATATAATATAAAAATTAGTTACTTTAACATAAATATATATATATATATATATATATATTTTTTATAACTTGAACAAGACATAAATGACTATACAAAACTTCATCTAATCTAATAAAAGATTTTCATTCAAAAAAAGGATGAAGACCACTTTGGATATACAAAAATATCTACATCCATGAATACCAAAAAACTCTATCTCCCCCCTCCCCCTCTCCAGTTAGAATAAAAAAATATTACAACTGGCTTCGACACGCTTTCATACCCTGAAATCGTTTCATGATTGCTTCGTTGTCAATGCCATCAAAAACTTCCTTTTCAATATACGTAACTAAACAATCATTCATCCAATCATCTCCCATTCGATTTCGTAACCGACTCTTCACTATATTCATAGCAGAAAATGCTCTCTCAACTGAAGCGGTGGCAACTGGTAGGATGAGTGACAATGTTATGAGTAAATAAACCAGGGGATAGACAAATTCCTTCTTGGTCTCAACCATCTTCTTAGCTAAACCGCTGAGTCCATTGACATTTGAAAATTCATTGTTGGAACGCATATCAACAACATAAGTTTCCAATTGATCATGAAGTACCATAAGATCTACATTTGAAAAATCAGCTGGATAAAATTGAGCGAGCCGAATCAACCGCTGACTATCAAAAGCTGGAGATGGTAAATCACTTACTGACTTTCTTTTTAAAAACTTATCCATAACTGAAATAAAACAAAGATTATATAAGAATGCATTCTATATATTTATTTATTCTACAACTTTAAATGAATAAACTAAAACCATATTTCCATGTAATAAACCATGTAATAAATCATACATATTTCCAAAATAACAAATCAATATACCTCTATTAATGAAGCACCACAATAGAAGTATCGCCACCAATAATAAAACGCCCAAAATTGAAGATTTTCAAAGCTGCAATTGACACACAAGCAGTTCAATCAATTATTATAATAATGCTTCTTGGCGAAAACACTAATGTTAAAACATGTCTTTCAATAAGAAAACATGAAATGTTTGACATGCTTGACAAGAAAACAACTAATGATGCGAGAACCACACACAATCTTCAAGGTAGCATATAGTGAAGTAGCGACGCTGCAACCATGAGACAATCAAAAAAGAACAAGCTAGTGAAGTATTGGTTCTTATAACTATGAAACAATCTCTAAAACTGCAAAGTAGCAACACTGCAACCCTGAACACTGCAACAATCTTTAAAACTGCAAAGTAGCTTTTTTTTAAGCTAGTGAAGTCTTGGGTTTTTTTTTTTCAGGAAGAAAAATCAGTAATTAGCATGGCATGAGCAAAGATTTCATTAAAAAACAGACCATTACATCAAATGAAGATTCCTCAAAATCCACCCTCAACGCGGGAGAAAAACGATTGATAAACATAAACACTCAATCCATATTTATGAATTTTAAATGCAAGGAGTCAAACCAATTCTGAACTGAGATTCATTCTTGCAAAGTAACCATGTCATAGCAGTTCGAAAACCACAGCAGTCAATCAAATATATGAAACATCCAAACACTCAAGGGGATCAAACTATTCAAACAATGTAATTATCATATGACATATCATCAAATTAAACCCCCAAACCTGTCTGACACTTGAAAGACAAACCATACAATTTCTTAAATGGGATTACCTTCTCCACATACTCAATCAAACATTCAAACCCATGTCAGAATTATATCACACAAAGAAATTACGAAATGGACTCCCCTTCTTCTTCAAACCCACAACCAAAACACTCCTAAAAAAACCATTAGACACAAATTCTCAAATGACTCTCTCACTTGTTTAATCAGTTACCAAAATACCATAAGAAAACTATGCAAACATACAAGAAAACATAAAAGCTAAGAAAAAAACAATCAGATTGTCAAGTGGGACATATTTTCATTCTTAAACATACTCAATCAAACCATTGATGATCCATATTGGCCTCTGATCATCAAAATCACAAAGAGAAGAAGATGAACCTGCAACTGTTGGGTTCCAATCTTCCAGAGTTTTGAACACGAAGTACGAAGAATCAAGATGAAGAAGGTGAAGAGCTTTTGAGCATAAAAAAAGGTGAAGAAAAGGTGAAGAGCAAGAGCTTTTGAGCATAAAAAAAGGTGAAGAGCTTTTGAGCAACCTGCAACCTAGGGATTTGGGGTATGCATAAATTTTTTTTTTCTCTCAAAAGTCAGTGGGGGCAGGTGCCCCCACTTGCCCCCACGTGGCTCCGTGCCTGGGTGGGTTTTTTAATTCTCATAAGGGTGCTAGACAAGGAAACCCCTATTAGCACTTCTCATCATTGTTGTTGTGCAGGCTCATATTAGGATGGTGGAGAGAGTTTATGAGCTCAACCTGTTAAACGGTTTCACAGTTAGTGAGGACATTCTGGAATTATGCAATCTCCAATTGCGGATGACACGAACATATTTAATCCTAATTGACAAATTGATTTTTGTCAAGAGGAAAACCCCAAATTTCATCTCAAAGTATTTGAATGTGCCATTGGCCTTAAAGTAAATTTTGTGAAAGTTGAATGGTGGTTATCGCTGAAAGTTCTATTGCAAATGCGACCGCCACATTGTTTGGGTGTGTTGTTGCCTTCCACTTATTTGAATCCTAGATGTGGAACCTAGTGATCAAAACTTTTGAGAATGGCTTGCTTTGTGAACAACATGTTAATATCATTGGTAGGTAGACTTACCTTGATTAATAATATGCCTGTGTGCTACATGCCTTTGTTCCACTTCTCGGACACCAATATAAAAAAAGATGGAGACCATTGTGAGAAGTTTATTGCAGCAAGGATCAGAGAATCCCATGGTCTACATGCCCTTAGATGGGATTTATGCACTCCGAAGAAAGGGAGTGCCAAAGGAGTTAAACCTTCTAAAAGTATGAATAATGCCCTTCTGGGCATTTGTCTTTGGAGGTTTGAGAAAAAAGAAGTATTTCTTGTGGGGGAGGAATATTTTACCCAAGTCGAACCAAGATGGGTGGCTTGCCAAATGTCCAAGAAGTCCTTTTGGGTTGAGATGTGGGGTACCATTTCCGCTATCTCAAGTAAGTTTATGCAAGGAGTTAAGCTCCAAATGTGTATAGGAATCACATTCATTTTTGGCATGATGTGTGGTTCGCCATGAATCCACTCAAGGAGGTTTCCCTAGGCTCTTCTTGGTGGCATCAAGGAAATCCAAAGTTATAGCCGAACTCAGGTCTAGGGTGGGTCAGGAACATTCACCCCAGGATGTCCTTGGGAGCAAACAATGATGGGTAAAAGTGTGTTTAACATCAAATCATTTTTTTGTAAAGTTGATGAATGGGGGGATCCCTACTGATGATTTCCAAACAAATTTCCCTTCATCTATTGTTTGGAAAAAGTTCATCCCGCCTATTAGTGTTTCATTGTGTGGCAACATGCTTGCGACCTTACAACCATAAATGTGTTTATAAGAAGAGGAATGAATATGGATGACACTAGGGGTGGGTACGGGACGGGATGGACGTCATCCGATACCATCATGTTCCTTCGGGATCGGGGATGGGATAGACCTCATATTGACCTCGTCCCATCCCAAACGGGTTTGGGATGGAATGAGCATGTAATAAGTTGATTCTAGCACTTCAAAAAGCATCGCCACAACTAAACTGATTCAGACATTGTGATTGATTTCAATAAATTCATACCCAAACTCCCCCTAAATATCCAAAAAACATAATCACCATTAAGCCTCCATTCATAAAATCAAGCTAAAATACCACCAACCCACCAAATCACTTAGAGGGAAAACAAACTATAAAAAACTCTGACATAATTAATGTCTTTGAACAACACCTAGAGTCCAGTTAAGCTTATTACCCCCCAAAATTATATCAATTCAAACCCTAACATTCTTAACTTGTATCTCAAGAACTTGAAGATTTTCAAACAAATAACCAACCCTAAATGAACCCACCAAGTCAATTACACTCTTTAATCAACAAGACACATAGGCATATTATGATAAATTAATGGAGGATTGGAGTTATTGACATACACCATGGAAAGAAATATTAAAATAAATTAGTTTGAAATGGGACGGGATAAGCGGGATTGAAAATATTCATCCAAATCTCATCCCACTCTAGATCGGATCGGGATGAGATTAATCAGTCCTAAAAGGACCTGGGAACAATTGGGATGGGACGAGACGGATGGGATCGGGATCGTGGGATGAGATGCCCACTCCTAGATGGCGCTTGTGTGGGATGTGGTTCATTTTAAGGAAGCTTGCCACCAATTTTATACATTGTACAAGTCTCAAAGGTGTGGAATTTCTTTTTATCCAAGTTTGGCATCCAATAGGGCCTGTCAAGGTCAATTCTAGAGGTGAGGTGGTCTTGGAATGGGTGTCAAAATCTTAATAGAACCGCTCATCTTGTTTGGAAAACTAGCATATTATTGATGTTATTGGCACTCCACATACACATTTGTTTGTTGCTAATTATCATGCTATGAACACCCTCACTACCATCCCAATTATTACCCTCAATCATTTTCATAAAAACAATACTTTTCTTTTCTGCCATGTGTACATTTCACCAACGTTTTTCATAATTTTTCATTTTCTTTGCCCTTCTAAATGTTTTATATTTACAAACATGCCATCATAGAAAATGAATCTCAACCCTTAGCACATTTCCCAACTTTCAATCCTAGCCATCTTTTATCTCTAATCTATAGGATTTAACGTTGTTCCAGTCAACAATGAACAGTAAAACATCACTTTGAAATGTAACACCCGTGCCATTGGCTCTCCCGCAAAGTACGTATATTTTTTTGCTAAATATCATGTCTGTAACACCGCCGTCACCGTCCTCACTTTTGCCCGCAATCGGTTTTGAAGTGCAAGCCTATTGTAAGGTAAAAATATATACTATAAACTTTAGGATTAGACTCAAATTTTGAATTAGTTGGGAAAATTTCCAAACGACGAGAGTGAGTTCTCCTCCAAAGTTTAAATTCTCCAAAACATGAAGTTCAGGGTTTTTGTTTAAATGTTCATTAAGATGCCTGTCTCAATTTTTTCTTAGTATGATATTGAAAACTATTGAAAAATACTAACGACGCGAAATGCATTAGAAGTTTTTTTTAATAATAACACATATTTTTTGAAATTTTAGAGCTTCTACTGATATTGGTTTTTATTAGAAATCATAGTGTAGTCAAAGACATCCAAAGTCACCGCTTAAAATCAAAAGTCAAGTCAAGCCATGACATCTCGCTTCGCCTTGGTCAAAGTCAGGCCACTACCTCTAAAGCCACAAAAAGACATCGCTTTTAGCATTTTTTTGTTGAAGCGTAAAGCCACTAAGGCCATAGCTTCATTAAACAAAAGGTTTTTTTTGCGTTTTTTGTCTTTCTTATTCTTCTCATACTTTTTTCTCTTTTTCCTTCTCTCTTTAGATCTTCACGAATGAATCAGAGAGCTTCATCAGAGCAGGAGTTGGAAATCTTGTTCGAGGTACGAATCTTCTTACCTTCAACAAAGCTTCATCGAAATTTCCATTGTCATGACCCCATAGAAGGAACCCATATCTATACGTTGATTATCTATGCATTAATAATCTATACATTAATAATGTTATTTTTTGTTTACTAAAGGTGATTGATTATGGAAGAAAACTGTGAGGCAAGGAAAGTAGTTCTTGGGAAGACATTGGTTGGAAGTACGGTGCTGCAGTGGATGGTAACAAACATCATAACATGGGAAGCAATATGAACACTTACATTGACTTGAGCTAACACCTCTCAATCTAGTAGAAAAGCATAATGCATATATTTATAAGCTTAGATACAAGAAAAGTGCATATATTTTCATTTTTATTTCATTTTTAAGGGTAGCTTTACTTGTGTAAAGTCATCGCTCGCTTAAAGCCAAGCCATGGCAAATCGCTTCACCTTCACTTAACGCTTTGACTACCTTGAGAAATTGAGTTAATTGTCTTAATATGCATTGAGAGACCCTATCCATTCCTCTGAAAACAATTTAAAAATACTAACGGCGTGAAATGCATTAGACATTTTTAATAATAAAATATATTTTTAATATTTTAGCCCTTGTATTGAGCATTGATTTTTTGGAAAAATATTTTTAAAATTCATTTTAACGATACCAAGTTTATCAAAATCCGACAACTAAATAGATAGTTAAGATTTTTTTTTCATTTTGAGGAAAAAACAAAATAACACTTTATCTCTCCACCTCATGTGCATTCCACCAATTTTTTCACAATTTTCATTTTCTTTGCACTTCTATATGTTTTATATTTAAAAACATACCATCATAAGAAATTAATCTCAACCTTCAACACATTTCCCAACTTTCAATCCTACCCATCTTTTATCTTTAATCCTTAATTTATCTCAGCCAGCAATGAATAGTAAAACACAACTATGAATTGTAATATAGATTACTGTATTTTGTATTGGGTGGACCTTTTAAAATGAACAAAATGAAAAGATATCTAGTGGGATGTGATGAAGATTTACATGAATTGCCTAATCCTTGTTTGGTGTCAAGCTTCCGCAAGGATTGAGCTACTTGGCGAGATATTTGAAAGGTTCTGGGCGAATTGCGATGTACTATTAGTCTTGCACTAAATCGTATATATTGTGGATTTAATTTTCTCTTTGTTACAATGGAAAAGTTATTTTCTGGACTTATGAGACCCATTTTTTTGGAAAGGGAGTGACTACTCCACATCACCATATATACTGTCTCACACCACCATGAACTTTTTTTCCTACTAACCCACACCATCCAAAAAACTATTTTTGAAAAAATGGTAACATAAAAATATGGTAAATTTTGACCAATTTAAACCCTCAATTAAGACCGATTCTCAAGCTCATCAACACAAGAAAATTGTAGTGCTCTAAGTTATCTAATAAACACAATTTGAATCACTTGAAAATGAATTGAAATGAGCAAGTTATGGTCATTTTAATAAAGTCATGCAAATATGTCTTGCAATGAAAATGGGGTAGTGTCTCTGACTTTCGGCCAATTTATATGCTCAATCGAGACTGATTCTTAAGCTCATCAAACCACGAAAATTGTAGTACTCTAAGTTATCTAATAAACACAATTTTAATCACTTGAAATGTTTTGAAATTAGCACGTTATGGTCATTTTATTAAACCACGAAAATTAGCAAGTACTACAATTTTCTTGTTTTGATGAGCTTGATAATCGGTCTCGATTGAGCATATAAGTTGAACCAATGTCAAGGATAATACCCTGTTTTCAGATACAAAGAGGGTGAGAGAGGTGGCGGGGTGGTGGTAGTGCTTGATGGAAAAAATAAAGAGAAAGGTGGCGGTGGCGGTTGTGGGAGGGAGAGAAGTGGTGGTGGCGGGGTGATGGCGGTGTCTAATGGAGAAGAGAGGGAGGGGGAGAAAAAGGGAAGAGAAAAAGAAGGGAAGAAAAGAAGATGAAGAGAGGGGAAATTTTTTTTAAATTTTGAGTTTTTATTGGTGGTGTGGAAGAAAAGTGGTGGTGTGGGAAATAAAGCAAGTGGTGTGGGACAACACTTATGGTGGTATGGAGTTGTCACTGCCTTTTCGAAAACACTTTCAATGTCATAAGACTTTGTTACAAGAGACATGTCAGTCATATGAGTTAAATCCATTGTAAATGACATCCTTGTCCGTTTAGTTAACTACGATTACTATTTACAAAATTGCAATTAAAATTTCATTATCTCATGAGTATCTGAAGGGTGGCATTAAAGAAAAAAACAAAACCTAATTTAATCTATATTCTTCCCAAATGTTTATCTCAAGATTATATAAGGATGGGCATTAAAGAAAAACAAAGAACCCTAACAATCCATTTTTTCCCCTTCCTCCTCCATGTTCTTTGTAACAACCACCTCCTCATTTTCCTCATTGCTTTCTCCCCCTTTGCTCCCTATTATCTCTACTCCCATCTCCATGCCCTCCACCATAAGTAAAACAACCAATCCTTCCTACTTCCTATCCCACCACCAACACACACTATCATGATCAATTCTACCCCTACCCCTACCGCCATCTCAATCTCATTCTATCACACCATTCCGCCCCTAGATTTCTTCTCTCCACCTCCCACCTCTGGCCACCACCACGATCCATAACCAAAAACTTCATCATTTTCGTCATTGCTGATTCACCATGCAACTCCCTCAATCCCCTTCCCCCTGATTTTACTTTTCCAAGTGCCACCAGCCATCACAATCCCTACCAAATCCACCACCTCCTCCACCAAAAGCCACCATCTCTAACCCCCAAATTCAAGTCATTATTTTGTTGCAGATAACAGGGAGGTAGGAGGAAGCATCCTTGGATAATCTTCAGATACACATTTGAAAAAAGATAGATTGTTTTTTTTTTCTTTAGTGCTAACCAAGGATGCACAGATTCTTCGAAATACTTGTCGTATCCGTGTCCGACACGTATCTGACATCACACTCGCTCGACACACCCTCAACACGTCTGACACTTGGTCAACGTATCGTTAGGTTCAGACACATGATCGATGTAGTCAACATGTCGGACATGCCTCCAACACACTAAAACTCAATCAGTACACAAATAAGACTCGACAACCAACTTTATTTTATTTTTTATTTTTAGGTCGATTCAAATAACAACCAAATCTGAAGGTTGTTAGTAGATCAGAAGGGAGAAACTTTCAATTACGATATAAAAGTCGAGATAGAGAGGGCGATGAAAAACCATTGAAGCATAGACTATCTATGTTTCTTAATCTTTATTTATTCTTCTCTCATCTACTTTTTTACTTTGTTTTTTCTTGCGACAGAGTATGAACTTCTTTCTACTTTTCTACCGCTTTGTTTTCTCTACTATTCTTTCTTCATGTTATTTTCTATTTTTTTCCTACTTGCAATAGAGAGATGAATGCATTGTTTGTACTTCATTTTCATTTTCATACTTCTTATTATTTTCTATACAAACTCTTTTTTTTATTGAATTGTTGTTTAGTTTCATATGATTTAATTGAAAAATGTATGACGTGTAGGTGTGTCGTCAAGTTCTAGTTTTCTAAAAATTGTTGAGTTGGCGTGTCGTGTCAGTGTTCGACATGACGCACGTGCCCATGCATCCTTGGTGCTACCCTTTAGATAGTCTTGGGATTAGAGGTGCAACTTAGGCAAGCCAACCGAAAAAAATTGGCTCAATTAAAATTCAGGACGGGCCAGGGCATTGGAAACCAAAGCAGCCCGAAAACTCGAAGAATTTTAATAATTTATAAATATATTATCAATTTAACCTAATTTATACTAATTTATTTAACATAAAAGAAGTTCAATAAGCATTGCATGGGTTCATTCCCATTAACCTCTAAATTGAAATTGTTTTTTGAAAATTTAGTTTTTATGCAATTCGTGCCCGAAAAATCATACTTGGGCTGGGCTTGAATTGACAAGCTCAGGTTGGGTTGGCTACGAGCAAGCGTATCAATACTTCAGGTTGGGCTTGGACTAAGCTTCTAGGCCGCCCAACCAGCCAAAATTGCACCCCCACTTAGGATATAAGTTCTAATGGAGAGTTTGTAAATAGTAATTGTAGATATACTAATGGAGAAGTTGTAACATTGTGTATTTAACTAAAAGGAAATATGGAAATTCAAAAATAAAAACAAAAAAATGACCTTGGAGGCTTACTTTTCTATAAAGTAGACCATTTACGTACCATAGTTGGAGAAATGGCTAATAAATACTAAATTTTCACTTCTATGATCATTAAGCCTCTTTTTTTAAAGTGTGGTTAAACAACAAAATAAATAGAGAATCTTAACCTTTTAATCATTAAAAATACAATGTAAACTCGATAATAAGCTAATGCAAAGCTCTTATGACCTTTACTACTAATAGCTATGTATATCAATATCCAGGATTATCTCACCTAAAACCCTTCTATACTGTTTTTTTTCCTCTCTTTTTCTGTATGTATTTCAGGAACCTACCAGTACCAACTACACATCTCCTTATGCTTCTTCCTTTTCAAGTCAATTGGTTAAGAATTATTGTTGACAAAACTTTTAAAACGCGTAATTGATGTTATGCAACCAATTGGATAAAACAAATTCCAGATAATTGATCTAAATCTTGTAATTGGTAATCCAATGGGTTAGAAAACATGAGTTAATTATTTGATATCTACAATGAAGAAGCTCCTAATGTATTTGGTGTTACGCGCGGAAGCATTACAAATGCCGAAATGCGAAGTTACAAATAAAATATTAACAAATACCGAAGACAATCAATTTACGTGGTTCGGCAAATTCGCCTACGTCAACGACAAATAACAACTTTACTAGTGAGATCAAAAGATTAAAAATTGAGAGAGCTACAAAACATCAATGACGTTACAAATACATGTGTCTAAACGACACCACACAAATACGCTGGTTGCGTATAACACAAAACAAAAACAAAACAAATATCTTTATCTCTCCTCACACCTCCCTTTCTTCCTCTCTCACATATACACACAAATGGGATAAACCCTAACTCACAAACACAATGGAGATCTTGATTTGGAGGATGGATTGAAGAAGGGGGAAACCCCTCCTTTTTTTACAGCCATAAGAGGCGGTGGTGGAGGGTGGTGGACCGCCGACCAGCTTCTTTGTCTTCTTTGTTGCCGACATTTTGATCTCCATCAATTTCAGGTATGTTCTTCAACTCTGTTTTTTTTGTTATTTGTTCTCTATATTTCAACAATTTTCCATCTCGGTGAAGATTTCACAAATCTGAGCCAGCAACAGCAAACACGAACAAAAATAAGCAGCTGATTTCCAACGAACATAATCAAACCAAATACTGATTGAGGGTCTCACCCCTCCACATGTGCTCATAGGCGTCATACACCCAAAGGTGCCATAGAGCATGCTTAAGCTAACAAACCAACTCCACCTTGTCTAGGATGGAGTCTCAATCCAGATTTTTCAGAAACACAATGTGCACAAACTTCCATACTGCTCAGCTTCATATCCTCTACCAATCGTTTCTTAAACAACTCGTGCAGAACTTTCTCACCTTTAATATTTGCACGCAAATGCCAAACCCTCGAGGTTTCCTTACAAACATCTTTGGAGCTATCAGTAACTCCACCAGAAGCCACATCCATAAGGCCTTCAACAACACAAGTTGCTCCACCAGATTTAACTTTTCAATTTCTTATAATTGTACTCCCTTGCAAGAAGTATAAGTTACCCTTCTGAACTGCTTTCAGAATCACCAGTGCACCAAAAACAACCTTGAGAGCTCCACCATTTACCGAAACCTTGTAACCTTTGGACTCTAAAGCACTAACGGAGATGAGACTCTTCTTCAAATCGGGTACATATCGAACATCATTCAAGACCCGAACAAGTCCATTATGCAACTTAAACTTTATTTTACCTATTTCTGCAATTTTGCATTCATCATTGTTGCCCATATAGACAACACCACCATCCATCTCTCTAAAGTTAAATACTAGTCCCTTTGGGGACACATATGATAGGTAGAACCCGAATCAAGCCGACACTCATTAGAATGACTCACCAATGCTGAAGTTGCAGATAACGAATACGCATCATCCTCATCTTCATTCAAATTGTGCACTACATTCGCATCTGACTTTTTCTTTTCTTTTTCTATTGATGTTTTCAATGCCTCACAGTCAATCTTCCAATGACCCTTCTTATAACAGTATGCACATTCATCCTTCGGCAAAAACCTTCTGTCTATAGATTTTTCTTTTGACTGTGATCTTCCTTCAATACCAACATTCCTCTTTTCAGATCTTCCCCTCGCTACCAATACTTCTGACGTTGCATCCCGATGGATCTTGAGATCTTTCCTCCTGAATTCATAATTGAGCAACACCATAGCCATTTCATCATAATTCAATTCTTCTTTTCTCGTTAACAAAGTTGTAACGAGATGTTCATACTCTTCTGGAAGGGAATTCAAAAGGCACAAGGCCTTATAATTCTCTGGAACATCTTCATCAGAATTCAATAGGTCGGCAATAAGCCTATTGAATCCACCCAAGTTCTCAGACAAAGTAATCTCGGGTCTCATATTCATCCAAAAAAGTTGTTTCGTGAAGAAGAGCTTATTTTGGATGCCCTTCGTCATGTACGCCTTAGCGGAGGTTTCTTTCATAATGAAGTATTTTTGCTCCTTCGCTAAACACAATCTTATTGACCCACAAGCTTGCCGATTCAACTTGTTCCATTCTTCTTCACTCATTTTCTCCGGCTTGTCTCCCAAAGCATCATCTAAATTATTCTTTGACAACATATCCAGAACTTTGCATTGACACATGCCAAAGTTATTCTTTCCATTGAATTTCTTGACATCAAATTTATCGATTGTAGCGGTAACCATATTTGATCCAGAAGTTGACGGATCTGACATACTTTTCACCAACCTCCAATTCATGTAGCGTCAAACGAACCTAAAGAACTAACCCTCGACTTTGATACCAATTTGTTATGCGTGGAAGCATTACAAATGCCTAAATGTAAAGTTACAAACAAAATATTAACAAATACCGGAGACAATCAATTTATGTGGTTCGGCAAACTCGCCTACGTCCACGACAAATAACAACTTTACTAGTGAGATCGAAAGATTACAAATGGAGAAAGCTACAAAACTTCAATGACGTTACAAATGAATGTGTCTAAACGACAACACACAAATACGTTGATTGCGTATAACACAAAACAAAAACAAAACAAATATCTCTCTCTCTCTCCTCACACCTCCCTTTTTCCTCTCTCACATATACACACAAATGGTATAAACCCTAACTCACAAACACAATGGAGATCTTGATTTGGAGGATGGATTGAAGAAGGGGGAAACCCCTCCTTTTATAGCCATAAGAGGCGGTGGTGGAGGGCGGTGGAAACCCTTACACCACCTTCTTCTTCCTTCTCTTATCTTCTTCAATTCCACCTAATTTCATCATCAAACCCATCAAATTCCAACTTGTTCTCTGCAATTTCCAGCTAATCAACACCAAGTTACCAACGAATTCGGTCGCCGAAGATTCTTTGTCTTCTTTGTTGCCGACATTTCGATCTCCATCAA
Organism: Berberis vulgaris; assembly: GCA_963556465.1. Taxonomy (NCBI): domain Eukaryota; kingdom Viridiplantae; phylum Streptophyta; class Magnoliopsida; order Ranunculales; family Berberidaceae; genus Berberis; species Berberis vulgaris. The sequence goes on from OY747135.1 coordinate 31,809,939, forward strand.
TTTCAGGTATGTTCTTCAACTCTGGTTTTTTTTCTCTGTTCTCTATATTTCAACATTTAGAAATTTTTATGGAACTCTCACCATTAGGGTTTTTTTTACTGTTTACTTGCAAGATTTTGAAATCTAACAAAACAAGCACTTTAGTTTACAAGGACTGAGATGAGGAAGGATTGGGGAGGTGGATTTTTTAGTAGCAGGGAGACCTGGGATGGGGACCAATGGTTTAGTTAATGAGGACTATTCCAACTGGTCATTGAATTGGAATTTCTTGATTCTGATCTTTGATTCCCACACTTCCCTAATCGTTTCTTCCTTGTGGATCCATTAATGACGAAATTCACTTTCTTCATTCCTGTTATGAACTTGTGATTTTCTTTCTCACTGTTATGATTTTCAAAAAGGTTTTCAAGATGGTGGTATATACTTTTATTTTACTTCAAAAAAACAAGGAAAGAAATAGCATCAACCAAGAAGTAAGGCTGAGCTTTGAAGAATAGAGGTTGAATAGTAGAGGCTTGGTGATGAGTTTAGAAAGACATCAAATAAGTTCATAAAAAGGCTGGGGGAAGAAGATGACATCGCCATTGATATACAAAGATTCAGGTTTTAAAATTTAAATAGATTTGTAATGGCTCATGGCTCGAGCTTTGTATTATCTTTATGGAATCTCCAATTCTAGGCAGCCTTGCTTTATAGCCAGGTTTTGGGCATTTTACACTTCTGCCCCTTCTATAGATAATGTTTGTGGTTGTGTTTTAAAGAGAATGGGTAAAAGTGTAAAAACACACCAGGCTGGCCAAAAAATAATTTTAACCCCTAGCTGCCTAGACAAACTCTTATGGATTACATAAGTTAAAATTGCTTTTCTATATTATTCGTTAACCAAAGTTTTAAAAATTGAGCCTTATTGGTCATAGGAGTTAAAAGCAGTGTTTATTAGTCATTTATCCACCTATGGTACCTAAATGGTCCACCTTATAGGAAAATAGGCCTTCAAGGTTATTTTCCGAAAATAAAAATAATGTCATACTTGTTGATGTAGTTGATTCCTACTCTCCTTCATCGCCTTGACCTGAATCTGCATAAAGAACGCACGTGAGCCAAAGACCACTGTGTGGCAGCCGATGGCACTCCGATGCTTAAGTTAGATAAAGCTTAGGAGAGGCTTAAAGATGTAAATTGGATTTCTATAGCGTACCTTTGTTCATGACCTTATCTCTTATTTTTTGTGCAAGAGTCTTTGTTCGGCTAGGCCTTTGGTGGCATAGTTTAGGGAGTTGTCCATGTAGAGAAGTTTTCCTACACGACTTGTACTCCTAGATCTATGGGAGAGGTTTCCCTTTCGGAGTGTTGTCCATGCAAGGAAGTTTATTTGCACGACTTATACTTAGAATTTGTTTCCTACTCGAAACCAATATTGTTGGCCTCCCTGTCTTGGATTGATCCCCCAAATACTTGCCATATCAGGGCTTACTCTTGCCTTATCAGGATTTATGAGTATTGGGCTTGATCGCGTCATGTGTGGCTTAGTGGTGCGTTGCAATTTGGGTCTGAACTTTTGGATCCTGCCAATAGTGGGCTTAGTGTTGTTTGGGCGTTGCTGGATTGGGCATGCACTCAGGCCTACTTTGTTTTATTTACGAGATTATCATGACACTCATACAGTGTTGATCAGAGCATAGATTGATGTATCATCAACTACTCCCCCCGAGTTTGTGGGCCAGCTCACTGGTCCACCAAGTCATTTCATGAAGAAACTATGCAGTCATGATGGTTGAGTCTCAATTGTTTCCATGAGCGGCAAGCTTCATTCATTGGGCGTGTGTCTGCTCGAAAAAAAAAGGCAGGAGTTCTGTTTTCTATATAGATTTTCCCTCTACGGAGTTTAGTTATTTGCTCTTTCAATCTCAAAGACACTGTTTTATCGTATCATTTTCCGTGTTTTGATTTTGCTCAACTTTCGTAGTTGAAAGCTTGTACAATCTTTTATGACGTACCTGAGACAACTTTCCGATGAAATATCTGTTAAGGGCTGCAAGTTCTTTGAGGAGAGATTGCTTTCTGAGTCGAGTTTGGAAGTTCTTCATGAAACATACGAGATTCCTTATGGTGTTTATTACTTTTGGCGCCGATTTGACGCCATTGTCCCCTCCAGAAGAGTTCAGTTGTCTTCATCGAGGTATGTTTCAATCAGGCATCTACTTTCCTGTTATCAAAGAAATTTGGGAGTTCCTAGAGTACCTCTGCATTGAGCCCGCTCAACTGGTGCTGAGCGAGTAGAATTGTGATCGCCATTTTGATTAGAGCATAGGAAGTTGGTGTCCGAGTATCTTCGAGGGCGATACAACTACTTACTTCCCCTCGGATAAACGAGAACGTTGTGTGTGTGCTGACATCGTTTGACTTATTTGGCAATCTACCTAACGATTTTAAGTCCTGGCAGAAATATTGTTTCATGGCTTCCGCGGACTCAAAGTATTTCGAGCTTGCTGGTCGTCCGTTCGAGCAGGAATTTAGGCAACTGAGTGAGTTCAATTCTGTTTCTGATCCCGCCTGTGTTAAATGTATATCAATTTGACCTTTGTGCTTTTCATAGGGAAATTCCCAACTTTATCTCTTTCTGCTTAGGATAAAATGGCTTTGGATGTGTTTCACAAAATGACTCGTCTGCGGATAGAGGATGTCGTGAAGTCTTCTAATATCAAGCGCAGCGGATTGTGGACTCATTGCCATGAGGCTCCAATTCTTTTTAGGGTTTCGAAGCCAAAGCTCGAAGGCATACTAAAGGAAGCGCTTCCTTTCCCTACTCATTTGAAGAGGCCTCGTGCTATGTCTAGGCCAATTTGTGGGTGTTCATCTTCGTCCGAGGGACGTGAAGCTGTCGGGCAAGTTCCTGATTCGTCTGCTGAGCGGAGACTGTTGTGTCCGAGGGACATGATGCTTGGGCAAAGGCTCTTATTTCCATTCCTGTCTTGAAAAAGGAGTATTAGAAAATGGTAGGGGTTGAAGATATAACAAAGATTAGTACAGAGTAGGCAGAGGTTCTAAACAAAACGTTGGTTCAAGCGGGCGTGGAAGCTTCGTCTGGTGTGGGAACTGGGTCGTCCTTCTTTTGATTACCGCCCTGCCGAAGATTCGTTTGATTGTCGACCTTATCGCAAAAGGTCCCCTTCGCATCGCCCGTACTGTCCTCCGTCTCGCTCTCGTCCTCATATTGAGGTGACGACGGGTTCGAGGAATAACTCGTTTTCTTCTTCCCCGTCAACTATATTTTAGTTGACTCTTGAAAGAAAGCCGATCGTTATGACTAAGGGGAGAGATGTGGATGAGGGCCCTGATGTAGTGAAGACAGTGAATGGTGGTGTTGGAGTGATTTCGATCCCAAAGGACCTCCATCCGGATGCGCGGATCAGTCTGATTTCTACAGACATGGTAAACATGAGCAACCGAACTTGGCACCAAGAAGTTGACATTTCTTACGCTTCCAGGAAGCATATTAGTAAGTGGAATGACTAGCTGGCGAATTGTGCTTCGGAGCCAGAAGGAAGGATGTTGGGAGGGCATGGGGACAAAGGGCAGAAACATCTCGTACTGGGGATGTCATACCTGAATCAAGTGGCCACCGCTGGGACTAAAGTCGAGGCAGCTCGTGAGAGAGTGTATACCATGGAGCGAGTCTTTGCAAACTTTCAAAAGTCCTACTCTGATACTTTCTACGAGATTGAATTGTTGAAGAAGCAACTTGAAGCTTACTCAAATGCCGGAGCGGACTCCGACATCATGGCGCACAAGATCGGGGGATCAGAGGATTCACTTGAAATTACTTCAGATCGATCTAGCGGAGGTAGTGTTTGTGAGGGATCATTTTGAGAATGAACTGAACCTTTTTCTTCGTGACTTACAGTTTGCCCATGAGACTGCAGTCGGAGAACATGCTAAAATACAGGCCCGGAACGCCAATAAGGCCAAAAATGAGTATGAATGGGTTGTCTGATGTCAGTAGTTGGAAGCTAATATTGATTTTAATGTAAGAGTGTGCGGACCGCAGAAGAGCAACTCCTTTTGGCACAAAATGAACTAAGTGTTGTTAATGATAAGCTAGGTGTTGAACAGTCCAAGATTGAAATGTTGTCGGGTAAGCTGGAGCTGGAATTTGCTAAATCAAGGGTGCGTGAGGAGAAACTTCTTAAGGCCCGGGCACATTTGAGCTCAACAGAGTCGTGCATGGAAGGCTAGAGCTGTTGCAGATTATAAAGGAGGAACAACCCGGTTGGGATTTCTTCTATTATGAGGAGGTGGCATATGCGTAATTTGAAGTGGTATTTGATCCGTCTGAAGAAGAAGGTGACTCTAATGAGGGTGATCAAGAGGTAGCACGTATAGATATGTCTTCTGCTTCTTCTCCTGTTAAGGGCTCTGTTGTATCTGACTCTCCTCTTGAGAAGGAGTGAACTTTGTATTTTTTGGCTTTGCAAGTAAATAACTTTATATACTTGTGCATTTCCTTTCTAGCTTTTATCTGTTTTGTCTTATCATGACATGAGTTGTGAAACGAGAGGCTCTGCTGGGTCAGGAAGTCGTATGATTGATCTACTGGTAAGAGTTCTGACTACTTGTGATGTGATAGTTTATGCAATTCTGATCAAAATCCTTTTAGAAATCGAGGAGTGTAATTCACCATTTACCTATCGGCTTGGTTGTATATCAAACCAGCAGTTGTTGCTACTATTGTAAGCGAACTAGTCAGACTTTGATCCAAGCACGTGCGCTGTCATAGATGATTGGACAATAGTCCTCGCGAGTCTTCCGAGTTGAGGGCTGTGAACGAATTTTTGACTCGTATTTACCTGTTATTGGCAGAATAAACTTAATTGGACTAGGGGTTGTTATCGCCAGTTATAACTGACTAAATCGGCGTCGGGTTTGGCGACCATCATTTGTGATTGAACGATGGTCCCTTTCAAGTCATCGTGATCAGGCGTCGAAGGCACTGACTAGACTCCCACTTTCCAACCCATCATCGCCCGCTTTTAACGGACTAGGAATTGGAGTGAGCTAGAAGTTATCATCGTGAGTCGGTGACTAAACTTTGGCAGGGTTCGGCGATCATTGTCTGTAATTGGCTAACGATCCCTAGCAAACCATCACGATCAGGCGTTATAGCGATGACTAAGGTCCCACTTTCTAAACCGTCAAAATTTGCCCGCAGCGGACTAGGCTTAAAATAGACCAGAAGCCATCGTCATCAGCGGCCATTGACTAAGTTTTGGTCAGGTCCGGCGATCGTTGTCTGTGTAAGAGCGGTGACCCCTGGCAAGCCATCTTAATTAGACATCGAGAGCACTGACTAGACTCCCACTTTCTAAGTCGTCGAAATTCGTTATTCGTGGACTAGTCTTCGAGCGGACCAAAAACTATTATCATTGGTCGTCATCGACTAAGCTCTGGTTGGGTTCGATCACTATTGCCCATGTTTGGATAATGATCCCTAGCAAGCTGTCTCGACCATGCATCATAGCGCTAACCAAGCTACCACACTCTAAACTATTGGCACCCGTTTAATGGACTAAGCGTTAGAGCAGACCAAAAGCTATCGTCATAGGTCGAAGCCGACTAAGCTTTAATTAAGTTCAACGACCATTATCTATAATTGGACAATGGTCTCTGGCAAGCCATCGTGGTCAGGTGTTACAAACGCTGACTAAGCCCACCTTTCTAACTCATCGTCATATGCTTTTGGAAAGTTAGGCGTTAGAGTAGGCCATAAGTTATTGTAATCATTCAGAGTTGACTAAGCTTTGGTTAGAATAAGATTTCGGGCGTGCAAGTCTGACTTTGGTGTCCCGACTTACTTAATTCGCCTAGCGGTCTGATTTCGGAGTCAGATCGATTGATCAGACTAAAAATAGATTGGCCAGCTTTAATGAACAATAGTGGAATAATAATAATAAGGCGGACGCCTTGGATTTATTGAAAGTACTTTGTAGGCGCGCTTCTTATTCCATAAGCGCTCGAGGCCTTTGCTGTTTGTGTGTGTGCATGTGCTGGGCTGGATCTGGCAGGGCATAAGCTTGGGCCCATTAGTTAGCGGGGTCCAAGTGTAAAAATCTTTGTAGATCAGTATTCCATGTGTACGACGCATATTGTAAGACGGTTAAGCATCGGTTACTTCCCCAGTAAATGGGGTTGCATGCGGTGCCATTAATTCGATGAATGTGGACACGAGCAGTTGTAATTGAAATCGCTATTTCCATATATCCCGTATAGCATTTAATGATGAATTAACTGTTGGCTGATGTTGCTTCGTAAACCACTACACCTATATATAGGGTAGTCATTCTTCGTTTCGAGCATTGCAATGAGGGTTGTGGTGCAGGTTGATCAAATGCATCTTACAAGAGGCTGAAGGAAGATTTCCATTACTGGAGTTTTTGAATTTTTTGACATTTTCAAAAATGAGTCTTAATAAGACCTGCTATTATGTGGTACCACTCGATTAGGGTGAGCATCCAATTGATTTTATGAGATCATGTAATATCTTATTACATTTCGAAGAAGTACAAACTATTCCTCAAGGGATAAGTTTGTCTTCCATCTTTTGTTGCTCCTGTGTTCCCATATGTCACCACTGTTGGGAGATAATGCCTGCAGCTAGTTTGTTGTTGTTGTTCCCTGTATACGTAAGGGCGTCACTGCAAATGAGGGAAGGTTTAACGAGTTTGACTTTGGGCATTGACTTCTCATCAACTTAGTTATTCCTCGTTCAGGGGACATTCTCTTATTTCTTCTTCTCTTTCCTTTTGTTTCACTTCACAGGGTGGATTGGCAAAGTGAAGTCTCGACGTGCGTATTAGCAGATGCATATTTGCGCCGAACTTTGATACTCGTATTGTGTAAACTTTTATACTAGTCAGTCGAGCAAGCTTTGTAATAACTTTCATTACAATCAATAAAATATCTTTTATTTCTTGAATATGTATCTTGCAAATAATTCTTCTAAACTGAAAAAGAAAAACAAAAAACAAAAACGAAATCAAAGCAACAAAATAATTTGACTCCGAGCGGGGTCTAAGCTAAACCGGCCATGAAGGAGACATATATGGTCCTGGCTCCAATTGCATAGTCCATCTAGCGAAGTAAAAGCTTTGCCAAAACTAGCAAAATTACTGAAGAGTGGACTTCGTTCTGATGGGTCGTTCCTTGTTGATTATCAGCTCTTGAAGTAGTCGCTTGTTTGCTGAAGTGTTGTTATTTAGCTTTATATTGATCTGGATGGAATCTCCAGCTCTGAATTTTGGCTCTTCGCATGGCTGCGCTTCGGTTGTCGGGCCTTTTTTTCTATCCATACATATTGATTTTCCTCTTTTGACTAGGCCCAGTGTCTGACAAATCTGGTCCGCTGGCCCAAGTTGTAATTGATAGCAATTCAGATGTTTCAAGGTTGTATAATGGCAGTCTCTTGCTGCAGGTTGGTCTACTCGGATAGTTCCTTGGGCCTAGGTTGTTGTGTATTTGATGCATTGGTGCAGAGTGGAAACTACTGCCTCCATATGATGAAGCCAAGGCCTTCCCAGAATATTGTTATAGGTGGACGGAGTGTCAACCACCATAAATTCTTGGACAAGGTACTTCCGCAATTGTGGCTTTCCCGCTTCCACCATCAAATTGATCTTCCCGATTGGAAAGCTTTTCTTTCCACTAAAGCCAACCATGGGGTGAGTGGTGGGGGTTAAGTCATTCTCCTGGAGTTGCATGTTTCGGAATGCGTTAAGCAACAAGACATTAAGTGAGCTTCTTGTATCCACCAAGGCCCTTTTCATCTCCCACTTCGCGATGATGATGGAGATGACCAGGGCATCATTGTGAGGAGAATGTACATCCTGGAGATCCCTATCCGTAAACGTCAATGGTGGGATCGGGCTATGAACTTGTGCCTGCTATACTTTTCGTTCCTTGCACTAGGGTGGTGTTCACATCTCAATCAGCGTCCTCTTGTGGGACCTGTTGGATTGTTCTCCTTCAGGACCGACCTCATAAAGGAAATAAATGATGTCAGGAGCCTATTTTTCAATCTCCTTAACAACGTCTTCTCTTTCCTTTGCCCAGTCCTACCTCCTGTCCGAGTTTAAAAACTCTTTGAGCTTGTTTTTCCTGATCCAGTACTCGACTTCTCCTATGAGATTTTTACAATCATCGGTATTGTGTCCCTTCCTTATGGAATGCACAATATTTGTTGTTGTCGCGTAGAACGGGGTCACCTCACTACTTAGGGGGCACTTTAATTTCTCCCAATCCTTGATGGATTTGAGGATGTCAAACAGACTGAAGTTGAGAGGGATGACGGATTTAGACCCAACGTAATTGGAGGTCGTGTCCTACCATGTGCGGTCGTAGTCGTTCTTACTGTCATTGTGTTTCCTCTTGTTTTCATCGTCGTCCTTTTTTTCTTCCCCCCTTTCTTGTCCCTGGGGACAGAGGGTTTCTTCTCAGATTTTGCCTCCTTCTTAGCGGCCAACATCTTGTCCAGAGTGATATATCTATGTTCATCCTTCAGCATGTCTGCCATATTAGTTGGGGGTTCCAGAGTAAGGAAATCATAGAACTTTCCTCTCCTCGGACCCGAGGTGAAAGCTATGACGACAGTATCATCACTACAGTCATCAAAGAGAGACAACTCATCATTCAAGCGCCTGATGTATTCCCTTAACATCTCGTTCTGGTTCTGTCTTAGGTTCAGCAGATAGTGCGGGCCCTTCCTGATTTGTTGGCTACCTCCAAAAGCTCGCAAGGAATGCCTTCGCCAATATCCGGAATGAGTCAATGGATCTCAAAGGGTTGTTGTGGACCCAGGTCAGCGCTGACTTCTTTAAGCTGGTAGGGAATGACCGACACATTATCGCATCGAACCCTTCTTTGAGTGCCATTACGTGTTGGAAATGGCGCAAGTGATCGAACAGGTCTCCAGTCCCGTGGTAAATTTTCAACTTTGGCGAAGTCTACTTCTTCAGGAGCGGTTCTTCCATGATATGACCCATGAATGGAGGAACGGTGAGGTTGAACAGTACATCTAGATTTGTGGCCCCTTGCCGGATAGGGTTTTGCAAGACGTATCTGTTGTATCTAGACTCTAGGTCTTTATTGGCCGCTCCTCCTCCTCTGGTCGACTGGGAACCTGCAAGGGCAGTGTGGCTCTCTTGAATGTGTTCTCTGGAACCTTGATGCAGATTTTAGTAGTCTAAATTAATAAGCTAATAAACCCTACTTATAATACCGCAAGTGCACGACTATCTAATTAGTAGACAGTGGCAAATACAGGTCGATCCCACGAGGATTGACGAGACAACCAAATTCTGAAATCTATTTAAACTAATCTAAAACGGACGTTACAGTAGTTGGAAATTCCTAAATTAAGATAACTAAATTGAACAACTAAAAATTAAATTGATAAGATGACGAGGGAGTGGACCGAGACATTGAATCTACCACAAATTCTTAGAGACTTGTGTAACCTAAATTACTATTTTCGAGAATCACTACGACTAATCGAAGGATTAATCAACATTCATAATTAATTTTAGCAAAGGATAAACCCCTAGCATTGCATGTCTTTCTACGGCACACACAATCACAAGTTTAACTTAATTAATTAAAACAGGCTTCGAATATCAACAAAGAGAACTTCTAACTACTGATTAGCTTAGATTATTATATCGGATATAATCGGTGAAAGCAAATCATTGCTATTCAGAAATTAATTGTATTTAACATTTAAGCATATAGAAAATAGTAATTCAAATATGAAAAACTCTAGGAAACCTTGTGGTTTCATCTTAGCCTCGGTGCGAGGTCTAGAAGATCATGGTGGAGGAGGACACAAGACTGGCGTAGGTGAAATTCATCTCCGCACGTACATGCGTCACGATAAAGTTGCTTGTGGACTATGGTGGATCAAAATGCTGGCTAGGGTGCTAATAGCTTGTGCAATAGTGAAGACGTGGTGGTACGAGCAGAAACAAGGGTGCCAATTGCCTATTTTAAATCAGTTATTTCCCTCACACAGGTCATCCCCTACCTCGCGAAAAAAGCTCCTTCCCTGCTGTTACTTCCTCTTCGTCCCTGCTTCTTAGCTGAACCTGCAAGAGAAAGAGGATAATGAGAGGGAAACAACGAAAAATGACAAGTGAAATAGGGGAAAACTGGGAGACGATGAGGTGGAGTCGCGGTGGGTTGCTGTTGCTGCCGGTTGTGACGGTGGCCGAGAGAGAGGAAAGCATAGAAAGATAGTGGATGGTGGTGGCTGTGTTGGTACAGGTAGAGAGGGACGGTGGAAAAAATCAGGCTAGGGCGAGGTTGTTGTGCGATTTCTGTTTCGTGGTGGTGGACAAGGATGATGGTTGGACGGTGTTGAGGGAGAAGAAAACAGGGAAGTGGAAGAAGATAGGAGATGGCGATGGTGTGTATGGTTGTGTTGATGCAGGGGTTGAGGTGAAGGAAGAGAATAGGAGGATTGTGGTGATGGTGGTGATGGCGAGGTGAGGTGCGCTACTGGTCCTCTTATCAAGCGAGAATCTCCAATAGGGTGGATATGGTTAGGTGGTTGTAAAAAGAGATAAGGAGAAACGGACGTGAAAGGGAGATAATTGCACGAGAGAAAGGAGAGGGTTCTCCAAATAGGGTTTTTCTCTCTTCTCCTAGTTAGGTTGGGTTTGGGTTTTTAGGTAATAGGTGAATTTGGGTTTATTTGAGTCAAGTTTAGGCATGTGGTAGTTGACTTTTCACCTGTTACTTTGTACCGTCATTTGAACCAACCAATTGATCATTCTTCGAACTGTCGCCTCAACGCAATTTCATGTTTAAGCTCAAATTCCTACAAAAATATGAAAACGAAATAATTAGACTAAAATATAAAATTTGAAACGCTGACATATAAAAATTAAGGGATATGTTATGTAATGATTATGTGATATCACTCCTCCTCCTCTGGTTCACTGAGAAGCTGCAAGGGAGGCGTGGCTCTTCTGAAAGTGTTCTCTGGAACCTTCTAGGGACTGGGCTTTTCGCTACTCACGGTCTCCTCCTATCAGTGGTTGATTCTGCTGATTGAGTATCTCAAATCGCTCGTGTGATTTGTTGCATCTGGGTTGACAGTAGATCCACCTTGGGTCCGTCGTGGCTGCCACCGGCGCGGGGTCTAAGAAGGTTTCTCTTGCGGTAACGGCAACATCGTAGCTGGCGACGCTCTGCTAGTTCAAGCGTTCGAGCGTTTGTTGTCACCATCTTTATAGCTTTTTGGGAAATGTGGTACTACTATTTCTTCTAAAAAACTCTCTCTCCACATGGACGACACCAAACTAATATAGTTGATTTCTACTCTCCTTCCTCGCCTTGACCTAAACCTGCACAGGGAATGCATGTGAGCCAAAGACCACCTTGTGGCGGCCGATGGCACTCCGATGCTTAATTTAGATAAGGCTTAAGTGAGGTTTAAAGCTATAAATTGGGTTTATGTAGTGTACCTTTGTTCATCGACCTTTTCTCTTATTTATAATGCGAGTATCCTTGTTCGACTAGGCCTTTGGTTGCGTAGTTTAGGAAAATAAATCTTGCTAGAAATCATTTCCTTGTTGGGAGCTCTCAATGTTAAGAAGTTTCCCTACACGACTTGTGCTCCTAGATCTGCGGGAGAGGTTTCCCTTTCGAAGTGTTGTCCATGCAAGGAAGTTTCATTGTTCGACTTATACTCTAGTATTTGATTCCTAGTCAAAACCAATGTAATGCTTGTCTACCTGTCTTGGGTCGATCTCCCAGATACTTGCCTTATCAGGGTTTACGAGTATTGGGCTTGACTGCGTGATGTGTGGGTTTAGTAGCGCATTGCAATTTGGGTCCAATCTTCTGGATCCTGCCAATAGTGGGCTTAGTGCTATCTAGGCCTTGCTGGATTGGACGTGCACTCAGGCCTGCTTTGTTCTGTTGATGAGATTATCATGACACACGTACGGTGCAGATCAGATGACGGTTTGATGTATCATCATTTGTATTAATGGTTAGAATAGTTTGAAAGAATAAAAATACCCAATGTGAATAAAAAAAAACCTCTAAAACTTTTACCTTTCAAAAAAAAAAAAACCTCCAACCATTGTAAAAGAATTATGAATGACTTGAGAAATACATCTTATCACACTACACAAAATTGGTATTTTTGTAATACCCCAAAACAGTAACACTTTTGAGTACATAAAATTAGTATTTTTGTAATAACCCCAAAACAGTAACACTTTTGAGCTGTAACAGTCCACCAAACAATTTTACACATTTTCACAAACAAAAAATAATACAATACTATTCATGGTGATCAAATTTATTGTAACACTTTTTTTGTTTAATTATTTTTCATTTTTTTGCCTAAAATTAATATTGACTTGAAATTGTTTGGTGGACTATTACAACTCAAAAGTATTATTATTTACGGAGTTGTTACAAAAATGCCAATTTGATGTAGTGGATCATTTTAGTATCATGTTTCCTTTATGTGAATGATTCAGGACTACATACGGTGGTGGAAGGTTTTTGTGTTTATGAATGGTTTTTATCCAATAATTAATGCGTTAATGTCAGCGTCATAGTATTACTATATTAATTAGCAGTGCAAAACTATTACTATTTACTGCCATGCACTCGGCGTACTTAATGATCTAGTTTTTTAGGGTGTGTTTGGTTGCATGGAATCCTATGTCATTGGATTCCATGAAGGGGCTTCTATATTTTAGGTTAATTTGAGGTATAACTCCACATGCACAATTTGATTTTGTTATCAATGCTAGGAATGAAAGTCTCATGAACATGGGAATCACATGCCTTGGGGGACCAAGGAGTGAGATTCCCATGTTCATGGGACTTCCATTCCCACCATTGATCACAAAATCAAATAGTGGTCAAATGATGGATGTGGAGTGATATATCAAATTAGCCTAAAATGTAGGGGCCCCCTCATGAATTCCCATGGCATAGGATTCCATGCAACCAAACACACCCTTAGATCCATTGCATCACTATGTCTATATTGGGTCGTATATGTTCTTTATCTGATCCATGCTTCCTTGTAAATATAAGCAAAGTCACCCGCATTGCCTCTCTTTAAGCGCACTGAAGCCCAGTTTAAACTAGTAGAATATCCAAATTTGTCCAATGCATGTCATTTTTTGCAGATACTTGTAGATTGGATGCTGGGGATCCTTTACAAAAGGCGTCGTGCATTTCACAATTGTCTAGGTTCCTTCTAAATTCTAATATCTACGCCTCAACATATACCTTCCTTAAATACATGGATGCCTCTGTGAATGACTGTCGCGCCTTGGTTTTTTGAAGAAAACGAAAATCCCAAAATCCACGTAGGATTATTCATTTCCCCAAAATTCGGGATGTGAAAAATTCAATAACAAGAACAATTAGCAACAACAACTAAAACATAGTTTGAAAAATTGAAACAAACTAAAAATAATCTAACCAACAAACTCTTACGTTGCTAGCCCCACTAACAGAACTTCAGTAACGCTGCTCAAAAATCTCTAAACCTAAAAGGCTAATCGGCTACATTTCCAAAGAAATGTACCCAAGAAGCAAAAGCTCACTTGGGTCAGCAATTTAGCTGGTGTGAGTAATCTTCATCCCAAAATCAATAAATCCACATGTGATAACATCAAACTAAACACAAACAAAAAACAACCACACCAACAGTAGTTCCTCAATAAGGCAAAGATGTCATGCAAGAAAATCACAGTTCTAGTTCCTCAATGAGGCAATCATGTCATCCTAATAAATAAATACGTATTTACTTGTACTTATTCTGTAGATGTCGACTATGATAAGTCTAACGTGCAGAAATGTTAGTGGACTTGTCATCCTGCATGAAAAGTGTTATAAACAATACAAAGGTAATTTATTAATTAAAACAGTTATCTTCGTACATTATTTGACTGAAACATATTATTCATTTTTAACAAATTAATCGCTTAGACGATACCACATTCACGCCACCTTCGTGCCGAACATACATGCCCGTATGCCTCTCTCATACAAAGGAGAATTTCTCCATCATCCATGCCCAAGTGGGGACACATCACATACAAGCATACATCACTAGATACTCCTAACTATATGAGTAACAAAACTCACCATTGGGCTATCAATGCGCATAAAGTCACATCACATTTTTTACGGATAAATATCAATGCCTATCTTAGGCATAAAAATTCACCTCATTTCCGCAAAACTAACCCAAAGGTTATTTTAGTTTCTCTATAAGAAATAAACGCCCCATCTGCAATATAACCCGATGGTTATTTAGTTTCTCTATAAGAGAGGAGAAATCACAAACAACAAAAAGGTGTGGTAGTTCTAAGTGATATAATTCCAAATAATAAAAATTTTAAGGAATCATAGTTTATCAATATCACTTATTGTAATATCTCAATTTTCTGCCACAATGACATTTTGTCATTCATATATCAATTACATCAGTATTCACTCACATTTTTTGGGAAACATATCATTTAACATCTTGTTGATAATAAATAATTTCATCACGGTATTCTCTCATTATTTTGGAGCAACCATCATTTTCCTATAAAAACTTTCTTTAACAAAATGGAAATCAAAGCCCATGGAATAAAAAAAAATTATACTTTTTACAAAGGCAATTTGTATAACAGTCAAAATTAAAGTCACAATACAAATATAAAGACAATTACAAATACAAATACCAATCCACATAATAATACATATGCCCAAATTCATCTCATCAATGATAAATCCTCAAATTTAATCTCAATGTACACATTTACATTACCATCATCCAAAATTTTAAATCTTATAACATCAACCCCAACAGTAACTCATAATTTATTTTTCAGAATTTATAAACTCATTACAAAAACATAATCCATCATTTTTTAATAACAAAATTGATAAACCCAATCAAATTATAACTCATTTTATTAAATTCCAAAATTGATAATCCTAATCAAACCATAATTTATTCTCTAAAACTCCAAAATTTATAAGCCCAAACAAACCGTAACTCACCCTCTTTAATATCCAAATTTGATAAGCTTATAAATCATTAAATCTAAGTCCATCCCAAATATATATTCAACTAAACAGCTTTGAGCCTAACTATTTAGTTTGACCCGTAACAATACCCAATTCCTCAATTTCTGAACTCAATTCCAATTCAAATCAATACCAAATTCCAAATAAAATTAGTACCTAATTCCTTATTTTCTGGATTCAATTCAAATCAGTATATAATTCTTCACTTTCTGAAACCTATAAGCCCAATTCCATCAGCAACCCATATTTTTTATTTTCAGAAATTATAATTTCAGCCCAATCAACAACCCATATTCATTATAAGTCAAATCCACCATCCATATCCAATCTGTAAGTCCAGTCCATATCCTACATCTTATAAGCCTAATTCCATCAATATAATAAAAGCCCAATTAAACCAAGATATTTTCATTCCAATCTTTAAATCAATTAACAATAAAATAATTCTACTCCAATTGTATTCCATTATTTAATCATTTTTCAATTAATCACCATTTCACAAAATAAAACCCTTTACAATTTATCAAACTTACTCCACGTGTCAAGTCTAACTCATTATTATGTCTAATAAAACAAATAACATGTACAACACTACTAATCAAAACGCATTACATTAATCACTCTAAAACACTAACTATTTATACTATTGTGTTTTCCTTTATCTAAATTAATCTAAACCCAGACTTGTACTATTCCACAAACTCCATATTTTTCATCAGCTACACTCATAAATATTCATAGATTATTTTAAAATAAATATAAAGAGAATGAAAAAAAAAACTCACCTATTTAGTCACGTAATGAATATCAAAAAAGCCGCATTGATCTAAAATCCGCAAAGTCAAAAATCACAACAAAGATGTAAATACCCAATCAATTTCTCGAGCAAAAACATGTGCACACCACCAACACAAGCACATGTCACATCCCCTTCTCTTTATTTTTTTCTCTCTTCTTATTTTCTTTTCTCTCTTTTCTTCATCTATTTTTCCTTCCCTTCTTTTCTTTCTTCTCTTCATTTTCTCTTCTTCAATTTCTCATTCCCTTCCTCTCTTTTGTCTTCTTCTTCATCATCTCTATTTCTCTTTCTTTCCTTTTATTTTCTCTCACCTTTTTTTTTTACTCTAAGCATGCCAAAAAGAATACTTAAAACCAAGGACATCCCACTTAGGATTTTAAGTAGTTAGCTATATTTGCACCCGTTCTAGCTACCACTCCAAATTAAGTCCATAAATGAGTATAAACTCAACACAATTAGGGTTTAAGATAAATATTTATATTTGCACCCATTTTTTTTATATATATTTAAACTAATCATATATAACTAATAAAATATTACATGAAATAATAAAAATGCACTATTTAGCCACCTAATATTTGCCTATCACTAGAATACTAATTTTGTAAACCATGCATTATTAATGTGCAAATAAAGTTTTGTTGACATCAATAAAAGATGCATTTTATCGAACATCAAACATTGAGATAAATATATTTACGTAGTTCTAGGAAATGAGGTCATTTCATTTTATTTTTGTACAAAAAAATTTGTTAAGGTCATTGAAAAAGCACGGGTGTTACTATATATACACTTTAAAAGGAATCTCGTCTCGAGATTCGAAAGGTAAGAGACTTAGGTAAGTTGCGAAAAAATACTATTTTGCAAACGAATTAAGATTTTAAAATAAAATTTTAAATGAACTTTGGGCACATAAATTTTTATTGTCATTGAAAAAGTACGGGTGTTTCATATATATACAACTCAAAGTGAATCTCTTCCCGAGATTCGCTGGAAAGGCTAACTGAACACTACGGATATCAAAACCACTAAAAGGAAAACAAGACGGAATAATGTCACGCAAATATTAACATAAAAATAAGATTACTCGCGTAGGCTCAAATAGAAGGAATCTCATCACTAGATTCCCGAAGAAAAAAACCACTAGCAAAGTTTCAAGATTCACTCGTCACTTTATCTCAAGACTTCTACATTCATACTCACCCATATCCACATTCCGAGAATCACTTAGACTCTATTCTAACCTAGGCTAACCAAATGCTCTGATATCAAATTGTCATGCCTCGATTTTTCGAAGAAAACGAAAATTCCAAAATCCACGTAGGATTATTCGTTTCCCCAAAACTCGGGACGTGAAAAAATCAATAACTACAGAACAATTAGTAGCAACAACTAAAACATAGTTTGGAAAATTGAAACAAACTAAAAATAATCTAACCAACAAACTCTGACGTTGCTAGCCCCACTAACAGAATTTCAGTAACGATGCTAAAAAATCTTTAAACCTGAAAGACAAATCGGCTACATTCCCAAAGGAATGTACCCAATAAGCAAAAGCTCACTTGGGTCAGCAATTTAGATGGTGTGAGTAATCTTCATGCCAAAATCAATAAATCCACACATGATAAACATCAAACTAAACACAAACAATAAACAACCACACCAACAGGTAGTTCCTCAATAAAGCAAAGGTGTCATGCAAGAAAATCACAGTTCTAGTTCCTCAACAAGGTAATAATGTCTTACTAATAAGTAAATACGTATTTACTTGTACTTACTCTTTAGATGTTGACTATGACAAGTCTAACCTACAGAAATGTTAGTGGACTTGTCATCCTGCATGAAAAGGGTTATAAACAATATACATGTAATTTATTAATTAAAACAGTTATCTTCGTACATTATTTGACTGAAGCATATTATTCAATTTTATTGAATTTATTCGTTTTTAACGGATTGACCACTTAGACGATACCACATTCGCACCACCTCTGTGTCGAACATACATGCCCGTATGCCTCTCTCATATGAAGGAGAACTTCTCCGTCATCCATGCCTAAGTGGGGACACATCTCATACAGGCATGCATCACCGAATACTCCAAACTATCTGAATAACAAAAGCCACTCTTGGGTTATCAATGCGCATAAAGTCACGTCACATTTTTTACGAATAAATATCAATGCTTATCTTGGGCATAAAATTTACCTCATTTCTGCAAGACTAACCCGAAGGTTATTTTAGTTTCTCTATAAGAAATAGGCGCCCCACATCCGCAAGATAACCCGAAGGTTATTTAGTTTCTCTATAAGAGTGGGAAAATCACAAACAACAAAGAGGTGTGGTAGTTCTAAGTGATACAATTCCAGATAATAAAATTTTTAAAGAATCATAGTTTATCAATATCATTTATTGTAATATATCAATTTTCTGCCACAATGACATTTTGTCATTCACATATCAATTACATCAGTATTCACTTACATTTTTGAGGAAACATATCATTTGACATCTTGTTGATAATAAATATTTCCATCACAGTATTCTCCCATTATTTTGGGGCAACCATCATTTTTCTATAAAAAAATTTCTTTAACAAAACGGGGATCAAAGTCCATGGAATAAAAAGAATTTATACTTCTTACCAAGGCAATTTGTTTAACAATAAAAATTCAAGTCACAATACAAATACAAAAACCAATCCACATAATAATACACATGCCCAAATTCATCTCATCAATGATAAATCCTCAAATTTAATCTCAATGTACACATTTACATTACCGTCATCCAAAATTTTAAATCTTATAACATCAACTCCAACAGTAACTCAAAATTTATTTTTCAAAATTTATAATCCCATTCCAAAAACATAACCCTTCGTTTTTTAATACCAAAATTGATAAACCCAATAAAATTATAACTCGTTCTATTAAGTTCCAAAAATGATCATCCTAATCAAACTATTATTTATTTTCTAAAACTCCAAAATTTATAAACCCAAACAAACCGTAACTCACTTTATTTAATACCCAAATTTGTTAAGTTTACATAAATCGTTAAATCTAAGTCCAACCAAAATATATATTCAACAAAATAGCTTTGGGCCTAACTATTTAGTTCGACCCGTAACAATACCCAATTCCTGAATTTATGAACTCAATTCCAATCAATTCAGGACTCAATTCAAATCAATACCCAATTCCAAATCAAATTAGTACCAAATTCCTTATTTTCTGGATTCAATTCAAATCGGTATATAACTTTTCACTTTTTAAAAGCTATAAACCCAATTCCATCAGCAACCCATATCTTTTGTTTTCTGAACTTATAAGCCTAGCCCAATCAACAACCCATATTCATTATAAGTCAAATCCACCATCCATATCCAATCCGTAAGTCCAGTCCATATCCTACATCTTATAAGCCCAATTGCATCAATATATTAAAAGTCCAATATAACAAGATAATTTCATTCCAATCTTTAAATCAATTAACAATAAAATAATTCTACTCCAATTGTATTCCATCCTTTAATCATTCATCAATTAATCACCATTTCACAAAATACAACCCTTAACAATTTATCAAACTTCATATGTCAAGTCTAACTCATTATTATGTCTAATAAAACAAATAACATGTACAACACTACTAATCAAAACACATTACATAAATTACTCTAAAACACTAACTATTTATACTATTGTGTTTTCCTTTATCTAAATTAATCTAAACCTAGACTTGTACTATTCCACAAACTTCATATTTTCCATCAACTACACTCATAAATATTCATAGATTATTGTAAAATAAATATAAAGAAAATGAAAAAAAAACTCACCTATTTGGTCACGTAATGAATATCACAAAAGCCGCATTGATCTAAAATCCCACAAAGTCGAAAATCACAACAAAGATGTGAATACCCAATCAATTTCTCAAGCAAACACACGTGCACATCACCCACACAAGCACATGTCACATCCCATTATCTTTCTTTCTTTCTCTCTTCTTATTTTCTCTTCTTTATTTTCTTCATCTATTTTTCCTCCCCTTTTTTTCTTTCTTCTCTTCATTTTATCTTCAATTTTTCATTCCTTTCCTCTCTTTTGTCTTCTTTTTCATCATCTCTATTTTCTTTTCTTTTCTCTGCCCTTTCTTTTTTCACTCCAAGCACCGTACAGCCAAAAATAATACTTAAACCCAAAGACATCCCACTTAGGGTTTTAAGTATGTAGTTATATTTGCACCCCTTCTAGCCACCATTCCAAATTACGTCCATAGATGAGTATAAATCCATCACAATAAGGGTTTAAGTAAATATTTATATTTGCACCCTATATATATATTTAAACTAATCATATATAACTAATAAAATATTACATGAAATAATAAAAATGCACTATTTAACCACCAAATATTTGGCTATCACTAAAATACTAATTTTGTAAACCATGCATTATTAATGTGCAAATAAAGTTTTGATTGACATCAATAAAAGATGCATTTTATCGAACTTCAAACATTGAGATAAATATATTTAGGTAGTTCTAGGAAATGAGGTCATTACATTTTATTTTATTTTTGTAAAAAATATTTTATTAAGGTCATTGAAAATACATGGGTGTTACAATTTTATAAATTTGGACCATTTCTCGATTTGTGCGTGTCATCCTTGCGCAGGGGCCATGCTAAACTCTTCTGTATTGTTCCAATTTTATCATCGCCTGAGGTAGAGTTTACCCCATCCTAGACTAATCTTCTCTGAGGCTGCCAGCTCCATGTGTGAGCGGGCTCAAGAGGCTGGCTAACTACCAAGTGTTATAGTCCCACATCGCCTGGGTGAGGAATGGATATGTGTTATATATGTACGAGTTTGGATCTACATGACACAACGCATTTTAAATCCGTGTGGGTAATTAGGTTGGGCTCAGTGCGGATAATATTGTTTCATGTTGATCGGGTCGTGACAGAATGGTATAAAAGCCTGACCCAGCCGAAAGTCTGCCAACGAGGTCGTTAGACCCTAAGGGGGTGGATTGTAATACCCTTAGTGAGCGGGCTCTAAGGCTCACGAGCTATCTTGTGTAGGCAGGCTCAGGAGGTTAGCAGGCTACCAAGTGTGGACGGGCTAAGAGGCTGGCAGGCTACCTCGGTATTATAGTCCCACATATCCTGGGTGAGGGATGGAGATGTGCTATATATGTACGAGTTTGAATCTACATGACACAACGCATTTTAAAGTTGTGTGGGCAGTTAGGTTGGGCCCAGAGCCACTACAAAAAAGACGTTTCAACAACGGCTAAAAACCGTTGCTAATTGACAAAAAACCGTCGCTACAATGATTTAGCCACGGCACAAAAACCGTCGCAATACCGTCGCTAGGTTAATCGTCGCTAATTAGCCACGACAAAAAAACCGTGGCTAACTCAAAAAATTTCGTCGCTAAAGCTGCTGAAAATTTCAACAAAAACTGTCACTAATTTTAAGATAGCGACGGTTTTTTGCCGTCGCTATTTAGCGACCGTTTTTGTACTGTGGCTATTTAGTGACGGTTTTTGCTAAATAGCGACGGTTTTAAGCCGTTGCTATTTAGCGACCGTTTTTGTACCGTGGCTATTTAGTGACGGTTTTTGCTAAATAGCGACCTTTTTTTGCCATGGCTACTTAGCGAGGGTTTTTTGCGGTCGCTAAGGCAATATCTAATTGCCTTGGCTATTTGGCTATTTAGCGACGATTTTTTGCCGTCGCTAAATTGCAAATCTAATTGACAACACAGCCACGGTATTTGCCATAGCTATTTAGGGACAACTTTGTTGCAAATCATATTGACAAATGAAATTTACAAATTATAAATTACAAATTATAATTCATTTTTTATAATGAAATTAGCTATTAATGATTGTCCATTTTGAAAATTAATATCAACTACCAAAAATTTACAAATTATAATTCATTTCAACTATTAATTTGAAAATTTACAAATTATAAATTACAACTTAATTGATCAAAATTATAACAAAAATTACACAGTCTCTAGAATATCATACAAAAATTAAAAAAAAATTTACAAAGAATCCATACAAAACAAAAAAACCAAAAAAAAATAAAAAAAATTGATCTATAGAATATCGGAGATCATAGATCTCAGAGATTTCAGATCTCCGAGATCAGAGATCTCAGATTTTCGAGATCAGAGATCTCAGATTTTCGAGATCAGAGATCTCAGATCTCCGAGATCTCAAATTTTTGAGATTAGAGATCTCAGATCTCCGAGAGAGAGGCGGCGGAGAAAGGGAAGGGAGAGAGAGGCTGCCGGGATCGATGTCGAGGGAGGCGGTCGGGATCGGTGTTGAGGAAGCGGCGGACTTCTCCTCTGTGGGTTTCTTCTCTGGAGGTTGAGAGAAAATTTTTTGTTGAGAGAAATTTTTTGTATAAGTTGGTTTGTAGAAAAAATTGAAATTTATATAGAGAAATGTAATTGAAGGGGATTGGTTGTGTTAGTTTCACGCGGATCGATGACGTGGTTTAGTTTAGTGTGTTGGATTGAGCTAAATTTTTTGGTGTTATTGACGGTTGAGATGAGGTTTAGATGCGCATTTTTTAAACTATTAGCGACGGTTTTTTGCCGTCACTAATAAAAAAAATCAAAAACCAATTAGCCACCGCAAATTGCCATAGCTAATCTCTTTAGTGTTTAATTTTTTTTTTTTTTTAAAAACCAATTAGCCACGGTTTTTTGCCGTCGCTAATATAAAAAATAAAAACCAATTAGCCACGGCAAATTGCCGTAGCTAATCTCTTTAGTGTTTAATTTTTATTTTTTTTAAAAACCAATGAGCGACGGCAAATTGCCGTAGCTAATCTCTTTAGTGTTTAATTTTTTTTTTTAAAAAACCAATTAGCGATGGTTTTTTGCCGTCGCTAATATAAAAAATAAAAACCAATTAGCCACGACAAATTGCCGTAGCTAATCACTTTAGTGTTTAATTTTTATTTTTTATTTAAAAACCAATTAGCCACGGGTTTTTGCCGTCGCTAATATAAAAAATAAAAACCAATTAGCCACGGCAAATTGCCGTAGCTAATCTCTTTAGTGTTTAATTTTTATTTTTTTTAAAAACCAATAAGCGACGGCAAATTGCCGTAGCTAATCTCTTTAGTGTTTAATTTTTTTTTTTTAAAAACCAATTAGCGATGGTTTTTTGCCGTCGCTAATATAAAAAATAAAAACCAATTAGCGATGGTTTTTTGCCGTCGCTAATATAAAAAATAAAAACCAATTAGCCACGGAAAATTGCCGTAGCTAATCTCTTTAGTGTTTAATTTTTTTTTTTTTTTAAAAACCAATTAGCCACGGTTTTTTGCCGTCGCTAATATAAAAAATAAAAACCAATTAGCCACGGCAAATTGCCGTAGCTAATCTGTTTAGTGTTTAATTTTTTTTTTTAAAAACCAATTAGCGACGACAACTTGCCGTAGCTAATCTCTTTAGTGTTAAATTTTTTTTTTTTAAAACCAATTAGCGACGTTTTTTTGCCGTCGCTAATATTAAAAATAAAAACCAATTAGCGATGGCAAATTGCCGTAGCTAATCTCTTTAGTGTTTAATTTTTTTTTTTAAAAACCAATTAGCGACGGTTTTTTGCCTGTCGGTAATATAAAAAATAAAATCCAATTAGCCACGGTTTGTTGCCGTCGCTAATAAAAAAATCAAAAACCAATTAGCCACGGTAAATTGCCGTAGCCAATCTCTTTAGTGTTTAATTTTATTTTATTTTAAAAACCAATTAGTCTTTGATCTTCTTTGATCTGATCTGATCTTCTTTGATCTCATCTTCTTTGATCTGATCTTCTTTGATATTCTTTGATCTGATCTCTTTGATCTTCTTTGATCTTCTTTGATTTTCTTTGATCTGATCTTCTTTGATCTGATCTCATCTTCTTTGATCTTCTTTGATCCGATCTGATCTTCTTTGATCTGATCTGATCTTCCATGATCTCATCTTCTTTTGATCTGATCTTCTTTGATATTCTTTGATCTGATCTCTTTGATCTTCTTTGATATTCTTTGATATTCTTTGATCTTCTTTAATCTGATATTCTTTGATCCGATCTTCTTTTTATCTTCTTTGATCTTCTTTAAACTTCTTTGATCTTCTTTGATCTGATCTTCTTTGATCTTTCTTGATCTCATATTCTTTGATCTGATCTTCTTTGATCTTCTTTGATCTTTTTTTATCTTCTTTGATCTGATCTGATCTTCTTTGATCTTCTTAGATCTTCTATGAACGGGATGGGATAGGGATGGGTCTATCTTGTCCCATCCCGTCCCGTGCCCACCCCTAGTTCAGGCAAGGCAATTACCATACTATGAATGTTGTGTGCATAGTAGTTTTTGTTTATTTTTATAAGGAATATTTTAAGAGCTTAGGATTCCTTCTCCAATACTCGTACAATGGGGTTTCTTTACCATAAAGCATTATTATTTCATAGAATTATTATATAGTAACTAAGGTATAGAAATGTTATTTTTATATAGTAAGTAATATAAAAATAAAGTTATTTAAAAAAAAAATCAATTAGCGACAGTTTATTGTCGTTGCTAATAAAAAATCTAAAAACCAATTAGCCACGGTACATTGCCGTAGCTAAATTCTTTAGTGTTTAATTTTTTTTAAAAAAAACAATTAGCCACGGTTTTTTGCCGTGGCTAATAAAAAAAATTTCAAAGCAAATTAGCCACGGTTGTTTTTAATATATATATATAACGAATTATATTAAACCTAGCGACGGCCCCGTTAAATGTTTTATATATATATATATATATTTTTTTTTTTAAAAATCCATTAGCTACGATATGCTACCGTAGCTAATTATTTTTATTTGTAAATCTTAGCGACGGCTAAGTTACCGTCGCTAATACAAGAATTAGCGACAGTTTTAAGCCGTTGCTAAATATTTTGCGACGGATTTTTATAATTTTGGGTTGAAATAGTGTCGAAAGCATTAGCGACGGTTATTTGCCGTCGCTAAGCGTATAATTAGCGACGGTATAAAAAAACCGTCACTAATTTCCATAGCTATTAAAGCTTTTTTTTGTAGTGAGCGGACAATATTATTTCATGTAGATCGGATCGTGACACCTGAGTTTGGGCAAGGGATGGACTGATTAGTGGACTAAGATGTCTCCAATGTGTTTGAAGAACAAAGCTTTGGTGGAATAAAGGCCAAGGGTGGGCTGGAAATCAAATTCATTATCTTTTGGAGTTGGATTTTACTTTGGTATATATGCTACAATTTTATCTCTTTGGTTCTTCTTGAGGTAGCCATTATCTCGGGGTTTCTTTACTATGGGGTCACTTTTTTTCCACTCATGTATTGTGATTTCACGGGATTTCACAAGATTTCGCAAATAACTCGGTTTTTGAAATTTACGGAAAGAAAAAATGCGAAATTAAAAATCCCATTATTTCGACCAAAAATTTCGTTCAATTTCGATGAACTCGCAAATTTCGCCCAGAATCAACAACACACAGACAAAATTTTCTTGCGAAAAAGTTTGACGCATCACAGATCTGATTCCTCCTATTTTCGATGCATCTTAGATCTGATTTTTCCTCCTCCTTTCGACGCATCTCAGATCTGATTCCTCCTCCTCCTTTCCATGCATCACAGATCTAATTCCTTCTCCTGGTTTAGCGATTACAGAGCAAGTGTTTCAATTTTTCTTATAGAGGAGACGAAGTTGGCAAGTTGCTTCAGATATATGTCTTTATTTGGAGATTATGTCTTTATTTGGAGATTAAGTCTCTCACTGTTAGGGTGTGTTTGGCTGCATGGAATCTTATGCCATGAAAATTCATGAGAGGACACATTTATTTTAGGCTAAATTGATGTATCACTCTAAATTTACCATTTGATTTTGTGATCAATGGTGGAAATAGAAGTCTCATGAACATGGGAATCAAACACCTTGGGGGACCAAGGAGTGAGATTCCCATGTTCATGGGACTTCCATTCCCACCATTGATCACAAAATCAAATAGTGGTCAAATGATGGATGTGGAATGATATATCAATTTAGCCTTAAATGTAGGTGTTCCCTTATGGATTCCCATGACATAGGATTCCATGCAACCAAACACACCTTAACAGTGAGAGAGGGGGAGACAAGTAGAAAAAATGAAAATCTAGTGTGAAAGCAAAAGAAGGCTTTTATCTGTTCTGGACTATTTTTTGTGTGTTGACTTGTGGGTGTGACATTTGATATAATTGGGCTAAAAGGGGGGAAATTGGGAGTTGTGGAGTATTGGGTCTTTAAGGCCCACACTGTTGGGAGAATTTATATATATATGTACTATATATTCATATACCCTCGAAATTTTTTTGTATCTTATTTTTTCACATATTTCATATACCCTCGAAATTTATATATATATGTACTATATATTCTTGAAATTTTTATGTTTTTTCTTTACACATCGAAATATTTGTTAAAATCAGGAAACCAAAATTAAATCAAAAAACAATATCACAATCCTTGGTTCCCACTTCCACTGAACTTCGATGTGTCCTCACTAATAGATAACAATATCTACTTAAAAATAAATAAATCTAACATCTATCAAGGTCGGTCTTTTAAATTGCCAACTTCTCTAAAAGCTTAAGCTAGTAGAGAGAGCATATATAGCATCTAGTCTCAATACTCCCCCTCAGTGCAATGGTTGAAAAATACCTTAGCAATTGTGCTAGGTGAGAATCAAACCTCCGACCTTTTTGAATCAAAGCTCTGATACCATGTTAAATTACGAACTTCTCTAAAAGCTTAAGCTGATGAGATAACATATCTAGCATATATGAAGGTCGGGTCTACGGAATGGGTGGAATGGACTTATAGTCTCGATACTCCCCTTCAGCGCAATGGGTGGAAATTACGTCAACAATTGTGCTAGGCGATAATTGAAACTCTTACATTTTCAAACCAAAACTTTGATACTATGTTAAATTGTCAACTTCTCTAAGAGTTTAAGTTAGTAGAGAGAGCATATCGAGCATATATCAAAGTCGGGGTCTATGAACGGGTGGAGTGGACTTCTAGTCTCAATAATATCTAAAACACAATAGTAACCTTACAAATATGTTCAACCTCAAATTTGAGATTTTAAGTGTTTCTAATTGCAGCCAAATGGGATTTAGCTGATTTTAAATTAAGAAATTTTCTTAATGAGATTTAAAACCCCGTCAATGAGATTTGAATTAAGAAATTTTTTAATGAGATTTAGCTGATTAATTTAAAATAAGCTCTAAAATGATTAAGTATATTTCAACTTAGAAAGGAAAATGAGTTTTAAAACCTCATCAAATAATTGATAGTTTCTAGGATTATATATTCATATTGATTCTAAGCATATGCCCCCAACATTGACAGTGGTGGCAGAGCATGAGTGGATGAGAGACCGAGCCATTGCATACTCAGAGGAGCTTCGGAAGGTGAATGTTGATGCACCTGTCCTCGAGTACAAGAATGATGTACACGAATTTGCACCCTTGACATGCTTCTCAAAACCCCAGAGAGACCCAGGCATGCGCTGAGGATATTGCAATCTGGGTAAAGAAATATATCTCACTTGGAATCTTATATCATGGGAATCCATAAAAAGATTTCTACATTTTAGGCTAAATTAATGTATCACTCCACATCCACCATTTGATTTTGTAATCAATGGTGGGAATGGAAATCTCATGAACATGAGAGATATGTGATTATCATGTTCATGAGATTTTCATTCCCACCATTATCACAAAATCAAAGGGTAAATGTGGAATGATACATTAAATTAGCCTAAAATATATGAGTTCTTTCATAGGTTTTGGTAACATAGGATTCCATGCAACCAAACACATCCTTAAAATCCATGAATTTTCTTATTAAGTAGGTTAAATAACAGCAAGAACAATATTCTTTGTATTTGTACATATACATTACAAAATGAGTGGATGCAATGAAATTATACAATCAACAATTTCAGACAAGGGTAGATTATGTTTGAAAATCCTCTGTCTTTAGCTTGATGTTGTCCTTCACTCATTTTCTCCATCTGTCCTTTCGGTGAGATGACATAATTTTCAGTTAGGAGTTATTGAACCGTGGAGAGAGTTAATTGAACCGTGGAGAGACACTTCTCTCCACTTATCATGTTCTTGGACCATTTTCTTTCATTGGTCGTATGGTCTCTTTGTAAATTATATTACCTGTCATGAATATAGAATTTGATTTAATGACACATTCTTTCCTTTTCATGCAACTTTTCTTTATTCTAACTAATGTCCTCAATCCTATGTAGTTTTTCTGGTACATAAGCTTCCATAGGCTTAAAATTCCTATCTAATATTGTTTTGACATGTATTTTATTATTAGTGTTCAATGTTTTATGAACGGCTGTTGGGGAACATCGTCTGACTGATTCAACCCGCAAACAATGGGAGCTTATTCTATAATTTTGTTGGTATCCAAAGAACATTTTAGTAGGAAATGGTATGACGTGCAATACATCATAGAGTATCTTATAATGGTAATTGATGATACACCAAAACAGTCACAACCCTGAGTCATATACGTGTCATGGCGATCTCGAGAAATTACGGGCTTAAGCATTAGCCCAATACTGATCTGGTTCAAGCGGTTCTAAGCCCGCCCGCTACAGTCTGCCAAACGGACTCGAACTCTTACAACTTGTTAAGCCTATGCATCTCACAACTATCCTCAATACCCATAAGCCTTGCTAAGGCAGCGAGCTCAATGGATAACGGGGACGGAATAGCTGTTGGATGGTTAGGGCACCCTATCTTTAGAGATAAAGAGGGGCGTGAGCTTTTTGTACGTCGTATGCCTACTTTTTTTGAAACATTTTCGGTAGTTTTGGTAGATGGAGACGGAATTGTGAGAGCCGATGTTCCTTTTCGAATGGCGGAATCGAAGTATAGTGTTGAGCAAGTAGGGGTAACTGTGTAGTTCTATGGTGGCGAACTTAACGGAGTATATCTCGAAGATCAGCTTCGGACAGAAATTACAGCAGCTCTTCGCTTCCAACTAGGAAGCAAATACCAGAGTACATATCACAAATGGAAACTTCCTCTTACAGATTACCCTGAGATTGAGAACTATCTCCCGCGTATCTAGGAACACAAGGCTAACAGGAAAATTTTCTTCTACAGCACAACTCCTAATTAGATAAGGATCTTCACGAAGATCTCCTTCTTAAACTACGCCATCGATGGCCTGGTCGAATCAGGACTCCTGCACCATAAATAAGACATGAGGTTGGTAAGCTAAGGTACGCTACAAATTCCCCGTTTACAGTATTACACCTTCCTCAGATCCTTGTCTGACTTTATGATCGGAATGTCATCGGCCACCACAACGGTGGTCCGTGGTTCCTGGGCATTCCTTGTACAAGTCAACAGGACTAGGTCAAAGCAGATAGCGGAAAACGACTGCATCAGTTTGGCGCCGTTCGTGGGACGACAAAATTCCTAACCTATCACTAGCATCATCTCCTTTCGAAATATAGAGGGATGATGACTACTAGATCACGCAACAACCGAGAATAAGGGGATATGTCAAACGCTCAGACTGGCGTTATACCATCGCTTTCAGCGGTTCCAGTTACGTATGGGCAGCAAACTCATGCCCTCGTGCCAGCAACAGCTACGACGGACCCCAGGATAGATATGTTATCATCTCAAATACAACAGATTGCCAAAGCGGTAGAGGCTCTCACACGACAAAACCCTCTACTAGTTAATGGAGATCAGGAGCTGCACAAGCCTCCGTCTCTAGAGAACGACAGAGAGCAAGCACATGAGAGTCAAGGCCCTATTAGTTCTCATTGGACTAGAGGAGGTGGCGCGGTTAACGTGGAGCCAACCGCCAGGGCAGAGAGGCTTGACCCTTAGAACCCCCTCCACAGAGGAGCACATGACTTATACGTATTGTACCGTCTCTTTTTTCCTCCACTCGTGGATCGTATTATGAACTAGGCCCTTCCAAAGTAGTTCACGCCTCCGAAGCTCGACTTCTATGATGGGACCACTGACCCATTCGACCACCTGCACCATTGCCAACATGTAATGGCTCTCAAAGAATGATCTAAATCGGTGATGTGTAGAACTTTTCCCACTAGCCTAAAGAAGTCAGCACTAACGTGGTTCCACAGCCTCCGACCATACTATCTCTAAAATAGAGATCCAATGAGACGCTCAGAGAGTATGAGACACGCTTCAACGACGAGCTGACGCTTATTAACTGTTATAGCGATGACACATCCGTGACTGCTTTCACCGCGAGCCTAAAAGAGGGTAAACTCTATGAAGAGCTCACCTTTGAACCCCCTTTAGACATGATGGAGCTCCTCAAGAACCCCCAAAAGTATATTACCTTTGAGGAGTTGAGATCGGTTAAGAAAAAAATCGAAGGTGAGAATAAACCCTCCGCTCCTAAGGACGGGAAGGAAGGAAGGAGACGCGATGAGGAATAAAAGAGTAAGAGGAAGCATAATGACAACAGGTCAGACCCCGGCCAGGCCAGGCCAGAGAAAGCATCCAACTACGTTGGATCCAGAGCCGTGACAACCCTCAATTTCAGCCTCTCGGACGTACTAAATCCATAAAACACTTGGAAGATCTGAAGTTTCCCCAAAGCAGAATCCTCTCCAAGCGTGACAACAACAAGTACAACTCATACCACAAGGAGGGTGGCCATGATACCAACGACTGCAAGAGTATGAGGTATGAGATTGAGTACTAGATCCAGAGGGGCAAGCTAAAAAAATTTCTGAACTCAGATAAGCGATCAGAATGATCCAAGGACTGGGGGAGTAAGTCAAGAATATAGAAAAGGAGATTCCGGGTCCTTCATGGGTCAGACCAGACGAATACAAGTCACACAGGTCTCACAAAAGGACTCTACTGGAGATGCGGACGAGGAAAAATGCATTTGCTACTATATGGTTCAAAGCCTCATTCCCACCTTAACCTTTACGGACAAGGACCTCGAAGGATTCTGAGCGTCGCACAATGACGCCCTAGTCATCTCAATCTTCATTGCAAGGTGAGAAGTAAGGAAAGCTCTGTTGGACACAAGGAGCTCACTCAACGTCCTATTTTACAACGCGTTTCGCGGTATGGACCTCAAGGAGAAGAACCTGATGTCTTCAGACTACCCGCTGATTGGATTCAGCGGAAATAAATGATTTCCAATCGGGAAAATAAAGCTAGCAGTAGTGACAGGAGAGCTGCAACTGAGAAATGTCATGTTTCTGAACTTCATGGTAGTAGACGCACCATCTGCCTACAACCTTATATTGGGAAGACCATGGTTTCACCAGATGGAAGCAATAGTCTCCACCCTTCACCAGTGCGTTAAGTACACTGCTAATGACTCTGAATGAACAATAGGTGGAGACCAACCTATGGCATGAGGCTGCCATTATGCTGCACTAAAGCAAATAGAATGTTCCCAGATCCAACAGGATCTCACAATGCAATCTGAACCAGAGCCAGGTGACTACAGATGCATCACTCCACTCGCATGAGATCCCAGCAACAGTGGCTCGCTTCAGAGAAACATGATAGTCAAGCAAGATAGGAGCAATCTGCTCTTCAACCCAGCAGAACGAATAATTTAATGCAAATGGAAGTAAAACCCCCCGACGTCCCTGATAATCACATAATTATAACATTATTACCTCTTATTATATTTGTGTTAATCCTTGTTTTTATCTTATTTTAGATTAATTATTAAATTTTTGTGTTTTTGTAGAATGTTGAGCTGTAATGAAGAAATCAGAGAAAAATGAAATGAACAAATCACAGATGGTGACTTCAGAGAAAGTGGAGATGAAAATAACCTGAGCCCTTGGCTTAAACCCAAAACCAAATCCATCAACCCAACCCCATTGCCAAGCCCAATCAAACCCAAAGAATATTCTCCCATTTATCCCATATTCAAATTTGATTTTACCTTAAATCACTCATTGAATCCTCCCCTTTAAGTTGTCCATATTCATTTTTTATAGTTATCTATAAATACAAGGGAAATAAATGAGAAAAATGGGAGGAGAAGGGAATCAAGCCTCAATAGCCAAATCCAAACCTCTTCCTTCACAAAGTGATTTTCATCACACCCATCTCATCACCATCCATCTCTCACTCCCTCTCTGTTCCATCACGCCACACAGCCACCACCACCACCGAGCACCACCATCAGACGCCCTCACCATCACCACCTCGCGCACCAAATAGTGGAGAAACAGGGAGCACGTCCCTGTTTTCTTCTTTCGCAGCCGACTAACAACCCACACACACCACCATCATCACCGGAGCTCTCTCTCTCACGTTACTCCTCCATCTCTCCCTAATCCCTCTCCTCTGATCAACCTCGGACCAGTTCGTACACCACCACCGAGACAGGAGCAACAAACAGGGAGCACCGCCTCTGTTTCTCTCGCCCGTTCTCGTTCTCGTCCTCTCCCATCTCTTTCTCTGCCTGTTCTTCTTCTTCAGCAACGCAACCACCTCACAACAGAGCATACCACTAGCCGAGCAGCAATCGTGAACTGGAACAGAGAAGCAGCAAGGAATAGCAAAGCTCGCAAGAGTACCGGAGCCGGTCAGAGGAAGAAGAAGCTCGAGAGGAGCGAAGAGGAATCAGTAGCCGGAGCCATTCGGAGGGAGAAAGAGCTCGCAATTTGTAAGAGCAGCCACATAGCGTTTGTAACCTTTTCTCGGGATTCGTGTTCGTGCAGAGATGAATTCCACCTCCATTGATGCTGTGACCACCACCACCATGATCTGCTGAGTACCACCGCACCGAGGCGGCGACAAACCAAAAGGGTTGTATAATTTATTTTAATTTATTTTACTGACTTAAATGCTTAATTGTTAATTACAATTTTATTTCAGAAATTTGATAAATTGCTTTCACCTTTCATGTTCGATTAAAACTTGATATGTTTGGTAGTTAGATTCACATTTGATCAATATTCAAAGCATGTGCTAAAAATTATTAAGCTTAAACTTTGATTAAGTGTGCCTTAAAAAGTCACTTAATGCTTGGTAAGAGTTTATTTGCTTGAGATAAATTGTTAATATTTGGCAGAAACTTTATATGATTGGAATTGGATTTTAATGATCACAACTTCGGTGCAAGCACGGGATCCTCATCCCTAAAGCTTCTCGTTTATAAGTTCAGTAATTTAGATTTATATATATTTGCTAACTCATCGGTGAGTCCAAACCCCACAAAATCCATCTCATCCATCTTTCCCTTTTATTTTATTTTTCTTAATTTTAATTTATTTTTATTTTAGTTTTAAAAACACTGTTACCCCATTTTTCTGTAAATTAGTTTAGATAAATTCTAAAATTCAATTGCATCCACCTTCCTCGTGGGATCGACCCGTACTTGCCGTTGTCTACCAATTAGGCACCGTGCACTTGCGGTTATTACAAGTGGGTCAAATTAGCATGTTTATTTAAGCCGGTTAAACCCGCAACAAGTTTTTGGCGCCGTTGCCGGGGAAGGTAGCGGTGTAATTGAATATAAGTTATATTTTTACTAATTTCAAAAAAAAAATATTAAAAAAAAAATTTTATTTTTATTTTGTTAAGTTCTTTTTACACTCATTTCGTGTTATTTGTTTGATTTTGCAGAATACACGCTTCTCGAGGAAATTGGACGATCCTGCAAACATCAAGCAAATTTTAATTTTAATTTAAATTTAAATTTTTTATTTTGTGAGGAGAGTTTTAATTTTATTTTCACCTTGTTTTACGAGTATGTGGTGTAATAATTTTTGTAAACTCTATTATTTTCCATTTTTAATCACCTAAAAAAACCCCTAAATTCTCTAAGTCAAAACAAAATATAGGGAAACAATTTTAATTGTTACCCAATAATTTCTTGTGATTTAGAAATCCGACTTCTAAGACCAAGACCAGTAAATTTATTTGCATGTGCTTGTGTGTTGAGTGAAACGGATAAAAAGAAGTCGGACATTTTTTTGAATTGTGCTAACTCTTTGTGCAGAGATGAATGCGCAGACTGTAAGTACTTTTAACTCACGCAACGTATTAGCGACCGGCAGCTTTGTGTAATTGTTTGAAATTGTGTGATTGGTTGTTTAATTTCTGTAATTGTGGATGCTAAACTTTAGTAATTCATAATAAGCAGACCCAGCTTCTAAATAGAAACTGGTGGGACTTGATATCCCTACCTCATCACTCCAGCTGTGTGCAACCAATAGCCAAACATAATTAAAATCAGTTAGCAAGTTAGATAGAGCCATCGTTTAGGTACGGTGTTCATAGGACAACCAAAACCAAGGTGAATCCAATAATTTTTGTGTTGACCAAAGCTAAAAGTGACGATGGGTTAATGATTCAATGAACTCCGAGAGGCCACTGCCACAAGGGTAATTTACCCGGTACGCCAAGTCATAAGTAAGCTATGATCCACAAGAAGAATTGGTGTAACTAACAGATTTGGGTTAGGAACACAAGCCTCAAGTGTACATTTCACATCACATCTATTGGCTTACAGAGCGATAGCACAAGGAAGTACTTAATTGGACCATTGTGTCCTCCTTCTCTTGTGCGATAATTCGGTTTCTTTGAAACAAAACTCCAACCTACTGATTTTGAACTTTGTGGTGTAAAGTATACACTCTTAGGATCATCTTGTAGCACCCATTGCTCTGAATAAAGAATATTCAGTAGCCTTTATGACATCAGCGAAGCTCAATAGTTCTATGAAAGCACCAATGATCTGCAAGAGCCATACAAATTCACTTCAGGGTTAAGATCAATTTCTCTCCGTCAACAGTTAGTCTATTTCAGTTGTTTATTTCCTTTTCCATAGTCAATTTAGAGTTTTAGTTCTTAAAAACTTATGTAATTTGCAATCATTTAAGAAATAAATAAAGAATTATGCAAACACACTCTATTGATCACTGGAAAGATATAACAACGGATGCCCATGGGCGGATACAAAAGACTACATATTACGAGCATCTGAATCCAATGCGACATGGAGTCAGGACTCGCTTAAACAGTCCGACATCAAAGAGTGCAAATGTACACAAAGTAGGCAATGCAAACTCTCTGATGCACGCTATCTACAAACAACAACACAATTCCTGCGGACACAACCCTCAAATATGGTCTGAGGGGGCCCCGCGACATGCCACAACCAGATACAGCCAAATCACACACTTGATCTGGCGGACCGGGTGAACTTGTAACAAGTATCAGGTTGACACAGGTAGAGTGCACCTTCCCCTTGCAAAGATGAAAGGGGCGTACAGAAGTTAATGGCCCAATCCAGTGGACCATGTCCAACTCCTCTCCGTTTCGAGATCTCGAATTTCAGCCAAAATTGAAACAACGGGGTTAATCGAGAAGTGGTGAAGACAACCACTCCGGAGTTGGGTGTTGGTGTTATCTTTGAGATTAAACGCTCTAGAGCAGCAGCAAAACACCAATGCATAAACGAAAGACTCTTCCCTTGGAAGAGAGTGCGTACTTATTCTCCGTAATATGAGAAGAAATTACGAGATCTCAGCAAATCAACTACATGCCCACCCAGAACAGGTGACAACGCATAACATCGATTATCATCGTGCCCGATCAGTGCAAATTTTAGAACATTTGAAGACTCCTATGATGGAGATCTCCCTTCAGCCTTTCAAAAACCCAAAGGATTATTTTCAAGCAAGAATATTTACAGGAGATACGCTCTGCAGAAGATAATGCCTACAACGATTGAGAAACACAATTATATAGACATAATGGTCCACCAAACGGGAGCTTCAGCATTAACTTTCAACATTCAATACCGTATGGGAAACGAGGAGACGACGATTCCAAAGGAAACTCCACAGACCGCGTTCATCCAAATAATGGCGTTGCGTGCAACCCCATCAATTGAGGGGGAGTGACCGATATTCAACTGTCTCGCAGTCTACATTGTACACATGCTACCATGCGATCTACACCGTACACGTGCTACCATGCGATCTATGCCATACGCGTAGCGTAATTCATGCAAGAAACCCTAGCTCTCCCCGTGCGGGCCCATGGGCTCGGCCTACTATTCAAACATTATTCTATTACATGTCTGACACGAGCACTAGAAATCCTAGTCAATTCTGACATACGGATCATACCTGCGGACCACCAGCTGATTTGAGGTAATTTTGTCCACATAATGCACTACTCCCGCGAACATAGGTTCGCACGCCCCCAAGCAGGCGGAACCTTTCTCCAACCAGGTAAGCTTAGTTAGCCGAGGCTGGTGAGGACGACTTTTGGTTCTTCCCAACACCTAGTCTACCTAGTACGGACCCCGATGGTTTAGGAAATGGGAGTTTAATCAGCGCTGTCACACCTGGTAACGACTACTCGCCAGGGATCATTGCCCCATTCGCGGTCAATGGTCGCCGAACCCGATTAGGTTAGCCTAACTGGTGATGACTGGCAACGAAATCTTCTGATCAAAGCCTAGATCTGTAACCCCCACTGCGCGGGTGTATATGGTTTGGAAGGCGAAAACCTAGTCAGTCCCAAACTGATTCCGACTACTCACCACGGGACCACTGCTTTTCAGCTTGGCCGCCGAAATACCAACCCTAAACTTGTAGCCTCTGCTGCGAGGGTGTAGATGGTTTAGCAGTAGTAGTAGGAGAGCCACAACTTTGAAATTCCTTTTTCTGGACTTCATGGTAGTAGACACTCCGTCAACCTACAACCTTATCTTTGGAAGACCATAGCTCCACCAGATGGAATCAATAATCTTCACCATTCACCAATGCGTTAAATACACTGCTAACCACTCTGAACGAACGATACGTGGGGACCAACCTATGGCACGAGGCTGCCATTATGCTCCATTGAAGCAAATAGAATGTTCCTAGATCCAACTGAATCCCACAATGTAATCTGAACTAGAGTCAGACCTAGTGACTGCCGACTCATCACTCCACTCGCACGAGACCCCAATAGAAAAACGAAAAGGTCAATGCAAACGAGAGTACAACCCCCTGACATTCCGTCGGTGCAGAGATTCACTCACACCCAAGGGTTACTTTTTAGTAACCTCAGAGACATCAGTGAAGCTCAATAGTTCACTGAAAGTGTCAACGATCCAACATGGGCCATGCAAATTCACTTCAGGGTCGGGTCGACTTCTCTCCGCCAACAGTTAGTTTATTTCAGTTGTTTATTTTCCTATCCATAGTCAATGTAGAGTTTCAGTTCTTAGAAACTTATGTGATTTGCAATTAGTTAGCCGACCCTTTATTGCGAGACTGCTTAACGTAATTCGGAGAAATAGGAGGGATGGGGTTGTCCAACGGACCCTTCATCACCCTGAGATGTGGCCTGGAGCGAGAAGGGGAACAATGCGGCCTGTGAAAAAATTGACCTATGTCACCATGGCCGCTATCGGACAACCCACCAGTGGAACAATTGGACTCCAGAACCTTAGGAAAATCCTCATTAGGACTCTCTAGCGGAACGGTCCTGGATGGATCAACACCAGTAGAAGCCGCCATGGCAGACAACATCTGGTTCTCGCTCGGAGCTTCTACCTGCGCAGCACTAAGATTCACTGCATTTTCAACTCCTATTAATTCAACCCCTGCTAATCGTAGATGATCCCTCTCCCAACCGAACACTTCAGCCTCTGCTCTAGCAGACCGATCAAGCTCACGCTCTTCACATACTGGAGTGGACTGTTTGGAAGATGACCCTTTCCTAACATGGGATTTCTTCGAACTTACAAAGGAGGCAAGCATTTCAAACAACCCCTTCGTGTCAGACAAAGTAAAAGCCTTAGCTCCAGTGGCTTTCCTTTTTCTAGAAGGGGCCGCCCCACCTTCAGACTTAACTCGAGACGATTGGTAAAGAGTGGGGGCCTCATGCCAGTTGTCCCACAGCCCACTGCGAATAAAGTTGGTAGTACATATGACCTCCTGCACATTCTTCGTTGGCAAGTCGTGAAATTTCTTCATAGTGTTTTGCTCCTCTAAGGTAAAAGGAATGGTGGGGAATGTCCATTTGAAGAAACACAAAGCAATGATTAGCATACAATCAATGCAACATAATCGAAAAATAAAACTACACTTACGAAGTGGTTTGAACTTTTGTTCGAGCGGACGACCCTTGAGCTGGAAGTACTTTGAATCCGTAGGAGGCAAGAAGCAATACTTCTGCCAGAACTTGAAGTCATTAGGCAAGTTCTCAAAGCAAAACGACGACGTCATCTTACAAACAACGTGATCATTCAGCCGAGGAGAAGTCGGCAACTGGATCCCGTAGAGTCACACGGATGTCAGCTTCCTTCGTTCTAATCAAAATGAGAAGAACAATTTTGTATCCATTAGGTACCAATTGGGTAGGAGAAATCCCAAGAAAATCCAATAAGTCCCAGATCACGTCAAGAACAAGAAAGCGGACTCCAGTTTGGAGCATCCTGCGATGCAAACAGATAAACCCTGCCGGTGGAAACATTGGTGTTTGATCATCCTTCAGATCATATAATGGCATATCCTCAGGGATCTTGAACTTCATCTGGATTTCATTGAGGCCCGATTCAGAAAGCAATCTGTCTTAAAAAAACTCAAGGCCCTTGGCCAAATTCGCATCATCAAGATGGTTTTGGTGAGCCATGAAGAAGATAAATAATCTTTTCAATCAGAAGATGAACATATCGAAATCTCTAAGAATGAAGAAAATAGAAGAGTCAGTCTCCGCACAAAAGATGACCTAAATAGGGATTGGGTTTTCGCCTCTTTAGCGCGCGGCTCAAGCAACGATTCAGACTCACTCATCATGAGTGGCGAATCTTTTCAAGAAGTGACTTAGCGAACCAATGTGATGGCCCACTAACTCGAAGAAAGTAGCTGATGATACACTAAAACAGTCTCAACCTTGTGCCATACACGTGTCATGATGATATCGAGGATAACAAGCCCTAGTGTCAGCCCAACATTGATCCAGCCTAAGCGATTTTAAGCCCGCCCAATGCAATTCGCCAAACGAACTTGGATTCTTACAGCCTGCTAAGCCCACGTGTCTCACAACTATCCTCAATACCCGTAAGCCCTATTAAGGCAAGTATTTTGATGATCAACTTCGGACGGGCATATACAACAACTCTTTGCTTCCAGCTAGGAAGCGGATTCCAGTATATGTCACATATGGAGACTTCTACCTATAGACTACTCTCGGAGCGGGAACTGTCTCGTGCGTATCTAGGAGCACAAGGCTAACATGGAAACTTCCCTTCACAACACGACTCCTAGTTAGAGAAGGATCTTCACGAAGATCTCTTCCCTAAACTATGCCATCAATGGTCTGATCGAATTAGGACTCCAGCACTATAAATAAGACATGAGGTTGGTAAGCTAAGGTATGCTACAAATTCCTTGTTTACAACATTACACCTTCCCCAGATCCCTGTCTGACTTTAGCATTGGAGTGTCATCGGCTACCATAATAGTGGTCCGTGACTCACGTGCGTTCCTTGT
The DNA here is from genome assembly GCA_963556465.1 of Berberis vulgaris. Lineage (NCBI taxonomy): Eukaryota > Viridiplantae > Streptophyta > Magnoliopsida > Ranunculales > Berberidaceae > Berberis > Berberis vulgaris. Next base: position 31,849,443 of record OY747135.1, read on the forward strand.
GCAGGTCAGCAGGGTTGTCAGTCATGGACAAAGCAAAAAGTGAAAAACGATTGCATCAAAAAGAAAGAACATGTATAAATTACAGGAATTATTGACTCGCGATTGGGTTGACTGTCAGGTTATAGAGATACGGGTGAGTTTTATCCGGGTTTCTGTAGTGGGTCGTTTACCTTGCCTGCAGTCCATTTAGACTGCTGCTCAAAAATCTTAAGTGATGGTGGGACCGTGATTAGCTGTTGTACATACCTAGCACTCAAGGCTAGGCAATGAGAGAAAATAGATTTAAATTAAGAAATGCAAATAACGTAGAGATTGAGGTTAGCCAATGAGAGAAGGTAGATTTAACTTAAGAAACAGAGAAAACATAGAAAGTAAATGAAAAATGTCCATCATAAAATTGCATGGGTTCACGCTATATTATAGTAGTGACCATCTAAGCTGGACACAGTTGAGGAAGGAGGGACAAATTTTTAAACTCCAAAAGGGTGGGAATACTACGTGAGTGAGGGGGTAAATCATGCTTTGTGATTGCTCTATGTTGACATTGGTCCCTATGCCTCTATAAAGGGAAACAACTGAAATTCTTTTTTTCTTTTTGTTTATATATATCCGAAGTTGTGTCAGAAGGGTGTTTAGAGCTTTGTTGCATATCTTTAAGGGAAACACAACAATAGCGAACCAGACACCAAAACAGTTGTTAAGATGGCTCCTGGCCTCTCTGTGTCAAATGAGTTTTACAATGATGGAAGAAGAGATGAAGTGAGAGGTTTGGATCTCAGTCTTTCAGCCATGACTGGCTATCCCTTCTCTGTTCTACCCACATTGGATAACAGTGCCTCAACCTGGTTTCTCGCTTCATCTGATGAAACAAGGAACCATAAGCGGCTTAAACAAACACTAAGTAGTGAGGAATCCATTGGAGGTGATAGTAATCTTTATAGTGGTAATGGTCTCTATAATGATGGTGGCAGTCTATATAATGGTGGTGGAAGCTGCATCACCCGCACGAATAGTGTGAATAGCTTGACAAAGCTGAAAAGCACGTCAATGGTAGCCTGGTTGAATGGTTAAGGCTGTGATGGTTTGTTAAATGTAAATAGATAGCTAGCAATGCTAGGTGATGGATAGGTCGTCAATGCTGTTAGTTTGTTAATGTTGGGTAACTGAGTAGTCAATGTTGTTAGTTTGTTAAGCATGGATAGGTAGTCAGCAATATTGTTAGTTTGTTACTGATGCAAGTTACTGATGTTGTTGTTACAAGAATTAGAACTGTCTATATAAGTATGATCAATGTAGACTTACATAACAGAATGAGAATACAAAATTATCATACTTTCTCATAGTTTTCTAACATGGTATCAGAGCCATCTCTTTTCCCATTTTCTTCTCTTGTTCTTCTTTTCAATCTTCTTCTTCATTTCAAGCTTTCTTAGTAGTATCAATGGCCGATGCAACCTCTTCGAATGCTGCATCTCTCACCAATTTTGTCATGACAGAGTCCAAACCAGTGATGTTCACTCATGTTTTGTCTGTAAAACTTGATGAACACAACTACTTGTTTGCAACAATCAGAGGTCATAAACTTCAGAAGTTTATTGAAAAAGGTTCATCTCCATCACAATTCTTATCAGCTGAAGATCAAGCAAACAAGATTGTTAATCCAGAGTTCCTGCACTGGGAACAACAAGATCAACTCCTCTTTTCATGGCTTCTTTCCTCTATGACTCAGCCATTTCTCACAAGGTTAGTAGGATGTGAAACATCAGAACATATTTGGAATGTTCTTGAAACCTACTTCAATTCTCAGACCGTAGCTAAGATCTCTCAGTTCAGAAATCAATTACAGAACTTCAAGAAAGGAGACCTTTCCATTAATGATTATCTCCTGAAATTGAAGTCTATCATTGATCAATTATCATCAGTTGGGCATCCACTTTCTTCAAAAGATCATATTAATGCAATTTTTTATGGATTACCACAGCCATATGACACTTTTGTAGTCTCAGTAAGCTCTAGATCTGATGCTTATAGTGTAGCAGAGGTCGAGTCTCTGTTGCTTGCACAAGAAACAAGAATTGAACGACATTTGAAAGATCTTGATGTTTCTAGTTTCGTCAATGTAGCTCACACATCATACAAACCATCACCAAGATCTTTTGTGTCTAACTCACATAGAGGTGCAAGGTATCCATTCCATTCACAGACTTACTCACCAAGAGGAGCAAGACCTGGATCTGGGAGGGGGTATAGGCCATCTAGCTATCAGTCTAGTAGACCTCAGTGTCAAATTTGTGGCAAGCTTGGCCATCTTGCATTCAAATGCTATAATCGGTTTGACAATTATTTGTCAAATCCATGGAACTTCAATTCACAGACCTCTTCTTCAGGCACAACTCTTCCAACGAGAAATCTAGCACCTAGGCATGCTTATTCTACTTCCTCTAGTCAGTATATTCATTCCAACTAGGGAGCAGAGTCTCAGTCTTCAATGCAATCTGGTGTTGCTTCTTCCACATCAGCTGATCGAAGGTGGTATCCTGACTCTGGTGCAACAGATCATTGCACTCCATATTCTCAGAATTTGGCATCCTCAGTACCTTATCATGGCAATGACCAACTTCTTGTTGGAGATGGTACTGCATTGCCAATTCAGAATATCTGTCAGTCTTTCTTAAACTCTTTAAATTCTTCAAGAAAACTGCTTCTTACGAACATTCTTCAAGTCCCTAAACTTACTAAAAATTTGTTAAGTGTTTCTACATTTGCAAAGGATAATGGAGTTTTCTTTGAATTTCATCCTGACTTGTGTTTTGTCAAGGATCAGGTCACCAATCAAATTCTCTTGGAAGTGAAGCTTAACAAGAGGCTATATGTCTTCCCATCCATGTCTCTTACTGGCCGAGAATCAAAGTCTTCTTCTTCACAAGAGCCATTGTCTTCTATTTGTAATCAAAGCTTTTCAGCTAATACAAGTTCTTCCTGTTTCAATACAATTGTGTCAGTTCATACAACCACTTCTGATTCCTCTTCTTCTCTGCATCTTTGGCATGCTCGACTAGGACACGCTTCATTCCCACTTGTGAACAAGATCCTTACCAAATGTAATATTTCTGTTTCAAACAAGAATAATGTTGGTTTGTGTTCTTCATGTTATTTAGGAAAAATACATAAATTTCCCTTTTCTAGCTCTTCTACTGTGTACAATAAGCCATTAGAGCTAATTCATACAGATCTTTGGGGACCTTCTTCCACTGTTTCTTCTTCTGGATATAAGTATTATATCCATTTTATTGATGCATATAACAAGTTCACTTGGGTGTATCTATTACAGAACAAGTCTGATGCTTATCCTACTTTCATTAAGTTTAAAGCACATGTTGAATTAGAATTTGGGCTCTCTATCAAGTGTATTCAATCTGACTGGGGAGGAGAGTATAGGTCTTTTTCAAAGTTTTTAGCTCAACATGGTATTAGACATCGGTTGGCTTGTCCTACTACCAATCAGCAAAATGGGGTTGCTGAGAGGAAACACAGACATATAATTGAATAAACATTGACCCTTCTTGCTCATGATTCTCTTCCCATGAAGTTCTGGGATGAGGCAATAAGAACATCAGTCTATTTGCTTAATCGAGTTCCTTCTTCTGCTCTACATGGCCTCTCTCCTTTTGAGCTACTATATCACAAGGTTCCTGATTATCAAAATCTCAAAGTGTTTGGTTGTACTTGCTTTCCCAATACAGGACCATACAACTCTCACAAACTACAATTCAAGTCTGTTGAGTGTACTTTTCTTGGTTATAGTTTGCAACATAAAGGGTACAAATGTTTGTCTCCTAATGGTCGGATTTATATCTCCAGAGATGTTCTTTTTAATGAAACCTCTTTTCCACATTCAAAATTATGTTCAATTTCATCAATGTCTCCCAATATTAGCAACAATATCAGCAATGAACCAGCTAGCAATGCTGGTTCAGTCACTGGTTCTCCTTCTAGACCAGTGGTCACTTCTCCTAGTTCATCCCTACCTTTTTTGTATGTTCAAGATAAAACTTTTCTTGCTCATCCTACTGTTGCTCCTACTGTATCTAGTACTCTTAATGTTATTCCTGCAACTGATGTTACAACTGATGCTATTCCTGCAAGTACTACAAACGGTGCTACTACAAGTCCTACTCCTAGTGCTACAGCTGGTGCATCTACTGGTGCCCCTCCTGGTCCTACTATTGGAGCTAATACTGGGCCTATTCCTATTCTTGGACATCCAATGGTAACCAGGTCCAAGGTAGGTATCTACAAGCCTAAGGTGTACATAGCCCAAGCTGAACCGACTAGTTTGAAGGAGGCCTTAGACACTCCTCATTGGTTTGCTGCTATGCAAGAGGAATACATGGCATTAATCAGGAACAATACTTGGTCACTAGTTAATCTTCCCCAAGATAAGTCCATTGTTGGCTGTAGATGGATCTTCAAGACCAAAGAAAATTCAGATGACACAATTCATAATTACAAAGCTCGCTTGGTGGATAGAGGATTTCAACAGATTGCTGGTTTTGATTATGAAGAAACTTTTAGTCCAGTTGTTAAACCCACTACAATCAGAGTTGTGCTCTCAGTGGCTGTTACATTTGGATGGTCAGTCTTTCAGTTAGATGTCAACAATGCGTTTTTAAATGGTGATCTAATGGAAGAAATTTACATGATGCAACCCCTTAGATTTGTTGATCCTTCATGTCCCAATGTTGTTTGCAAGCTCTCCAAGGCATTATATGGGTTAAAACAGGCTCCTAGAGCTTGGTTTGACAAACTAAGATAGACTCTTCTCAAGTTTGGCTTTACTTCATCTAAGTCAGATTCATCACTTTTCATTCGACACTCTCCTTCACCAATTTTTATTCTTGTATATGTGGATGACTTTCTGATCACTGGTACCCACTCTGCTGATGTCTCTCAGTTGATTCAGCAACTAAATTCCCAGTTTTCTTTGAAAGACTTAGGTCTTGTTCACTACTTCCTTGGCATTCAGGTACAACATACCGCAAATGGATTGTTTCTATCTCAATCAAAGTATATTCATGATCTTCTTTGTCGTGCCAAGATGCAATTTGCTAAAGGTCTACCTACTCCTATGAGTGGTGGTGAGAAAATGTTTGCTACAGGGAGTGATCCTGTCCAAAATGTCCACTTATATCACAGTATAGTTGGTGCTTTGCAGTATGTCACCATTACTAGACCAGAAATTGCATACTCAGTCAATCGAGTTTTCCAATTCATGCAAAATCCACTTGAATCTCATTGGCGAGTAGTCAAAAGGATTCTAAGGTATCTTAAGGCTACTACTATGTTTGGACTTCAGTTAGCACCTGCTCCTCATTTTCGTTTGACTGGCTTCTCTGATGCTGATTGGGCATCTGATCCGAATGACAGACGTTCTACTTCAGGCTATTGTGTCTATTTGGGGTCCAATCTCATTTCATGGTCGTCCAAGAAGCAAAGTGTTGTCTCTCGCAGTACTACTGAGGCTGAATACAGGAGTCTAGCATCAGTTACAGTTGAACTCAAATGGCTACAATTTCTCTTTTATGAACTTAAGCTTGTTTGTGCTCCTCCTACTGTATGGTGTGATAACAAGAGCACGGTCTTGTTAAGTGCTAATCTTGTTCTTCATTCCAGAACTAAGCACATTGAATTGGATATTTACTTTGTTCGTGAGAAGGTTGCTCACAAGCTTCTTAATGTTCATCACATTTCAGCAGTTGATCAGGTGGCTGATATCCTTACTAAGGCCCTTGGTACTTCTAGATTTTTGTTACTGAGAGACAAACTGAGTGTCCACTCAGTTTTAGGGGGAATGTTAAATGTAAATAGATAGCTAGCAATGCTAGGTGATGGATAGGTAGTCAATGTTGTTAGTTTGTTAATGTTGGGTAACTGAGTAGTCAATGTTGTTAGTTTGTTAAGCATGGATAGGTAGTCAGCAATATTTTTAGTTTGTTACTGATGCAAGTTGCTGATGTTGTTGTTACAAGAATTAAAACTGTCTATATAAGTATGATAAATGTACACTTACAGAACAGAATGAGAATACAGAATTATCATACTTTCTCTTAGTTTTCTAACATGGTTTAATCTTCATGTCTTAGGTTCTATACCCACCGTCAGCACGCTTGCCTTTCAAAAAAAAAAAAAAAAAAAAGAGAAAGCTGCAAAGCACCTTGAATAGCTTGCCAAAGCTGCTATTCCAGGACCATATATTGACATATAGGGATGGCGTTGGTGTAGTTACTAATTGCTTTTGTTGAGGCTGTGGCCTGTCGGGACAGGTCTCATGCCTCAACATTGCTGTCAGAACTTCGGGCTAATGCATTGGTCTTTGGGTCTTCCTTTCAGAAACTAGCATCTTGTTTTGTTCAAGGTCTTGCCGACCGTCATGCACTGGTTCAGCCACTAGGGGCAGTCGGCATTGTAGCTCCCACTATGAATTTTATGGAAATTGCTTCAGAGAAGAAGGAAGAGGCTTTACGCCTTGTTTACGAAATTAGTCCATACATCCAGTTTGACCACTTTGTGGCAAATTCATCAATATTGGAAGCCTTTGAGGGAGAGAGTTTGGTTCATGTGGTAGATTTGGGAACATCTCTTGGATTACCACAAGGTACCAATGGCGTAGGCTGATACACAGCCTTGCCAATTGCGTAGGCCAACCGCCTCTCCGTCTACACATAATTGGAGTTGGCCATTGTGTTGATCAACTTCAAATGATAGGCGATGAGCTAGAGGTCTATGCACAAAGTTTGGGAATAAATTTTGAGTTCTCGGTAGTGGAGAGCAATTTGGAAAATTTGAGGCCTGAGGACTTCAAGCTCCTAGATGGTGAGGTTCTCATTGTCAATAGCATCCTACAACTACATTGTGTGGTGAAAGAAAGCCAAGGTGCTCTAAATTCAGTCCTGCAGATCATTCACGAGCTCTCACCAAAAGTTCTAATTCTAGTTGAGCAGGATTCTAGCCACATCGGACCCTTCTTTCTAGGTAGGTTCATGGAAGCATTACATCACTAATCAGCAATTTTTTACTCACTTGATGCTATGCTTCCAAAGTATGACACTAGGTGTGCAAGATCAAACAGTTTTACTTCGCAGAGGAGATTAAGAACATAGTTAGCTGTGAAGGTCCGGCTAGGGTAAAACATCATGAAAGGGTTGATAAGTGGCGTAGGAGGATGAGTCGTGCTGGGTTTCAGCCAGCACCTATCAAGATGATAGCGCAAGCTAAACTGTGGCTGGGGAAAGTTAAAGTATGCAAAGGTTATACTATCATGGAAGAGAAGGGTTGTTTGGTTCTTGGGTGGAAATCCAAGCCCATTATCGTAGCTTCCTGCTGGAAGTGCTAAATCACCTGACATGGTTCAAATAAGAGGGCCTGAAACGGTTTGAATTCATGGCAATTAATAAATGCATCGACTATTGTAATTATATGTATGATTTGCTATAAATAAATAAATTTTCTGCTGCTGCCATAGCCGTGATTATCCTGGGTGAGAGCAGACACTGAGCTTCAATCAGAGGTGTGTGTGTGAGCTGTTCTAGTGGTTGAACAGTTGAAATGAAACAGGAAATCTTTAGTGCTTTGGTTTGTAAGAAATCCTCCTAGTTTCCATGTATAGTAGTTTATCATTCTTTTGTTTGTTTTAAGGGCCAAAAGCCATCTGTAAAATTTAGTAGGTTCTCTACTTCCATGAACTTACAATTCAAATTTTCATTGAATTCAATGGCTCTAACATATCGAGCTCATTATTTGGAGGCAAATGTATAGTGAGTTCAAGTTTGTGCCTTAACAAATATTTTGGAATTTAAGGACTGTGAGACAGAAAGGAACATTCTTTTGTTAGAGGTTTGCAGGATAGTGGTGGTGATAATCAAGGAATGTGATTTCTCGAGATTTCACGGAATTTCATGAAATATTTCTTATTTTATAGTTACCGAAATCTCATTCGAAATCCGAAATATGTCGAAATTTTTTGGAGAAAAGAAATTAATATTTTAATCTCTATATATTTTAACATGCTATAATGTTATTTTAGTATAAATAATTTGTTACGTGAGTGATTCTTATATAATATGTAGTCTTTATAACACTACAAGTCATGTGAGATATTTTATGTAGTATTTAATAGTTTAAAATGCATAACTTATATTGTTAAATTGGAAATCACAACCGAAATCTTTATGATTTTTCTACACATAACAAACTATTTCACGAAATATTTCTTAAAATCGGGGGACAGAAATCAACTCGAAAAACAAAATCACAATCCTTGGTGATAGCTATTACAAATTATCCTAATGGAATAAGACCTTCAGAGAGTTGGCAAAATATCATCCCCATATATTCTCGATATCTATATTTGATCCTAAACTCAGGTGACTATATCGACAATATCCATGATATCAACAAAATATCTTATCATAAAATCATTGGTAGATATATCGCAAACACGCAAGATTTTGAACATGCAGTAGTACCAGTTGGTGATGGTGGCTGGAAATGGATTTATTTGTTGTAAAAATTAGGTGTGGGCACGGGAAAATGGGATGCACCAGGATGAGATGGGATGGACATCATCCCTATCCCATCCCGTTCGTTCGAGGTCGGAACATGATAGACCTCATCCCGACCTTGTCCTATCCCAAACGGGTTCGAGATGGGACGGAATGAGCATATACTAAATAATTCTCCAATGAAAATAACAAAAGAATTTCATCTCACATTGCTCATACACCAATAATGTCAAATTTATGTACATATAACTTTCATCATAACAATATTAAATGTCATATAAAATTCTTGGAGGATTACCTTATAATGGAATTAAGTTTGTTAAGTGAATTATGAGAGATGGAACGAGCCCCTCCATAAATCCTTCTTACATATTTTCACAAGAGTTGAAATATTATTCATACAAGATACAATAAGGAGCAATGTTCTTCAACTACATAACTCATAGTGCAAAACTAACAAAAATCATCATTTGCCTTTATTTTATACAAGAATATAATAAATCTAATTGTGAAAAAACATAAATTTTCATGGGTTCTATTTGACCTACAATATCAAAACGAAAATTTCTACATAAACATAGAGTACCAAATCAAATAAGTAAATTTTCAAACCGTAGATATTTTTATTTAATTTCAACACATCCTAAACTTTCCTTTAGAAGAATAGTTTGATTAAAAGTGTTGTTGTCTTCCTTGTCCAAAGTTGATCCCTGAGATATTGGCCTTAATAGGGCTTACAGGTATTGGGGATAGTTGTGAGACGCGTGGGCTTAGCAGGTTGTAATGATTTGGGTCCATCTGGCGGATTGTATTGAGCGGGCTTAAATCCTCTTGGGCCGGATCAGTGTTGGGCTGACGCTTGGACTTGCTATTTCTCGAGATCATCATGACATGTGGACGACATAGAAGAGAGACCGTTTTGGAGTATCATCAACTATTCCCCCCCCCCCCCCCCCCCCGCTGAGTTAGTGGATTTTTGCATCGGTTCACTAAGTCACTTTTTGAAAAGATACGCCGCTCATGATGAGTGAGTATGAATCATTGCTTGAGCCACGTGCTTCATTAAATAAGTGTACGTCGGTTTAGTAGAGAAGAGGAGGGAAACCAATCGTAATTAGATCTCCCTTTCTGTAGAAATTGACTCTTCCATTTCTTTGCTTTTAGAGACTCCATTATGTTTGTTTTTTGATTGAAAGTTTGTTCACCTTTTTCATGGCTTGCCAAAACCATCTTGATGATGAGCTTCTAGCCAAGGGCTTTCAGTTCTTTGAAGATTGGTCAGTTTTCGAATCGGACCTCATTCAAATTCGAAAGACGTTATGTGTTTCTGAGGACCTAGCATTCTATACTATGAATGATGATCAAACACTGATGTTTCATCCGTAAGGGTTCGTCTGTTTGTACTGCTGGATACTTCAAATTGGAGTCTGTTTTCCTATTCTTGACGAGATTTGTTGCTTCTTGGATTTCCTTGGAATGTCTCTTGCCCAGTTGGTACCTAATGGTTACAAGGTTATCCTTCTTATTTAGATCAGAGCTAAGAATGTTGGCGTCTGCGTGACTCCATAGGTGATCCAGTTGTCGATTTCTCCTCTGCTAATGATCATGTCGTTTGCAAGATGACGTCATCGACTTGTTTCAGGAAATTGCCCGGTGACTTCAAGTTCTAGCAGAAATACTGCTTCTTGGCTCATTTGGATTCGAAGTAATTTGAGTTCAAGGGTTGTCTGCTTGAGCGAGAGTTCAAGCCACTTTGTAAGTATAGCTTCATCTTTTGACTTCGTTGCATTGATTGTATACTAATCAACGCATATGTTTCTTTGCAGGGAGGTTCCTCACTACTCCCCTTTCTCCTAAGGAACAAGCCACTATGAAGGCATTCCGCGAGAATGTCGCGGATGAGTGCGGAGGACGTTATATGTCCTAACTTCAGCCGCAGTGAATTGTGGGCCAACTAGCATGTTGCCCCCACTATTTGCTGAACACCGAAGGTTAAGTCTGAAGGTGGAGCCCCTTCCAGGAAAATGAAGGCTTCTAAAGTTAATGCTCTTGCCTTGCCTGACACATAGGGTCTTTCTGAGACGCTTGCCTCCTTTATAAGTTCGAAAAGGTCTCACACTGGAGCCGAATCAGCTCCCAAATGGTCTGCTCCAGTGAGGGAGGAGTGTGAACCGGCTCAGCCTGCCAGGGCGGAGGCCGAAGTATTTGGCTGGGAGAAGGACCACCTGCGATTAGCATGGGTTGATGATGCATCGAGCAGGCTGAAGTTTTGAGAGAGAAGTTGATGCTGGCTACCATGGAAGCTTCTACTGGTGCTGACCAATCCAGAACCATTTTATTGGAAGTATCTGATGAGGATTCGCCCGAGGTCCCAAAATTCGATCGTTCTAGTAGTGGATCCTCCGACAGTGGTCGTGGTAGTGTGAGCCATCCCTCTTGTAGTCCGCAGTGTTTCCCATCTCGTTCCAAACTGCATATCAGGGTGATGGAAGGTCCTTTTGAAAATTTGATTTATTCTCTTCCCTTTGATTCCACTGAGTAGTCTCACAATAAATGGTCGGCTGCGGTGACAAAGGGAAGGTCGTGGATGAGGGCCTGGGTGCTGTGGCAACTACAAAGGGCGGTGCTGGCATGATCCCCCATCCAGGAGAGCTCCATCTGGATGCGCGAATAAGTTTGTTTGCTCCAGACGTAGTGAAGATGAGCAACCAGGCCTGGCACCAAGAGGTTGACGTTGACTATGCTTCGAGAAAGCACATAAGCAGGCATTACAGCTGGCTGATGGACCACGCTCCAAAACCCGAAGAGGATTCGCTAGAAGGGCGTATGGATAAGGGTTTGAAGCACCTTATGCTAGGGTCCCCTTTGATCCAGGTGGTCATCGCTGGGATGGAGGTTGAGGCGGCTCGTGAGAGGATGTACACCATGGAGCATGTCTTCTCGACTATGCATAAGTTGTATTCTGATGCACTTTTCGAGATTGAGTTGCTGAGGAAGCAGATTGAAGAGAGGAGGCTGGAACAGTCAGTCATTGTTGTCGAGACTCAGATGGTTGGTCTGAAGGCCCTTGAGTCTGATCTAGCAGAGGCGATGTCCGCGAGGAACAAATTCAGGCAAGAGTTGGACCTTGTCCGCCATAATCTAGAAGTTGCAAGGGAAGCTGCATCTAAGATGTGCTCTGAGTTGCGATCTTTTGCCGAGGAGAACACCATGAAGAAGGCTTAATGGGTTGCCAATGGATAGCAGTAAGAGACTGATGTGGAATTCAATGCTCGAGAAGCGAGGAAAGCTAGAGACCAACTTTGTCTGGAGCAACATGAGCTCAGCGCAGTTAAGAGTAGCATGACTACAGAGCAGTCTCAAGTCAATGCGCTGACCGACAAGCTGGAGTTTTTGGAGCGTGAACTTGCTGAAGCAAAGGTGCGCGAGGAAGAACTTCTCAAGGCGCAAGCCAAGTATGAATTCCGCTGGATCGTGCATGGGAGATTAGAACTGCTGTCGCTAATGAATCAAGGGCATCCGGAATGGGACCTTGCTTATTATAAAAAGATGTCTTATGCAGATTTCAAAGTGGTCACTGCGTCATCCAAAAAATAGGGTGATCTGGATCATGGCACTCAGATTGAGGCGCGTACGGATGCAACTCATGTTCCTTCCCCTGTTAAGCATAGTTTTCTCGTATTTGTACCCCCTTTTGATGAGGAGTAGATTTTGTACACGTGCACTTTTTCTTTTCAACAGTTAATAAAAACATGTTTATTTTGAGTATGCTACTTGCATTGTGTTCGGTCTCTCTGTCGCGCGCTTTTCATTTTGCCTTGTCGTTTTACTTTGACACAGATCTAGTTGGATTAGCAGGAAGTTGAGTGAGTGGTCTGTCTGCTGTTGAAAGTTTGACCATTTATGTCACGAATGATTCTTACATGTTCTTTAGTGAGTCTCAGAGTCACTACCGCTCGGTTACATCCAATAGTGGGTGTTTTTCAGATGGTTATGCAATGGGCTACGCTACCCAGGCCATAGCTCATCCTTAAGGTAAGCCGTTGGAGACTTAAGTTGTGTATCTGACGGTCAGTTGCGGTTGCTCGCATGAGTGAACTGTTGCATTCGAGCACATGTGTTGTATTTAAGCTAGAGCATTTGTCCCGAGTCAGGCTTTGTAAGTTCGGGCTGACATCCCATGTAGCATTCGTCCGCGTGTCAGCAGGTTGATTTTTGCTTTGGCTTGAGTGGCCATTGTTGATAATATAATGTCAGCCTTTGTGAGCGTAAAGATGTTGCTTGAGCTGTAATTTACTTTGGCGACCGTTGTTTTGAGAAGGAGAGGTGGTCGTTTTGCTAGCCGTTGACATCAGTTGAGGCTAACTTGGCTCCCACCTTTTGAACCATTTATATCCGTGCAGAGTGGATTACAGGTTTGGTATGTGAGAATTTGGGGATCATGGTCTATTGGAGAGCGATGATCTCGTGGCAAGTCGTAGAGATCAGTCAAAGCTGACTAGATTCCCACCTTCTAAACAATCTATACCCGCGCAGAGCGGGCTACAAGTTTAGGACAAGGGGATTCAGCGACCATGGTTTGTAGAAAAGTAATGGTCCCGTGGCAAGTCGTCAGCATCATTTCAGGACTAACTAGGCTCCCACCTTCCAAATCATCTACACCCGTGCTCATCGAGCTACAAATTTGGGAGTTTTCTGTGACAATAGTCTGTAGAAGAGCAGTGGTCTTGTGGCAAGCCGTTCGCATCAGTTCGGGACTGACAAGGCTCCCACCTTCCAAATTATCTACACTCGTGCGGAATGAGCTACAAGTCTAGGAGTTGGTAATTCGGCGACCATGGACTGTAGAAGAGCAGTGGTCCCGTGGCGAACAGTTGACATCAGTCGAAATTGACTAGGCTCCCACCTTCAAAACCATATACACCCACACGTAGCGGGCTACAAGTCTGGGCTTTGACCAGAAGCTGTCTTTGTCAGTCGTCACTGGCTAGGCTTACCTGATCGAGTTTGGCAACCATTGTTCACGAAGGGTGCGATGATCCTTGGCGAGTCATCGTTACCAGGCGTAAGAGCACTGATTAGACTCCCATTTCCTAAGCCATCAACATCTCCGCGGAGAGAACAAGGCATCGGAATGAGCCAGAAGTCGTTGTCATCAGTCGAAACCGACTAATCTTGCCTGGTTAGGTCGAGGCTCCACCTCTTACGAGCGTGCGAGTCTACTTCCGCAGGCGGAGTGCATTGTGTGGATTAGTTTCATTTTGAAGAGAAATGAGTACCTTAAATCAGTTGGTGATATGCAGATGTGATCCGTGTGTCAGAAGTGACTAGGGTTTCTACTGCTCGTGTCAGGCACATGCTAGAATATCGCTTGAATAGTGGGTTGAGCCCATGGACCCGTAAATAAAGAGCTAGGGCTTGTGAAAATATCAAAACGCTACGTGTACAGTGTAGATTGCATGGTGACATTCGTACAACATAGTTCACGAGATGGTTGAGTATCGGTTACTCCCCCCAATTAATGGGGTTGTGTTCAACATCATTTGATTGGATGAACGTGGTCCTATGCGATTTCCTTGGGAACCATCGCCTCCTCGTTTCCCATATGGTATTCAATGTTGATAGTTAATGTTGAAACGCCTGTTGGTGAACCACTACATCTATATAATGGTGTTCCTTCAACGTTGTAGGCATTATGTTCTATAGAGCGCATCTCTTCAGATGCTCTTACTCAAATAATGTGCTTTGGGTTTTTCAAAGGCTGAAGGGATAGCTCCAATGCTGGAGTCTTCGAATGTTCGGACATTTACACCGATGAGTCATGATAAGATTTGTTGTTATGCGTGATCACCTGCTTCAGGTGAGTACCTAAGTGGTTCACTGAGACCTTGTAATTTCTTCTCGTATTGCGTAGAAGAAGTATATTTATGTGTTGGTGCCCTGTCGATGCTTTGAACTGCCTAGTTTCAGAGATAATACCAGTAGCCAACCTTGGGAGTTGTTTCTTTCCTCCCTCACTCTCGATCTCCTTGACTGACTCCCCCCAGTTTTTGGGTCATTCTAGTTTCTTTTCAAAACCCAGAAATTCCTTTAGCTTGCCCCTACAGATCCAGTACTCTATCTCATACTTTAGACTCTTGCAGTTGTTGGTATCATGGTCGCCCTCCTTGTGGTATGAGCAGTAATTGTTGTTGTCACGTTTGGAGGGGTGTGTGTAGCTGCTTCGGGAGCCACTTCAGATTTTCCCAGTTTTTCATGGAATTCAAGACATCAGATAGGCTTGAATTAAGGGGGGTCACGGATCTAGATCCAACGTAGTTGGAAGCTTTCTCTGGTCTGACCCAACTAGGGTCCGATCTGTTGTCATTGCGCTTTCGCTTGCTCTTTTCTTCATCCACACGCCTCCTTCCTGTCCTTAGGAACGAAATGCTTGTTATCACCTTTTGTTTTCCTATTTACAGTTCTCAACTTTTTTGAGGTGATATACCTCTAGGTGCTCTTGAGGAGCTCCCTCATATCCAAAAGTGGTTCCAAGGTGAGGCATTCATAAAGTTTTCCTTTCTTTAGGCCCGCGGTGAAAGCCATCATGGTTGTGTCATTTCTGCAACCGTCAATGAGTGTCAGTCGTCATTGAAACGCGTGACAGACTCTCTGAGTGTCTCATTGGATCTCTGCTTCTGAGAAAATATGTAGTGTGGGCCCCACCAAAGTCGCTGACTTCTGAAAAACGTGTCAATAACTCCTTTGTCAGCTTCTTGAATGAGTCGATTGACTTTGGCGGGAGGCTGTGGAACCATGGCAGTCCTGAATTCTTTAGGCTAGTAGGGAAAGTTATGCACATCACCGACTAGGGTCCTTCTTTGAGTGCCATTACATGTTGTTAATGGAGTAGGTGGTCGAACGGGTCGGTGGTTCTGTCGTAGAAGTCAAGCTTTGGAGGGGTGAAATTCTTTGGAAAGGCTTCGTTCATGATGCGGTCCACGAACGGTGGAACAAAGAGACGGTACATCACGTCTGGGTCGTGCGCCCTTTTCTGGCCTAAGAGTTGATTTTACGTTGGTCGCACCGCCCCCTCTAGTCCAATGAGAACTAGCAGGGGCTTGACTCTCCTGTGCTTGCTCTCTGGCGTCTTCCGGAGATGGAGGCATGTGTTGTTCCTGATCTCCATTAGCAGTTGGAGGGTTCTGTTGTACAAGAGCTTCTACCACTTTGGTGATTTGCTGTAATTGAGACGATACAAAATCTATCCTAAGTTCCGTAGCTGTTGTTGCTGGCGTGGGGGTTTGAGTCTGCTGCCCATGTGTCACCGACATCGTTGAGAGAAGCGGCATAGCGCCAGTCTGAGTGTTTGACATGTCCCCTTGTTCTCCATTGTTGCGTGATTTAGTGGTCACCATCTCATTGTATTTTGAAGATAGATGATGCTAGTGAAAGGTTAGGAACTTTGTCGTCCCCGCAGATGGCACTAAACTGATGCAGTCATTATTCGTTCCCTGCTTTGACCTTGACCTGCAAACCTGTCGACCTACACAAGGAACACACGTGAGCCACGAACCACCATTGTGTGGCTGATGGCACTCCGATGCTAAAGTTAGACATGGATCTAAGGAATGTGTAATGCTATAAACAAGGAATTTGTAGCGTACCTTAGCTTACCAACCTCATGTCTTATTTATAGTGGTGGAGTCCTGGTTCAACCAGACCATCGATGGCGTAGTTTAGGGAAGGAGATTTTTGTGGAGATCCTTCTCTAACTAGGAGTCATGCTGTAGAGATAAGTTTCCCTGTTAGCCTTGTGCTTCTAGGTACGCGGGAGATAGTTCCCATTTCGAAAGTAGTTTATAGGTAGAAGTCTCCATATGTGACATATACTCTGAAATTCGCTTCCTAGTTGTAAGCAAAGAGTTGTTGTACCTTCCCGTCTGAAGTTGATCATCGAGATACTTGCCTTAATAGGATTATGGATATTGAGGATAGTTGTGAGACACGTGGGCTTAGCAGGCTGTAAGAATCTGAATCCGTTTGGCGGAATGCATTGGGCGTGCTTAAAATCGCTTGGGCCAGATCAATGTTGGGCTAACGCTAGTGCCTATTATCCCTCAAAATCATCATGACACATGTATGGTGCAAGGTTGAGATCGTTTTGGTGTATCATCACTTCTAAGCATAGCTTATATTGGCACCAACCCAAGCATGTATAACAAAAGTAAAGTTACAAAGCAGAAGGTTATAGACGAGAGTTATAATCTGTCCCTAAAGGTAAAACTTCATTTTGCTAGGGCCGGCTTTAGAACTCAAATGGGAGGATACTGTCGTAAATATTTCAATCTACTGGTATATGGTGTGAATGTAGATTTTGTGGAAAGATTTTTTTGAGCTGACCATACTAATTGAGATCCATAGATATTTTATTGATAGCATCTTAGGTTGGCTTAACTTTATGCATGCGAAATATTACTGATGCAGTCGTTTTCCACTCCCTGCTTTGACCTAGTCCTACTTACCTGCACAAGGAACGCAGTGAGCCATGGACTACCATGTGGTGGCCGATGACACTCCGATGCTAAAGTCAGACAGGGATCTTAGGAAGGTGTAATGTTGTAAAAAGGGAATTTATTGCGTACTTTAGCTTACCAACCTCATGTCTTATTTATAGTGCAGGAGTCCTAGTTCGACCAGGCCATCGATAACATAGTTTAAGAATGGGATATTTGTGGAGATTCTTCTCTAATTAAGAGTTGTACTATAGAAGGGAATTTCCCTGTTAGCCCTGTGCTCCTAGATACGCGGGAGATAGTTCCCAATCTCAGGGTAATCCGTAAGATGAAGTTTCCCTGTGTGATATGTGCTTTGGTATTTGCTTCCTATTTGGAAGCGGAAAGCTGCTGTAATTGTTTGTCCGAAGCTGATCCTCGATATACTTGCCTTAGCAGGGCTTACAAGTATTGAGGATAGATGTGACACGCATAGGCTTAGCAAGCTGTAAGAGTTTGGGTTCGTTTGGCAGACTGCATTGGGCGGGCTTAAAACAGCTTGGGCCGGATCAGTGTTGGGCTGACACTTGGGCTCGTAATTCCTTGAGATCATCGTGACACGTGTATGGCTTAGGGTTGTTACCGTTTTGGTGTATCATTAACTACTCCCCTCGAGTTAATGGGTCATTACATCGGTTCACTAAGTCATCTTTTTAAAAGATACATCGCTCATGATGATTGAGTCTAAATCGTAGCTTGAGTCGCGCGCTGCATTTATTGAACGTGCATCGATTCAGTGGAAAAAAAGTGGGAACCTAATATCTATTTAGGTCATCCGCCGTGCGGAGACTAACTCTTTTATTTTTTATGTATTTAAAGATATGGCTCTATTCATCTTCTTCATGGCTCAACAAAACCTTTTTCATGGCCTTGAGTTTTTCGAATACAAGTTATTTTTTGAATCTGGCCTTGCTGAAATCCGTACAAAATTTGGGGTCCCCAAGGACCTGCCTTTGTCTGTTTTGAAGGGCGACCGGATGCCAATGTCGCCACCGACAGGGTTTATCTGCTTGCACTACTGAATGCTCCAAACCGAAGTATGTTTTCCAGTTCTAGATGTGATTTGGGACTTCTTGGACTTTCTTGGAATCCTCAGGCCAAGTTGGGGCCTAATAGATACATGATCATTCTTCTCATTCTGATTAGGGAGAAGGAAGCTAGCGCCCACATGACTCCACGAGTGATCCAGTTACTAACTTCTCCTCGGTTGAAGAATACGTTGTCATCGCTGGTTGCTTTGTGAATCTGCCTAATGACTTTAAGTTCTGGTAGAAGTATTGCTTCTTGGCCCCTGCGGATTAAAAGTACTTCCAGTTCAAGGGTCGTCCGCTCGAGCGAGAGTTCAAGCAACTTCGTAAGTACAACTTTTTCTTTTTACTCCGTTGCACTCAATTACATGCTAATTGTTGCCTGTGTTTCTTCGTAGGACTGTTTCCCACTACTTCTCTTACCCCAGAGGAGCGAAACACTATGGAGACAATCTACGGCTTGTCAGCGCAGAATTTGGTGGACGTCATATGTGTCCCCAACTTCATTCGAAGTAGGCTATCAGACAATTGGTATGTGGCCCCTACTCTTTACCGGACGTTGCGAGTTAACTCTGAATATGGGGCCTCTTCTAGGAATAGGAAGGTTGTTGGGGGCAAAACTCCTGGTTTGTCTGACACGAAGGAGCCGTCTGAGATGTTTGTGTCCTTTGTGAGTTCAAAGAGGTCCCGCATTAGAACTGGGCCGTCTTCAAAATGATCCACTCTTGTAAGTGAAGAACATGAGTCTGATCGACCCATCAGAGCGGAGGCCGACGTATATGGTTGTGAGAAGGACCATCTACGATTAGTGAGATTAGCAGGGGTTGAAGACATTTTGAATCTCAGTGTTGCACAGGCAGAAGCTCTGAGTGACCAGTTAATGCGGGTTGCAATGGCGGCTTCTGCTGGTGCCAATTCGCACAGGATCGCTTCAATAGAAGGTTCCTGTGAGGATCCGCCTGAGGTTCTTATGTCTTATCGTTCTATTGACGGGTCGTCTAATAGCATCTGTAGTGACACGGGGCAAGTTTCTCATAGTCCGCATTGTTCACAGTCTCGTTCCAGGCCACATCTCAAGGTGTTGGAGGGTCCGTTCGATAACTCGCTTCCTTCCCTTTTCCCGGATCCTATTAAGTCGTCTCGCACTAAAGGTCCGTTGTTCGCGACAAAGGAAAGACTGCGAAGGAAAGCCTAGGAACAGTGGCGACTGCAAAGAGTGGTGCCGATGTAATTTGTAATCTAGGATAGCTCCATCCGGATGCGCGGATAAACTTGTTTGCACCGAACTTAGTGAGGATGAGCACTCAAGTCCGACACCAAAAGGTTAATGTGGAGTATGCTTTGAAGAAGCATATAAGTAGGCGTCATAGCTGGCTGATGGATTACGCTCCAAAACTCGAGGAGGATACGCTAGAAGGGCGTATGGATAAGGGTTTAAAATACCTTATGTTAGGGATGTCTCATTTGAGCCAGGTGGTCGTTGCTGGGACGGGTCGAGGACGTTCGCGAGAGGGTGTACACCATGGAGTGTGTCTTTTCGCACATGCAAGTGTGGTATTTTGACATGCTTTATGAAATCGAGCTGCTGAAAAGAGGAGGCTGGAGTAGTCACCTGTGGTTGCTGAGACTCAAAGGGTTCGCCTAAAAGCCCTTGAGTACGATTTAGCGAAGGCGGTGTCTGCGAGGGACAGATTCAAGCAGGAGTTGGATTAGACCAGCCGAGAAATGGAGGTTGCGCAGGAAGCTGCGGCTGAGGTGCGTTCTGAACTGCGGTCTCTCGCTGAAGAGAATGCCTTGAAGGAGGTTGACTGGGCTGCTCAGAAATAGCAATTAGAGTTCAATGCTCGGGAGGAGATGAAGATCGATGACCAGCTCGAAGGCATCCCAGAGCAGTCTACAAGAACAAGATATGTGCGAGTTCTGTTGGGTTGTACACGACGGACTGGAGCTGCTGGCGCTGATGAAGGAGGAGCATCCGGAATGGGATCTTGGCCGCTATAAGAAGTCGTATGTAGACTTGTTCGTTGCCTTTGCATCATCGAACAAAGAGGGCGATTCGAAACCCGATGCTCAAGCGAACTAGGTGTCGGGATGAACTAGAAGTCGTTGTCATCAGCCACGACTGACTAAGCTTACCTATCTAGAAAAAGGTTTTGCCTGCTTGAGGGTGTGCAAACCTATGTCCGTGGGAGTAGTGCATTATGCAGATAAATTACCTTAAATCAGCTGGTGATCTGCAAGTATGATCTGTGTGTCAGAATTGACTAAGATTTTTAGTGCTCGTGTCAGGCATGTAGTAGAATACTATTTGAATAGTAGGCAGAGCCCATAGGCTTGCAAAGGGAGAGCTAGAGGTTCTTGCACAAATTACGCTATGCATACAGCGTAGATCGCATGGTAGCATGTGTACATCGTAGATTGCATGGTAGCACGTGTACGGCGTAGACTGCGAGACGATTGAGTATCGGTCACTCCCCTTCAATTGATGGGGTTGCGCGTAGCATCATTAATTGGATGAACGTGGTCTATGTAGTTTCCTTGGGAACCATCGTTTCATCATTTCCCATACGGTACTCGATGCTGACAGTTAATGCTGAAGTGCCCGTTTGGTGAACCATTATGTCTATATAATGGTGTTTTTCAATCGTTGTAGGCATTATCTTCTGCAGAGTGTATCTCTTGTAATGTTCTCGCTTGAACAGAATGCTTTGGGGTTTCCAAAGGCTGAAAGGAAATCCCCATCATTGGAGTATTTGAATGTTCTGACATTTGCACTGATCAGGCATGATGATAATCGCTGTTATGCGTGGTCACCTGTTCTAGCTTGGTACGTAGTTGATTTACTAAGATCTCGTAATTTCTTCTTGTATTGCGGAGAATAAGTACGAATTTTCTCCCAAGGGAGGAGTCTGTTGTTTATTCGCCTGTGCTTCGGTGTTACCTTGTGCCGCTATGCCTGCCTGTATGTGGTTCCTGCTGCTAGCTTGTGGTTGATCAAAGTGTTGACGGGTGCGTGATGCTTTCGAGGGTGGTATCTCTCAGTCACCCTGAGTACCACGCATAGAAAAATTGTCTTCGTTTGACAACATTGTGAAACCTTGGATGCTTTACCGCTTGTGGCCATCCTCATCTTCCTTCTTTTACCTCCTTTGAGATGTCAGATGTCGTTTGAGGAAGACTGCAACTCGCTGCTAGGTTTGTGTTATCATTGACGGGTCATTTTTTTGGGGTGATTTGACGGAGCAACATGGAGCAATTGGCCACTTTGTGCTTTCAGCCCCCTCTGCACTTTTGTCCTTGATCTTGGGAAGGGGTCGAACGAAGTTCACTTTGGGTTTCTTAGACTTCCTAGAATCTTATTACGTAGTTGGATTGTCTAATCAAGTCTTTACTCCATGTCGCATTGAATTCAAATGCTTGTAACATGTAGTTATTTGTGTCTGCCTCTGGGCGTTCATTGTTACATCTTTCCAGTAATCAATAGAGTGTGTTCGCACAATTCTTTCTTTGTTTCTTGAATGTTTGCAAATCACATAAGTTTTAAAGAACTAAAACTCTACATTGACTATGGAAAGGGAAATAAACAACTGAAATAGACTAACTAGTGACGAAAAGAAATTGATCATGGCCCTGAAGTGAATTCGTATGGCTATTTTGGATTGTTGGTGCTTTTAGCGAACTGTTGAGCTTCGCTGATTTCATAGAAGCTACTGAAGAGTAAAACTTGTGAGGGAGTTCATCTCCGCGCTGATGGGACGTTAGGGGGTTGTACTCTCGTTTGCATTAATCTTTCCGTTCTACTGGGTTGAATAGCAGATTGCTTCTGTATCGCTTGACTGTCCCGTTTCTCTTAAGCGAGCCACTGTTGTAGGGATCTCTGCAAGTGGAGTGATGCGTCTGCAGTCACTTGGCCTGGCTTTGGTTCAAATTGCACTGTGGGATCTGGTTGAATATGGGAACATTATATTTGCTTTAGTGCAGCATAATGGCAGCCTCGTGTTGTAGGTTGGTCTCCACGTATTGTTCCTCTTGAGTGGTATACTTAACACACTGGTGAAGGGTGGAGACTACTGCTTCCATCTGGTGGAGCCATGGTCTTCCCAAGATAAGGTTGTAGGTAGACGGTGCGTCTACTACCATGAAGTCCAGAAACATGATCTTTCTCAGTTGTGGCTTTCCTGCCACTACTACTAGCCTTATCTTCCCGATCGAGAAGCATTTCTCTTCGCTGAATCAAATCAGCGGGTAGTCTGAAGACGTCAGGTTCTCCTCCTTGAGGTCCATACTATTTAACGCGTTGTAGAACAGGACGTTGTGTGAGCTCCCCATGTCTACCAGGGCTCTTTTTACCTCCCACCATGCAATAGAGACCGAGATGATAAGGGTGTCATTGTGCGATGCTCGGACTCCTTCGAGGTCCTTGTTCGTAAAGGTCAAGGTGAGAATGGGGTTTTGAACCCTCGAGTAGCATTTGCGTCTGTCCTCGTCCGCGGGTTGTGTCCGCATAGAGTCTGCTTGCAGGACCTATGTGACTGGTCTTCGTCTAGTTCGACCCCATGAAGGACATAGATTATGCCCGAAGTCTGATTTTTTATTTCCTTGACTGACTCCCCCAGGTCCCTGGATTGTTCTGGTCGCTTCTCAGAGTTCAAAAATAATTTAGCTTGCCCCTGCGGATCCAGTACTAAATCTCATACCTTAGACTCTTGCAATCGCTGGTATCATGGTCACCCTCCTTTTGGTATGAGCAGTACTTGTTGTTGTTACGCTTGGAGGGATCTTCTTGCTGCTTTGGAGGCCACATCAGATCTTCCCAGTATTCATGGAGTTAAGTACGTTCGAGAGGCTGGAATTGAGGGGTGTCACGACTCTAAATCAAACGTAGGTTGATGTTTTCTCTAGCCTGGCCCGACCATGGTCTGACCTGTTGTCATTACGTTTTTTCCTGCTCTTTACGTCTTCCTCGCGTCTCCTTCCCTCTTTCCCGTTTTTAGGAGCGGAGGGCTTCTTCTCACCTTCAGTTACCTTCTTAACAGTCCTCAACTCCTCTAAGGTAATGTACTTTTGGGCATTCTTGAGGAGCTCCGTCATGTCTAAAGGGGTTCCAAGGTGAGGTCTTCGTAGAGTTTACCTTCCTTTAGGCTCGCGGTGAAAGCCGTCACGGCTGTGTCATCGTTTCAACCGTCAATGAGTGTCAGCTCGTCGTTGAAGCATGTAACATACTCTCTTAGCGTCTCATTGGGTCTTTGTTTCAGATAGAGCATGTAGTGTGGGACTTTTCGAAGATGCTGACTTCCAACGAAACACGACAGGAACTCCTTCGCCAGCATCTTGAAGTAGTCGATCGACCTCGGTGGGAAGTTGTGGAACCACGTTAGTGCTGACTTCTTCAGACTAGTGGTACAAATTTTGCACATCACCGACTCGGATCCTTCTTTGAAGGTCATTACATGCTGGTAATGGCACAGGTGGTCGAATGGGTCGGTGGTTTTGTCGTAGAAGTTGAGCTTTGGAGGCGTGAACTTTTTCAGGAGGGTCACGTTCATAATATGATCCACGAATGGAGGAACAGATAGACGGTACAACACATCTGGGTCATGTGCTCCTTTGCGGAGGGGGTTCTGAGGTTCTAGCCTCTCTGCCCTGGCGGTCGGCCCTGCATTAACCGCGCCGCCTCCTCTAGTCCAATGAGAACTAGCACGGGCTTGACTCTCTTGTGCTTGCTCTCTGTCGTCCTCCGGAGACAGAGGCATGTGTTGTTCCTGATCTCCATTAGCGGTTGGAGGGTTATGTAGTGCGAGAGCCTCCACCGCTTTGGCGTTGTATTTGAGATGACAACATATTTATCCCGGGGTCCGACATTGATATTGTTGGCGCGGGGGCGTGAGTCTGTTGCCCGTGCATAATCAAAACCGCTGAAAGCGGCGGTATAACACCAGTGTGAGCGTTTGACGTTTCCCCTTGTTCTCCATTGTTTTGTGATCTAGTTATTACCATCCCTCTGTATTTCGAAAGGAGATGATGATAGTGAAAGGTTAGGAACTTTGTCGTCCCCACGGACGGCGCCAAATTGATGCAGTCATTTTCTACTCCCTGCTTTGACCTGGTCCTGCTAACCTGCACAAGGAACGCACATGAGCCATGGACCACCATGTGGTGGCCGATGGCACTCTGATGCTAAAGTCAGACACGGATCTAAGGAAGGTGTAATGTTGCAAAAAGAGAATTTGTAGCATACCTTAGCTTACCAACCTCATGTCTTATTATAGTGCAGGAGTCCTGGTTTGACTAGGCCATCGATGGCGTAGTTTAAGAAGGAGATCTTCGTGGAGATCCTTCTCTAATTAGGAGTTTTGCTGTAAAAGGGAATTCCCCTGTTAGCCCTGTGCTCCTAGATACGCGAGAGATAGTTCTCAATCTCAGGGTAATCCGTAAGAAGAATTTTTTTTTATGTGATATGTACTCTTGTATTTGCTTCCTAGTTGGAAGCGAAGAGTTTCTATAATTGCCTGTCTGAAGTTGATCCTCGAGATAGTTGCCTTAGCAAGGCTTACGGGTATTGAGGATAGTTGTGAGACGCATAGGCTTAGCAAGCTGTAAGAGTTCGGGTCCGTTTGGCGAACTGCATTGGGCGGGCTTAGAACCGCTTTGGTTGGTTCAATGTTGGGCTAACGCTTGGGCCCGTAATTTCTCGAGATCATCGTGACACGTGTATGATTTAGAGGTGTGACCGTTTTGGTGTATCATCAATTGCACTCACCTTACTCAACTCCAACTGAATTAAGGAAAAATGAAAGGGAAGTATATATCTGGGGATCGAGATTTGTGGTACAGACTGCGGACTGCAGACAAACAATGTGGCTAAGAAGCTGAGATCACTGGTTAAAGAATACGCTCATAACAGAGAGGAATAAGATAGTTTTTGCCCATTGGATTTTTATTGTAGGATTTTGGTGTAAATTTTTTGTTGTTTGATTCTTGGTGATTTTTTTTTGTTTCAGAGTTGCATTAATAATATATACATTACATCATTAATAATGTTGTTATTTTTTGGTGTACTTTAGGTGATTTAGCATATTTTTAGCTGATTAATTATGAAAGAAAATCGTGAGGCAGCTGAGAGTGGTTATCATGAAGACATTGGTTGGAAGTATGGTGTTGCAGGTAACAAAAATGTAGTGAAATGCAACTTTGTATGAAGATATCTAAAGGTGGAATTTTTAGGCACAAGAAAACTTGATCTGCAGAGAAAGTAGAAAGGGGTTAAGCAATCATCTAAGACCTAAGGGAACATCCACCTTACTGAGAAGATCAAGTTGAAGATGGGGAAAAGTGAGAATGACACATAGATTCCAATATGAACTTACAGATGAGGAAGAAACACAAGGCCAAGAAGTTGAAGTTGAAAATCCAATTGAAGAAGAATAAATGGATATTGAAACGCCATAAAAGCATCGAGATGTAAATATAAATCTAGATGATGATCTTGTTTGATTTACATGTTATATTTTGTAGAGCTACTAGGTATTCCCCGTGCCGTTGGCACGATAAAAATTGAACACAATAAATAGAGTTTAGTCTCCTTTAAATATCAAGATAAATAAATATAAAAATATTGGGTATGGGAATCAAACCCATGCACTCTAGGTGTTTTAAGTTCTATGTGATCTGTTAGATTCTTATATTTGGATAAATCTCAGTCGTCTTGTATCTTCAACCTCAAACACCATCCTATTCTGTAATATAGATGGACTTGCCATACACATATGTTCCAATGTTTAAGAGGGTTATGTATCTTGCTTATATGGTTGTCATAAATGTTTTTCTAAGAATGAACGTGGAAACAACAATCATTTTTATTTATTTCCTTTTATTCATCTTATTTAACCCCAATTGAATTATCTCTTTTGCATAAGTTTTTTTTAGCATAGAAAGCAATACGAACACTTACATTGACTTGAGCTAACACCTCTAAATCTAGTAGAAAATCATACTGCATATGTTTAGAAGCTTAGAAACAAGCAAAATGCTTTTATTTGCATTTTTATATAATATTAGAATCATTTTTTGGGGTCGCTTTACTTGCATAAAATAAGGGTTGGCATCCCATCCCGCGATCCCGAACTCGTCCCGTCCCAATTTTTCGGGTCCTTTTGGGATTGATCAAACTCATCCTGATCCCATCCCATCCTGATCTAGAGTGGGATGGGATCGGGATGAAGATTTTCAATCCCACCTATCCCGTCCCGAATTTATTTATTTAATAACTATTATTATTAATTTTAATCAAAATGCTCTTCTAAATTAAAGTTTAAGATGTGTTGAAATTAAATCAATGTAAGAGGAAATTCTATACGAAATCTAAATGAATTGAATCATTAATTCTAAATGAAATTTAATATTTATTTGCCTTCCAAAAAAAAATTTAATATTTATTTATTTAATATCTATTATTATTTATGATGTAAGTTGTATGAATATAAATTTGACATTATTGGTGTGTGAGTAATGTGAGATAAAACTTTTTTTGTTATTTTTTTATTGGAGGACTATTTAGTACGTGTTCATCCCGTACCGATCCCGTTTGAGATGGGACGAGGTCGAGATGAGGTATATCCCGTCCCGATCTCGAATGAACGGGATGGGATAGGGATGGGTCCATCTCGTCCCATCCCGTCCCGTGCCCACCCCTAGTGTGCAGCCATCGTTTTGTTTTTTGTTTTTCGCTTTTCACTTATAGCCAAGTCATTACAAATCGCGTCGCTTCACCGCCTTGACTACCTTGGCCACGCCTTCATCTCTTCACCGAGCATTGTCATTATAATACCTTCACAAGGACCCTTCGAAGGTAAGAAACTTATCTAGTTTTTCTCCTTCATCTTTGTTTTCTTTATTTTTTAAGTTTTTCATCATTTCTCCAACTTTCTCTTTCATCTATATTTTTAAGTTTTCATTATGTAGCATGTAGCATTCATGCCATGTCTTTTAGTATGCCTTATGTGTATGTTAATACCCTATTCAAGATTCTAAATATGGGTTTCGAGAATGAAGTATTGTGGTAATATTGGAGCTTTGTTTGGGTCTTTTATATGGAGTAGGGTTTATTTGAATGTGAGTTGTTGATGGTTGTGAAGGTTGGGCGTTGCACTGTTCCACTTTTGCTACAACCTGCAGGCACAATTGTCCTCTATGAAATCTGTCTATTATTATATGTTTTCTTTGCTTTTGGAGTGTTTTGGTGTTTTAGCTAATTTGAGGTGGAACTGAATTGATGGTAGAATTGTCAGATCACAAAACTAGTATTTGCAATGCATAGTGACTATGAATGAGAGTTCATTGGCAGTGGGTGTTCATCCTTTTCACAAAATCCAGTTACTTAGCAGCTATCTAGTTGTATTGTTGTTTAAGGAAATGTTCCTGAACTTATGCTCCTTCGGTTCCTTTCAGCACACATGTGATAGGGAAAAAACATTAAAGACAAGTCCTCTCATTGTGCCTATGAAATCTTGCCTTGCAAAGTGGTCAATGCATCATTCAATTTCATAATCTCTTGTTATATTTTTAATTTATATTAATTTATTAATTATAATTGTACATTTTAATAAAAATGGCTAAGGGTGGGCACGGTCCAAATCGATTCCAGTTTTGGAAGAACCTAACTCGAATTGTTTAGAACGGGCCAGTTCCACGATGGTAAAATCATGACAAGCTCAAAAACAGAGAAATCAGTTTTACCAAGGATTCATACATAACTCTACAAAAAGTAAATCAGTTGTAACATACTTGTACTATGCTAACACAACATTAATTACTAATAAGGAAATCACATTTGTTGAGGACAAAATGAGCAGAAGCCAAGAAGCAAACAAGTCTGTGTGTGGAAGGGTGGTTTGTTTCAAAGCAATTATGCTTCATTGATCGGCGATCTATTGTTGTTGATTCCTGAGATTTTCATGCTTCTGAAGATCCCTCCAAACCAAACCCTCATTTATTTCTTGTTGAAGTGAAGCAACCAACAACAGAAAGAATGCAAGAATGAAGTGATATTCACGTAATTTATATTTAAATTAATTTATAATTTATATATGTTAGCGTTTAGAATATTGTATTTTATTTTAATTATTTAATTTTCATATTTTCATAGAATTGTGAGCTTAAACAGTGAAATGGTAAAAAATGCACACTTTAGAAAATTAGTATTTGATAGGTTTGAATGGCGGTACAAGATGACGACTGAAATTAGAAGTTACCATGACAATCACGTGCCAAAACCCAACCCAACCAAACCCAAATCACACTTTTTCTTAACCTAAGCCCAAGCTCGACCAAAATCTCTATTTATTTTCTTCTGCCTCCGCACACCTCCGTCTAAGACCAGCCAACGGCTCCTCTCTTCTTTTCCTCTGTTCTCTATCTCAACCTTCTTCCTCCCTGTTTAATTCGCTTCACCCCTTCCTCTCGCTGAAACCATCTCTCAGTTTCTTCTCGCCTTGAGAATCACTTCTACGACCACAGACCAGCACCGCTGTCAGCCATCGCAACCACGCTGCCACCCACTTGATCCTCTTCCATTCTTCTTCCTGTGCTCTTCTTCATGTTTACCTCATCCCTTCTCATCCCACGACCTCTTCTCTTTCTTCCCTCACAGTCCAGAACCACAATCCCCCTCGCATCCACCATGCACAGAGTTCGCACATCACAACCACAATTCCACTTTACCACATTCTTCAATCCATCTCGACCTCACTTTTTCTTTCTCACTGTCCATCTTCTTCCTCGCAGCCAATTCCATGAGTCACCCTCCCTTCTTCTTTTTGCTGCCAGCCACACAGAGAGCGCATCACCACTGAGAACAGAGCTCCTTCTCGTCTCCCCTTCCTCCATCAGACCTGTGTCTCGACTTCCATCTCGCCAACTTCATCACGTTCTTCATCTCTCTCTTAGTCTTATTTCTCTTGCAGTTCCTTCTTGCAGCTAAAGAAGCTCGATCGCATAGCAAACAAAGCAGAGAAATCGCAAGGAAGAAGTTTTGGAGGGAAAGAATTGAATCTTTTCTCTCCACTATTCACACCATGTTGTTTATTTTGTACCACCATATAGAAGCGACACCCTTTCGTAAAGCGCGTTTGAGGAGGAGATGAAGTTCACCCATGCCACCGCCACGACCACCACCACCACCACCATGGGTTTCTAAACCTTTCGCTAAGGCGTAGATGATTCCTCAAGCTTAGTAGAACTTCCTCTTGTCTTTTATTGTTATCCGATGCACTGTATGGTTTAACATGGGATTGATTTGTCAATAAACGATATTACTTTCACCGTGTATGTCATGCATCCACGATAGTTAGATTTATTTTATGTTTTTGTTTAAGCATTTTTATTCGTATTAGTTAAACCTGTTATTAGTTGTGCCTTAAACAAACAATTAATGTTACGGGTGTGTATTTTGCTAAAATCAATCATCTACATTGCTAGGCGATAGTAATTAATATTAGTATTAATGCAATCATTTTTCGCTCCCTACTTTGACCTTGACCTGCAAACCTGCTGACTTGCATAAGGAACACACGTGAGCCACGGACCACCATTGTGGTAGCCAATGACATTTCGATGCTAAAGCCAAACAAGGATCTGTGGAATGGGTAATGCTATAAATAAGGAGTTTATAGCGTACTTTATCTTACCAACCTCATGTCTTATTTATAGTGCTGAAGTCCTGGTTCGACCAGGCCATCGATGGCGTAGATTAGGGAAGAAGATCTTCGTACAGATCCTTCTCTAATTAGGAGTCGCGTTATGAATGAGATTTTTCCTGTTACACTTGTGCTCCTAGATACGAGAAAGGTAGTTCCCGTTTCGAGAGTAATCCGTAGATAGAAGTCTCCACGTGTGACATATACTCTGGAATTTACTTCCTAGTAGGAAGCAAAAAGTTGTTGTACCTGCCCGTCCGAAGTTGATCCTCGAGATACTTGCCTTAATAGGGCTTACGAGTATTGAGGATAGCCGCGATACACGTTAGTAGTCTATAAGAATTTGATTCCGTTTGGCAATCTGTTTTGGGCGAGCTTAAAACTGTTGGGGCCGGATCAGTGTTGGGCTGACGCTAGGGCCTGTTATTCCTCGAGATCATCATGACACATGTACGGTGCACAGTTGAGACCATTTTGGTGTATCATCAGCTACTCCCCCCGAGTTAGACGACCATCACATCAATTTGCTAAGTCACTTGTTGAAAAGATACGCCGCTCATGATGACTGAGTATCAATCGTTGCTTGAGCCACGCGCTTCATTAATTGAATGTGCGTCGATACGGTGGAGAAGAGGCGAGAACCCAATCCCTATTTAGGTCATCCTTTGTGAGGAAACTAACTCTTCTATTTTCTTCACTCTTAGGGCGTGCTTGGTTGAATGGAATCCTATGCCATAGAAAGACAAAAAAATGTGATTCTCTTGTTCACGGGACTCTCATTCCCACCATTGATCAAAAAATCAAATGGTGGATGTGAAGTGATACCTCAAATCAACCTAAACTATAGGAGTCCCCTCATGGATTTCTATGGCATATGATTTCATGCAACCAAACACACCCTTAGATGTTTTGCTCTGTTCATTTTCTGATTGAAAAGATTATTCATCTTCTTCATGGCTCACCAAAACCATCTTGATGACGCGACTTTTGCCAAGGACATTGAGTTTTTCGAAAACACTATGAAGAAATTTCGTGACATGCCACGAAAAATGTGGACGAGGTCATATGTGTTACCAACTTTATTCGCAGTGGGCTGTGGGTCAACTGGCATGAGGCCCCTTTTCTTTACCGATCATCACGAGTTAAGTCTGAAAGTGGGGCCCCTTTTAGGAAACGGAAAGCCGCCTGAGTCAAGGATCTTTGTTTGTCAGAAACGGAGGGGTTGTCTGAGATGCTTGCCTTCTTTGTGAGTTTGAAAAGTCTTGTGTTAGGACTGGGTTGTCTTCCAAACGATCCGTTCTAGTAAGTAAAGAGTGTGAACCTGATAGGCTTACCACGGCGGAGGCCGAAGTGTCTTTCTGGGAGAAGGACTACCTACAATTAGTAGGGGTTGAAGATGTATCGAATCTTAGTGTCGCGCAGATAGAAGCTCTGAGCGAGAAGCTGATGTTGGCTGCCATGGCGGCTTCTACTTGTGTCGATCCACCTGGGACTTTTATGGTCGAAGGTTCTGATAAGGATTCGCCTGAGGCTGGAATCCAATTGTCCCACTAGTGGGTTGTCTGATAGTGGTCGTGGCGACACATGTCAAGTTTCTCACAGTCCGCATTGTTCCCCGTCTCATTCCAGGCCGCATCTCATGGTAGTAGAGGGTCTGTTGGACAACTCCTTTCCTTCTCTTCCTTCAGACTCCATTAAGTTGTCTCGCACTAAAGGATCAACTATTGGTGATATAGGAAAGATTGCGAAAGAGGGACTGGGAGCAATGGCGACTACGAAGGGTGGTACTGGCGTAATTCCTCATCCGGGAGAGCTTCATCTAGATGCACGGATAAGTCTGTTCGCCCGGACTTAGTGAAGATGAGCAATTAGGTCTTGCACCAGGAGGTTGGTGTGGAAGCATATAAGCAGGCGTCATAGCTGGCTGATGGATCACGCTTCAAAACCCCGAGGATAATATGCTAGAAGGGTGTATGGATAAGGATTTAAAGTACCTTATGTTGGGAATGTCTCACTTGAGCCAGGTGGCCATCGCTGGGATGGAAGTCGAGGCGGCTCGTGAAAGGGTGTATACCATGGAGCATGTATTCTCGAACATACAGAGGTTGTATTCAGATGCGTTTTATGAAATTGAACTGTCGAGGAAACAGGCTGAGGATAGGAGGCTGGAATAGTCGGCCGTTGCCGCTGAGACTCAGAGGGTTCGTCTAGAAGCCCTTGAGTTTGACCTAGCAGAAGCGATTTTCGCGAGGGACAAATTCTAGCTGAAGTTGGATCTGACCCCCGTGATATGAAAGTTGCACAGGAAGCTGCGGCTGAGGTGCGTTATGAACTGCAGTATCTTATTGAGGAGAATACCTTGAAGGATGCTGATTGGGCTGTTTAGAAACAGCGATTGGAGTTCTATGTGGAATTCAACGCTCGGGTAGCGAGGAAGGCCAAAGACCTACCTGAACTAGAACAACATAAGCACAGTGTTGTAGGAGCAGTCTGATTACAGAGCAGTCTCATGTAGACGCGCTAACTGGCAAGCTAGAGCGTGAACTTGCTGAAACAGAAGCGCGCGAGGAAGAGCTTCTCCAGGAACAAGGCAAGTGTGAATTCCATTAGGTTCTACACAATAGATTGGAGCTGTTGGTGCTAATGAAGGAAGAGCATCCAGAATGGGCTCGATTTCTATAAGAAGATGTCGTATGTAGACTTATCGGTGGTTTCTATGTCATCAAACGAAAAGGTTGATCCAGATCATGATGCTCAGATTGCGGCGCGTACGGACATAACTCCTGCTCCCCCCTCCGTTAAGCTTAGATCTTCTATTTATGTACCCTCTCCTGATGAGGGATAGACTTTATACCGTTGTACCTCTTTTGCTTTAATTGTTAATGAAAACAGATTTATCTTGAGTACGTTCTGTATCTGTTTTGTTCTCATTTTCTCGATTGCGTGCTTTTCTTTTCGCCTTGTCGTTTTACTTTGGCATAGGCTAGTTGGGTCAATAGCAAGTCGAGTGGTCTGTCTGCTATTGAGAGTTTGACCGTTTGCGCTGCGAGTGACTGGGAGTCATTGTTGCTTAGTTACATTCAATAGTGGGCGTTCCACGGATGGTTTAGAAGCAGGCTATGCTACATAGATGTAGTACATCCTTAAGGTAAGACACTGGGGGCTTGTTTTGCCTATTTGACTGCCGGTCGCAGTTGCTGGATTGAGTTAAATGTGATAGTCGAGCACATGCGTTGTCTTTGACCTAGAACGCTTATCCCGAGTCAGGTTTCGCAAACTCGGGCTAACATTCCATGTAGCACTTGTTCGTGTGTTGGTGGGATGATTTATGGGTCGGCATGAGCGACCTTTGCTGTTAATAGAATTTCATCTCATGTGAGCATGAAGACGTTGCTTAAGCTGTGATTTATCTTTGTGGCCGATGTTTTGAAAGAGAATGGTGGTTGCGTGGCAAGCCGTCTAGTGCTCCCACCTTCTGAACCATTTATGTCTGAGTTGAGTGGACTACAGGTTTGGCGAGCAAGGATTTGGCGATCATGGTCTGTTGAAGAATGATGATCCTGTGGCGAGCCGACGACATCAGTTCGGGACTGACTAGTCTCTCCCACCTTTTGAACCATCTACACTGACGCGTAGTAGGCTACAAGTTTGAGACGAGGGGATTCGGCGACCATGCTGAAGAGCAGTGGTCCCTGGCAAACCGTCGGAATCAATTCAGGACTGACTAGGCTCCCACCTTCCAAATCATCTACCAGTGCGCATGAAGCTATAAATTTGAGAGTTATCGGCGACCATGGTCTGTAGAAGAGCAGTGGTCCCGTGGCGAGCCGTTAGAATCAGTTCGGGACTAACTAGGCTCCCACCTTCCAAACCATCTACACCATGGGGGCCGCAAGTCTAGGGATGACAATGGGGCGGATTTTCACAAATATCTGCCCCGCCCGCCCTATTTGGGGAGGTTTTGGATATGCCTAAACAAAATTTGGGGCGGATACGGATTTGGCCATGTTCGCCCCGCGGATATCCATTTATGTAAAGATTTTACTAAAATACCATTAAACTTTAAATACTAAAAAACCCTAACCCACACAGTGATTGTCTCATTCTCTCTGTCTCATTCCAAAACACTCTTTAGAGGTCTCTGGTATATGGGTTTTCTCTTTAGAGGCCTCTCCATTTCGATCTTGTAAGTGCCCAAAGTGTTGATTTTGAGGATCGAATTGTTCATGGAATATTTTGTAAATCTGTCTAGCACAAATATTTTTGTTACTTTCCTATTTGTTTCCCTTTTTCAATATTGTTTATCCAGCCTTCTTGATTATTAGAGCAACCTGGAGCTATATATGTTTCACAAAGCTTGAAGTTTAAAGCACTAGTTTATGTCAATGAAGAAATCCAAGTTGAAGTAAAGGCGATCAATCTTAGAGAGGTCAAGAATAGATTTGGGTACATGTCTTCCAATGAGAGATCTGACGATCAATCAAAGTAAAAGGACGGGGTTTGCGCCCTCTTAACTTAAAACCATTTAAAACCTCATTTGCAGTCACAAACTAAGGTTGTGGTCGTCGTGGTGGCTTCAACTTCAAAGTAAAAGGAGAATAAGAAGAAGAGAAGATCATGGGTAGTGAAATGAGAAGGTAAGATAAATATTTTGAGCATTTACAACTGATTTCATTAGATCCGCCTCTTCTCCTTGTAGATCTGCAATTGATCTTTCTAGATTTGATTTTGATATTTGTAGACCTGATGTAGATCTGATGTTGATATTTGTAGATCTGTAACTGATCCTTGTAGATCTGATGTTGATCTTTGTAGATCTGTAAATGATGACCCCACTGATTTTGAGGATTAATATTTGATTTCTCACATCTTCTTCATTGGTTTTTTTGTAAATAAACAATAATAATAATTACGGTTAAATGGGGCGGGTGGATATCCGTCAATCCATCCGTTGTGGGGATGGTTTTTAAAAATTAGGATAAACGGATATCGGAGGCGTATTCGGGGATTCGTGATCCCCAGCAGAGCGGGGATGGATTTGCCCAACTATTGCCATCCCTATACAAGCGTTGTCTCCTTTCAAAACTCAGAGAAATGGTGACCACCAGGTCACGCAACAATGAAGAACCAGGGGACACGTTGAAGGCTCCGGCTGTCCCTATACCACCTCCTTCAGCAGCTCATATTTTGCATGCACAACTGACTCCCGCTACCGCACCGACGTCGGCAGCGATAGATCCCAGAATCGAGACGATGACGTCCCAAATACAGCGGACCGCCAAGGCGGTGGAGGCTCTCATGCAACAAAACCCGCC
Source organism: Berberis vulgaris (assembly GCA_963556465.1). Lineage (NCBI taxonomy): Eukaryota > Viridiplantae > Streptophyta > Magnoliopsida > Ranunculales > Berberidaceae > Berberis > Berberis vulgaris. The sequence continues at coordinate 31,884,574 of OY747135.1, forward strand.
ACCCGATAATGGATACCAGGAGCAGCACAGACCTTCGCCTTCCGAATATAATAGGGGGCAAGCGTAGGAAAGCCAAGAACCCGCCAATTCTTATTGGACTAAAGGAGACTGCTCAGCTAACACTGAGTTCAACACCAGGACAGAGAGGCTCGACCTTGGGAACCCCCTCCGCAGAGGGCCGCACGACCCTGACGTACTGTACCGCCTCTCCATCCCACCATTTGTAGACCGGATCATGAATGAGGCCCTGCCGAGAAAATTCACTCCTCCGAAGCTTGACTTCTACTACGGAACCACCGATCCCTTCAACCACCTGCGCCATTACCAACACGTAATGGCCCTTAAAGAAGGATCAGAATCCATCATGTGCAGGACCTTTCTCACTAGTCTGAAAAGATCAGCACGAACGTGATTCCATAGCTTTTCGCCGAAGTCCATCGACTCCTTCAAACGCTGGCAAAGGAATTCCTGATGCGTTTCGTCAGAAGCCAACGTTTTCGAAATGACTCATACTACATACTCTCTTTGAAGCAAAGGTTCGGTGAGACACTCCGAGAGTATGTCACCCGCTTCAACAATGAGCTGACCCTCATCGACAGGTGCAACGACGATACAACCATGATGGCCTTCACCGCGGGCCTCAAAGAGGGAAAGCTCTATGAGGACCTCAAAAGCGTCCAGAGATACATAACCCTGGAAGATTCCAAGACTATAAAAAGGGAAACTGAAGGCGAAATGAGGCTTTCCGCTCCCAAGGACAAGAAGGAGGGAAAGAGACGCGAAGATGAGGAACGAAGCAAAAGGAAGCGTGGTGACAACAGGCCGAACCCTGGTCAGTTCAGGATGGAGAAATCGTCCAACTACGTTGGATTTAGAGCGGTGACACCCCTAAATGCTAACATGTGGGACGTAATAAAGTCAATAAAATTTGGGTGGAACTGAAGTGGCCCCAAAGACACGCGAAGACCCTTCCAAGTACAACAATGGCAAGTACTGCGCGTACCACAAGGAAGGCGGCCACAACACCAATGACTGCAAGAGTCTGAGGTACGAGTTGAGTACTGAATCCGTAAAGGCAAACAGAAAGAGTTCCTGCAGTCTGAGAAGCCAACATAATAGACTAAGGATAGGAGGAGTCAGTTAAGGAAATAGAGAATGAGACTCCAGGGATAATATATGTCATTCATGGAGTCAGACCAAATGAAAACCAGTCATACATGTCCCGCAAGCTAACACTCTGGATATGCGGACACAATCCGCGGACGAGGATAAACACATCTGCAACTCAAGGGTCCAGAGCCCCATTCCCACCTTGATCTTTACGGACAAGGACCTCAAAGGAGGTCGAGCGCCACATAACGACGCCTTGGTCATCTTGGTCTGGATAACAAGGTAGGAAGTAAAAAGCTGGTTGACACAGGAAGTTCACTTAATGTCTTGTTCTACAATGCATTCCGCAGCATTGATCTCAAGGAGGCAAACCTGACATCTTCAGAACATCCGTTGATCGAATTCAGCGGGGAAAAATGCTTCCCCATCGGAAAGATAAGGTTAGCTACGGTAGCAGGAGAGCCGCAGCTCAAGAAGGTCCTATTTTTGGACTTCATGGTGGTAAATGCACCATCATCCTACAATCTCATCCTGGGAAGACCATGGCTCCACCAGATGGAAGCAATGGTCTTCACCCTTCACCAGTGTGTTAAGTATACTGCTAACCAATCTGAAGGAACAATTCGTGGAGACCAACCTACGGCATGAGGTTGCCACTATGCCGCAGTGAAACATATAGAGTGCTTTCAGATTCAGCTACATCATGCAGAGTAGCCTAACCCAGTGCAAGGCCAAAAGACGATAGAGACACCATTTTCGAGCGGTACAGGAGCAATCAGCTCTTCTGTCCAGCGAGTCGTAAAGGCCATGGCAAGCGAAAACACATCCCCCTAACATTTCGTCGGTGCGGAGATCCGCCCCTCTGCGAGGTTTACTCTCCAGTGACCTATCTAATGCCTCGACAGACTGCTAAACGGTCCACGAGAGCATCCCTAATTCACTTCAAGGCCAAAATCAGTTTTTCTCCGTCTACAGTTATTTTGCTTTAAGTTATTTATTTCCCTTTCCATAGTCAATATTGATTTTTAGTTCTTAAAAGTCTTATGTGATTTGCAATCATTTAAGAAATAAAGGAAGAATTACGAAGAACAAACGCTATTGATTATTGGAAAGATGTAACAACAAACACCTTGAGGCAGATACAAAAGACTACATATCACGAACGCCCTGAGGCGGATACAAAAGACTGAGCACTACAAGCATCTGATACAGTGTGAATTGAAGTAAAAGACTCGCTTAGACAATTCTATTACAGACAGCGTCCGACGAAAACTTGCAAACCCTCTGTTGCGAGCAGTCTGCAAATGACAGCAAAGATAAGCGAATGGGACATCGCACATCAACTAACACTTCGATCAGCCATTGGTTACCAGTGGGATTCGAGCGCACGAAGATAGAAGCAGTATGGTGTAAGATCAAGGCACCTCTCTTGAGAGAGCGCTCGTACTACTTCTTTTGCGATATGAGAAGAAATTACGAGACCTCAGCAGATCAACTACGTGCCCACCCATAGCAGGTGACCACACATAACATCAATTATTTATGTGCTTGACCTTTGCAAATGTCAGAACATTCGGAGACTCCAAAGACGGAGATCCGCCTTCAACCTTTGGAAAACCCAAAGCATTTTCTTCAACCTTTGGAAAACCCAGAACTCTCTCTTCAAGCAAGAACAATACAGGAGATAAGCTCTGCGAAAGATAATGCCTACAACGATTGGAAAATACCATTATATAGACATGACGGTTCACAACGCGGACACTCCAACATTAACTGTCAAGCATTGAATACGGTATGGGAAACGAAGAGATGTCGGTTCCCAAGGAAACTGCACATACCATGTCATTCAAATTAATGGCACTGCACGCAACCTCATCAATTGAGGGGGAGTAACCAATACTCAACTGTCACACAGCCTGTGTCGTACACGTGTCACTGTGTGATTTACGCCGTACACACAGTGCACCGTGCCTAGCCCTTCTTCAGCGGGCTCAGCCTATTATTCAAACAGCACTCTATCGCATGCTTGGAACGAGCACTAAGAGATCCTAGTCAATCCTGACATACGGATCGTACCTACAAATCAATTGCTGATTTGAGGTAACTTTGTCCACACCATGCACCACTAGGTTCGCACACCCCTTAGCTGGCGGAACCTCTTTTCAAACCAAGTAAGCTTAGTCAGCCAAAGCTGATGACAACAGCTTCTGGTTCAACCCGACACCTAGTCTGCTTAGCGCAGGAATCGGCGGTTTAGGAAGTGGGAGTCTAATCACTGTTATCACGCCTGATAACGATGACTCGCCAAGGATCATTGGCCCCTTCGCTGCCAATGATCGCCGAACCTAATCAGGTAAACCTAGCTTGTGACGACTAGCAACGAAATTGTTTGATCAAAACTTGGACTTGTAGCCCCAACCATGAGTAGATAGTTTGGAAGGTGGGAGTCTAGTTAGTCCCGAACTGATTTCGATGGCTCGCCAAGGGACCACTATTTTTTAGTATGGCCGCCAAATCACCAAATCTGGACTTGTAGCTCGCGCTGCGAGGGTGTAGATAGTCTAGAAAATGGGAGCCCAGTCAGCCATGACCTGATTTCGACGGCTTGCCACGGGACCACTGCTTTTCAGCGTGGCCGTCGAACACTCCTAAATTTGTAGCCGGATGCGCACAAGTGTAGATAATTTGGAAGGTGGGAGCCTAGTTAGTCAAGAATTGATTCTAATGGTTTGCCACGAGACCACTGCTTTTCAGCCTGGTCGCCAAACTCCTCTCGAATTAGTAGCCCCCACCGCCGGGAAGGTGTAGATGGTTCGAAAGGTGGGAGCTTAGTCAGTCCTGAACTAATTCTGACGGCTTGCCACGGGACCACTACTTTTCAGCTTGGTAACCAAACTTTTACTCCTCGAACTATTTGAAAGGTGGGAGTCGATCCTGAACTGATTTTGACGGCTTGCCACGGGACCACTGCTCTTCAGCCTGGTCGCCAAACTTCCACTCTTCGAACTATTTGAAAGGTCCCACCTAGTCAGTCTTGAACTGATTTCGATGGCTTGCCACGGGACCACTGCTTTTTAGCCTGGTCGCCAAACTTTTACTCCTCAAATTCGTAGTCCACTTTGCTTGGTGGGAAACAACTCGGAAGGTAGGAGCCTAGTAAGTCCTGAACTGATTTCGACGGCTTACCACGAGCACTACTTTTCAGCCTGGTCGCCAAACATGATTCTAGCTAAATCAACGTCTTCACGCTCAAACGAACTGACATTCTAATATTAGTGGATGCCATTTGCACCGATACAAAGGTCGTACGGCCAGTGCCCAGATAAAAGCTATTTAGGATGCCAACTCGAGCTTACGACGTCTGATTCGACACGAATGCTCTAACACATACACTCGCCCATAGTAGCAACTGCAGCCGACCAGTCAGACAAACAAGGTAAGCCTCAAGCAGCTTACCTCGGGAACAAGACACAGCTCGGGCAACTCAACCCCCAGCTACAATGTTCGCAACATGCCCACTATCGGACATGACTACGCAGCTACGACCACGAGTCATTCACAATACAAAGCGGTCAAGCTCACTATCGCAGACAGACCGGTCAACGTTCTATTGATTCGACCAGCCTATGCCAAAACAAGACGACAAGGCAAAATGAAAAAAATACAATAGAGACAACAAGCACAAAACTGATAAAACTGTTTTCATTAACGGTCAAAACGAAAAGAAGTACAATCACACCAAGGTTACTCCCTATTAGGAGAAGGTACAGAAACAAAAGAGCTAAGCCTAGTAGAAGATGGAGCAGGGATAGCGTCCACATGCGCCATGGCCTGGGCATTAAGGTCCACATCGTCTTCCTCATTCGACGATGCAGAGGTAATAGAAAAATCTACATATGAAATCTTCTTATATCGGCTAAGATCACACTCTAGATGCTTCTCCTTCATCAGCGCCAACAGCTCCAGCCGGCCATATACAACCCAGCGAAAGTCACACTTGCCTTGCCCCTGAAGAAGCTCTTCCTCTCGCACCTTTGCATCAACAAGTTCTTGCTCCAGTAGCTCCAACTTGCCAGTCAGCGTGTCACCTGAGACTGCTCTGCGGCCAGACTACTCTTCACAACACTAAGCTCATGCCACCCCAATTCGAGCTAGTCCTCAGCCTTTATCGCCTCTCGAGCATAGAACTCCACATCGGATTCCAACTGTAGCTTCTCAACAGCCCAGTCGGCTTCCTTTGAAGCACTATCTTCAGCAAAAGACTGCAGCTCATAACACGCCTTAGCCGCAACAACCTGCGCAACCTCGACTTCTCAGCGGATTCGACTCAACTCCTGCCTAAGTCTATCCCTTTTAGACACCGCCTCTGTCAGATTACGCTCGAGGTCCTCCGGACGAGCCCTCTGAGCCTTAGCGACCACGGTTGACTGATCCAATTGCTTCTCCTCAGCCTACTTCTTAAGTCGCCCAATTTCACGGAGCATCAGAATACAACAGCTGCATGTGCGAGAAGACACGCTCTAAGGCATATACTCTCACAGCACGTTGGGCCCTCCTTAGGTAAGTATCTCGAGGATCATCTTTGGACGGGCAACTACAACTGAAATCTGCTTCCAACTATAAAGCAAATACCAGAGTATCTTCCACACAGGGAAACTCCCTTCTACGGATTGCTCTTGGATTGGAAACTATTTCTCGCGTATCTAAGAGCACAGAGCTAATAGGGAACTTCCCTCCTACAGCACGACTCCTAATTAGAGAAGGATCTCCACGAAGATCTCCTCCCTAAACTACGCCTACGATGGCATAGTTAAACCATGACTCCTTATACTATAAATAAGACATGAGGTTGGTAAGCTAAGGTACGCTACAAATTCCATTTTACAACATTACACCTTCTTCAAATCCTTGTCTAACTTTAGCATCAGAGTGCCATCGGCCACCACAACAGTGGTTTGTGGCTCACGTTTGCTACTTGTGCAGGTCAACGGGTCAGCAGGAACCAGGTCAAAGCAGGGAGCGAAAAACGACTGCATCAATATTCAATGCTGACAGTTAATGCTGAAGTGCCCGTTTGGTGAACCATTATGTCCATATAATAGTGTTTCTTGATCGTTGAGGCATTATCTTCTGCATAGCGTATCTCTACTAATGTTCTTACTCGAAGAAAATGCTTTGGGTTTTCCAAAGGGTGAAGGGAAATCTCCATCGTCGGAGTTTTTGAATGTTCTAACAATTGTGCCGATGAGTCACGATGAGAAGTTTTGTTATGTGTGGTCACCTTTTCTTGGTGAGCACCTAATTGGTTCATTGAGATCTCGTAATTTCTTTTCACTTTGCGAAGAAGAAGTACGGACACCCCCCAAGGGACGAGTCTGTCATTTATTCTCCTGCGTTTTGGTGTTACCTTGTGTTGCTCCGCCCATTGGTAGACGGCTTTTGCAGTCGATTTATAATTTATCGAAGTGTTGGCAGATGCGTCGTTGCTTCCAGAGGTGGTATCTCTGAGTCACCCCGAGTATCGTGCATGGGAAAAGTGTCCTCGCTTGACAGCACTGTGAGACCTTAACTGCTTCGTCGCTTGCGACCATCTTTGTCTGTCCTCTTCTACCTCCTTCGGGAGGTCGGATGTTGGTTGAGGAAGTCTTCAACTTGTTGCAGGGTTTGTATTGTCGATGTCGGGTCACTTTCTTGGGGTGATTTAGTGGAGCAACCAGTTGATTTGTGTTTCAGCCTCTCTATGCACATTTTTCATTGATCTTGGGACATGTTTCTCGGTGAAGTTGTTGAGCGAAGGTTACTGGGGGTACCTTTGTTGTTGCTTCTGAGTCTTTGTATGTAATCAAACTATTTAAGTGAGTCTTCACTTTATGTCGCATCGGATTCAGATGCTTGTAGTATTTAGTCTTTTGTTTCTGCCTCAGGGAGCCCATTGTTACATCTTTCCAGTAATCAATAGAGTGTGTTTGCGTAATTCTTTTTTTATTTCTTGAATGATTGCAAATCACATAAGCTTCTAAGAACTAAAATTCTACATTGACTATGGAAAGGAAAACAAACAACTGAAATAGACTAACTATTGGCGGAGAGAAGTCGATCTGACTCTTAAGTGAATTTGTATGGCCCTTGCTGGATCATTGGTACTTTCAGCGAACTGCCAAGCGTCGCTGATGTCTCTAAGGTTGCTGAACAGTAAACCTTGCATGAGATTTCTGTGCCGACGGAATGTCGGGGGTTGAACTCCCATTTGCATTGACCTCTCCCCCTTGTCGGGTTGAAGAGCGGATTGCTCATGTACCGCTTGATTATCCCCTTTTTCCAAAATGAGCCACCGCTGTTGGGATCTCATACGAATGGAGTGATGTGTCTGCAGTCACTAGGTCTGGCTCTAGTTCAGATTGCATTGTGGAATCCAGTTGGATCTGAAAACATTCTATTTGCTTCAGTGCAGCATAATGGTAGCCTTGTGCCGTAGGTTGGTCCCCACGTATCGTTCCTTTAGAGTGGTTAGCAGTATACTTAACGCATTGGTAAATAGTGGAGACTACTGCTTCCATCTGGTGGAGCCATAGTCTTCCCAAGATAAGGTTGTAGGTAGACAGCGCGTCTACTACCATGAAGTCCAGAAACATGACCTTTCTAAGTTGTGGCTTTCCTGCCACTACTGCTAACCTTATCTTCCTGATCGGGAAACATTTCTCTCCGCTAAATGCAACGAGTAGTCTGAGAATGTCAGGTTTTCCTCCTTGAGGTCCATACCGCGAAACGCGTAGTAGAACAGGACGTTGAGCGAGCTTCTCGTATCTACCAGGGCTCTATTTATCTCCCACCTTTAAATGGAGACCGATATGACGAGAGCGTCATTGTGCAGCGCTCAGACTCCTTCGTGGTCCTTACCGGTAAAGGTTAAGGTAGTAATGGGGCTTTGCACCCTCGAGTAGCAAACACATCTATCCTCATCTGTGGGCTATGTCTGCAACTCTAGTAGAGTCCGCTTGCAGGATCTGTTTGATTGATCTTCATCCGATCCGACTCCATGAAGGACATAGATTATGCTCGGAGCCTCTTTCTCAATCTCCTTGATTGACTCCCCCCGGTTCCTGGGTCGTTCTGGTTGTTTCTCAGAACTTAGAAATTTCTTTAGTTTGCCCCTGCGGATCTAGTACTCGATCTCGTACCTTAGACTATTGCAGTCATTGGTATCATAGTCGCCCTCCTTGTGGTACGAGCAGTACTTGCTATTGTCACATTTGGAAGGGTCTCCGTGCTGCTTGGGGGGGCCACTTCAGATCTTCCCAAATTTTTATGGAATTCAAGACATCTGATAGGCTTGAATTGAGGGGGGTCATGGATCTGGATCCAACGTAGTTGGAAGCTTTCTTTGGCCTGGCCCAGCCAGGGTCCCATCTGTTGTCATTGTGCTTTTGGTTACTCCTTTCTTCATCCTCACGCCTTTTTCCCCTCCTTCTTGTCCTTAGGACGGATGGCTTCTTTTCACCTTTTGTTTCCCTCTTCACAGTTCTCAACTCTTCTAAGGTGATGTACCTCTTGGCATTCTTGAGGAGCTCCATCATATCCAAAGGGGGTTCCAAGGTGAGGCATTCATAAAGCTTTCCCTCCTTTAGGACCGCGGTAAAAGTCGTCACGGTTGTGTCGTCGTTGCAACCGTCTATGAGTGTCAGCTTGTCATTGAAGCGTGTGACATACTCTCTGAGCGTCTCATTGGATTTTTGATTCACAGAGAGTATGTAGTGTGGGCCCTTTCGGAGGCGCTGATTTCCGACAAAATGCGTCAGGAACTCCTTCACCAGTGTCTTGAATGAGTCAATCGACTTTGGTGGGAGATTGTGGAACCATGCCAGTGCTGACTTATTTAGGTTGGGACAAAAAGTTATGCACATCACCGATTTGGATCATTCTTTGTGTGCCATTACATGCTGGTAATGGCATAGGTTGTTGAATGGTCGGTGGTCCCGTTGTAAAAGTCAAGCTTTGGAGGCGTGAACTTTTTTGGAAAGGTTTCGTTAATGATACGGTCCACGAACGATGGAACAGAGAGACGATACAACACATCTGGATCGTGCGCCCCTCTATGGAGGGGGTTCTGAGGGCTGCGCCGCCTCCTCTAGTCCAATGAGAACTAATAGGGTCTTGACTCTCCTGTGCTTGCTCTCTGTCATTTTCTGGAAATGGAGTCATGTGCTGCTCCTGATATTCATTAGCAGGTGGAAGGTTCTATTCTACCGCTTTGGCAATTTGTTTTATTTGAGACGACAAAAAATCTATCTTGGGGTCCGTCATTGTTGTTGCTGGCGTGGGTGTGAGTCTGTTGCTCGTGCGTCAAAGGCACCACTGAGAGCAGCAATATAGTGCCAGTCTGAGCGTTTGACATGTCCCCTTGTTCTCCATTATTGCGTGATCTAGTGGTCACCATTTCTTTGTACTTTGAAGAAAGATGAAACTAGTGAAAGGTTAAGAACTTTGTCGTCCCCACAAATGACGCCAAACTGATGCAGTCATTTTTCGCTCCCTGTTTTGACCTTGATCTGCAAACCTGCTGACCTGCACAAGGAACAAACATGAGCCACGAACCACGTTGTGGTGGCCAATGGCACTCCGATGCTAAACATACAGGGATCTGAGGATGGTGTAATGTTGTAAATAGGGAATTTGTAACATACCTTAGCTTACCAACCTCATGTCTTATTTATAGTGCTGGAGTCCTGGTTCGACAAGGCCATCGATGGCATAGATTAGGGAAAATGATCTTCGAGAAAATCATTCTCTAATTAGGAGTTGTGCTGTGAAGGGGAGTTTCCCTGTTAGCCTTGTGATCCTAGATACACGGGAGGTAGTTCCCGTTTCGAGAGTAGTCCATAGATAGAAGTCATCATGTGTGACATATATTCTGAAATTTACTTCCTAATAGGAAGCAAAAAGTTGATGTACTTGCCCATCCGAAGTTGATCCTCGAGATACTTGCCTTAATAGGGCTTACGGGTATTGAGGATAGTTGCGAGACACGAGGGCTTAGCAGGCTTGGCGGACTGCTTTGGACGGGCTTAAAACTACTGGGACCGGATCAGTGTTGGGCTTACGCTAGGGCCTATTATTCCTCGAAATCATCATGACACGTGTACGGTGCATAGTTGGGATCATTTTGGTGTATCATCAAGTATAATTTTTAATTCGAGAGCCTTAGCATCTCTTTCTTTGATTTTAAAACTCATTTACAATTGATTTTTTTATTTTTATTTTTTTCTATTTTCCATTAGTTTAGAAATTTACGATTGCATGACCCCATTTTAAATTAGTCTAAATAGATTGTAGTTTTTGACTGTCTTCAATTATCGTGGGATTGACCCGTATTTGTCATTGTCTACTAATTATACAACCGCGCACTTACAATATTACAATCAGGTTAAATTAGCCTATTAATTTAGGTTAATAAAATATGCATGAAATTTTTGACGCCGTTGTTGAGGATCGAACCCGGTCCCCCACATTACAGGCATGAATACTTACCCACGTGACAGGTGTGACAGGCACTCTATGAGAGAGAGCCAGGAAAATTTCGTAGTCACCCTGTTCAAAACTCTAAGGGTCAATTCATAATGGGAGTTTCTACATGTACCCGACTATTTAGCTCGGTTGCACCAACTCTTTGTTGCACTGACCTTTTGGGATGTTTCGCTTTGTTGCACCAACTTAAAATGCGTAACACCAACTTACCTTTTTTTATGAAAACGATTTTATTGAGTGCCCTTATTTATTTGAGCAAAATAAAATATAAAATATAAAAAATTAAAAAATTAAATATTAAAAATTAAAAATTAAAAATTAAAAATTAAAAATTAAAAATTAAAAATTAAAAATTAAAAATTAAAAATTAAAAATTAAAAATTAAAAATTAAAAATTAAAAATTAAAAATTAAAAATTAAAAAAATAAAAATAAAAATTAAAAATTAAAAATTAAAAATTTAAAATTAAAAATTAAAAATTAAAAATTAAAATTAAAAATTAAAAATCAATGACATTTGAAATTGGGTTCATACATGTACAATGAATATGTGCTAGATTTGAAGATTTTTTATCCACAACTATTGCAATGCTCTTAGAAAAAAAAAATACATCTAATTAATTCTTTATTCCAATGACATTTTTTATTTCAATAATTGGAGTTGTGAATCCATTGTTTGGTTGCTCGAAAGAATAACTACCAAGCTGATGAACATAAAATATGGGGAGGAGGCTAGGAGTCGTTTATCTTACTCCTTGTACTTAAGTATTATTGTTTGAATTAAGAAATAGTGGTTGGGTACACTAAGTAACTTTAATAAATTAAATATGTAAACTAAAGTTGGTGCAACCAAGCCAAATGACTGAGTACTCGTAGCAACTCCCTTCATAATTGGTAGCACATCGGAGCCCGAGTTAGATGATGTTTTTTGTCAGATGATGTTTTCGATGTTAATGTGATTGATACTACTTCGCTTCCTGACAAATTCCCCTCTTCACCTTTTCATGTTTACTAATTCGATGTATGCCTTCCTAGTGATTCATGTATGAAGTCTGATTTTCAGTATTTTTTTAAGTCTTGCCTCGACTACTTTCGCGATACAAATTACCCCATAATTCAAGAAATAATCAAGGCGTTATTGGAAGATGCATCTAATGAGAGACTAGATGTCATAGGTAGTGTTGATTCCAGGTTTGAGGGTGTTGTTGAGTTGTCTAGCCCATCATCTTTGTATAATTCATTTTGTTATGATGAACTTGTACCACCCGATATATCTATAGACATACATTTTTTTAATCCCTTTAAAATTGACTGGTGCTACTTATGTGGATCCCTTGTTTTAAGGGATATTTCAATTTCGACCAATCTATTGTGAAACATATTCAATCTTCTGATTTGACACCTAACTTAGGATGTCCATTTTTAGGAGTAGGCAATACTCATTTGCTGTAGTTATCAGAGGTCGACCACAAGAAGTTTCTCATTATGGTTGTTATATCCTCCCGAACACTTGTAGGCAAGATAAAACAAAAGGTCCAGTAGACATGGAGACTATTCAGAACTGCTTTAATGAGGGTGACTCTACCTGCATATGAAAAAGTCTCGTTCTTCCAAGATTGAACTCTCTTGCGGATTCTATCTACCAATGGTAAACATTGATTGTAGTCCAGTCGAGAAGAGATTTGCAGGAGTCCCAGGTACTTCACTGGTAGTGCCTCTAGATTAAAATCCAGGCACCTAGTAATAAAAAGGAGTTCTTCATTGGGAACCCCAGCAGCAAACAGACTGCTCTTTGAGCAGTTTATGGCAAGCCCTGAGCATGATTTGAATTGATTCATGGCACTAGATAACGCCGCTACAGACTTGATGCTCCCGTGGAAAAAAGCAATAAGGTCGATCATCAGCAAAACATAGATGGGTTATTTGTGGATTACTGCATTTAGGATGCAAAACATACTCTCATTCTTCCACCTTCTGTTTAAGTATTAAATGCAAAATCTCCATTACAAAGACAAATAAATAGGGTGACATCGGGCACCCTATGCCTCTTTTGGCCCTGATAATTCCTTTAGGAGAGCCGTTGATGGAGATGGAGAATCTAGGAGTCGTAATGCATACTTTCACCCAGTCAATGAACAATTCAGGGAATAGCATTTTCTGCATAACATGCTCAATTGCTTCCCATCTAACCATATCATAGGCCTTTCTAAGTCTATTTTTGTTGCACATCTAGGAACTCCCTTGTCTCTGTGATAATTTCTGACTAATTCATGAGCTAACATCACATTGTCATGAATTTATCTGCTTCTTATGAATGCTGACTGGTCCAAGCTAACCAGTCTGTGAACCACTTTTTCATCCTATTAGTCATGATTTTAGTAATGCATTTGTACAACACATTGCAACAAGAAATTGGTCTGAAATCACCCAGATAAGAGGCGTTAGTAACTTTAGGAATCAATGTAACTACACAAAGAATCCTATGGTGAACTGGCAACGAATATGCAATCCTTATAATAAGGGAGGCTTGGGCGTAAGGTGCATTGAAACTTCAAACAAAGGTGCAATGATGAGGCATGTGTGAAATATTGTCTCCAAGAAAGAAAATCTGTGGGTATAGTGGATAAGAGAAAACATAATCAAAGACAAGAATTTTTGGGTCATGGACACCCCGAATAATTCATCCTGGTGTTGTCGTAATATACTCAAATGCAGAGCTCAGGCAAACAAACTTATAGTATACTCAATTCGAGATGGCAAGGATACACTTTTGTGGAAAGAACCATGGCACCCTCTTGGTATCCTACTCAATGGGTTCCCCCAGCACCTTACGTATCATTATTTGCTGCACCGCAATGCCAAAGTCAGTGTGATTATAAAGGATAACAAATGGGATACACGAATGCATGAGAGAACCACCATTGCTAATATTTATGAAAAGCTTGAATCAGTGGAGCTGGACAGTGACTATAAAGACGAAATCATTTGGATGGGGGGTCTTGATGGGGAGTTCACTAATAAGAGTGCATACCACTCAATGAGGCAAGGATCGCAAGCAGTCTCCTGATCCAAACTAGTGTGGTTCACAGGAAGGATACCTAGACAGAGTTTTATCACATGGCTAGTTATGCATAAGGCTCTCAAGACCCAAGATAAATTGAAAAAGTGGAGAGTCATTGAACAATCAATATGCTCACTATGTAGTGATGAGTCAGAGTGCGAAGAGCATTTATTCTTCAAATGTAGGTATTCTTGCTTTGTATGGTCAGCTGTCCTTCTTCAATTAGGCTATAGACATCATCCTATGGATTGGGCAGCAGAGTGGAAGTGGTGTGAGATGAAATTCCCTGGTATTTCACCTAGCACTGTGTTAAAAAAGTTAGCTTTGAACGCCACTATTTACCATCTCTAGACAGAGAAAAACTGCAGAGTTCTCCAGTCCCAAGTTTAAAGTAGCAGTTGAATTAGTGGCCAAGGTTATTGAAGATGTCCGGCTACATGCTTCAGTCTTGGATCTTCAGGTAGAAGAGAATGCTGAGAATAGAGAGCTCTTTGACAAATGGAGAATTGGAGTTCAGTTCCATATACGCACCAGTACTGTGCATGCATGGTAGCGGCCTGAACAAGGGTGGTTCAAAGTTAACTCGGGCGGATCTCTAGTAGGAACTAAAGGGGGATATAGTGCATTGATCAGAGACCATGAAGGTCTAGTGGTGGCAGCTGCGGCAGGGACTCAAAAAGCACAAACAGTAATCCTACATGAACTATAGGGGATTGAACTGGGAATTAAGCTAGCGCAAAGACATGGCCTTCAGAAAGTGGAGCTAAGTATGGACTCTAGCAATGCTTTCAAAGACCTAACTACCACTAAAGCTCCTCCATGGGAAGCGGTACATACAACCAGATGCATCAAGGAGGCAATTAGGAAATTCGAGGGTTGTAGGCTCATGCATGCAGTGTGAGAAACGAACCAAGCAGCGGATAAACTAGCAAAACACTTACCTAACCATGAGTTTGTTGAGATCATTCCAAGCTTTTTTGCGGAAGATATTAAGAAGATTGTTTTTTTATGATGCTAGAGGTAGGAAATACACTCGAATGTAACCAATCTGATCCTATTTATTTTTAGTGGTCTGGGGAGCCCATATAAACCCCCACGCTTGCCTTTTAAAAAAAAAAAATACTCATTTGCTGGATATTACTGTATGTGACCCTTTTATGCTTCAAGTCCCAACAAATTTCTTAGGAATGTGAGTTCATTTGCATTTTCTTTATGATTTTGCATGGTGCCTTCATAGCTTTTGGGGTGTGATAGTATATGTTGTGCCACATGTGGTTGCTACTATTTGTTGGACTAATCCTTAACTTTTTAGGTTGTTGCTATCCGATTCTTTGACACTTTTGGGAAAGGGTATTTGCTATATTTTTCCTATTTATTTTATGGTATATTCATGAGGAAGAATACATGTCAGGCTGACGATGTTAAACCAAGCGCTCATGGGAGGCAACCCAGCTTAAATTGTGTCATTATAGTTAGTCTGGATTGATTTTTGAATTCTTTTAGTTGCATGGCATCCATACTCGTTAGCTCCGTAATGATTTTGATTAAAACTGGTATATGCATTTTTTTTCGTTTGTGTATTATATGTGTTCTATAAATTTCTCATGATAAGTCCACAATTCTTCCGTTTTTGAGCTTTCACGATGGATGATTTCTTTGAAATTGGTAACAACTTAACTATAGTAATATCACTCTAACCCTCATATTTTTTTTTTACTTCATTTGTCATGATTCTTCTTTTATACATTGAAAACAATGTTTGGTTTAGGTTTATGAAAATTTATGAGTTTTTGTGTATTTTTCAAAATCTCGAGTTGAAATGTTTTTCACAGCTATACTGATTAATTATTGTAATATTCTCAATCTTCATTGAGTGCGCAGATGATTATGATAATTGTGAAAAAAATCTTTGATTTGAAAATGCATTAAAAAACCAAAGTTCTTTTTCAATAAAGAGAATGTGCTTTCAAGTATGCTTTTAAATTTGAGAAAATACATTATATCACTTGTCACATTTATATATTAATAGGAACATATGATTTGATATTATCTTTAAGTTCAATATATTTCATGAGTTTTTTCAACTCGACTATTCTTGCAATACAATCCAAGATAGCACAATTTTAAGTTTTTGAATGAGATATTTAATAGAAAACCTTAGAATAATAGTAGAGATTTAACCCTTGTTAGTTTTGAGTCATTTTATTTTTCTTGGGGGTTATTTAATAAACATTGGTTTCTCTTTGGTCTGCATTATCTCGTTGATGATCTCATTATATTTCTCATATTGATTGTTTTGAGAATGAAATTAAAATTGGATCATTACACTAAAACTTTTTGGTGTATTTAGTTAAGATGTCATAATACCGACTAGAGCTTAGGAAGTGATATAATTGAACCATTCTCTAGCCTTTTAGCTTACCAAGTAATAAATATCTTTTTGTATATCTTTTGAGCCTTTGAATAACCCTCGTTTTGCTAACCCATTCTCCATTACCTACTCCAATTATGGAGTAATACACCATATTATTTGTATCATTACTCAATTTCTCTGAGAATGTGTATGATGGATATATGTTTGGAATGGACAAATAGAAAGAGCTGATACTAGACATTTCATGAATCCTCAAGGTTGAAATGTTTTATGGTGTAGAAAGGGGAAAACATATCATTGATAAAAAAAATATATATATATAATGTTTGATGTTTCAAAATAAATATGAAGAAGAATTTTGAAGAAAGAAAGATTAATGATGTACAACATTGGTTTATTCTTCAGTACCTTATGGGTTTATTAAAAGGTATTTCCATTTTTAGATAATTTTTGTATATTCTTTTTTCATTATTGTTAACCATAATCTTAGCCCCATTACAACCTAATAAAACACACAATTGATCTTAAGTAAAGGTTCGGTCTGTAAATGTGGAGATTGAATAAAAAAGAACTATAATGTTTGATCCATCATTCTCAAAAGTGATTGATATTCATGTCCATGAGATCATATTCATTTCATTATTTGAAAATTCAATTTTTCATGATAATTATATGTGAGATGTTTGTGTTTCCATAATTTATTATTTTCCTCACATATAAACTGAGTGATAAATACTCAATCTCTGAGTGACATGAGAGATTTGTAATCAAAACATATTTTATAAAGGTCATCTAGTCGTGTCTTTACTGTAAAATGAAGAGTTATGTTAATAAGGCTATGCACACACACACTTCAAATTAATAATGATGATGAAATTTATTTAACCTATGGATACTACTAAATTGTTGTCAAAATCTGTTGATATACTACTGTGAAACTGTTAGTTTATTTTCTTTAAATTTTTGGCAATTATATAATTGCTTTGAGGGAAATAATGGAGAGTGACCTTGTTTTTGAATTTTTTAAAAAGTAGATTTTCTTTTATTGAGTCAGTAATGTTTGTGGGTAACATTTCTGGAAACCCTCACGAGACTATAACTCATCCACTAGAGGTACTCTAGTGCTGAGTAATAACAGTTTCAGACGGCTGGCTGATTTTTTCTTATTGTGCCCACTATCTGATTGACAGGGTACTTAACGCACTGGTGTAAAGTGGAGACTGCTACCTCCATCTGGTGAAGCCAAGGCTTCCCCAGGATGATGTTGTAGGTGGACAGTGCATCGACCACAACGAACTTTTGAAGAATTAATTTTTGGAGCCGTGGCTCTCCTGCCACTGCGGTTAATTTGATCTTCCCCATCGGGAAACACTTCTCCTCGCTGAGTATGACCAAGGGATATGTCAAGGGGTTTAAGTTTTCTTCCTTTAGCTGCATGTTGCGAAACGTGTTCCAGAATAACACGTTCGCATTGCTTCCAGTATTTACTAAAGACCTTCTAACTTCTCAGCTTACTGGACACCAATATTACCAGGGCATCATTGTATTGAGTACGAACACCTTAGAGGTCCCTGTCCGTAAAAGAAAAGGGGCAAAATCGGTTCTTGGGAGTGAACGCGTTGCATCTGTTGGTCCTCGTAGGCTAATCTAGTCCGTAGTTTGTGGAGCAACCCCTTTCGGGACCGATTGGAGCGCTCAATTTTCGATTTTAATCCGTGCAGGACGCATACCTCATCATAGTGCTCCCCCTGTTTTTCTCCTCTTCTTCGTCCCTAGGGACAGAGGGCTTCTTCTCGGATTCCGCATTTTTCTTGGTAGTTAGTTTCTCATCTAGGACGATGTGATTCTGAGCTTCTTTTACCATGTCCGCCATATTTGTTGGGGGGGGGGGGGTCAAAAGTTATGAAGTTATAGAACTTGAAGTTCCTCATACCGTCGATGAAGGCTGCAATGGCTGTTGCTCCGTTACAAACTTTGACGAGTGTCAATTGGCCATTGAAGCGCGTGATGTATACTCTTAACGTCTAATCTGGTTTCTCCTTCATGGGTTTGAATATCTTTATTGTTTGCGAGATCTGTTGTATATGAGTTGACAGTAGATTCACCCTTGGGTCTGCGCGGCTACCGCTGGTACGGGGGTTTGCAAAAGTTCCTCCTGTGGTTGAGGTGGTGTTGGAGTAGGTAGTGATATGTCACTTCGAGCGTTTGAGGTTTCCGCCGCGTCTCCATTGTTGAGGGACCTTGTTGTCACCATCTCACTGATTCTTTGGGAAAGGAGGAACTATTGTTCTTTCTGAGGAACTCTGTCGTTCTCCATGAACGGCGCCAAATTTATGTAGTCGATTTCTGCTCTCCTTCCTCGCTGCTTACCTAGACCTGCACAGGTATCAAACGTAAGCCAAGGACCACTATGTGGTGGACGATGACAGTCCGATGCTTAAGTTAGATAAGGCTTAGGAGAGGCTTAAAACTGTAAACTGGGTTATATTGCGTACCTCTTGTTCGTCGACCTTATCTCCCTTTTATAGTGAAGGAGTCTTCGTTCGGTTGGGCCTTTGGTTTCGTAATTTAGAAAAAATGATCTTGTTGTGGAGATCCTTTCCTGATTGGAAGCTGTCCATGTGTGATAGTTTCCGTACACGACTTGTGTTCCTAGATCAGCGGGAGAGATTTATCTTTCTAAGTGTTGTCTATGCAAGGAAGTTTCCTTGCCCGACTTATACTCTAATATATGTTTTCTAGTCGGATTCAATGTGTTGCTAGCCTGTCTATCTTGGGTAGATCTCTCAGATACTTGCCTTAGAAATCTTACGAGCATTGGGAATGACCACGTGACGTGTGGGCTTATTGGCTCATTGCAACTCGAACCCAATTGTCTAAGATTCTGCCAATGATGGGCTTACTGCTGTTTGGGCCTCGCTGGATTGAACGTGCAATCGGGCCTGCTCCGTTCTGTAGACAAGATTATCATGACACGTGTACGATGCTGATCAGATGACGATTTGATGTATCATCAGCTAGCGTTTAGGATCAAGATAAATGAAAAGTGAAATAGGATCTGGCCCCATAAAATATTCAAAATATGTTGGGATTATTGTAAGAAAACATTATTAGATATGGAGAGTACTTACAGTAAAAATATGTCATGACTACAATAAAAGAAACTCATACTTTTTCAATGCCACCCGACCATTGGGAAGTTTTTTGTAAGGTAAGATCCTTAAACCAATTTAAGATTTACTTTAAGGAAACATTTTTGAATGAAAGCTAAGATTTTTTTTTTTTATTTGTTACTTTATTTTAAACTAACATTAAAACAGAAGGGTGGACCACTGCAACATGGCACATTCATGCCCAAAAACATGACACAAACAGGGAGTTCAAACACTCAAAATGCAAATGGGGCCACATGCATGGCCATAAGTGAGCATAGCCTAGGGAAAAGTCAGGACATTAGTGAACCCAACAATACTGTTGGTTGGGAAGTATCACAGCAAGTGGACAATGCTATAGAAGTGGTGCAACACGCAAACAATGTTATGGAACGGGGTACTCAGGTGCTGCCATTGGGTGGAGGTGACCATGCAAATGTTATGGTACAGATTACACTTCTCCTTATGTTTAGAGACTGGTTGCTTGTGCTCATCAAACTTGTTCGACTTTAAGCTCGAGGACGAGCTTCTTCAACCCGGAGAGGTTGATGTAATTTGGATTTTTAATATTATTAGTAATAGTCATATTTTAGGCATATTAAGAATTCTATTATTATTAGGACATTGTTTCCTATTAGGTTTAGCGTTTGTTTTAAAAATTATGTTAGTTATAAATAAGACATAGGTTGTCATTGTTAATAAGTTGAATGATAAAAAAAAGTTTATTTCGTTTATTTATCGTTGATTTACCTTGTCATTTAATTTATTTTATTTGATTTCCCGCATTATTTTTTAATTTTCATTATTCTGCAAGTTTTATTCTATCATAAATCCGTACACTTTCTTTCTTGACGAAAATAATAAAAAAAATTGCATTTCTCCATTCTTTATTGTACATTCAGATGTGTGGATATCCGTTGTTGTTTTTGTTTCATGATTTGATATAATGTCTTATTTATTAATAATCTACACGTACTCCTGGATTTTTCCTATGCATAAGAAATTTTAAGTTCATCTTCATTTTTAGTCCTTTACTTCCATAGCCAAAAATTATATTTGGCAATTCTGTTAAGCACTTTAAAATGATGGAGGGATTGAATATGTGTACATTTTAATTTCTTCATTGAGGTACCTTAAATTGTAGGGGTGGGCAAAAATCGATTTAAATTCGGTTAATTAACCGAACCGGTTTTCAAATTCGGTTCGGTAACCGAACCGAAATATGAGTAGAAAGAAAATAATTTAAACCGAATCGAACCGATTATAAACTGTTCGAAACCGGTTTACTGTTTTGAACGATTTATAACCGAACCGACCGATTAATTAGATATATATAAATAACTAAATAACAGGTAGGTGTCAATACTTGATTAGTGCAACAAATACACTGTAGCACACCCCGTTCCACTGAATCGCCCCTCTTTTCTCAAAGTTTTCAATTTTGGGCTAAAATAAGGTTTGTAAAAAAATTGGGCATGTTTTAATGAAAGTCTTTCAAGTGCTTGAGCCCGAAATTTCGGCCCAACCGAACCGAACTGATCCAAAATTCGGTTCAACCGAAATCATCGGTTTACAAATACAAAATTAGGTTTTGGTTTCGATTTTGGGCAAACCGAATGAATTCGGTTTGAGGCTCAAAACCGAATCGAACCGACATTGCCCACCCCTATTAAATTGGATTGATGTTATTATCATTCGCACTTGTTAATTTACATGGTAATCACAAACAACTAAAGTAAACGTACAAGGAGAGTAAATAAAGCAATGACATAACGTGCTTCATTGACTTGTTGCAGACATTGCTAACAATGGCTAATCTACATGTATATGAGCGTCAATTACGAAGCAAAGTTCACATGTACCGATCGTGCATGCGCAAAGCTTTAGTTTTGTTTTTATCATCAACTTACTTGATTCTTCAAGTAGCTTGGCTCCAACAACATAGTTGGTCAAATATACATTGCATATACACATTGTCTCCTTGCGTACTCGTGAAAGTGAAAAGTAAGTATTAAATAGTCAATACCCTGCGAGAAGAGGGAAAAAATGAATGAGAAAAAAAAACGAAAATTCTAGGATGCCTGGTACTCATGCCTGGTGTTGTGCCTGGATGGTGCCTGGCACGTGCACCTCATGGTACCAGGCACGTGGCTGGTCTTGAAAACAGAAAAATGAAAAAACCACATCATTATCTCGATCTGATCCTTAGAAACCTAAAAAAAACAATTGAAGAAAAGCTCATAGAAAGGAGGCGGATCTGAGGGAGATGAGGTGGATCTGAGGGAGAGGAAGAGGGGAAGAGGGAGGGGAGGCGGATCTAAGGGAGAGGAGGCGGATCTGAGGGAGAAGAAGAAGGGAAGAGGAAGAGAAGGCTCTCTATCTGATTTTAACCTTAAAAAAGGGAAGAGGAAGAGGAGGCGGGAGGTATGTCGATCTAGTTTTTTTTTTATTTGTTTGGTTCTTATACTAAGATCTCAAATTATCACATTGAAAAAAAAAAAACTATATTCCCTAATCACATGCTTGCAAAGGCATTTCGATCCTAAGCATGCTTCATTCCCTCCACTTTTTATGCTAACAAGATAATTAGGAGATACTCTAGGAATCATGTCATCATATATTATTCATTAGGAAGATGATACTATGATTCCAGAACCAATTCTTGATTCATCATCATGAAGCCTATATTAACTACTCAATTTTTAATTAGTCTAACCGTATCCAGATCAAATGTAACAAAACTACCCATGACACGCAAAAAATAGGTTTGTAGCTATGACGGTATTTGGATATGTAGTAGCTCAGAATTGTGCTTCAGTAAAATGCGGGATGAAACTGTAAGGATTAATAGTCGGTTAGCTATTTTATTTGTTAGTAAAAGGTTATCAGTGTGTTAGCTATAATAGATGAAACTGTAAGGATTAATAGTCGGTTATAGTTATCTAAAGTAGAAATAAAATGTATCATCTTACATCAATGAGGGATGTCTATTGTTTTATCTCCTGAGATAATAGTTTAGAAAATTCAGCAATGATCCTGTTGAGAATTGAGATGGTGTATCTAAATTAAACAGTGTTTCGGGTGCCTCAAGTACCCCATACTTAATAAATGCTCCATTGATATATGGTCATTTGTAACCATATTGATGCCAAGCTTGTTGTGTATGCAAGATCGATTTCTGTACCATGAGGATAGGTTCCTAAGAAGTTATTGTAATTAGAGTGTCAATATGATATACTTAAGTCTGAATGTAAAAGAATTTAGAGTGTTGATATGATATTTCTTACCAATTAGTTTGCATCGATGAGCATACTTAAATGTTGGGAACAAGATAGATCTTGTTGAAAAAATGATCAATATGTGTTGCTTTAATTTAATGTACATACAAGCTTTACAACTTTCTCATTATAACTGATGATACCAAACAATGTTTCTCGGCTTCTCATTCTTAAAAAGTGTGTTCAGCTGTCTTGATTTTAAGTTTTTGATTTTCATGTGATGGTTACCCCAATGCATTAGCCTTAGGCTTCGCACGGGAGTCCCTTTTAATTATTATACTATGTAAGTAAATATGAGATATTTGTATGTATAGTTGCTTGTGCAGTTTTGTATGCTTCCATAGTTTCGACTTTGAGTATGTATATGACGTGGCTAACTGATTGCAATTTATTGCAGATAAAGGTTTCTGGTCCGATCAAAACAATCTCTTAGAATCTTTAGTCAATGAGGAAGATTTTTCAAACAAAAATGGCAGTGAGAATGGCTGCTTGGCTGTTGTGCTATGGGTGTCCCAACAGTTCCCTAATGCTGTTGGCCTTGATTCATCTGTAACAGAGGTCTTAGAGCCAATGGATATGGAAGAGGATGGCCCCTCTGAAGAGCAAGCATTGATGACTGGTGGTGGATTGGGGGAGGTAGATGCATTACAGCGGTGGCAGCAACAACAATACTGTCTAAGTCCTCAGTTACCACAGAACACAGCTACACCTGTCATGTGGACTTGGTGATAGTGTTTACGAAATGCTTCAATGGCTTGTTGCTTAGGTATTTTTTTATGAGAGAGCAGTAGTGTTTTTTTAAGAAAGATAAGTTGAAGCATTCATTGGCTCTTTGTTACAAAGTTTATAGTGCCAAATGAATATGGGTTTCGTCGGATATTTTGTTTACAGAAATGTAGCTATGTCTCTCATGTTTTTGCAGAGTTGGTTAGTTCCATCATTTTCGTTTACTTTCTTTTGCTATCCTGTTAATATAAGTTGCTTTCAGTTCTATGAATTTTTGGAATGATTTACAAGTTTGCTAGGAAATTGCACAAGTCGTCAACATAGTTGCCTACATGTTTGTAATATCTGTGTTTTCAAAAAAAAAAAAAAAAAAAAAAAAGATTTGATTGGGGGTGTACTCAGTTAATGCGGTGGGGGCACATAGCCACCCACCCTTTAAAGACAAAACTCCCCCCTCCCCCTCTTTCTTTCTTCTCCCTCTTTTTTCTTTTTCATTCCAGAGTGCGAGTTTTCTCTCGCAACGACGTTGCTCACCGAGTTCATTCGAGTAGATCGAGCGATTTCCTTCGTGGAATCTCGCCATTGTCCTCATTTCTTCCTCTCTTCATTCCCTCTTTGTTTCTCTGTTGGCTTTTCGCAAAAAAACAAAAAAAAAAAATCAGTTTTCATTTGAGTTTGGTGTTGGATTTGTTTGATCGGTTTCCATAGCTCCGATCAGACGTGGAGGGGCCTTGGTGGCGTCATTGGGAGCCCTTAGAACCGACATGCAAGGTTGATTTTGGGGTTGGCCAAATTTTTTCAAAAAATCAGGGTGCATGTTCGTTTTGAGGATTCTTCGGCATGAATCCGGGCTTTAGGTGCGTGGGTGAGCCTCACTTTCATGACTCTGTGTGTCCTTACACTCATTTTCGGCCTGTTGTGCAGTTTGGAGGCGATCATACCGGAGTAGGGAGAGTTTCGGCGCGTTTTCGCCAAACTTTAGGTTTCGGCGAGGTGTTTGCCGAATTTTTATTGCCTGTAAGTTTTTCTTTCAGTCACGCGCCGCTTGTAATTTATTTATTTTTTCAGTTTTCGGCTAGTTTACTCATTTTTCGAGTATGCCTTGCAGTTTTAAAAATTTCTGTAGTCCCGTATTCGTGGTTTTGCGAGTTAGGAGCTTCGACCGGTAGGAATTACGTTTTGAAAATCCATTCCGCCCAGGTGAGTGGAATTATAATATTTATTTTGAGAAATAATTATTTGAAATCCTGAATTTAATTTTTACATTATACCGTCGATTGTGTATAATTTAATCAAAATCCGAAATTCGGGGTTTTCAGATATTTCGATGATTGTGTTGGTTATTTGTGAATGAATTACGTATTGGGTTTTCTGAAAGCAGGATATACTTTAATGAAATCGAATAGTGAATGAATTTTGGTGTGATTAGGCTTTGGTGTAATGACATTGGACTTGTATGCTTCGTTTTCGAGTTTGCATAGTATGTCATGTTTTACCGTGGATTTCCGAGTCTTGAGCATGTATGATAATCGACTCGAATAAATTTATCGTGGTGAATTGGGTCATGTTGGGACCCTGGCATAGTCGTGGTTTTAAAAAAAATTGCCGAATTGTTTATGATTGCATGTCTGTTACCTTTAATTATGTACAGACTCGTCATTTGTGCATGTGGATGTTAGTATAAGTGTCTTTACCCCGCTATAATGCCTGTTGTGTCGATGCTTAGGAGCTTGCTCGCATCGTGAGTTGGATGGTGCTCGAGATGACTCGCACCAGACATTGTGGACGCTATTGCATGTGGTAAGCTTGCTGAGGTGCGGTGAGCTCCCGCACGCACTTGCCACTATAGAGTGCAGTAGGACGGGTCCCGGAGGACTTGTTTTGGAGATTACTCGCTTTACCTCCCAGCGCGCTTGCGTTTGATTGTGTTAGGTTGGCTGTGTTAGGCCAGTCGTTCGGGATGTTTGAGTTTGTATCCTGACAGATGGCACCCCATTAGGATACAACAAGCCCGAAGTGGTACTGGTGCACGTTGTGGGATGTGTCTGGGTGAGACACATTCGTAGGGTATGCAGATACCTACGATATGAGACACTTATACAGAGTTTTTGGTTTCAACCTGATTGCTATACCTAGGAGACTAGGAAGAATTATGAGATTGTCTTTATTTCCATCGCTTGATATTTACCATGTTTGAATCACGTGTAATGATCGGCATATATTGTACACTTGTAGTTATTGTGGAATATGAAATGTTTGTGTTGTTGCTTGAACTTAGAAACATTATCCTTAGAGACACGGTGTGATCTAGAATTTAGAACTTGTTGCTTATTCATTGTTGTGTGGCATGAATTTTCTTTGTTTATTATTCTATTATTTGTATTTAGTTCGCTCGCACCAGCTAGCTTTGTGCTTTGCTGACCCCGCAAGGGGTGTGCTTCTATTGGAGTGCAGGCAGTGTTGGTGTTCCTGCTGAGCGTGGCGCGTAGGCCCCATTTTCCATTGTAGGCGCGTTTTGTGGTGTTTGGTCGCGTCCACCCTGTATGGGTATGTTTTGCTTCCTCTGTGTTATCAGGTGTACTATACTGCTATACTAGATGCTTGTATATTGGTTTTGTCGCTATGACTCTGGCGGGGCGAATCAAATATACTTATTTTGTTCAAAGTTTATCGTAGTTTTTATTTCCGTTTCATTCTCGTATCAAGAATGTGTTATATTATGATGTTGTGGCCGGTTACGATCCGCCTGTGTTACGGGTTAGTTCACGCATCGACACGCTGCGATTCCCGTGGCGGGTCGGGGCGTGACAATGTTTTTCCCAACAATTCCACTGCTATAACTAGCTGCATAGACGACAACTGCAAATCTGCAATGACTAGCTAGTGCAAGGCACTACCAGCAGAGGTGATTGAAAGTTGCCTTGAAAGGAGAATGAATGAAACGTGTGAATGTTCGAGTTCAATCGAATGAGCAACCATTGTTTAGCAACTTATGGATTCACATGACCAACCATATTGAGGAAATTACCATGACTTGTCATATTTTCCATTTTGCGTTAACCTTTAGGCGTGTTGGCAATTTTAACTTAAAACTGCTTAAATAGGTTTTTGCAAGTGAGCATTTTCAGTAAGCACCTCTTAACTGCTACATTGAACCATTGAACTATTTTTTATACAAATACACAACTGTAGTGACTGAGAATCAAAATTCAGAATCGTTCTATCAAAAATTGAAAAAGGATCAAAACAAGAGTTTGGAACAAGGTAAAAAAAAAATGAACAAAGAAGTACATCCTATAACACAACACCCTACAGGTTGCAAGCTACATATGCAAGATCTCTAAATAGATAAATGTGGAGAGATGCAATCTCCCTTTGCAGTATATGAAATATGAGTACATCATTGGTGGTATGGTCTCATTGTTTTTCTTTTTAACAGGTATTATTCTACTTTGTGAAGGGAAATGTCACAGGAGAAAGGAATGCTACATCGCAGGAACTTCCAATAAAATCTGAAGACTGAATTCGTAATTGTACGTTCCCTTCTCCTTAAGACCCACCAAAGTAACTCTATCTACAACCATTTCCTAGTTGTTGGATGGAGCTCCAGGTGCTGTAGGATCCTCCATTGGGTGCAGAGCCAAAAACATAACACTGCTTCTGCTTCAATCTCCTGTTATGTATTTTTTCTCAGCATAATATCTCTTTTCACTCGCAGTCTTCCTAGCATCCACAGAAGCGTAACAATAAGATGAAAATACGTTCAAGAATACATCATGCGAAAAGGAAAATATGTCAGAAAGACCAATGTTTTTGTGTAAAATCTGTCCTTAAGTTTGCCACAAGTTAAAGCCCTTTAGTTCCTGATTCATTGCTAAAGGAAGTAAAACATCCAATAGTTTCACGAAGTATATTAGACCCAGCATAACTCGACTGACCCCCTGGTTTTTGAAACACTTAAGGGTGACCTTTGATTTTGCATAAGCTAATATCAATCTAGCTATGGTTAAATACCAGTCACATGCTCAAGCTACCATGCATCAGATACAATCACAAATTGAACATCTTCCCCAACACAACACACATCACATTTGCAATCAAGAATGCAAGACTGAAATAGGTTCATTGTGGACTTCTCAAGATTTCAGACACAACATATTGATTCCAATTTCAAGATGAAAGAAAAATCCGACATAAATCAACATATAAACACACAAATTGAAATCAGAAAAACTTGATACAGGAAAAAAAAAATTTGAAAACCTAAATTGAAAGCTATAGAAAATCAATTCCTTAAACGATA
This sequence comes from Berberis vulgaris, assembly GCA_963556465.1. Taxonomy (NCBI): domain Eukaryota; kingdom Viridiplantae; phylum Streptophyta; class Magnoliopsida; order Ranunculales; family Berberidaceae; genus Berberis; species Berberis vulgaris. The sequence continues at coordinate 31,912,099 of OY747135.1, forward strand.
AAATCTCCAACAAGTACACCAACAAATGTTATAAAACCCTAACAATTAAAGAAAACAAAAAACAGATGACATAGATAGAAGGTGAAAAGTACATCAAGAAAGCATAGGAGAGAACCTTTCTTGGTGTTGATGGTGATGAGTCTGTTCTTGTTCTTCTAAAGGGAGCTGCTGGAGAAGTTGGTGTTGTTGTTGGTGGGGGTGGTGGTGCTCTTGGACGGAGGTAGCAGGGGTGGAGGAGGCGGAGTTTGGAGCCCTAATCGCGTGGGTTTGGGAAACTGTTTTCGATTTTTTTTTTTTTTTGGCCTTTTGATCCCACCTCATTAAATGGCACGTGCCTGGCACACATGATCAGGCATCCTAGTATTGCTAAAAAAAAATGTGGGTGCTCGAACTAAAAAGTGTACCATTTTTAAATATTTATTTATTTATTTATTTTTTGGTGTGGGTATGTGTGTATTGCCCTTCATATCCAATATCCGGGTGCCTATATCCGCAGCCCTCCTACAAAGTCAATCCCTTTCCTGCTGCCCTCCTGCAAATTGCAGAGAGAGAGGATGAAAGCTGTAGCAGTGCTTGGAGGGAGACCATCTACATCTCTTCTTCACTCATCGTCACCTACTGCTCACAACAAAAATGGTAGCTTATCCTACTCCCACCATAAGCTTAACCTGTGCACCCGCCACCTCTCTGCATTCCAATTATCTCCCCTTTCATTATCTTCTCGACCTCTCTTTCAAGCTAAAATGCGCTCCCAGAAGCCCCGTGTCTTTCTTCCCCACATCGTTGCTGCAATGGTACGTTTTATGTCTCTTCAAGTCTTTATTTATCATTAACTATGCAACCCCATTTCATTTTCGGCTTTTTTCTTTTCTTTTTGGATTTTGGGTTCAGGATGAAATTGAAGAGACTTATATCATGGTGAAACCTGATGGTGTTCAGCGCGGCCTGGTGAGTTTTCCAAAATTTATTAGAAAATAAGTGGACTATATATCTATGTATAGATTTCATTTCAGTGTGAGAACAGTGATTTTTGGTTGTTATAGGTTGGGGAGATAATCTCTCGGTTTGAGAAGAAGGGGTTCAAATTAACAGGCTTGAAGCTTTTCCAATGCCCCAAAGAGTTAGCAGAGGTTTTTTAACAAAACCCATGTTGATTTTTGTTTGTTTAATTCTTACCCAGTAGATCTAATATGTAAAAAATGTAGTGATTTGGTGTAATTGGATTATTTTATGTTGAATGGAGGGAAGCCCCATTTGTTTCTTAAATTTTCTTGTAAGATTTTCATTGATTATACCAGCTGATAGTTAAAGGTGAATAGAAGTATGATGATTATATCTGCATGCAAGAAGGGTTATTTTGATTTGATTTTTTTAAAGCATTTTGGTTTGGGCGCTTGGTAAATCATTTAAATGTGTTTTCTAATAGGAGCATTACAAGGATCTTAAGGCCAGGCCATTCTTCCCAAAGCTAACTGAATACATAGTTTCAGGGCCAGTTGTGTGTATGGTATGTTTCATTTGTTTTGAATGTGTATTGTATAGATGTAAAATTTCCTAGAAACTGAGATATAATAACTAGGTCTTTGACTTTGTTTCTTTTGTTTTCAAGGCTTGGGAGGGTGTGGGTGTTATTGCATCAGTACGTAGGCTCATAGGGGTAACAAATCCTCTTCAAGCTGAACCTGGCACTATAAGAGGGGATCTAGCAGTTCAAACAGGAAGGTTAGTTTACCGAACCTTGATAGCGGTGGGATGCAAAACTTTTGGTGTATTTTATTGAAATGTACAATAGGATGATATTTGATGATGAAAATTTGCAGGAATGTTGTTCATGGAAGTGATAGTCCTGAGAATGGAAAACGTGAAATAGGTAAGGTTTTTAATTTTATGTTAAAACAAGAAACTTTTCATGAAAATGAAGTGTTAAAACAGACTGACCACTCACCATAATTACATTATGTATTGTTATTATGCAGAATGTCTTCACTCCTAAACATACAAATAGGGAAATGCGTATGCTTAAATATGCTCCTTGTGGTATACCACATCCATAGCTTGTATATATCCACAGAGAACCTAAAGCCTACAGGTTTCTGCACATTTCTTAAAAATTTATTGCTCCTTCCCCCGTACCTCCCAAACAAATGCATGAATGATTCAATCCCAAGTCCAGCCTAAAGGAGAAATATTCCGATGAGCCTGACTAAAACTTGACCAAAGCTTTGACCAGCTGAAAAAGGAGGTTGAGAAGGGAGCATTGAGTTGGAATTCAGCCAATGCCTTCTCCCTAATTGATTTGGTGAAGCTGCAGCTGCAGTTGAGCCTGATGTGCTCCGCAGTTGAGCCTGATGTGGAGCACAAAATGGTTAGGAATTATTAGATTTCTTCTTATGTTGTTATCAACTATTAGGAGTCTTCCATGCAGAACTATAAACAGAGGGAAAGAGGGTCTTGGGGGGACTTCTTTCCTCCAGATTATATGTGGACACTCTCTGGGAGTCTACCACAGTTTCATACCACTCCCTAACAGGGAACTTAGAATCCTATCCCTCCCACATCCATGTATCTTAAACTTTTTACAGGTGTTTATCTTCACGACCAAAATTGGAGGCTTGGTCTTCAGTAACCCAATCTTTGTCCAGAGCTTCATATTTGGCTACTATGACTTACCTCCAAAGAGCGTTAGTTTCATTACCTAACCTCGAAATCTACTTCAAGTCTTCAACCAAAGTGCCTTATTGAATTCATTCCCTTATGCTTCTAATTCCTAGACCCCTTTGTCTTCTGGTTGGTGAAATTTATTCCAGTTTAAGAGGTGATATATCTTTAAGGAGGGAGAGGTACTCAAACTGAAACTGGAACTTCGCAGAGGGGCATTATATGTATGGGATGTGGGATATGGTAGTTTTCATAGAGCTGTTTTACCTTCCTTGGCACTATACTTCTTCCATGTTGTCGGCCTGCCCTTGGTGTTCTTAAATTTTGCCCTAGTTAGTAACCCTAATCAACGCGTGAGATTGGATTCGAAGAAAGAGGAGATGAATGTGAAGGGGTCAAGAGGTTTTAAGGTGTGTGATATGGAGAACTTAATCACCAACAGATTGAGTAGGTTGGATTTATGAAGTAGCGCCCTTGACAGATTTTTCCAGGCCATGAGGAGCTGGAGAAAAGTGGAAAGAGCTCTAAAACTAACAGTCCAGTCTAAAACATCATCTGTCAACTATGCCTTGAGATAAGCACAACAATATCTTGCACTCTTAAAGCTTCTTGTCATTTTGATGTTTTTCAAATCTTGGTGAAGCAACTCCTGTTATTCCAATGGATAACTTGAGTGAGAGACTGAGAGTTACTTCAAAGAAGAGGAGGCCTTGTTTATGCTTACTATTTTGGTATAACATATTCATAACATGTACTTGAAAAATGTGATTAAAAAATATGTGAAAAAGAAAATGATCTTTACCCACTAGAGTCCACTATTTTGAAAAATGTATTGAGGCGAGGTGTGGTTGCAATGTGGCAAAGGCTTACGTCGTATGTATTAAGGCTTATGTCCTTAAGCCTTTGGTCATCTTCATTACCGATGTCTCCAACTTTGTAGTATTATATTTTAACATCGTTCATTTTTAATTATGAATTTATATCTTAACTTTTATATTAGTAACCATATATATATATACACGTAAGTTAGATACAATTTAAAGGGGCAAGCTTACATCTTATATATGTCTTGATGCCATATTTATGAAATTTTAGAAAATATAAAGGTAAATTTAATTATTAAATCTTTCATTCTTTTATATTTTTCTAGTAATTTTATTTGTAAATGTCACTTGATAATAGCTCTCTCTACACCTCACACTTGAGGCTTGCCCCTCATGCGTCATTGAAACGCCTTATGTCACACCTCCATCCAAAACAACTAGAGGCGAGATTGGATTTATTTTTTATAATATTTAGTACTGAGAATGTACTGCATTTCCTTGTGAAGAGTGCAAAATTCTTGTGATATAGATGTCATTGTCTCACACTCTTGCAAAAATTATTTGCAAAACACGTATAAAATCTAGCACGGTGGTTAGTAGGGTTCGACCAAAACGAGTGAAAATCCTAATGTAGAAATCAAAGTCAAATCTAAACAAAGGGATGAAAAGAAAATTTTAAAACAAATTGAGATTTAACAAATCTATCCTATGAAAAATAACTTAAAGTGTGATAAAAGAATGATAAAACTGAGATCTAGACTTTGAGATTAAGATCTCAAAGATTAGATTCCACCCACATGAACTAATACAAACTAAGATCTTCAATATTTTCCCTCCATAAACAACTCACTTTATCAATCTAATTAAGTTCTTAGATAAATAAATGTAAATATTACTTTGATTGCGTACGTGTTAAGAGGAAAAAAATAACTTTTTAGATCTAAATAATTTTTTTAAAGTTGAACAAAAAGTGCTATGTATTGATATCAATCACAAAGCATCCTCCCTTTGCCCTTATTAACAATAAAACGATTAGAAGAAAAGAAAATAACACATACCTAGAATATGTAATTATTCCTTTTAACCTCATCCGTAGTATTAATCATTGAGACCTTTTAAAGGTTTTCTCCGGAGGAAAAATCGAAAAAGAATATCAAGACCTTAGCTATGTATAAGCCATGGACAACTAATTAAGCTAACACATCTAACATGGACAATGAAAAGTAAAAATCATTTTTATTGAAGAAAACTAAAATGAACTTACAACTTTATCTTAATACTTGCTCTTGAATAACAATCCTTATTTATTTATTTTTTTTAAAATTGAGCAACTAAGTCTCCCTAGAGTAAGGAAACTCTTATTTATACAAAATTTACCATGAGAGGTTCCTAAAACTTAAACTCTTGAAGTCTTCCACCTTCAGTAGCCGAGTCCTTGTTGACCATGATCTTCTTGTGAAGTCTTGTGCCTTATATTGAGTCTCATACATTGTTGGAGGTTAATGAGGAGACTAAACATAGTATTTCGGGTAGGATTGTTTGTTGGTGTTTGAGTGGAGTTGAAGTTTTATTCGAGCAATTGGCTCAACTTGAGTAGTTGGTCAGTTGGTGACTCCTAGGTAATGAGGCTAATATGCTTTTCCAGACCTAAGTGTGATAATGGAATTGACATGGTCGTTAGATTGGTCACCAGTAAATGGTTTTCCTATTTGGTTCACTCTTCATGCTTTAGGGTTGGTTTCATGTTGACTCGGTAGGGTACCCCTAGGTCACTCATTTAAGGGAGCAGTTATCTGTGCAAGTTGATTATGAACTTGGACATGGTCCTTGGTGATAATATCTAAAATGGTCCAAGTTGAGTGCCGACATTTGAACTGCGTCATGTAAGTTAGGATCTACACCGACTTGTTGGACAAGAGTCCCAATATTGCCCATGGGATTAGACACTAAATCTCTATTGGAACTCATTTGTTGGTTGGGTGCAATTTGATTTTGTTGAACCATTTGTCTTGGGGTTGTGGTTGCCTATTTTGATTTCCTTGAAATCTTGTGGATCACCTAAATTTTGTGAATTCCATTGAATGTTTGGGTGAAATATCTGATAAGGATGGTAAGTTTGACTAAACAAATTAGTCTTTGGTTTTCGGAAGTTGGTATGGTCACACACCTGAGCCTCAGAAGTGTCTGGTGTATTATAATCTTGACACTTATAAGCTTGTTGAGATATATTTGAACAACTTTGATTTGGCGTAGTGATACATGACAGGGGTGGGATTGTTCATAGTGGCCATGAGTGAAAAACATCAAACTTGTGGTTCAAGTTCATACCCTCAGCTAGTTAGTCCATGACAAGATTCAGTTTACTTTCAACCTTAGTCTCATACATAATTTGTTTTCTAGTAACATACTCAATCCTAGAAAGCTCATTACTTGAATGGTTCCAATTTTGTGCATTCTCTAATAACTCTTCTAAGAAGGCATAACATTGGTCAGATGTTTGTGCCTTGACATTCCCCTTGTTCAAGAATTCTATCATAGTACGGTGCATGACAGACAAACCCTTACAAAAAAAGTGGACTAACTTGCCTTGTCAAACCCATGGTGTGGGCATCTAATTAGCAAATCATGGAACCTTTCCTATGTTTCGTAAAACTCTTCATTTGGTTTCCCTATAAAATTGCCAATTGCATCCCTCATTGACTTGGTTTTCTACCTCGAGCAATATTTATGCATGAAATTTTTAGATAAGACATTCCAAAAATGTATCGAGTTGGCAAGGAGGGATCTAAGCATTGTGTCTGCTTTATCCTTTAAGGATAGGAGAAACAATCTAAGTTTTATACCCTCATCATATAAGTTTTGGTTTTTGAAAGTGTTGCAAATTGTAGAAACTTCCCCAAATGAGTATAGGGTTGTTCACTATCCATATCATGAAACTTAGGAAACATATTGATGGTGGCGGGTCTAATTTTAAATTGTTGGCATTGTTGTCGGGGAGAACAATGCACGCAAGAGGGTTGACTGCGATGGGGGCAAAGTATTCATTAAGAACACGTGCCATTTTGGTGGCGATGAAGATGAACTCGGAGACGAAGGTAGACTTGGCAATAAAATGGATCCAAAAAAAAAAAAAAAAAGTTAGAACACCAAAAATGGATTCCTAGGGTCTTATACTAAATAAGGACCACTTAAGGAATGAACTAGACAATGTCGGTCACGATGCCACATGTACAAACTGCTAAAGAATCTAAATCTAAAAATAAACAATTTACATCTCTAGTCAAGACTCCTAGGGTTAGTGTGAGACACCTAAGCCTAAAATGAAACTAAACTATGAGGGCGTAATCTAACAAAAGCACACAAACGATGTTATTTAAATTAGACCTAGGCTTTTTAATTTAGGATGGTAGCTTTTATAAGATCTAATCTTCAACAACTAGACTGACTCCTAACTGTTACGAAATAAGTTGAAGGCTTCTCAGTTAAATTTTGGCAATGTACAAAAAAATAGTCTCCCAGGTGAGAAGGCGAGGAATGACATGCTTTATGGCAGTTCGACCCCCATTCCGTAGACAAAGATTGTCTCGTTCCACAAGTTGACAAGACTCACTGGAGTGGCTTACAACCGCTTCCGTCCTAATGAGCTCGAAGTTCCTAGGGCCAATGTCAAATAAATTTTATTTTATATTGGGCTTGGGTTTGTATGCTTGGGGGTGGTTTTTGGGCCAAGGACACGTGATGAAATTCCCACCTTATCTTATATGTGGGTGAATTGCCCTTAAAGTTGGTTTACTGCAAAAAATGACCTATGCTAATGCGCACAACAAAATAAAGCAAGGCTCAAACATATATATATGTTAGTGCGTTTCTAAAAATCAAATGTAAGTTTCTTAACTAGAAATTTGCCACCAACAAGAGCGGTGCAGTGATTCAAGTGAACTTACCTTCAAAGCTATCCCACGTGCGCTACAAAAAAGAGTTAGGTCACAAGTGTGCATATGTGAACCTATATATATATAATTTTGATTTTAAGCCTAAAAAAATGAAAATTTATAGCAAGTCTCCTTTTGTCTTCGTACGTACCTTGACTCCTTGAGTACACTTTTACTTCAAATTCAGTGTTGCTTACAATATAGCTTCAATAACCTGAAATTCAAGATTAGCGAAGGATTAAGAATTAATGCAAATAGAAACAACTGTCTAGCAAATTTACAGATTGACACCACATTAGTAAAAAATTCATTGCGAACTCAATACTTACTCAACTGAAGCATAAGAGGATTTTTGGAAAGCTAAAAAAAAAGCAGTTTCTATAAAAAAATTTAAAAAATAATTCGAATAAGAGAAATCACCAAAAATCGTAGTCAAACGTCAGACACGTGTAAAATTTCTAGAACTGCAGTGTTTGAAATGTAAATCAGTTCCAAATCCGTTACTCCAAAATTGTCATAAAAATATGTTTTGGAAAGCGATTTCGCCACAACGTAGAGATGACTAGTCGTCAGATCTTCATACTCGATTTCGCCACAATGCCATTTGAAGAGTGCAAAAGTCTTGTGATATAGATGTCATTTTTACACTTGCAAAAATTACCCTGCAACACGACTAAAATCTAGCACAGTGGTGAGTAGGGATCGACCAAAATCAGTAAAAATCCTAATGAGAAATCAAAGTCAAATCTAAATAAACGGATGAGAAGGGAAACTTTAAAACGAAATTAAGATTTAACAAATCTAACAAAAAATTAACTAAAAGAGTGAAAAAACTGAGATCTATACTTTTGAGATTAAGGTATAAAGGATTAGATTCCACCAAGTACCAACATGAACTTATACAAATTAAGATCTCCTTCAATATTTTCCCTCCACAAACAACTCACTTTATCAATCTAATTAAGTTCTTAGATAAATAAAGGTTAATATTACTCTAATCACATACTTGTTATTTAATGAGAGAGAATAACTTTTCAGATCTAAATAATTTCTTCTTTCTTTTTGAAGTTGAATAAAGGTCGGCATGCTATGTATTGGTATCAATCACAAAGCATCCTCCCTTTACCCTTTTTAACAATAAAACAATTAGAAGAAAATAAAATAACACATACTTAGACATGCAATTATTCCTTTAACTCATCTGTAGGATTAATCATTGAGACCTATTAAAGATTCTCTAGAGGAAAAATCGTAGAATAAAATCGAGACCTTAGCTATGTATAAGCCATGAAGACTTCATATTCTCCTCGATAACAACTAATTAATATATCTAACATGGCAATGGATAATTAAAAGTAAAAATCATCTTTATTGAAGAAAACTAAAACGAACTTTCAACTTTCTCTGGAATACTTTCGATGAAATCACAATTTATTTTTCTTCCTAATTGAGCCCCTAAGTCTCCCTAGAGAAGAGAAGGAAACTCTTAATTATACAAATTTACCAAGAGAATTTCTTAAAACTTAAACTCTTTTAAGTTTTCCATCTCTAGTAGTCGAGTCCTTGTTGACCATGATCTTGTGTGAATGTATTATGCTTTGTATTGAGTCTCATACATTGGTGGAGTTTAATGAGATGACTAGAAATAGTATTTGGGTACTATATTTTGTTGGCGTTTGAGTGAAGTTGAAGTTTTATTAAGAAATAATAGAAATAAGATGTTGGTGTTGGATGAGGAAAATGGGATTGACATGGGAAAGTTTTATTTGGAAATATAATTAAGAGGTTGTGTAAAAGTAGAATTGTGGGAGGTTTAGTTTAGTTGGATTTGGGACTTTAATTGGGTTCTTGGTTGAACTTTATGACCTTCAGACTCGGACTTCAATAATTTGTCAACATTTGCCCATAACCTCATTAACATTTTTTCGGAATCTCTTCACCATATGCTTGGGTTTCTGGAATTAAATAAAAACACCTATTAATATAATTATAAAATTCAAGAACTATAAAAAATATAAATTTGGAAGGTTTTCGAAACATGTTAACATGCATTCTTCATCGAGTTGCAATAATGTTGTGATATTATGTGAAAACGTGTAAACTCACTTGAAATGTTAAATTTGCAACTATACGAAGAAAATAGAATGTATTTTCCAAAAATAATGTTATAAATGTCATTAGAAGAATACTAAAAATGATATTAATTGACATTTATCACTTTGGACGGACTACCTTTCACTTTGTAGCAAAAGTTTTGTGTCATGTTCTATAGAATGCTTCCCACGGTGCAAATATTTAAGAACAGAAACTAATTTTATAGATTTCGGTGGTATCCAGTTTTTTGACTGAAGACTTGAAAGCAACTGTAGAGATTTACTCAATGGTGAGATCTGCCTGTTATGATTACATTGACTTCCTTAAAAGGAAAGGTAGAAAATTATAATTTGCATATTAAAAAAAGGTCAGTCTATAAAAATATATCAGGAATTCCAAAACCATTAAGTCAAAGACTATTAATGTATCAACCAATGACGCCACACAACTCAGGTCTGTTGATGATCTGGGACCGAGACCTCTTCTTTTTGTCGTACTCAAATGTTGTTGCAACTTGCAAGTATCACATTTGCTTGAAGTCCACTACATGCTTAGAAAAAAAACAAATATATGTGCAGTGTACCTTCAATTGCATGTTTTTCTGACCTTGTTCTGATGTCATTGTTTCCAGCTCTTTGGTTCAAAGAAGGTGAACTATGTAAATGGACACCGGTTCAAGCACCGTGGCTTAACGAGTGAATCTCAAAAGTACCAGGGTATGCTCAGCAAGTAGGGAAGAGAACTTATGAGAGTTTTTTAAGGGAAGATTCAAATTTTCCTTTCAGTGATGACATACAGGAAATGAGTTTTTTGTTTTCTGGGCCTGAAATTTAAATGGCATGGTATGTTTCATTTGGTGTTGCCTGTTATTTTTCCCAGAATCTAGTTGTCTAATGTTGTGTTTGAATTATTATTTTCTATTCTTTTCCATGGAAAGAAAAACCATCAGTGAGGATAACAGAGAGCTAAAACTTGGGTACTATTGTGTGGTGCCTATGATTTTAGAGAAAACCCAGTTTTAATGGATCCCTCAACCATAGGTAGTATCCCTTAACCATAAGTAGTAGTGGGAAGGTTCAACCCATAATCACTGTTGTTACTCAACCACAAAAAACTCCCAAAGGTTTAAGGGTTTTGTTGTGTTCGATCCTCATTAATTTATGTCTAATTGAGTTTAGTATTCATTTTAAAAACTAATTAAGTCTAGCACTCAAATTGAAAGTCAACGTTAACTGTTTAAATTTTATTAAAACTCAAAAATATCTTTCACTTAATAGGCCACATGCAAGGCACATGCCGGTAAACATCTTTGAAATTCATCTATGACTAATCCTTGAGAGGTCATGGTTAAAAAAAACAAAAAACTATTTCATTTACTTCTTTCCCAAATTTCTTCCAGCTACTCCATTAATCATCTCCAAAACCCAACCCAACGCAAACCCAAATGAATACCACTCTCTTTCTCTCCTAATATCTTCCATGGCTAGAAACAAAATTTTATCATCTCATGGGAGTCAGAATTTTAACCATACAAAGAACAATCAGTCAATCGAATCCACAACTTGGTGAAAGATCTCAACTTGTGCCCATAACTAAACCCAAAACCTCCTCCTTTCCTTTACTTCTTTACTAAATTAATGTTGATCCTTGATTGTCTGTTATCAATTCCACTAGAAGAAGCAGAAGAAAAAGATCAGAAAACCAAATTCAATCACTGGTAACCAAATCTTCAATAATCAAATAGGTTTGTCTTTCCTTGATTATGTTGTTGAGACGGAGTCACGGAGAGGACTGTGGTGAAGGAGATTGCGCTGTGTTGAAGATTGCTTAATGAACCTAATAACTTGAATAGATAGAATTTGACCCATTTATTTCCTTCAATGCATCATTTTAATATGTTTGTGAGACACTAAGAGAATGGAAAGAAAACAAGTAACATCTCTGTTGCTTTTGTGTGCACAAACACTCTCAATAAAGATCCTCCATGGAAATGGAGGAGATCATAAACAACGTCGTCTCGACGCCATTCTTGATCTTGCATCCGGCTTGGTGGATTGCGTATTCCTTACTTACCCCTAGCTTCACTCCACAAGCTCCAACTTCGCCAGTCACTCTCTTACTTTTTTATTCGTTCACTCATTGTTTTTCTTCTTGCTTTGATGGTAGTGGTGTGTCTTTGTTGTATCAAATGATGATGATGTTGTTGTTAGTGATGGAATTGAAGGTTGCTCTGTGTTGTTATTTGTGAGCAATGGAGGAAGGTTTTGTGGTGGTGGCGGTTTTATGCAATTGAAGGTGGTGGTTCAATTGAGTGTGATGCTGGTGGTTACAGGGAGTGAGATATTAGGAGAAAGAAAGAGAGAGGTATTTATTTGGGATTGGCTTGGGTATTGGTTTTGGTTTTGGAGATGATTAATGGAGTAGCTGGAAGATGTTTGGAAAAGAAGTGAAAGATATATATATATATATATATGGAAGTCAATTACGTTGACTATTACAATTTGAGTTCTAGATTGAATTAATTTTTTAAATGAGTACTAAATTTAATTAAACATAAACTAATGAGGGTTAAGCTAAAAAAAATTCTTAAATATATAAGCACCTCCTTGTTTCTAAAATACGGGAGCGATGATTATTTTTTGAGATAATGCGTTGATTGAACTCATTTGGAAGTTACAATAGTTTATCTCCTCATGGATTACATCTGTCTCCACGTGTACTGGTTTTCAACTTACACAATTTCTCATTGAACGAGACTAACACATTCAATGGGGCTCCTAATGTATGAGCGAAAGGCCAGGCCCTTCAAATTGAGTAAAACAACATGTAGCTTCGTCACAAAAAGCAGGCATGTGAGGCTCAAATCGAGTTAGAAAGGCATCTAATGGGAATGTGGATGGCCACTGTCAGGGCATCTCCAGTAGTAACTCAAAAAGCTAAGTCTAGGTTCTGTTGGAGCTTTGAGAGTGCATTTCATGTCTTCTTGGACAAGGGGTTTCTAACGTGCAGGATGCATTTGGTACTGAATTTAATTTCACAGAGCGTACGTAGATAATGCATGTGTTATCTCACAGTAACCTGACATAAGTGATGTTGTTGCTGTAACATAAGCTAAGCTGTATCAAATAATTGGTTTAACTCAGCAAAACTTATTCCTTCCCACTGATGACAACATAATCCATGCTCCAGTCTTGTCAGACAAATAATGTGATAATTATTTAATACATGTCACCAGTTCAGAAAACTGAAAGCACGATATATATCTCGACTAGCATCTGTCATGCTAAGATCTCCAACTGAATCGGCATCTGTCATTGACTAGATGAAATTTCAGCCTTTGCCAAATATTCTTTGGAAGAAACCGCGCTTAATTGTGTCCCTTGACATCCTTACTTGACATATTATCACAAAAAGGAAAATGATATAAATAGAGAATATAAAGTTTGGAATTGATTTTGATGCGTTCAAATCTCATCCTCCGTAAGTCTAATATGCAAAACAGATGTTAAATTGTCAAGGACCACCTTTTTGGTGGTTGAAGGCACTCCGATGCTTAAGTCAACAACTCTATTGGAGAAGTAATTTTGGACAAAGCTCAGTTAAAGTTGCATACCTTAGTCGATTGTTCTCTTTACCTTATATAATGGTCGCGATTAATTCTCTGCGTGACTTGAGCATGTGAGGCGCAATGGAAGGAGACGTTCTTCGTAACAGTCTTCTCCTTTATGAAGACGCGTCCGTGGATGCATAACTCCCTCCACAGGTCTTTTCTTATGCAACATTTATCTTCTTTACGAGAGAAATCGTTCGGACCTGGATTTGGACCTTAGCTATGACTTCTTCTGATGGGTCTCGTTTGGGCTTTTATGATGGTTTTGCCCTCTTTGGGCTTTATGACCTAACCTGGTTTTGGAATACTCGATCCTCGTGATCGATGATTTTCTGCCATGTATATGGCCGTGATGACGGTCTATTTCGATGTATCATCAGATTCAATTGGTGGGAGTTGAGATGGAACCTTTTATTGCCCAAGCGACATACAAGACTTTTTCTGCAATGGGTCTCCATTTTTCTGCGGACGAGTAGTTGACATCCATACCAGCACTTAGTTTTCTCAATAAATATACAGTTTGAAGAACATAAAGAACTCCTCCGAAAAATTATATTTAGAAGCTATTTGAAGTTAGTGACGCCGATGAATATTAATCCACATTATAGCCTCACTAAGACTAAAAGAAACACAATGTGCAACTAGTGTATACCTGAAAGGCAATTTTCTTGATTGAAGATTCTTCTAAAAATGGATGCAACATGGTAACTCCAAGAGGGAATTAACTATCAAGCATTGTTTGTGCTAGGTTAAGAATTTCTTTTTGTCCATCCTTACTGAACTCAAGGTTTTTATGCCAAGCTCCCTGAGCAATCAAGACACAAATAAAAGTGAGAATGATAACGATGATGGAGAGAAAAAAAGAAGAAGCTGAATTTACCAATTTCATAGTTAATAAAAAAGGGAATAATTATATCACAATCTCCCAATACATTACCATTAAGATATAACCCATGTGCAAGGATATATGTATTGATGGGACCACAACGTCATGATCTGAGAAACTTGGGATATGAAACAACCAATATATGATCGGATCATAGGAAAAGGTTGAAACATCTACGATTACTCAACCAGGCATGTATAAATGAACAACCGTTCTTAAGAGCCAAAGAGGTGCCCTAGAGGAGCGCGAGGGAGCCTCCCGGCACGTGTTTTTGAGATGGGATGGTTAAAAAAATAAAATTAGTCAAACCTAACGCCCTTCATTTTGCCGTTATCCCTTTACCCCAAAAAATAAATCTATCCATTTGATTCCCAAAAGCTTCGATCTGCAGAAAAGCTCTCTCCCATTTGGTTCCCAAAAGCTCTAGAGAAGAAAAAAAATCAAAACTCCCTCTGCATTTTGTCTTCGAAAAGCTTTCCCATTTCGTCTTCGATTTTGTCCCCAAGTTCAAAAGCTCTCTCTGAAGAAAAGCCAAGTCCGAAGTGTACATCGAGCTCTAGATCGAAGCTCTTATTTGGTTTTCTTGTTTTCTAGTCCACTTGTTCTCTTGATCTTTTGTTCTCTGGTTCTAGATCAAAACCAGATCTAGGGTTTCCAGATCGGGTGGTGGGTTTCCAGATCTAGGGTTTCTCAGTGATTTCGTGTTGATTCAAAGGCGTCGTGTTCGATTTCGTAGTGATTGAAAGACCTTGAAGAGAAGTCAATATAGAAGCAAAACCAGATCTAGGGTTCTCAGGTAACACCCTTATTTTCTCTTTATTTTCCATGTTGCTCATCAAGTATTGTGGTCATATTCTTTGCTTCATTCCCCCCCCCCCCATTTTTCTACACTTTGTTATATTATGTGGCGGTGGTGGTGATGACGGGGATGTGGTGGCCAGTGGGTTGGTTTAGGGGTGGTGGTGGTGAGCTCGATTGGGAATGAGTGTTGGTGGCAAGGACTACCTGTTAATATTTCTGGACGTTTGATTTTTTGTCTGCACTATGGTTGTTAAATACATTGAAATTTTGTAATTTAACTATAATATTTCCTTTTATAATGCCTTGAACCAATTTATTAGAAGATCAATTGTTTTGTTTTTGAATCCATTGGTTGATAGTTAGCACTTTTATTATTCAGAATGCCTAATCTGATGTTTTTTTGTTCATTCTATTTAGTCTAATGTTATTTTTTTGTTAACGCAGGAATGACATAAAGCCTATGTTGTTTATTGCGACCGTATACCGGGAGTATACATGACTTTGCCAGGTTGTCTATTGCAAGTAGACGGGTACAAGGGTAGTATGTGCAAGAGTTTCTCATCAGCTGAAGAAGCATATGAAAATTACAGCCTATGGGTGCGCTCAGAAGATGTGAGATCAGAGCACGAGGCTATAAAAGAGCACCAGGCAAGAAGAGATCGCGTTGAAGATATGAAACCCAACCAACCAAACAACAATTGTGAGAGTCGTGGCGAAGAAACTCACGATCCTTGGGCTTTTACAACGGATTTGATCAACAGTATGTTAGTGGTAATTATAATGATTCTTGTACTTGTTTTTTTTTTTTTAAGCTTTTGAGTGAATGATGTGAGCTTTTATTTTGTAATGTACTTATGTAGAGATTTCGTAATGAACTTCTAGTATGTAATAAACTTCAGGTTATGAAGTATGAATTTTGTTGTAATTTATTTTGTTTCTGTTCCTACACTGATTCGAATGGTTCTTTGTTTCCATAGGGAAAAAAAAAATAGGTTTTTGGAGTAATTGGGTGTGTAGGTTTTTGAGTTTGATTTTTGTGTTTGTGTTATATTTTCATTGTTTCAGAGAAGTTGTTTAAGGTAATGGGTGTTCTCTTAAGAACGATTGTTTGTGTTATTACTCTTTTACTTATTTTGATTTAATTTCTGAAGGTGAAGTTGTGAGAAAAGCAAGCAGTGAAGAGAGAAACCGGAGGGATTAACATTGCATTTCATTCCAAAATCAACATATAAAACTGTTGTTACAACATTTCAATTCATATAAAACTGTTGTATGATTTTGTTGCAATGAATTTGCTGTATAATTAACATACAGGGGCAGTTTGGTGATTTTTTATTCTGGATTATTATAAGCCATTAGATCTTGGTTTAATCTAATCCAAACTGTCCAAGTTAAGCTTTTCCTAGGGTTCCCATGGTGGCTCCTCCAGCCGCTATGGTGGAAAACCCCACGGCTGGACATGGAGGCGCACAACCCGAGGTTGCTACGTCGTCAAGGACTTTCCTTCAAGCCTTGGGGGTCGTGAATAAACTCACCATTGACGAAGAGCCAATGAAGGGGAATCGATTCTGGAAAGAGGGATGCCTGGCTTTGTCCATGAATATTTCTGAAGCCAAAAGATGTGAAAGGTATGTTGAATCTTCGGTCATTGTTCTTAAGTTCTCTAGTTATCGTCCGTCGTTAGAAGCTATTAGAGAAACGATTCATCGAACTTGGGGAGTCTTGGGAGACTTTACCATGGGTTTGCTTGATCCGAGGCATGTTCTTGTTAGATTTTAAGCGGAAGAGGAGGTTAAAAAAGCTTTGTCGCGGGACTCATATATGATTAGGGGTGTTTGATTTAAAGCTTTTCGATGGCATCCAGGTTTTAGCATACGAGAAGACCCGATTTTAGCCCCTTTGTGGATAGATCTACCGAACCTACCCATTCAATTTTTTCATCCTCTATATTTGAAAGAGGTAGGGGATTCGATTGGCACTTTTCTGCGGATTGATGATAGCACGCTAGGCTTTACTAGATTAAATGCAGCCAAGTTGTGTGTGGAGATGGAGCTAGCGAGTGAACTTCCTAACCGTATTTGGCTAGAGTTTTCCGGGGGGAAGGGCTTTTGGCAAAAAATCGCTTACCCCGGTTTTAAATATTGTGAAAACTGCTCTATGATTGGCCATACTTATGAAGCTTGTAGGAGACGCGACGGGAGTAAAAAGGATAACCACCAAGAATTGTCAAAGACGGATAGCGTTAAGCATAGCGAAGAGGATAAAAAAAATCAGTCTTTTGTGAACAAAGATCATGGTAAGCAGCCGAAGAGTACAGAGTTGAAGCAGGTTTATCGCCCAATGCTGAAAGAAGTTAAGAACAAAGTCGAGAAGGCTGGTGTGAGTGGAGCAAAGGATACTAGAGGCATCGAGTTACCCAGCCAGGATGTGATAGCCAATAAGAAGCAGTTGGAATTACCAATCTCTGATGGGAGGGACATGGTTCAAACGAATGTTTTCACAGTTTTAGCCGATTTGGAGCAAGATGTGGAATTGAGTAATAGGCCGAATAAGGTTGAACGAGTGGGAAACAAAGAATCAATTCAGGACACTGAGATCCCTGTGAGCAGTTTAGAAACAGATAGTCTCCAGTCTCCTAGCAATTCACTTGATTCTGTTTCTAAATCGGTGTCGAAGTTGATTTTGGCATATGTCGAAATTGAGGATACGCAAGTCATTACGAGACAAGTTAATTTAGATGCTGTGACAAGTCATGAAGATAATTTAAATAACAGTTTGACTCAATATAGGAATCAAATCGGTGCCAAAGTTGATATTGCTAATAGTGATATGGATGCTTATGGTAAGATTAAGGTGCAGAAGTTAAAAGATTTCAGGGACGATTGTAGGGAGGCATGGTACTCACCTAGAGGGATTGAAAAAGCGATTCAGGATGCGGAGGAGTATGGATCACAGGTTGCTTCGATTGGACAGGTAGTCGCGAACGGTGTGGCATCGGTGCCTACATTGTTAGTGAATGCGGGGACTGGACAAGTAGTCGCAAATGCTGGCCAGGATGTGCTTCCTGGATCGAATGCTGGCACCATGCCTCCTGACTCGAATGCTGGCCAGGTTAACATCAAGAGCCCTGCATCGATTGCTGGCACCATGTTCCCTGGATCGATTGGCCATGTTGGTGCGATCATTGAGAAAACAGGGGATGTTGTCAATAATGTTGTAGGTTGCGAAGCTTCATTGGGAGCAGGGGACTTGCTAGAAGGTAGCGAGGATTCATGACTGTTAGTCCCGTTGGGAGCAAGAAATGTGAACTTTGATAGGTTGGTTACATGTGACGTAGCCGTTGTGGAAGCATGGGCAATGGACGTTGGTAACAAGTTTGTAGGGGAGGTTTAGGTTGAGCCAATTTTGGCACTTGCGCAGGGCGCTAGAGAGGCCATTAATGCACCTTGCATCAACGCTAAACACGGGCAGGAAATTGTGGTAAAGGATGATGTTTTGGATGTAGGAGTCACGTTGAATAAAGCGATATCATTGATTAAAGAAAACCGCCAGTTACGGAGAAAGAAATTAAACATTAATACTCTTGAGAACATCAGTGATGATAGTGAAGACATTGGTTCAGAGTCTGAGGCTGGCCCGCAGGCAGCTTTGATTAGTGATTTGGAAATTGGAGCAGTGTCGGCAGGAGAGGCAAGTAAGAAAAAGGGTAAGACAGTCAGAATGGCGCATCCACCGGGTACGCGTTGTATGGCGAGGCTGAATATTCTTAATGTCCAAACCAAAGATGTTTGACAACATAATGTTTTGGAATGCCTGTGGAGTTAGTAATAGAGCCACGAAATGCAGACTTAAAACAATGGTTAAAGAATTCAAAGTGCGCCTCATTATGATAGCATAACCTATGATTGAAGCTTCTCGTTTCTTGGAGATTGGCAACAAAATTAAAATGTCAGGCTTTGTGTCTAATGAATCAGCGGGAGGAAAGATATGGATTTTTTGGGATGCTAATTTAGCGGTCTTGGTGTTGGATGTGACAGATCAATGCATTCATTGCCAGGTAACTATTTCAATTAATCAATCTTTCTTTATTACTTTTATATATGCTAAGTGCACAGTGGAAGAGAGAAGGGCCCTTTGGTCTCAGATGGAGTTTTTGGCGTCTCAATATAATGGTCCTTGGATGGTGGGAGAGGATTTCAATGCAATTGCCAGTGAGCAGGATAAACTTGGTGGGAACTCTCTCTCCTTGGCTAGCATGTCAAAATTTTCAGATTGTATTGAGCATTGTGGATTGATTGACTGTGGTTATATTGGGCCGAAGTATACTTGGTGTAACAATTGGTGTGGTGGTGACCGTATTTGGGCTAGGCTGGATAGAGTGTTTGTTAACTCTTTATGGCTAACCAACTATCCCAATACGAGGGCGGAGGACTTTCAGCGCACGTTCTCGGATCATGCACCAATCTTGGTAACATTTCCTATGCAGGCTAGGGTGGGTTTCTCCCCTTTCAGATTTCTGGATATGTGGACGACTCATCCAACTTTTCGCACCTTGGTGGAATCGGCCTGGGGTCAGGAATGCTCTAATATGAGGGCATTGGGAGTTGTGGACTATAAAATTAAATCTATTTGTAAAGCGCTTATTCAGTGGAACAAGGATGTTTTTGGTAATGTGTTTAGCAGGTTGAGGGCTCTAGAGGATGAAATGAGTCAATGGGAAAATTATCTGATTTCAGGTTGGGAATCGAATGGCCGCTTTGGATCTAATTTGGATGCTAACTGGATGTCAATGCTTGATGTAACTTGAGCAGATGTCAAGCGGAATATAGATTGGCTCTTAAACAGGAGGAGTTGTTTTGGATGCAAAAAGTGGGGGAGAAAGATTTTAAGGATGGGGATGCTTGTACTAAGTATTTTTTTGCTTCAGTCAAATCTAAATAGAAAAAAAGGTCGATTTCCTCTATCACTTTGCAGTGTGGCAGGGCGATATCTGATTCAGGGGAAATTCTCAGTGAAGCCAATAGGTTTTTCCATAAACTTATTTCTTCTCAGGATGCTCAAGGAGTTGATACTGATTTATTGGCATGTATTCCTTCGATTGTTTCGGTTTTGGAGTGTGACTGTATAGTTGAAAGTCCGTCTTTGGAGGAAGTAAAGACTGCTACCTTCGACATTCCGAGGAATAGCGCGCTAGGTCCGGATGGGTTGACAACGGGTTTCTTCCAGTCTTGCTGGGAGATTGTTGGTGTTGATATTTGGAAAGCGGCTATTCAATTCTTTGAAGGTGAAGCATTGCCTTCGGCTTTCTCGGCAAATTTTATCGCTCTGTTGCCTAAGGCGAACTCGCCAGGTGCTTTCTCTGACTTTTGTCCTATTAGTCTTTGCAATGTCATTTACAAAATTTTCAATAAACTTCTTTGCAATAGGCTAGCCTTACTGCTTCCAGGTATGATAGGCCAAGAACAGGGATCCTTTGTCAGGGTTAGGTCCATTGTGGAAAACATTGGTTTGGCTCAGGAAATGGTGCGTGACATTCATAAAAAGGTCATAGGCAGTAATGTTGTTCTTAAAATTGATATGGAAAAAACATATGACAGGTTGGAGTGGCCTTTCGTTTTAGCTGTGCTTAAAAGATTTGGTTTTTCGACTAGAGTCTGTCATCTGGTTTCCAACTGTATTGCTCATTGTGGGTTCTCGGTGTTGTTACAAGGAGTCTATAATGGCTATTTTAAGTCATCCAGAGGGTTGAGACAGGGGGATCCTCTTTCTCCGCTGTTATTTGTTATAGCCTCGGAGGTTCTTAGTCGAGGATTATTGGGTGCTTTTGCAAGAGGTGACATATGTTATTATTATACGCTTAGATATTGCCGGCCTTTAACACATCTTTTGTACGCAGACGACACCCTTATTTTTCTAAATGGGAGAAAGTCTTCCATTATAGGGTGTATCAGGTTTTTGGAAAAATATGCGCGTATTTCAGGCCAAAAAATTGATGCAGCTAAAAGTTCTTTCATGGTAGAGGAAAATGCAGCAGTGGAACGTGTGGTGGAGATTAAGACATATACAGGCTTCCAATATACATGATCTCCATTGAAGTATTTGGGAGTGCCTATTTTTCAGGGAAGATGTAAGATTGTTTACTTTGATGAGCTGGTTAATAAAATCCAAAGGCGGATCAGTGGTTGGAAGGCAAAACTTTTATCCCCAGGTGGAATATTGACTTTGATCAAGCATGTTTTGAGCTATATTCCAGTCTATACATTAAGCGCCATGTGTGTTCCTAATAAAGTAATCTCTAGAATTCATAAATTAATGGAGGACTTCTTTTGGTGCGATTATGAAGGTAAATAAAAAAAGAAATGGATCTCTTGGGAAAACATTTGTTTCCCTAAGGGTGAAGGTGGATTGGGAGTTAGGAACCTTTTTACTGTCACTAAGGCCTTTCGCTTGAAGCTCTTTGGAGTTTGTTAAATTTTGATTCTCCGTGGGCAAATTACATGAGATGTAAATATTGGAAGGACGGGGTCCCAGTTTCCTATCAGTTAGAGAGAAATAGTGCTTCGCCTTTTATGAAGGTGATTATGAAATATAAAGGAGTTCTTGTTGGCAACTGTCTTTGGCGCATTGGTTGTGGAAATTCGAGTTTCTTTGCTTCGAACTGGAACTCTTCGACATTGTTCTTAAGAGCGGATGGATTGGAGACTCAAGGGGTTTGGCCCACGTTAGCGGAGGTTCGAAGTGGAGATTTTGAGCTTGTTAGTCCTGAGGTGAGACCGTTGGCGAAAGCTCTATTTGATGGTAGAATTCAGGGGAGCGAGCGGGATGAGGATTCTTGTATTTGGACCCTGGTTCCGGATGGCCTTTTTAGTTCTCATTTGGCATATGAGTTTCTTCGTGAACAGAAAGGTAGAAATGTGTTGTTTGACAAAATTCTGTTGTCCATTTTGCCTTCTAGAATTTCAGTTTTTGTTTGGAAGATACTATTAAGAGGCGTTCCAGTTGACGGGGAACCACACAGATGTGGGGTCAGTCTTGCGTCAAAATGTTGTTGTTGTGTTTCTCCAAGTGTTGAAACTCTTAATCATCTATTCCTTGAAGGTGGGTTGGGGTTTGGAGTCATTTTGAAGCCATTTTTGATATTCATATTAGGAGGCCGGCGGAAATCACCACGATCTTGAGAGTTTGGTTTGGGAGATCGAATAAGAAATCTCAAGTCGGTTTGCTCTACTTCTTAACACCCATGTTCATCATTTGGAAAATTTGGAAACAACGGTGTCGGGGTGTTTTTGATAATGGAAAGCCTAATGTGGTTACAGTAATTCTGCTTGTCAGGAGGAGCATTCGTTTGACGACTTCCTTTTTTACTCCTAAGTGGGTGAGTGATAACAAGAACCCCCTTTTAGCCCTTGGTCTGCCTATTTCTACTGTGGTTACGAAGGGCAATAGAGTGGTTTATTGGCATGCTCCCCCGGAGGGTTTGGTGTCACTTAATGTTGATGGGTCATCGAGGCAAAACAAGGCGACAACTGACATTATTATCAGGAATAGTTTGGGCGATTGTATGATGGCAAAACAAGCAGCTCTTGGTGAAGGTTCCACTAATTTTGCGGAGGTTCGAGCAGTTATGGTGGGGCTCCAGTTGTGTAACATGCTGAAATTTTCAAATGTGTGCATTCAAACGGATTCTAAAATTGTGAGCAGTTGGTTCTATGAGGATTTTAAAATCCTGTGGCACTTGGAAAATGAATGGCGGGAGATCAAGAGCTTGGCTTCTCATATGGAAGTTAGTTGTGTTCACATTTTCAGGGAGGCAAATGCGGTAGCAGACGCTTTGGCGAATAGAGCTCAGAAGGAGGGTATTAGTCGTATTTTCGATGACGTGAATCTCCCACGCAGGATTGCTGGCCTGGTCCGTTTGGACAAGGTTCATACCGCGTATAGTCGTGTTCCTAAATGAGAGGTGATTATTTCTCTGTGGTTGTTCCTTTTCTAGTGTTGTTAGCTTGGTTTTTAATACGGGTAAAGTCGTAATGTACCCCTGTTTAGTTTGTAAATTTTTTTTTTGATAAGTAATAAAGGTCTGGCATCCCATAGTTGCCCCTCCCTACCGGAGGTTTAATTTAAAAAAAAAAAAAAATTTGCAATCAATTTGCTGTTAGTTTTGTTCTTGAAATCTGCTGTTATTTTGTAATGAACTTCATATAAAACTGAAGTTTAACATTGCATTTCATACCAAAATCAGCATATAAAACTGAATTCATATAGCAACCTGAACAAAATCAGCATTTCATATAGCAACCTGCTGATTTACCATTCACTGAAATTATATAAAACTGATTCACATTTACTGAGTTCATATAAAACTGATTCACAATTACAGCAGCAGCAAACTGATTCACAATTAAGTGAGCCTAAATTCCAGCAGCAGCAGCAAGTCATTGATCGTAAATTCCACATACACTCCATACAGAAAATTTACAACCTGATCAAGTATTACAGCAGCAAATTCATATAGCACTGAACAACCTGATCACAATCACCAAATTAACACAACCTGATCACAATCACCAAATTTACACAACCTGATCACGAACAATTCACTGAACATTAACACAATTTACTTATATTTCATCCACTGTCCACAATCACCAATTTATGCTTTCCCAATTCATTATTTTGTGCAGAATCTTCAAATCAGCACTGAAATGATCAATTCCTCCAGGTTGTAAAGTCCATTTCGTTGCTTGAACCTGGCACCTGCAGAAATAAATAATAAAGATTATAAAATAAATAATAGAGACGACAAACATACAAATTATATACCTGTGAGAGTAGCAAGTAGAAATGATCAATTCCTCCAGGTTGTGAATAGCGTGACCTCATATTATCATCCTTAATGACAACAAACATACAAATCATAAGTGGGCAAGCATACTTAGTGATTCATACCTTGTAAATATAAAAAACAAACCTGTGTATTGCTTTCACGAGGCATAACATAAGGCATCACATTACTTTCACGAGGCATAACATAAGGCATACACCATGAACCCTACAAATGACATGTGTAAATAAAACTTAATATTATTGACTTAAGAAAATATATATTCATAAAACACAGACTGCAAAACATACCAAATTAGTCTCAATGGCCTGATCCTTATGTGTTTTTTTTTCCTTTGTATTCTTTTACATATCTCCTCGACGGTGGATTTCATCCTTGAATTAGAACGTCGACCTTTGCTACGCACCACCAATGGACTATGAATTTGGATCCCAGAACCAGTAGTAGTGGTGCCCACTTCCAAATACCCTTGTGAGTCAACACATTCATCACCGTCAACAACTTTAAGTTGCTCCATCTTCAAAGTGATCCATTCTTGAACTTGACATGTCTGCTTTTCATCCTCAGCGGCGAAGTCAGCCATTTCATAGAAGGCATTGCACATCTTATCAAATCGTTCATTTTCAGGCTTCATTCCCCAATCTGAATAAACAATCTTAACATTTGTATGAGCCTTCTTAACGTCTTTCCTCCACCTCCGAAGAACATATTTATCTGGTATAACGTGAATCCCTATTTCAAACAAGACTTTCAATACATGTTTGCATAAGATCCCCCTGAACTCAAACAATTGACAATTACACTTGATATTGAAGTCGGCGACGTTAAAAGATACTATATTGCACAAAGTAGAGTTTATTGCATGAACTAGAGGTTGTTGTTTGATTTAATTTATTCCATTTGTAAATGAATCTAGAGGTTGCTGTTTGATTTAATTTACTCCATTTGTCATTATAATATATAAAATAGGTTAGAGGTCAAAATAAGTTCATTTGTTTAATAAAATCCTTCTCTATTTAGATAGTGCCCGAAAAAATGTTGAAATTATATTGCAAAGTGAAGTTTGGATTAATTTTTTCATTTAAATGAAAGTAGAGTTTATTGCATGAACTAATTTACTCCAGTTGTCATTCTAAATACATAAAAGTGATTCGAGGTAAAAATAAGTCTAATTGTATGGTCAAATTCTTCTTCGTTCGGATAGTGCCCTAAAAACGTTGAATTTAGAAAGCAAAGTGAAGTTTGGCTTCATTTTTCATTTAATTGAAACTAGAATTTGTTGTTTCATTTAATTTACTTCATTTGTAATAATAAACACATAAAAGAGGTTAGAGGTCAAAATAAGTTCATTTGTTTGGTCAAATTCTCCTCCGTTAAGATAATGCTCTAAAAAACGTTGAATTTAGAAAGCAAAGTGAAGTTTGGCTTCATTTTTCATTTAAATGAAACTAGAGGTTGTTGTTTGACTTAATTAACTTCACTTGTCATTATAATACATAAAAGAGGTTAGAGGTCAAAATATGTTTAATATTTTGGTCAAATCCTTCTCCATTCAGATAGTGCCTTAAATGTTGAAATTTGGTAGTAAAGTGAAGTTTGGCTTAGTTTTCCATTCGAATGAATCTAGAGGTTGTTGTTTGATCTAATTTAGTTCATTTCTCACAATAAATATATAAAATAGGTTCGAGGTCGAAATAAGTTCATTTGTTTGGTCAAATTCATTTCCGTTCAGGTAGTGCCCTAAAAAACATTTAAATTAATATAGTAAACCGAGTTAGGCTTAATTTTTCCTTTAAATGAAACTAAAAGTTTTTGTTTGATTTAATTTACTCCATTTGTCATTATAAATACATAAAAGTGATTAGAGGTCAAATTGTCAAATCCTTCTCTGTTCAGATAGTGTCCTAAAAAACGTTGAAAATAGATAACAAAGTGAAGTTTGGCTTAATTTTCCATTTGAATGAAACTAGAAGTTGTTGTTTAATCTAATTTACTACATTTGTCACAATAAATACATAAAAGAGATTCGAGTTCATAATAAGTCCCTCTGTTTGGTCAAATTCTTCTTCATTAAAATAGTGCCCTAAAAAACGTTGAATTTAGATCGCAAAGTGAAGGTTGTCTTAATTTTTCATTTAAATGAAACTAGATGTTGTAGTTTGATTTAATCCACTCAATTTGTCGTTATAAATACATAAAAGAGGTTAGAGGGCATACAAAGTCCATTTGTTTGGTGAAATTCATCTCCATTCAGATGGGGCCCTAAAAAATGTTTAAATTTATATATCAAAGTGAAGTTGGCTTATTTTTTCATTTAAATGAAACTAGAGGTTTTTGTTTGATCTAATGTACACTGTTTGTCACAATAAATACATAAAAAAGGTTCAAGGTCAAAATAAGACCATTTGTTTGGTAAAATTCTTTTCCATTCAGACAGTGCTGTAAAAATGTTGGATTTAGATCGCGAAGTGATGTTTGGCTAAATTTTTCATTTAATGAAGCTAGAGGTTATTGTATGATTTAATTTACTCCATTTTTCATAACAAATATGTAGAAATGGTTAGAGGTCAAAATAAGTTCATTTGATTGGTCAAATCCTTTTCCGTTTAGATAATGCCCTAAAAACGTTGAATTTATATCACAAAGTGAAGTTTGGCATAAGGTTTCTTTTAATTGAAACTAGAGGTTGTTGTTTCATAAAATTTACTCCATTTTTCATAATAAATACATAAAAGAGGTTAGAGGTCAAAATAAGTCCATTTGTTGGGTCAAATTCTTCTCCTTTCAAATAGTGCCCTAAAAACGTTGAATTTTGATCGCAAAGTGAAGTTTGGCTTATTTTTCATTTAAATGAAACTAGAGGTCGTTGTTTGATTTAATTTATACCATTTGTCATTATAAATACGTAAAAGTGGTTAGAGGTCAAAATAAGTCCATTTGTTTGGTCAAATCCTTCTTCGTTCGGATAGGTCCCTAAAAAAAGTTTAAATTAGATAGAAAAGTGAAGTTTGGCTATATTTTTCTTTTGAAAGAAACTATAGGTTTTTTCATATAATTTACTTAAATTGTCATAATAAATACATAAAAGAGGTCAGAGGTCAAAATAAGTCCATTTGCTTCGTTAAATTCTTCTCCGTTCAGATAGTGCCATAACGAAATGTTGAATTTAGACCGCAAAGTGAAGTTTGACTTAATTTTTTCATCTAAATGAAACAAGTGTTCATTGCATGATCTAATTTACTCCAGTTGTCATTATAGTTCGAGGTCAAAATAAGTCGAACTGTTTGATCAAATTCTTATCCGTTCGGATAGTGGCCTAAAAAACATTGAATTTAGAAAGCAATGTAAAGTTTGGCTTCATTATTCATTTAAATGAAATGAGAGGCTGTTGTTTTTATTTTATTTACTCCATTTGTCATAATAAATACATAAACGAGGTTGTAGGTCAAAATAAGTCCATTTGTTTGGTCAAATCCTCCTCCGTTTAGATAGTGACCTAAATAGCGTTGTATTTAGATAACACACTTCAGTTTGCTTAATTTTTCATTTAAATGAAACTAGAGGTTGTTGTTTGATCTAATTTACTTCATTTGTCATTATCAATACATAGAAATGGTAAGAGTTTAAAATAAGTCCATTTGTTAGGTCAAATCCTTCTCCGTTCAGATAGTGCCCCCCAAAACAATGAATTTAGATCGCAAAGTGAAGTTTGGCTTAATTTTCATTTAAATGAAACTAGAGGTTGTTGTTTGATCTAATTCACTCCATTTTTCATTATAAACACATAAAAGTTGTTAGAGGTCAAAATAACTCTATTTGTCTGGTCAAATTCTTCTCTGTTCAGATAGTGCGCTAAAAAACGTTGAATTTAGATCGCAAAGGAAAAGTTTGGCTTAAGTTTTCATTTAAATGAAACTAGATGTTGTTGTTTGATCTAATTTACTCTATTTGTCACATTAAATACATAAAATATAATATAGGTAAAATAAGTCCATTTGTTTGGGAAAATTCTTCTCCTTTCAGATAGTGCCCTAAAAAACGTTTAATTTAAAACTCAAAGTAAAGTTTGGCTTAATATTTTATTTGAATGAAACTACAAGTTGTTGTTTGATTTAATTTACTCCATTTGTCATTATGAATACATAAACGAGGTTATATGTCAAAATAAGCCCATTTGTTTGGTTAAATCCATCTCCGTTCAGATAGTGCCTTATAAAACTTTGAAATTAGATAACAAAGTGAAGTTTGGTTTTATTTTTATTTTAAATGAAACTAGAGGTTAGAGGTCAAAATAATTCCATTTGCATGGTCATATTCTTCTCTATTCAAATAGTGCCCTAAGAAACGTTGAATTTAGATCGCAAAGTGAAGTTTGGCTTCATTTTTCATTTAAATGAAACTAGAGGTTATTGATTCATCTATTTTACTCCATTTGTCACAATAAATATATAAAATAGGTTAGAGGTAAAAATAAATCCATTTGCTTGGTCAAAATTTCTCCGTTCAGATAGTACCCTAAAAAACGTTGAATTTCTATCCTTAAGTGAGGTTTGGCTTAAGTTTTCATTTAAAAAAATATAGAGGTTGTCGTTTGATCTAATTTACTCAATTTTACTTAATAAATGCGTAAAAGTGGTTAGAGGTAAAAACAAGTTCACTTGTTTGGTTGAATCCTTCTCCGTTCAGATAGTGTCGTAAAAAACGTTGAATTCTGATAGCAAAGTGAAGTCTGGCATCATTTTTCATTTAAATGAAACTAGAGGTTGTTGTTTGATCTAATTTACTCCGTGTGTCATTATAAATACATACAAGAGGTTAAAGGTTAAAATAAATTAATTTGTTTGGTCAAATCCTTTTCCGTTTAGATAGTTACCTAAAAACGTTGAATTTACATAGCAAAATGGAGTTTGGCTTAATTTTTCATTTAAATTAAACTAGAGATTGTTGTTTGATCCAATTTACTCCATTTGTCATTATAAATTCATAGAAATGGTTAGAGTTAAAAATAAGCCCATTTGTTTGGTCAAATCCTACTCCGTTTAGATAGTGCCTAAAAAAGCATTGAATTTATATTGCAAAGTAAAGTTTGGCTTAATTTTTCATTTAACTAAAATAGAGGTTGTTGTTTGATCTAATTTAATTCATTTTTCATTATAAATACATAAAAGTGGTTAGAGGTCAAAATAAGTCATTTTGTTTTGTCAATTTTGTTTTTTGTTTAGGTAGTGCATTAAAAAATGTTGAATTCAGATCGCAAAGTGTAGTTTGGCTTAAGTTTTCATTTAAATAAAACTAGAGGTTTATCTTTCAGATAATTTACTCCATACGTATTAATAAATACATAAAATAGGTTAGAAGTCAAAATAAGTCAATTTGTTTGGTCAATCCTTTTCCGTTCAGATAATGCTCGAAAAAATATTTAAATTTATATAGCAAGTGAAGTTTTGTTAAAATTTTCATTTAAATGAAACTAGAGGTTGTTGTTGATTTAATTAACTCCATTTGTATATAAAAGTATAAAAGAGGTTAGAGGTCAAAATAAGCTCATTTTTTTGTCAAATACTTTTCAATGCAGATAGTGCCGTAAAAAATGTTGAAATTAGATAGTAGAGTGAAGTTATGCGTAGTTTTCCATTTTAATGAAACTAGAGGTTTTTGTTTGATATAATTTACTCCATTGGTCACAATAAATGCATAAAATAGGTTCGAGGTCAAAATAAGTCCATTTGTTTGGTCAAATTCTTCTTCGTTCAGATAGTGCCCTAAAAAATGTTTAAATTTATATGGCAAAGTAAAGTTTGGCTTAATTTTTCATTGAAATGAAACTAGAGGTTTTTGTTTGATTTAGTTTACTCCATTTGTCATTACAAATATATGAAAGAGGTTAGAGGTCAAAATAAGGTCATTTGTTTAGTCAAAACCTTATCTGTTTAGATAGTGCCCTAAAAAAAGTTGAAATTATTTAGCAAACTGAAACTTGGCTTAATTTTTCCATTTGAATGAAACTAAAGTCATTGTCTGATCTAATTTACTCCATTTGTCACAAAAAAATATATAAAATAGTTTCAAGGTCAAAATAAATGTATTTGTTTGGATTAATTCTTCTTCGTTCAAATAGTGCCCTAAAAAACGTTGAATTTAGATCTCAAAGTAAAGGTTGGCTTAATTTTTCATTTAAATGAAAGTAAAGGTTGTTGTTTGATATAATTTACTCAATTTGTCTTCATAAATACATAAAATAGGTTAGAAGGCTAAGTCAATTTGTTTGGTCAAATTCATCCCCCCATACAGATAGTGCCCTAAAAAATGTTTAAATTTATATAGCAAATTAAAGTTTAACTTAATTTTTCATTTAAATGAAACTAGAGGTTTTTGTTTGATATTATTTACTCCATTTGTCACAATCAATAAAAAAAAGAGATAAGAGGTCAAATTCTTCTTCGTTCAGACAACGCTTTAATAAAAGTTGAATTTAGGTCGCGAAGTGAATTTGGCTTAATCTTTCATTTAAATGAAACTAGAGGTTGTTGATTGATTTAATTTACTCCGTTTGTAATAATAAGTAGGTATACATGGTTAGAGGTAAAAATAAGTTCATTTGTTTGGTCAAATTCTTGTCCGTTCAGATAGTGCCCTAAAAAAACACAGAAATTAGATCGCAAAGTGAAGTTTGGCATAAGTTTTCATTTAATTGAAACTAGAGGTTGTTGTTTCATCTATTTAATCCATTTGTCATAATAAATACATAAAAGAGGTTAGAGGTAAAAATAAGTCCATTTATTCGGTAAAATCCTTCTTTGTTCCCATAGAGTCCTAAAAAACCTTGAATTTAGATAACAAGGTGAAGTTTTACTTAATTTTTCATTTGAATGAAACTAAGCGTTGTTCTTTGATCTAATTTTCTCCATTTGTCACAATAAATAAATAAAAGAGGTTAGAGGTAAAAATAAGTCCATTTGTTTGGTAAAATTCTTCTCCGTTCAGATAGTGCCCTTAAAAACATTGAATTTAGACCGCAAAGTGAAGTTTGACTTATTTTTTCATTTAAATGAAACTAGAAGTTGTTGTTCAATTTATTTTACTCCATTTGTCATTATAAATACATAAAAGTGGTTAGAGGTCAAAATAAGTCCATTTGTTTGGTCAAATCATTTTCCGCTCAGATAGTGCCCAAAAATATATTTAAATTAGATAGCAAGGTGAAGTTTGAATTAATTTTTCATTTGAATGAAACTAGAGGTTGTTGTTTGATCTAATTTACTCAATTTGTCACAATAAATACACAAAATAGGTTAGAGGTTAGAATAAGTCCATTTTCTTGGTCAAATTCTTCCCCGTTCAGATAGTGCTATAAAGAAAAGTTGAATTTAGATTGCAAAGTAAGGTTTGGCTTAATTTTTCATTTAAATGAAACTAGAGGTTTTTGTTTGATCGAATTTAATCCATTTTTCATTATAAATATGTAGAAATGGTTAGTGTTTAAAATAAGTGTTGTTTGGTCAAATCCTTTTTCATTCAGATAGTGCCCTAAAATACTTTGAATTTAGATCGCAAAGTGAAGTTTGACTTAATTTTTTATTTAAATGAAACTAGAGTTTGTTGCATGATCTAGTTTACTCCATTTGTCATTATAAATTCATAAAAGTGAAAATAAGTCCAATTTTTTTGGTCAATTTTTTCTCCGTTCGGATAGTGCCCTAAATAACACTGAATTTAGAAAGCAAAGTGAAGTTTGGCTTCATTTTAATTAAATGAAACTAGAGGTAGTTGTTTCATTTAATTTACTCCATTTGACATAAAAAATACATAAAATAGGTTAGAGGTTAAAATAAGTCCATTTGTATGGCCAAATTCTTCTCCGTTCAAATAGTACCCTAAAAATGTTGAATTTATATCGCAAAGTGAAGTTCGGCTTAAATTTTCATTTGAGCAAAACTAGAGGTGGTTGTTCGATCTAATTTAATCCATTTGTTATGATAAAATATGTAAAATGGTTATCAGTTAAAATAAGTCCATTTCTTTGGTCAAATCCTTATCCGTTCAGAATTGCCGTAAAAAGCGTTGGATTTAGTTAGCAACGTGAAGTGTTGCTTAATTTTTCATTTAAATGAAACTAGATGTTGTTGTTTGATCTATTTTACTCCATTTGTCATTATCAATGCATAAAAAAGGTTAGAGGTGAAAATAAGTCCAATTGTTTGGTCAATTCCTTTCTGGTCTAGATAGTGAGAAAAAAAGTTGAATTTTGATAGCACAGTGTAGTTTAGCTTACTTTTTCATTTAAATGAAACTATAAGTTTTGGTTTGATCTAATTTACTCCATTTTTTATTAATACGTAGAAATGGTTAGAGTTCAAAATAACTCCATTTGATTGGTCAAATCCTTCTCCGATCAGATAGTGCACAAAAAAAACATTAAATTTAGATTGCAAAGTGAAATTTGGCTTAATTTTCATTTAAATGAAACTAGAGGTTGTTGTTTCATCAGATTTACTCCATTTGTCATAATAAATAAATTAAAGAGGTTAGAGGTCAAAATAAGCCCATTTGTTTGGTCAAATCCTTATTCGTTCGATAGTGCCCTAAAAAACATTGAATTTAGATAGCAATGAGAAATTTGGCTTTATTTTTCATTTGAAAGAAACTAAAGGTTGTTGTAGGATATAATTTACTGCATTTGTCACAATAAATATATAAAAGAGGCTAGAGGTCAAAATAAGTTCATTTCTTTGGTCAAATCCTTCTTCGTTCAGATAGTGCCCTAAAAAAGGTTGAAATTAGATAGCAAAGTAAAGTTTGGCTTAATTGTTCATTTGAATGAATATAGAGGTTGTTGTTTGATCTAATTTACTTCATTTGTCAAAAAAAACAAAAAAAACGTAAAGGTGGTTAGAGGTCAAATAAAGTCTATTTATTTGGTCAAATCCTTTTCCATTTAGATAATACCCTAAAAAATGTTGAATTTAGATAGCTAAGTGAAGATTTGATTAATTTTTCATTTATATGAAACTAAAAGTTGTTAGACCTAATTTACTCCATTTTTCACAATATATACATCAAAGAGGTTAAAGGTCAAAATAAATCAATTTTTTTAGTCAAATTCATCTCTGTTCTGGTTGTTCCCTAAAAAACGTTTAAATTTATATAACAAAGTGAAGTTTGGCATAACTTTTCATTTAAATGAAACAAGAGGTTGTTGTTTGATTTTATTTACTCCGTTTATCATTATAAATACATAAAAGGGGTTAGAGGAAAAATAAGTCCATATGTTAGGTCAAATTCATCTTCGTTCAGATAGTGCCTGAAAAAACGATTAAATTTATATAGCAAAGTGAAGTTTTGTTTAATTTTTCATTTAAAATAAATTAGAGGTTGTTGTTTAATCTAATTTACTCCATTTGTCACAATAAATACATAAAAGAGGTTCCAGGTCAAAATAAGTCCATTTGTTTGGTCAAATTCTTCTCCGTTCAGATAATGCCCTAACAAATGTTGAATTTAGATTGCGATGTGAAGTTTAGCTTAATTTTTTTGTTTGAATAAAAATAGAGGTTGATGTTTGAATTAATATAATTCATTTGTCTTAATAAGTAAGTAGAAATGGTTAGAGGTCAAAATAAGTTCATTTGTTTGGTCAAATTCTTATCCGTTTAGATAGTGCCCTAAAAAATGTTGAACGTCGATCACAAAATGAAGTTTGGCTTAATTTTTCATTTAAATGAAACTAGAGGTTTTTCTTTGACCTAATTTACTCCATTTGTCATTATAAAGATAAAAATAGGTTACAGTTCAAAATAAGTCCATTCGTTTGGTCAAATCCTTATCCGTTTAGATAGTGCCCTAAAAACGTTGAAATTAGATAGCAAAGTGAAGTTTGGTATCATTTTTCATTTAAATAAATTTAGAGGTTGTTGTTTCATCTAATTTACTCCATTTTTCATTATAAATACACAAAAGTGGTTAGGGGTCAAAACAAGTCGATTTATTTGGTAAAATCCTTTTCCGTTCAGATAGTACCTTAAAAAACGATAAATTTATATCTCAAAGTGAAGTCTGGCTTAAGTTTGTCACAATAAAACTCGAAGTTTGGCTTAAAATTTTTATTTATATGAAACTAGAAGTTGTTAGACCTAATTTACTCCATTTGTCACAATAAATACATAAAAGAGGTTAGAGTTCAAAATAAGTAAATTAGTTTGGTCAAATTCATCCCCGTTCTGATAGTTCCCTAAAAATTGTTTAAATTTGTATAGCAAAGTGAAGTTTAACTTAAACTTTCATTTAAATGTAACTAGAGGTTGTTGTTTGGTTTTGATACAGTCATTTTTTGCTCTCTGCTTCCGACTCGGTTCTTATTGACCTGTTGACATGCACAAGTAGCACACGTGAGCCACGGACCACCGTTGTGGTGGTCGATGACACTCTGATGCTAAAGTCAGACAGGGATATGAGGAAGGTTTAATGCTGTAATAGGGAGTTTGTAGCGTACCTTAGCTTACCAACCTCATGTCTTATTTATAGTGCAATGAGTTCTGGTTTAACTAGGCCATCGTAGGCGTAGTTTAGGGAGAAGATCTTCGTGGAGATCCCACTGGAGTCATGTTGCAGAAGGGAAGTTCCCTGTTAGCTCTGTGCTCCTAGATACGTGGAAAATAGTTCCCAATCCAAGAACAATCCGTAGAACGGAGTTTCCCTGTGTGGAAGATACTCTAGTGTTTGCTTCCTAGTTGGAGGCAGAGAGCAGCTGTGGTTGCCTAGCCTAAGCTGATCCTCGAGATACTTGCCTAAGGAGGGC
Organism: Berberis vulgaris; assembly: GCA_963556465.1. Taxonomy (NCBI): domain Eukaryota; kingdom Viridiplantae; phylum Streptophyta; class Magnoliopsida; order Ranunculales; family Berberidaceae; genus Berberis; species Berberis vulgaris. The sequence continues at coordinate 31,946,544 of OY747135.1, forward strand.
TTACGGGTATTGAAGATAGTTTTGAGACGTGTGGGCCTAGCGTGTTTTGAGAGTCCGGGTCCTCCTCGCGGACTGAAGTTGAGCGGCTTAGAACCGCTTGGGCTGGATAACAATTGGGCTGATGCTGGGGCCTATAGTTCTTCGAGGTCATCGTGACACGTGTAGGGCTCAGGGTGTGACCGCTTTTATGTATCATCAACTACTCTCCCTGAGTGAGTGGGGCATTAATTAATTCGGTCTATTGACTCTTTGAAAAGACAACTGTACCATCGTGATGGACTCGAAGCGTTTATCTTGAGCGGCGCATGACATTAATGGGTACGCGACTGCTCAAGGATGGAAAGTCCAATTTGCCTTTCCTATAAATAGTCACCATCTTGAGGAGGATTTCTTCATTGTTATTCGTGCTATCTTTTTGAACTGTAGTATTTATTCCATATTCTAATGGCCGACAACGTTAAATCTTTTTCTAAGAACCCGTTATCTCTTGCTTGTATCTATTTCTTTGAAGATAGTTTGGTCGATGAAAATGAGTTGATCAGGCTTCGTAGTTTGTACCGCCTCCTGGAAGATTTGCAAATTATTCTCGCGTTTGGAGTTTTTTGTCCGACTATGCCTCCTCATGGGTTCATAGGTTTGCACTGAAACATGTTCTAGTCCGGGCTATGGCTTCTAGCGCTAGATGACTTCTGGCATTTTTTTACTCATTTTCAAATGCCCCCTACTCAAATGGCACCGAGCGGGTTCAAGATACTGCTTGCAATTCTCCTGAGGGCTCATGACGCTAGCTTTTGCTTGTCTTCATTGGTGATTCATCAACTGAACGAGGCTTGGCTAGATTCCAAGGGTATCTATGTGTTTAAGTGTCCTCCTTGTCTGTGACAGGTGGCGGGTAGCGCCGAATTTTGGGGGAAGCAATGGTTCTTTGCTTCGGCGGATTCTGGTTACTTCAAGCTCGGGAGTCGTAGAGTGTTTCGATACTTCTAGTTTGATCTTTGTAAGTCTCTCGATCGTCAGGGTATCGTGTTTCTGTACGTCCCTTCTGTGATACTGGTTCTGACTTTTTTTATTTATTATTATTTTTTTTTGTTTTTGGGAGGTTCGTTATTCCGTCTCCCAACGAGCAAGAGAAGCGGATAAAAGAGGAGTTTCTCAAGCTTCCTTTGACTTCCGTTGATGAGGTCAAAATGCCTAGCAATGTTTCACACTACGGTCTTTTGCAGTGATCTTATGGTTCTCAACCCATGTCAGGTTCACCGGCTAAGGGGGTGGTTGCTCGCCGCCTGAGGAAAAGTGGTATGGCCTTGCCCAATTCTTTCGGGCTTGCCGAATTGGAGGCGAACGAACCTCCCGTTGTTGTCCCGAGGAAGAGGCAAACTACTGTTAGGGCGGCCTCTCCCCCTAGTATGTCACAGTCTGCACAAGTGACAACCTCGGGGGATCGCGACTTTTGGCTTGGCACTCTGACTCCCCCTGTTGACTTAGGGGGGGGGGGGGGAGGAGGTTGGAGCGCGTGTCGAGGTTTTGCATCATCGCGGTCTCAGAACGGCTGCTCAGGCCCCAGAGTTACATGGTCCCATTTCGTTGCATCCCGAAGCCCGTGGAAGGGTGGTTGCTTTGGAGAAGGCCTTCGTGGATCTGCAGACGTCATATTCGGACGCTTTTTATCGGGCAGACACTTTGGAAGGTAGGTTGCATGCTTTTGGCATTGTTTTCGACCACGAGGGCATGGAGGCCGAAAGGAAGCGAGCGGAGGCAGATTGGGCCATTGAAAGGAAAAGGCTGGAAATCGCAGTTGATGAGGGGCTTCGCTGCGCTTTGGAGGCTGAGCGGTTGGTTGTAGAGGAGCGTTCGCATTATGAAATCTTGTTAGTGGCGGTGGACTTCGACATGTCAGGCAGGATGTAATTACAAATACATAAAAGAGGTTAGAGGGCAAAATATGTCCATTTGTTTGGTCAAATTCTTTTCCGTTCAGATAGTGCCCTAAAAAGGTTTAAATTTATATAGCAAACTGAAGTTTGCATTAATTTTTCATTTAAATGAAATTATATGTTTTTGTTTGATGTAATTTACAAAATTTGTTGCAATAAATACATTAAAGAGGTTCAAGGTTAAAATAAGTCCATTTGTTTTGTCAAATTCATCTCCGTTCAGACATTGCCCTAAAAAACGTTTAATTTAGATCACGAAGTGAAGTTTGGCTTAATTTTTTTTTAATGAAACTAAAGGTTGTTGTCTAATTTAATTTACTCCATTTTTCATAACAAGTAGGTAGAAATGGTTAGAGGTCAAAATAAGTTCATTTTTTTGGTCAAATGTTTCTCGGTTCAGATATTGCCTTAAAAAAGTTGAACTTAGATAGCAATGTAAACTTTGGCTTAATTTTTTATTTAAATGAAACTTGAGGTTGTTGTTTGATCCAATTTACTTCATTTGACATTTTAAATACATAAAATAGATTAGTGTTCAAAATGCTTATATATGTTTGGTCAAATCCTTCTCCGTTCAGATAGTGCCTTAAAAAACATTGAAATTAGATAGCAAAGTGGAGTATGACTTAATTTTTCTTTTGAATGAAACTGTAGGTTTTTGTTTAGATCTAATTTACTCCATTTGTCACAATAAATACATAAAAGAGGTTCGAGGTCAAAATAAGTCCATTTGCTTGGTCAAATTCTTCTCTGTTCAGATAGTTCCCTAAAAAACTTGAATGTTGATCGGAAAGTGATGTTTGGCTTAGTTTTTCATTTCAATGGAACGGGGTTTTTGTTTGATCTAATTTACTCCATTTATCATTGTAAATACATAAAAGAGGTTAGAGGTCAAAATAAATCAATTTGTTTTGTCAAATCCTTTTAAGTTTAGATAGTGCCCAAAAAAACGTTGAAATTACATAGCAAAGTAAAACTTAGCTTAATTTTTCATTAGAATGAAAATAGAGGTTGTTGTTTGATCTAATTTAATTCATTTGTCTCAATAAATACATAAAAGAGGTTTGAGGTAAAAAAAAAAAAGTTCATTTCTTAGGTCAAATCCTTTTCCATTCAGATAGTACCCTAAAAAACGTTGAATTTGGATAACAAAGTGAAGTTTGGTTTAAGTTTTCATTAGGTTGTTGTTTGACCTAATTTACTACATTTGTCATAGTAAATATGTAGAAATGGTTGGAGGTCAAAATAAATCCATTTGTTTGGTCAAATCCATCTCTGTTAAGATAGTGTCCTATAAAACGTTGAATTTAGATAACAATGTGAAGCTTGGCTTAATTTCTCATTTAAATTAAACTAGAGGTTGTTTTCTAATCTAATTTACTCTATTTGTCATTATAAATACATAAAGGAGGTTAAAGGTCAAAATATTCCATTTGTTTGTTCAAACCAAATCGGTTCAGACAGTGCTTTAAAAAACGTTGAATTTATATCGCAAAGTGAAGTTTGGTTTAATTTTTTGCTTAAATGAAACTAGAGGTATTTGTTTCATCTAATTTACTCCATTTTTCACAATAAATACATAAAATAGGTTCAAGGTCAAAATAAATCAATTTTATTGGTCAAATCCTTTTCCGTTCAAATAGTGCCCTAAAACACTTGAATGTAGATCGCAAAGTGAAGTTTGGCTTAGTTTTTCATTTAAATGAAACTAGAGATTTTTTTTAATCTAAATTACCCCATTTTTCATTATAAATACATTAAATAGGTTAGAGGTCAAAATAAATCCATTTGTTTTGTCAAATCCGTTTCCGTTCAGATAGTGCCCAAAAAATGTTGAAATTAGATAGCAAAGTAAAGTTTGGCTCAATTTTTTCATTTGAATGAAACTAGAAGTTGTTGTTTGATCTAATTTACTCCATTTGTCAAATAAATACATAAAGGGGTTCGAGGTCAAAATAGTCCATTTGTTTGGTAAAATCTTTTTTCCGTTCAGATAGTACCCTAAAAACGTTGAATTTAGATAGTAAAGTGAAGTTTGACTTAATTTTTCATTTAAATGAAATTAGACATTTTTAGATCTAATTTACTCCATTTTTCATTAAAAATACTTAAATGAAGTTAGAGGTCAAAATAAGTGAATTAGTTTGGTCAAATTCATCTCCTTTCAGATAGTGCCAAAAAAACATTTAAATTTGTATAGCAAAGTGAAGTTTGGCTAAAATTTTCATTTAAATGAAACTAGAAGCCATTGTTTGATCTAATTTATTACATTTGTCATCATAAATACATAAAAGAGGTTATAGTTAAAAATAAGTCCATTTGTTTGGTCAAATTCATCTTTGTTCAGATAGTGCCCTAAAAAACGTTAAATTTATATCGCAAAGTGAAGTTTGGCTTAAGTTTTCATTTATACAAAACTATCCGTTGTTGTTTGATGTAAATTACTCCATTTGTCATAGTAAATTTTTAGAAATGGTTGGAGGTCAAAATAAGTCCATTTGTTTTGTCAAATCCTTCTCTATTAAGATAGTGCCCTATAAAACGTTGAATTTAAATCGCAAAGTGAAGTTTGGCTTAATTTTAATTTAAAATGAAACTAGTGGTTGTTTTACATAATTTATTCATTTGTCATTATAAATATGTATAAATTGTTAGAATTCAAAATAAGTCCATTTGTTCGGTCAAATCCTTCTTCGTTCATATAGTGCCCCAAAAAAAGTTGAGTTTAGATTGCAAAGTGAAATTCTGCTTAGTTTTTTATTTAAATGAAACTAGAGGTTCTTGTTTGATTTAATTTGCTCCATTTGTCATTACAAATGAATGTAAGAGGTAAGAGGTCAAAATAAGTCTATTTGTTTTTTCAAATCATCTCCGTTCAAATAGTGTTCTAAAAAATGTTGAATTTATATAGCAAAGTGAAGTTTGGCTTAATTTGTAATTTAAAAGAAACTAGAGGTTGTTCTTTCATCGAATTTACTCCATTTGTCATAATATATATTTAAAAGTGGTCATAAGTCAAAATAAGTCCATTTGTTTGGCAAAATTCTACTCGGTTCAGATAGTACCCTAATAAATGTTGAATTTTGATTACAAAGTGACGTATGGCTTAATTTAACCTTTAAATGAGGTTGTTGTTTGGTCTACTTTACTTCATTTGTCATTATAAATACATAAAAGAGGTTAGAGGTCAAAATAAGTCCATTTTTAGGTAAATTTTCATTTCCGTTCTGATAGTGCCCTAAAAAAAGTTAAAATTTATATAGCAAAGTGAAGTTTGGCTTAATTTTTATTTAAAATAAACTAGAGGTTGTTGTTTGATATAATTTACTCCATTTTCCACAATAAATACATTAAAGAGGTTAGAGGTCAAAATAAGTCCATTTGTTTGGTCAAATTCTTCCCCGTTCAGACAGTGCCTTAAAAAATGTTGAATTTTGATCGCGAAGTGAAGTTTGGCTTAATTTTTCATGTAAATGAAACTAGAGGTTTTGTTTGATTTGATTTACTCCATTTGTCATAATAAGTACGTAGAAATGGTTAGAGGTCAAAATAAGTTCATTTGTTTGGTCAAATCCTTTTCCGTTTAGAGAGAGCCTTAAAAGTTTTTGAATTTAGATAGCAATGTGAAGTTTGGCTTAATTTTTCATTTAAATGAGATTAGAAGTTGTTGTTTGATCCAATTTACTTCATTTGTCATTGTAAATACATAAAAGTGGTTAGTTGTCAAAATATGTCTCTTTGTTTGGTCAAATCCTTATCCCTTCAAATAGTGCCCTAAAAAACATTGAAATTAGATAGATTTGTGAAGTTTTTTGGCTTAATTATTCATTTGAATGAAACTAGAGGTTATTGTTAGATCTAATTTACTCTAATTATAAGTGAAGGATTTTGATTTCATTTTTCGAGGTAAAAATGGTTATTATTAGATCTAATTTTCTTGATTTCCCTATAAATACATAAAAGAGGTCCGAGGTCAAAATTTGTCCATTTGCTTGGTCAAATTCGTCTCCATTCAAATAGTGTCCTCAAAAACTTGAATGTAAATTGCAAAGTGAAGTTTGTATTAGTTTTTAATTTTAATGTAACTAGAGGTTTTTGTTTGATCTAATTTACTCCATTAGTCATTATAAATACATTAAAGAGGTTATACATAAAAATAATTATATTTGTTTAATCAAATTCTTCTTCCTTCAGATAGTGCCCTAAAAACATTGAATTCAGATCGCAAAGTGAAGTTTTGCATTATTTTTCATTTAAATGAAATTAGAGGTTCTTGTTTGATATAGTTTACTCCATTTTTCATTATAAATACATAAAAGAGGTTTGAGGTCAAAATAATTCCATTTGATTGTTCAAATTCTTCTCCATACAGACAGTGCCTTAAAAAACGTTGAATTTAAATAGCAAAGTGAAATTTGAGTTAATTTTTTATTTAAATTAAATCAGAGGTTGTTGTTTGAACTAATTTACTACATTTGTCATTAAAAATACATAAAAGAGGTTAGAAGTAAAAATAAGTCCATTTGTTTGTTCAAATACTTTTCCGTTTAGATAGTGCCCTAAAAAAATGAATTTAGATAGCAAAGTGAAGTTTGGCTTAATTCTTCATTAAATGAAATAAGAGGTCTTTGTTTGGTCTAATTTAATCACTTGTCACAATAAGTACATAGAAATGGTTATAGGTCCAAATAAGTCCATTTGTTTGTTCAAATTCTTCTCCGTTCAGATAATGCCGTGAAAATCGTTGAATTTAGATAGCAAAGTGAAGTTTGCCTTAATTTTTCATTTAAATGAAACTAGAGGTTTTTGTTTGATCTAATTTACTCCATTTTTCATAATAAATACCTAAAAGTGGTTAGTGGTCAAAATAAGTCAATTTGTTTTTTCAAATCATCTCCGTTAAAATAGTGCCCTTAAAAGGTTGAATTTAGATAGCAAATTAAATTTTGTCTTAATTTTAATTTAAATGAAACTAGAGGTTGTTGTTTGATATAATTTAATCCATTTTTCATAATAAATACGTAAGGAATAAGTAGTCAAAATAAGTCCATTTGTTTAGCCAAATTCTTCTCCGTTCCGATTGTGCCCTAAAAAACGTTGAATATAGATTGTAAAGTGAAGTTTGACATAAGTTTTCATTTAAAATGAAACTAGACGTTGTTGTTTGATCTAATTTACTCCATTTGTTATAATAATTACATTAAAGTGGTTAGTTGTCAAAATAACTCCAGTCGTTTTTTCAAATCATCTCTGTTAAAATAGTGCCCGAAAAAGGTTGAATTTAGATAGAAAATTGAAGTTTGGCTTAATTTTCATTTAAATGAAACTAGAGGTTTTTTGTCTGATCTAATTTACTCCATTTGTCACTATAAATACATGAAGGAGGTTAGAGGTTAAAATAAATCTGTTTTCTTGGTCAAATCCTTCTCAATTCAGATAGTGCCCTAAAAATCATTGAATTTAGATAGCAAAGTGAAGTTTGGCATAATTTTTCATTAAAATGAAATTAGAGGTTGTTGTTTGATCTAATTTACTAAATTTTTTTTTATTATAAATACATAAAAGAGGTTAAAGGTCAAAATAAGTCCATTTGTTTGTTCAAATTCTTTTCGGTTCAGATAGTGCCCTAAAAATGTTGAATTTTGATAGCAAAACAAAGTTTGGCTTAGTTTTTAATTTAAATGTGATTAGAGGTTTTTTGATTGATCTAATTTACTCCATTTGTCACAATAAGTACATAAAAGTGGTTTGATGTCAAAATAAGTCCCTTTGTTTGGTCTAATCAATCTCTGTTCATATAGTGCCCTAAAAACGTTGAATTTAGATATCAATGTGAAGTTTGACTTAATTTTTCATTTAAAAGAAACTAGATGTTTTTGTTTGATCTAATTTACTCAATTTGTCAAAATAAATACATAAAATTGGTTAGTTGTCAAAATAAGTCCATTTGTTTGGTCAAATTTTTTTTTCTATTTTAATTGTGTCCTAAAACGTTGAATTTATATTGCAAAGTGAAGTTTGGCATAATGTTTCACTTAAATGAAACTAGAGGTTATTTTTTCATCTACTTTACACTATTTGTCATTATAATTAAATAAAAAAAGGTTAGAGATTATAATAAGTCTATTTATTTGTTCAAATTCTTCTTCGTTCGGATAGTGCCCAAAAAAACATGAATTTAGATAAGAATGTGAAGTTTGGCCTAATTTTTCAATAAAAAAACTATAAGAGGTTGTCATTTGATCCAATTTACCCCATTTGTAGGTAAGAGGTCAAAATGAATCCATTTGTTTGGACAAATTCTTCTCCGTTCAGATAGTGCCCTATAAAATGTTGAATTTAGATAACATAGTGAAGTTTGGCTTAATTTTCCATTTCAATGAATTTAAAGGTTGTCATTTGATCTAATTTACTTCGTTTGTCTCAATAAGTAAACAAAATTTGTTAGAAGTTCAAATAAGTTCATTTGTTTGGTCAAATTCTTCTTCATTCAGATAGTGCTATAAAAAAATGTTGAATTAAGATTGCAAAGTGAAGTTTGGCATAATTTTTCATTTAAATGAAACTAGAGGTTCTTTTTTTTTATCTATTTTATTCCATTTGTCATTATAAATACATAAAAATGGTTAGAGATCAAAATAAGTCCATTTAATTTTTCAAATTTCTCTTCAATCAGGTAGTGCCCTAAAAAACGTTGAACTTAGATAGCAAAGAGAAGTTTGGCCTAATTTTTCATTCAAAAGAAACTAGAGGTAGTAATTTGATCTAATTTACTCCATTTATCATTATAAATACATGAAGGAGGTAAGAGGTCAAAATGAATCCATTTGTTTGGTCAAATCCTTCTCCATTCAGATAGTGCACAAAAAAACGTTGAATTTAGATAACATAGTGAAGTTTGGCTTAATTTTCCATTTAAATGAAATTAGAGGTTATCATTTTATCTAATTTACTTCATTTGTCACAATAAGTACATAAAAGTGGTCAGAGCTCAAAATAAATTCATTTGTTCGGTCAAATTCTTCTCCATTCAGACGGTGTCTTAAAAAACGTTGAATTTAGATCGCAAAGTGAAGTTATGCATAAATTTACGTTTACATGAAAGAGGTTCTTTTTTTTTTTATCTAGTTTACTCTATTTTTCATTATAAATACATAAAAAGGGTTAGAGATCAAAATAAGTCCATTTGTTTGTTCAAAGTTTTCTCTGTTCAGATAGTACCTTAAGAAACGTCGAATTTATATTGCAATGTGAAGTTTGGCTTAATTTTTCATTCAAAAGAAACTAGAGGTTTTTGTTTGATCTAATTTACTCCATTTGTCATTACAAATACATGAAAGAGGTAAGACGTCAAAATAAATCCATTTGTTTGGTCAAATCCTTCTCCGTTCAGATTGTGCCCTAAAAAAGTTGAATTTTAGATTGCAAAGTGAAGTTTAGCATAATTTTTCCTTTAAATGAAACTAGAGGTTCTTATTTGATCTAATTTACTCCATTTGTCATTATAAAGATATAAAAGAGGTAAGAGGTCAAAATAAGTCCATTTCTTTGGTCAAATCCTTCTCGGATAGTGCTCTAAAAAACGTTGAATTTAGATTGCAATGTGAAGTTTGGCTTAATTTTCATTCAAAATTAACTAGAGGTTGTTGTTTGATCGAAATTAATTCCATTTGTTTGGTCATATCCATATTTGTTCAGATTGTGCCCTTAAATACGTTAAATTTTGATCGTAAAGTGAAGTTTGGCTTAATTTTTCATTTAGATGAAATTAGAGGTTGTTATTTGATCAAATTTACTCCAATTATTTATTATAAATTCATAAAAGGGGTTAGAGGTCAAAATAAGTCTATTTGTTTGTTCAAATTCTTTTCCGTTCAGATAGTGCCGTAAAAAACATTGAATTTAGATAACAGAGTGAAGTTTGGCTTAGTTTTTCATTTAAATGAAATTAGAGTTTGTAGTTTGATCACATTTACTCCAATTTTTATTATAAATTCACAAAAGTTGTTAAAGGTCAAAATAAGTCTATTTATTTGTTCAAATTCTTTTCCGTTCAGATAGTGCCCTAAAAAACGTTGAATTTAGATAACAGAGTGAAGTTTGGCTTAATTTTTCATTTAAATGAAATTAGAAGATTTTTTTGATCTCATTTACTCAAATTTTTATTATAAATTAAAAAAAGAATTTATAGGTCAAAATAAGTATATTTGTTTGTTCAAATTCTTTTCCGTTCAGATATGCCCTGAAAAACGTTGAATTTAGATAACAGAGTGAAGTTTGGCTTAATTTTTCAATTAAATGAAATTGGAGTTTGTTGTTTGATCACATTTACTCCAATTGTCACAATAATTATGTAAACACAGTTAGAGGTCAAAATAAGTCCATTTCATCTGTCAAATCCTTTTCCATTCATATAGTGCTATAAAAAACGTTGAATTTAGATTGCAATCTGAAGTTTAACTTATTTTTCATTTAAAATGAAACTAGAGGTTGTTGTTTGACATAAAGTACTCATTTTTCATATAAATATGTATAAATGGTTAGAATTCAAAATAAGTTCATTTGTTTGGTCAAATCTTTTTCCGTTCAGATAATGCCCCAAAAAGTGTTGAATTTAGATTGCAAAGTTAAGTTTTGCTTAATTTTTTTATTTAAATGTAACAAGAGGTTCTTGTTTGATTTAATTTACTCCATTTGTCATTATACGTACATATTAGAATAATAGGTCAAAATAAGTCAATTTGTAGTTTCAAATCATCTCCGTTCAGATAGTGCCCTAAAAAACAATGAATTTAGATAGGAAAGTGAAATTTACATAATTTTTCATTTAAATGAAATTAGAGGTTCTTATTTGATCTAATTTACTCCATTTGTCATTATAAATACATAAAAGAGGTTAGAGGTGAAAATAAATCCATTTCTTTGGTCAAATCCTTTCTGTTCGGATAGTGCTCTCAAAAGCGTTAAATTTAGATTGCAATGTGAAATTTGGCTTAATTTTTTATTCAAAAGTAACTAGAGGTTGTTGTTTCATTGAATTTACTCCATTTGTAATTTTAAATACATGCATAAGGTTAGAGGTCAAATTAAGTCTATTTGTTTGGTCAAATCCTTATCCGTTCAGATAGTGTCCTAAAATACGTTTAATTTAGATCATAAAGTGAATTTTTGCTTAATTTTTCATTTAAATGAAATTAGAGGTTGTTATTTGATCTAATTTACTCAAATTTTTATTATAAATTTATAAAAGAGGTTAGAGGTCAAAATAAGTCTATTTATTGTTCAAATTCGTTCCATTCTGATAATGCCCTAAAAACGTTTAATTTAGATAATAGAGTGAAGTTTGGCTTAATTTTTATTTAAATGAAATTAGATTTTATTGTTTGATTTCATTTACTCCAATTTTTATTATAAATTCTTTTTTTATAGGTCAAAATAAGTCTATTTGTTTTTTCAAATTCTTTGCCATTCAGATATGCCCTAAAAAACGTTGAATTTAGATAACAGAGTAAAGTTTGACTTAATTTTTCATTTAAATGAAATTAGAGTTTGGTTTTTGATCTCATTTACTCCAATTATCACAATAATTTTGTAAACACAGTTAGAGGCAAAAATAAATCCATTTGATCTTTCAAATCCTTCTCCATTCAGATAATGTTCTAAAAAAACGTTGAATTTAGATTGCAAAGTGAAGTTTAACTTATTTTTCATTTAAATGAAACTAGAGGTTTTTGTTTGACATAATTTACTAATTTTTCATAATAAATATGTATAAATGGTTAAATTCAAAATAAGTTCATTTGTTTGGTCAAATCCTTTTCCGTTCAGATAGTGCCCCAAAAAACGTTGAATTTAAATCGCAAAGTTAAGTTCTGCTTAATTTTTTTATTTAAATGTAACAAGAGGTTTTTGTTTGATTTAATTTACTCCATTTGTCATTATAAGTATTTATTATTGATAAGAGGTCGAAATAAGTCTATTTGTAGTTTCAAATCATCTCCGTTCAGAAAGTTCCCTAAAAAACAATGAATTTAGAGAGGAAAGTGAAGTTTTACATAATTTTTCATTTAAATGAAACTAGAGGTTCTTATTTGATCGAATTTATAAATACATAGAAGAGGTTAGAGGTCATAATAAGTCCATTTCTTTGGTCAAATTCTTCTACGTTCAGATAGTGCCCTAAAAAACGTTGAATTTAGATCGCAACGTGAAGTTTGGCATAAATTTTCATTTAAATTAAACTAGAGGTTCTTAATTGATCTAGTTTACTCCATTTGTCATTATAAATATATAGAAAATGTTAGAGATGAAAATAAGTCCAATTGTTTGTTCAAATTCTTTTCCATTCAGATAGTACCTTGAAAAACGTTGAATTTATATTGCAAGGTGAAATTTGGCTTAATTATTCATTCAAAATAAACTAGAGGTTTTTGTTTTATCAAATTTACTCCATTTGTCGTTATAAATAAGTGAACGAGGTTAGATATAAAAATAAATCCATTTATTTGGCTAAATCCTTTTCCATAAGTACATAAAAATGTTTAATCTAATTTACCCCATTTGTCATTATAAATACATAAAAAGGTTATAGGTCAAAATCCTAAAAATGTTTAATTTAGATAGCAAACTGAAGTTACGCTTAGTTATTCATTGAAATTAAATTAGAGGTTTTTGTTTGATCTTATTTAATTAATTTGTCACAATAAGTACATAAAAGAGGTCAGAGGTTAAAATAAGTCCATTTGTTTGGTCAAATTTTTCTTCGTTTAGATAGTGCCCTAAAAACATTGAATTTAGATCATAAAGTGAAGTTTAGCTTAATTTTTCATAAAAATGAAACTACAGATTGTTGTTTTATCAAATGTATTCAATTTTTCATTATAAATATGTAGAAATGATTAGAATTCAAAAGAAGTCCACTTGTATGGTCAAATCCTTCTCCGTTCAGAAGTGCCCCAAAAAATGTTTAATTTAGATTGCAACATGAAGTTCTGCTTAGCTTTTTATTTAAACAAAACAAGAGGTTCTTCTTTGATCTAATTTGCTCCAATCCTCATTATAAATGGATGTAAGAGGTAAGAGGTCAAAATAATTCCAAAAGTTTTCAAATCATATCCTTCTAGATAGTGCCATAAAAATGTTGAATTTAGATAGCAACGTGAACTTTGGCTTAATTTTTCATTTAAATGAAAATAGAGGTTGTTGTTTCACCTAATTTACCCAATTTTTCATAATAAATACGCAAAAAGTTTAGAGGTCTAAATAAGTCCATTTGTTTAGTCAAATTCTTCTTCGTTCAGATAGTGCCCTAGAAAACGTTGAATTTAGATCGCAAAGTTATGTTTGGCTTAATTTATCATTTAATTGAAACTAGAGGTCGTTGTTATATCTAATTTACTTCATTTTTCATTACAAATACACAAAAGATGTTAGAGGTCAAAATAAGTCAATTTGTTTGTTCCAATTCTTCTCCGTTTAGATAGTGCTCTGAAAAACGTTTTATTTAGATAGCAAAGTGAAGTTTGGCTTAATTTTTCATTTAAATGAAACTGGAGGTTGTTATTTGATCTAATTGACTCCGTTTGTCTTAATAAATACAGAAAATTGGTTAGAGGTAAGTCAATTTCTTTGTTGAAATTCTTTTTTGATGAGATAGTGCCCTAAAACACGTTGAATTTAGATAGCAATGAAAAGTTTGGCTTAATTTTTCATTCAAAAGAAATGAGAGGTTGGTGTTTCATCTAATTAACTCCATTTGTCATAGTAAATACATAAAAGCGGTTATAGGTCAAAATGTCCTTTTGCTTTTACATATCATATCCATTTAGATAGTGCCCTAAAAAACTTTGAATTTAGATAACGAAGTGAAGTTTGAGTTAATTTTTCATTAAAATGAAATTAGATGTTTTTGTTTGATCTAATTTACTCAATTTGTCATAATAAGTAGATAAGAGTAGTTAGAGGTTAAAATAAATTCATTTGTTAGGTCAAATCTTTCTCCATTTAGATAGTGCACTAAAAAACGTTGAATTTAGATAGCTATGTCAAGTTTAACTTAATTATTCATTCAAAAGAAAGTAGAGGTTGTTGTCAGATCCAATTTACTCTCTTTGCTGTTATAAATACGTAAAAGAGGTTAGGTCAAAATAAGTCCATTTGTTTGTGCAAATGATTTTCCGTTAAGATAGTGCCCTAAAAACAATGAATTTAGATAGCAAAGTGAAGTTCAGCTTATTTTTTCACGTAAATGAATTTAGATAGCAAAGTGAAGTTCAGCTTACTCCATTTGTTGCAATAAGTACATAAAAGAGGTTAAATAAGTCCATTTGTTTGGTCAAATCCTTCTCTGTTCAGATAGTGCCCTAAAAAAAGTTGAATTTAGATCACAAATTGAAGTTTTGCTTAATTTTATATTTGAAATGAAACTTGAGGTTGTTGTTTGATCTAATTTACTCAATTTTTAAATACATAAAAGAGGTTAGAGATCAAAATTAGTCCATTTGTTTGTTCAAATTCTTCTCCATTCAAATAGTGCCTGGAAAAAGTTGAATTTTGATAGCAAGGTGAAGTTATGCTTAGTTTTTTATTTAAATGAAACTATAGGTTCTTGTTTGATATAATTTGTCCATTTGTCATTACAAATGGATATAAGAGTAAGAGGTCAAAATAAGTCCATTTGTTTTTTCAAATCATATCCGTTCAGATAGTGTTTTGGTCAGGGATGAGTTGACGAGACATCTACAAGAAGATGTACCTTGGTGCATGTTATTTGCAGATGATATAGTCTTAATTGATGAGACTAGTGAAGGTTTAGGTAAAAAATTAGATAGGTGGCAAAAGCCTTTAGATAGTAAGTGTTTTAGAATTAGTCGTTCGAAGACGGAGTATCTAGTGTGCAACTTTGGTTGTGAATCACGATGGAGTAATGCAATTGAGATCGAATGTGTGGAGGTCCCAAAATGTGAGACTTTTCGATATCTAGGATCTATAATTCAAAAGAATGGGGCTATTGGAGAAGATGTAGACCATAGGATTAAAGCTGGTTGGCTGAAATGGATAATGAAGTCAGGAGTATTATGTGATAGAAGGATGCCTGCAAGGCTAAAAGGGAAATGCTATAAGACAATTGTTCGATAGGCCATGCTATACGGTTAAGAATGTTGGGCTACTACGGGACAACATACGCATAGGATTGCAGTAGCAGAAATGCGTATGTTTAGGTGGATGTGCGGTAAAATCCGTAAGGATAAAATTAGGAATGAAAGAATTAGGAAACACTTAGGTGTAGCGCCCATAGAGGAAAAAAATTAGAGAAAGACGTTTAACATGGTTTGGTCACGTGCGAAGGAAACCAAGCACGACACCATTAGAAAATGTCTAGATTGGCAAGTTAATGGAGGGTGTAGACCAAGGGGACGATCGTTGAAAATTGGATGAAGGCGGTGATTGAACACATCATTGAGCTTGGGTTAGGCGATGATATGTGGAAAGACCACATTGCTTGGAAAACCAAAATCGATGTAGCTGACCCCGAAAATATCGGGAATGGGCGTTGATGATGATGATGATGATCCGCTCAGATAGTGCCATACAAAGTAAAGTTTTGCTTAATTTTTCATTTAAATGAAAGGTAAAAATAATTCCATTTGCTTGGTCAAATTCTTTTCCATTTAAATAGTGCCCTAAAAACGTTGAATTTCTATAGCAATGTGAAGTTTGGCTTAATTTTTAATTCAAAAGAAACTAGAGGTTGTTGTTTGATCGAATTTACTCCATTTGTCATTATAAATACATGAAGGAGTTTATAGGTCAAAATAAATTCGTTTGTATGGTCAAATCGAAGGAGTTTATAGGTCAAAATAAATTCGTTTGTATGTCAAATCCTTTTATGTTCAGATAGTGTCCTAAAAATGTTTAATTTAGATAGAAAACTGAAGTTAGGCTTAGTTATTCATTGAAATTAAATTAGAGGTTTTTGTTTGATCTGATTTACTTAATTTGTCACAATAAGTACATAAAAGAGGTTAGAAGCAAAAATAAGTCCATTTCTTTGTTCAGATTCTTTTTCATTCAGATAGTGCCCTAAATCGTGTTAAATTTAGATAGCAATGTTATGTTTGGGATTATTTTTCATTCAAAATAAACTAGAGGTTTTTGTTTGATGTAATTTACTCCATTTGTCTTTATAAATACATGAAAGAGATTAGAGGTCAAAATTACTTCATTTGTTTGGTCAAACCCTTCTCCGTTCAGATAGTGCCCTAAAACACGTGAATTTATATAACAAGGTAAAGTTCGGCTAAATTTCTCATTCAAAAGAAACTAGAGGTTTTTGTTTCATCTAATTTACACCATTTGTGATAATAAATACATAAAATAGGTTAGAGGTTAAAATAAGATCATTTTTTTTTTACAAATTATCTCCGTTCAGATAATGCCCTAAAAAACGTTGAATTTAGATAGCAAAATGAAGTTTGGGTTAATTTTTCATGAAAATGTAATTGAAGGTTTTTGTTTGATTGAATTTACTCAATTTGTCACCATAAGTAGATATAAGTGGCTAGAGGTCAAAATAAGTCCATTTGTTTTGTCAAATTCTTCTTCATTTAGATAGTGCCCTAAAAATGTTGAATGTAGATCGCAAAGCGAAGTTTAGCTTAATTTTTCATAAAATGAAACTAGCGGTTGTTGTTTTATCAAATGTATTCCATTTTTCATTATAAATATGTAGAAATGGCCAATGGCATGACAGCTCAACGGTTGGCCCTTGGCGGATGGTAAAACTTGGTCTTGGGTTCGAACCCAGCTTGCGGCATCTTTATCAGTTTATGGTGTGTTGACCAGTTCTGGTCTTTAATGGGTTCTGGGATCATATAAAAACCCTGCTCGCCTTCCAGAAAAAAAATGTAGAAATGATTAGAATTCAAAATAAGTCCATCTGTTTGGTCAAATCCTTCTTCGTTCAGAAGTGCCCAAAAAATGTTTAATTTAGTTTGCAACATGAAGTTCTCCTAAGTTTTTTTATTTAAATGAAACTAGAGGTTTTTGTTTGATCTAATTTGCTTCATTCCTCATTATAAATGGATATAAGAGGTAAGAGGTCAAAATAATTCCAAAACTTTTTCAAATCATATCCGTCTAGATAGTGCCATAAAAAACATTGAATTTAGATAGCAAAGTGAAGTTTGGCTTAATTTTTCAACTAAATGAAACTAGAGGTTGTTGGTTCATCTAATTTACCCCATTTTTCCTAATAAATACACAACAAAGGTTAGACGTCAAAATAAGTCCCTTTGTTTGTTAAAGTTCTTCTCCGTTCAGATAGTGCCCTGAAAAACGTTTTATTTAGATAGCAAAGTGAAGTTTGGCTTAATTATTCATTCAAATGAAACTAGAGGTTGTTGTTTGATATAATTTACTCCATTTGTCTTAATAAATACAATAAAGTGGTTAGAGGTAAGTCAATTTCTTTGTTGAAATTCTTTTTCGATCAGATAGTGCCCTAAAACACGTTGTTGAATTTAGATAGCAATTAAAAGTTTGGTTTAATTTTTCATACAAAAGAAATGAGAGTTTGTTGTTTCATATAATTAACTCCATTTGTCATAATAAATACATAAAAGAGGTTATAGGTCAAAATATGTCCATTTGTTTATTCATATCATTTTCGTTTAGATAGTGCCCTAAAAAACTTTGAATTTAGATAGCAAAGTGAAGTTTGAGTTAATTTTTCATTAAAATGAAATTAGATGTTGTTGTTTGATCTAATTTACATAATTTTTCACAAAAAGTAGATAAAAGTGGTTAGAGGTTAAAATAAATCAATTTGTTATGTCAAATCCTTCTCCATTCAGATAGTGCACTAAAAAACGTTGAATTTAGATAGCTATGTGAAGTTTGGCTTAATTTTTCATTCAAAAGAAAGTAGAGGTTGTCGTTAGATCCAATTTACTCCATTTGTTGTTATAAATACGTAAAAGAGGTTAGAGGTCAAAATAAGTCCATCTGTTTGTGCAAATGATTTTCCCTTAAGATTATGCCCTAAAAAAAGGAATTTAGATAGCAAAGAGAAGTTCAACTTATTTTTTAACTTAAATGAAATTAGAGGTTATTGTTTTATCTAATTTACTCCATTTTTTTCAATAAGTACATAAAAGTGGTTAGAGGTCAAAATAAGTCCATTTGTTTGGTCAAATCCTTCTCCGTTCAGATAGCGCCCTAAAAACGTTGAATTTAGATCGCAAAGTGAAGTTTGGCTTAATTTTTTATTGGAATTGTAACTAGAGGCTATTGTTTGATCTAATTTACTCCATTTTCAAATACATAAAAGAGGTTAGAGATCAAAATTAGTCCATTTGTTTCTTCAGATTCTTCTCCATTCAGATAGTGCTCGGAAAAACGTTGAATTTTGATAGCAAGGTGAAGTTCTTCTTAGTTTCTTATTTAAATGAAACTATAGGTTCTTGTTTGATCTAATTTGTCCATTTTTCATTTAAAATGCATATAAGAGGCAAATCATATCCGTTCAGATAGTGCCTTAAAAACGTTGAATTTAGATAGCAAAGTGAAGTTTTGCTTAATTTTTCATTTTATAGAAACTTGAGGTTGTTGTTTCATCTTATTTACTCCATTTGTCATAATAAATATTAAAAAGAGGGTATAGGTAAAAAAAAATTCCATTTGTTTGGTCAAATTCTTCTCCATTCAAATAATTCCCTAAAAAATGTTGAATTTATATAGCAATGTGAAGTTTATCTTAATTTTTAATTCAAAAGAAACTAGATGTTGTTGTTTTATCTTATTTACTCCATTTTCATTATAAAATACATGAAGGAGGATAGAGGTCAAAACAAATCCGTTTGTATGGTCAAATCCTTCTCTGTTCAGATAGTGTCCTAAAAACGTTAAATTTAGATAGCAAACTAAAGTTAGGCTTAGTTATTCATTGAAATGAAATTAGAGGTTTTTGTTTGATCTTATTTACTTAATTGGTCACAATAAGTACATAAAAGTTGTTAGAGGATAAAATATGTCCATTTCTTTGTTCAAATAAAATCGCGTTGAATTTTGACTGCAATGTGAAGTTTGGCTTAATTATTCATTCAAAAAAAAACTAGAAGTTGTTGTTTGATCTAATTTACTCGATTTGTCATTATAAATACATGAAGGAGGTTAGAGGTCAAAATTAATTCATTTGTTTGCTCAAATCTTTCTTCATTCAGATAGTGCCCTAAAACACGTTGAATTTAGATAGGAATGTGAAGTTTGGCTTAATTTTTCATTCAAAAAAAAACTAGAGGTTGTTGTTTCATCTAATTTACTCCGTTTGTCATAATAAAAACATAAAAGCGGTTAGAGGTTATAATAAGAGCATTTGTTCTTTCAAATCATCTCCGTTCAGTTAGTGCCCTAAAAAACGTTGAATTTAGATAGCAAAATTAAGTTCGGGTTAATTCTTCATTAAAATGAAATTGGAGGTTTTTGTTTAATCGAATTTACTCAATTTGTCACAAGAGATAGATATAATTGGTTAGAGGTCAAAATAAGTCCATTTGTTTGGTCAAATTCTTTTTTTTTCAGATAGTGCCCTAAAAACGTTGAATTTAGATCGCAAAGTGAAGTTTAGCTTAAGTTTTCATAAAAATGAAACTAGAGGTTGTTGTTTTATCAAATGTATTCCATTTCTCATTACAAATGGATATAAGAGGTAAGAGGTCAAAATAATTTAAAATTGTTTTCAAATCATATCGGTCCAGATAGTGCCATAAAAAACGTTGAATTTAGATAGCAAAGTAAATTTTCACTTAATTTTTCATTTAAATGAAACTAGAGGTTTTGGTTTCATCTAATTTACTCCATTTTTCATAATAAATGCACAAAAGAGGTTAGAGGTTAAAATAAGTCCATTTGTTTGGTCAAATTCTTCTCCGTTTAGATAGTTCCCTAAAAAACATTAAATTTAGATCGGAAAGTGATGTTTGGCTTAATTTATCATTTAATTGAAACTAGAGTTCATTTTTATATCTAATTTACTTCATTTGTCATTATAAATGCACAACAAAGGTTAGAGGTCAAAATAAGTCCATTTGTTTGTTAAAGTTCTTCTTCGTTCAGATAATGCCCTGTAAAACGTTTTATTTAGATAGAAAAGTAAAGTTTGGCTTAATTTATCATTTAAATGAAACTAGAAGTTGTTGTATGATCTAATTTACTCCATTTGTCTTAATAAATACAGAAACATGGTTAGAGGTAAGTCAATTTCTTTGTTGAAATTCTTTTTCGACCAGATACTGCCCTAAAACACGTTTAATTTAGATAGCAATGAGAAGTTTGGCTTAATTTTTCATTCAAAAGAAATTAGAGGTAGTTGTTTCATCTAATTAACTCCATTTGTCATAATAAATACATAAAAGAAGTTATAGGTCAAAATTTGTCCATTTGTTGTTTTATATCATCTCTGTTCAGATAGTGCCCTAAAAAACATTGAATTTAGATACCAAAGTGAAGTTTGAGTTAATTTTTCATTAAAATGAAATTAGAGGTTGTTGTTTTATCAAATTTACTCCATTTGTTGCAATAAGTACATAAAAGTGGTTAGAGGTCAAAATAAGTCCATTTGTTTGATCAAATCCTTCTCCGTTCATATAGTTCCTTAAAAACGTTGAATTTTGATCACAAAATGAAGTTTGGCTTAATTTTTCATTTGAATTGAAACTATAGGTTGTTGTTTGATCTAATTTACTCCTTTTTTTAATAAATAAACGAAGTTAGAGAGCAAAATTAGTCCATTTGTTTTTTCGAATTCTTCTCCGTTCAGATAGTGCCCGGAAAAACGTTGAATTTTGATAGAAAGGTGAAGTTTTGTTTAGTTTTTTATTTAAATGTAAATATAGGTTCTTTTTTTATTTAGTTTTTCCATTTGTCATTTCAAATTCATATAAGAGGTAAGAGGTCAAAATAAGTCCATTTGTTTTTTCAAATCATATTCGTTCAGATAGTGCCATAAAAAACGTTGAATTTAGATAACAAAGTGAAGTTTTGTTTAATTTTTCATTTAAAAGAAACTAGAGATTGTTGCTTCACTTGTTTTACTCCATTTGTCATAATAAATATTAAAAAGAGGGTAGAGATCAAAATAATTCCATTTGTTTGGTCAAATTCTTCTCCATTCAAATAGTGCCCTAAAAAATGTTGAATTTATATAGCAAAGTGATGTTTATCTTAATTTTTAATTCAAAAAACTAGAGATTGTTGTTTGATCTAATTTACTCCATTTGTCATTATAAATACATGAAGGCGGCTAGAGGTCAAAATAAATCCGTTTGTATGGTCAAATCCTTCTCTATTCAGATAGTGCCCTAAAAATGTTTAATTTAGATAGCAAACTGAAGTTAGGCTTAGTTATTCATTGAAATGAAATTAGAGGTTGTTTTTTTTATTAATTTACTTAATTTGTCACAATAAGTACATAAAAGTTGTTAGAGGACAAAATAAGTCCATTTCTTTGTTCAAATTCTTTTTCGTTCAGATAATGCCCTAAATCACGTTGAATTTAGATAGCAATGTAAAGTTTGGCTTAATTTTTCATTCAAAAGAAACTAGAGGTTGTTGTTTGATCTAATTTACTCCTTTTGTCATTATAAATACATGAAAGAGGTTAGAGGTTAAAATTAATTCATTTGTTTGGTTAAATCCTTCCCCGTTCAGATAGTGTCCTAAGACACGTTGAATTTAGATAGCAATGTGAATTTTGGCTTAATTTTTCATTCAAAAAAAAACTAGAGGTTGTTGTTTCATCAAGTATACTCCGTTTGTCATAATCTATATTACAATTCAAAGTGGTGTTTTATTGTTCATTGCTGACTGGGACAAAGTCAAATCGAAAAAATTAGAGATAAAAAATGGTTAGGATTAAAAGTTTGGAAATGTATTGAATTTGAGGGTTGAGATTCATTTCTCATGATGGTATATTTGTAAATATAAAACATGTAGAAGGGCAATAATGAAAAACTTTTGAAAAAAGTTGGTGGAATGTACATGTGGCGGAGAGAGAAAATATTGTGTTTTGTTTTTAGCAAAATGAAAACTATCATAACTATCTACATCGTTATCAGATTTTGGTAAAGTTAATATCATTGAAGTGCATTTTTTTAAGATCTTTCCAACAAAATCAATAATCAACACGAGCACTAAAATTTTAAAAATATATATTTTATAAATAAAAACATATAAAGTATTTCACGATTTTAATATTTTTCAAAGCAATGAGACGGGGCAATCATACCAAAAAAAATGAGTTAGACATCTTAAAGCACATTTAAACAAAAACTCAAAACTTCATATTTTGGTGAATTCAAAAATTTGGGGGAGAACTCATTCTTGGCGTTTAAATTTTTTCCCTAACTGATTCAAATTTAACTGAGTCTAACTCTAAAATTTATAATATATATATTTACCTTAAAATAAGCTTACACTTCAATACTAATTCAGAGCCAAAATGAGGATGGTGAAAGAGATGTTTATTACAAAATATTTAGCAAAAATAAAATTATATGGAGTGCCAATGGCACGGGGCATACTCTAGTCTATCATACAATTCAGATATGTGTTTTATCATTCACTGCTGACTGGGACAAAGTCAAATCATAAGCATTGGAGATAAAAGATAGTTAGGATTGAAAGTTGGAAAATGTATTGAATTTGGGGTTGAGATTCATTTTGTATGATGACATATTGGTAAATATAAAACATGTAAAAAGGCAAAAATAATGAAAATTTTTTGAAAAAAGTTGGTGGAATGTACATGTGGCAGAGAGAGAAAATATTGTGTTTTATTTTTAGCAAAATGAAAATTATCATAACTATCTACATCGTTTTCAGAATTTTGAAAACTTAGTATCGTTGAAATACATTTTTGAAGATCTTTCCAACAAAATCAATAATCAATACAAGCACTAAAATTTTTAAAATATATATTTTATAATTATAAAATATATAATATATTTCACGTCTTTAATAGTTTTCAAAGCAATGAGACAGTCCAATCATACCAGAAAAAAATGAGTCAGACATCTTAATGCACATTTAAACAAAAGCCCTAAACTTCATGTTTTGGAGAATTCAAAGATTTGGGGAGAATTGATTCTCGGCGTTTAAATTTTCCCCTCAAGTATTCAAATTTAAATGAGTTTAACCCTAAAAATTTATAATATATATTTTTAGCTTAGAATAGGTTTACATTTCAATACTGATTGAGAGCGAAAATATACATAAAAGAGGTTAGAGTTTATAATAAGATCATTTTTAATTTCAAATCATCTCCGTTCAGATAGTGCCCTAAAAACGTTGAATTTAGATAGCAAAATGAATTTGGGTTAATTTTTCATTAAAATTAAATTGGAGGTTTTTGTTTGATCGAATTTACTCAAATTGTCACAATAAGTAAATATAAGTGGTTAGAGGTCAAAATAAGTTCATTGTTTTGGTTAAATTCTTATTCGTTCAGATTGTGCCCTAAAAACGTTGAATTTAGTTCGCAAAGTGAAGTTTAGCTTAATTTTTCATAAAAATGAAACTAGAGGTTGTTGTTTTATCAAATGTATACCATTTTTCATTATAAATATGTAGAAATGATTAGAATTCAAAATAAGTCCATTTGTTTGGTCATATCCTTCTCCGTTCAGAGGTGCCCCGAAAAATGTTTAATTTAGATTGCAACATAAAGTTTTACTTAGTTTTTTACTTAAACGAAACCAGAGGTTCTTGCTTGATCTCATTTGCTGCATTTGTAATTATAAATGGATATAAGAGGTAAGAGATCAAAATAAATCCAAATTATTTTCAAACCATATCCGTCCAGATAGTGCCATAAAAAAGTTGAATTTAGATAGAAAAGTGAAGTTTGGCTTAACTTTTCATTTAAATGAAACTAGAGGTTGTTGTTTCATCTAATTTACTCCATTTTTCATAATAAATACACAAAATAGGTTAGAGGTAAAAAAAATTCCATTTGTTTGGTCAAAATCTTCTCCGTTCAGATAGTGCCCTGAAAAACGTTGAAGTTAGATAGCACAGTGAAGTTCGGCTTTATTTTTAATTTAAACGAACTAGAGGTGGTTGTTTGATCTAATTTACTCCATTTGTCATAATAAATACAGAAAATGTCTTAGAGGTAAGTCCATTTGTTTTGTCAAATTCTTCTCTATTCTTATAATGCCCAAAAATCATTGAATTTAGATCGCAAAGTGAAGTTTGACATTATTTTTCATTTAAATGAAATTACTAGAGGTTCTTCTTTGATCTAATTTACTCAATTTGTTATTATAAATACATAAAAAAAAGGTTAGAGGTCAAATAAGTCCATTTGTTTGTTCAAATTCTTCTTCGATCAGATATTGCCCTAAAAACGTTGAATTTATATAGCAATGTGAATTTTTGCTTAATTTTTCATTCTTAAGAAATCGAAGGTTTTTGTTTGATTTAATTTAATTCATTAGTCATTAAAATTCATGAAGCAGGTTTGAAGTCAAATAAATCCATTTGTATGGTCATAGCCTTCTCTGTTAAGATACTTCGCTAAAAAAACGTTTAATTTACATAGCAAACTAAAGTTTGGCTTAGTTTTTTCATTTAAATAAAATTAGAGTTGTTGTTTGATCTAATTTACTTTATTTGTCACAATAAGTACATAAAAAAGGTTAGAGGTCAAAATAAGTCCATATCTTTGTTCAAATTCTTTTCCGTTCAGATAGTGCCCTTAAACACGTTGAATTTAGATAGCAATGTGAAGTTTGGCTTCATTTTTCATTCAAAAGAAATGAGAGGTTGTTGTTTCATCTAATTTACTCCATTTGTAATAATAAATACATAAAAGAGGTTATAGATTAAAATATGTCCATTTGTATTTTCATCTCATCTCCGTTCAGATAGTACCCTAAAAAAACATTGAATTTAGATAGCAAAGTGAAGTTTAGGTTAATTTTTCATTAAAATTAAATTAGATGTTTTTAGTTGATCTAATTTACTCAATTTGACACATTAAGTAGATAAAAGTCGTTAGAGGTTAAAATAAATTCATTTGTTTTGTCAAATCCTTCTCCGTTCAGATAGTTGACTAAAAATTGTTGAATTTGGATAACTATGTGAAGTTTGGCTTAATTTTTCATTCAAAAGAAACTAGAGGTTGTTGTTAGATCCAATTTACTCCATTTGTCATTATAAATACATAAAAGAGGTTAGAGGTCAAAATAATTCCATTTGTTTGTTCAAATGATTTTTCGTTAAGATAGTGCCCTAAAAAAGATTGAATCTAGATTGCAAAGTAAAGTTTGGTTTAATTTTTCATTTAATTAAATGAAATTAGACGTTGTTTTATCTAATTACTTCATTTGTCACAAAAAGTACATAAAAGTGGTTAGATGTCAAAATAAGTCCATTTGTTTGGTCAAATCCTTCGCCGTTCTAATAGTGCCCTAAAAAACATTGAATTTATATAGTAATGTTAAGTTAAGCTTAATTTTTCATTGAAAAGAAACTAGAGGTTGTTGTTTTATCTAATTTACTCCCAAGCCAACTGTAAAAAAAACCCTGTCACATCCCTTTTCATGGAATTGTTTCAAAAATATTAATGCAGAAAGATAGGGCATCCCCCGCTATAAGCGATGCGCTGCACCTACGCTCGGGTGTAGTGATAAATGAGCAAGGCGCGCTGCAGTGGAGCTCGGCTGTCGTGTTAAATAGGCAAGGGTTCTCGCACCATTCCGGACAGGGGCGGGTAAAGAAGCTAGTCCAGGTTAGAGCTAGAGATAAAATGATTAGATTAGCCTCTTGGAACATAGGAACCTTGATGGGTAAGTCAATAGAATTAGTGGATGCCCTGCGTAGGAGGAAGGTAAACATAGTTTGTCTCCAAGAGACAAAGTGGAAGGGGAAAAAGGCTAAAGATTCAGGAGGAAGGTTCAAACTCTTCTATTCTGGTTAAAATGAAACTAGGAACGGGGTGGGAATAGTGGTAGATAAAATTTTTAAGGATGCAATACTCGACGTTAGGAGGTTTGGGGATAGAATCATAAGTATTAAATTAGCTTTAGACCTAGAGATAGTTCATGTTATTAGTGCGTATGCACCCCAAGTGGGTTTAGACGAGGAGACTAATAAAGGTTTTTGGGACTCTTTAGAGGAGTTAGTTCTTGGGATTTCCTCTTTCGATAGGGTTTTCCTAGGCGGGGATTTGAATGGCCATGTTGGTAACGATAAAGTTGGGTATGAGAGGGTACATAGAGGTCAAGGCTTTGGGGATCAAAACACTATGGGGATTTCCATTCTAAATTTTGTTTTAGCTAAGGATTTTGGGATCGTGAATACTTTTTATAAGAAGAGGGAAAATCGCTTGGTAACCTTTGCGAGTGGGCGCAATAGAAGTCAAATTGATTATTTTCTTGTTAGGAGACACGATTAGGTAGGTATAAAAATTGTAAGGTTATACCAGGGGAGTGTCTGACAAACCAACATAGGCTGTTAGTTCTCAATTTTTGTCTTAAGAGTAGGTGTCGTATCGCTAAAGAACATGTTAGATCAAGAATTAAGTGGTGGATCTTACAAGGAGATGTGTGCCAAAAAATTAGAAAGAAGATTTTGGGTGGCAGAGGGTTGGGAGAATCTAGAACCAAAGGATATGACTAGTAGCGCGAATCTTTTTGAACATTTGGCAAACCGAATAAAAAGATGTGTGAAGGAAGAGTTAGGAAAAGCCAAAAGAGGAGGTGTATATGATAAGGAGACATGGTGGTGGAACGCTGATGTGTAACAAACCATTGCAGAAAAGAAAAGATGTTTTAAGGAGTGGCAAAAAGATAGATGCCTAGAGTCTTATGAGCTTTATAAGCAAGCTAAGAAATTGAGTAGTAAAGCAGTAGGGGAAGCTAAGAAGAGAGCATATGATGATCTGTATAATAGGCTAGGTACAAAGAAAGGGGAGAAAGATATTTTCAAGATAGCTAAAGCTAGAGAACGAAAATCTAGGGACTTGAGTCACGTTAAGTGTGTTAAGCATGAGGATGGAAGAGTTTTAATGCAGGATAAAACTATTTTAGATAGATGAAAGGATTACTTTCGGAACCTACTCAATGAAACACATGTAGGGGAGTTAAACTTAGAGGGGTATGTTTCACAGGAAGGGAGACATCGCGTGTTCTATCGCAGAGTTAGTGCCACAGAAGTGAGAGAAGCTTTAAAAAGAATGAAGACAGGGAAGGCAGTTGAACCGGATGATATACCAATTAAAGCGTGGAAATGTCTGGGAGAAGTTGGGATCAATGGCTAACTAAGCTCTTTAATAGGATTTTGGAAACTAGAAAAATGCAAAATTCGTGGAGGCATAGCAATGTGGTACCAATTTATAAGAACAAATGGGATATTCAAAATTGCTCGAACTATAAAGGGATAAAGCTTATGAGTCATATGAAGAAACTTTGGGAGAGGGTTATAGAACGGAGGCTTAGGAGTTTAACCACGGTTTCGGAGAATCAATTTGGATTTATGCCGGGTAGGTCTACTACGGAGGCCATCTTCCTGCTTAGGAAAATTATATAAAAATATCGAGAGGAATGTAAGAGTTTGCATATGGTTTTTATTGATTTGGAGAAAGCTTACGATAGGGTCCCCAGGGGGTTAATTTTGTGGGTGCTATAAAGGAAGAAAGTGTTTCGATGTTATGTCAATATCATTAAGAATATGTATGAAGAGGCTATAACAAGTGTTCGCTCAGTGGGTGGAATGTCCAGTGAATTTCCAGTGTCAGTAGGACCACATCAAGGGTCGGCCTTAAGTCCGTATCTCTTTGCTTTGGTCATGGATGAGTTGATGAGACATCTACAAGAAGATGTACCTTGGTGCATGTTATTTGCAGATGATATTGTCTTAATTTATGAGACTAGTGAAGGTTTAGGTCAGAAATTAGATAGGTGGCGGGAGGCTTTAGAAAGTAAGGGTTTTAGAATTAGTTGCTCGAAGACGGAGTATCTAGTGTGCAACTTTGGTTGTGAATCACGAGGGAGGAGTAATGCAATTGAGATCGGAAGTGTGGAGGTCCTAGAGTGTGAGACTTTTCGATATCTACGATCTATAATTCAAAAGAATGGGGCTATTGGAGAAGATGTAGACCATAGGATTAAAACTGGTTTGCTGAAATGGAGAATGACGTCAGGAGTATTATGCGATAGAAGGATGCCTGCTAGGCTAAAAGGGAAATGCTATAAGACAATTGTTCGACCAGAAATGCTATATGATTCAGAATGTTGGGCTACTACGGGACAACATACACATAGGATGGCAGTAGCAGAAATGCGTATGTTAAGGTGGATGTGTGGTAAAATCCATAAGGATAAAATTAGGAATGAAAGAATTAGGAGACATTTAGGTGTAGCACCCATAGAGGACAAAATTAGAGAAAGGCGTTTAACTTGGTTTGGTCACGTGCGGAGGAGACCAAGCACGGTGCCAATTAGAAAATGTCTAGATTGGAAAGTTAATGGAAGGTGTAGACAGAGGGGACCGTTGAAAACTTGGATGAAGGCGGTGAATGAAGACATCATTGAGCTTGGATTAGGCAAGGATATGTGGGAAGACCACATTACTTGGAGAACCAAAATCCATGTAGCCGACCCCAAAAATATTGGGAATAGGCTTTGATGATGATGATGATGATGATGATGATGATCCTTATAAATACATGAAGGAGGTTAGAGGTCAAAATAAATCCATTTGTATGGTCAAATCCTTCTCTGTTCAGATAGTACCCTAAAAAACGTTTAATTTAGATAGCAAACGGAAGTTAGACTTAGTTTTTCATTGAAATGAAATTAGAGGTTGTTGTTTGATCTTACTTACTTTATTTGTCACAATAATTACATAAAAGCGGTTACAGGTCAAAATAAGTCCATTTCTTTGGTCAAATCCTTCTCTGTTCAGATAGTGCCTAAAACACGTTGAATTTAGACAACAATGTAAAGTTTGGCTTATTTTTTCATTCAAAAGAAACTGGTGGTTGTTGTTTCAACAAATTTACTCCATTTGTCATAATAAACTTGTGGTTTTGTTTCTTTGGTCAAATCCTTTTCCATTCAGATAGTGCCCCAAAAAATGTTTAATTTAGATTGCAAAGTAAAGTTCTGCTTAGTTTTTTTATTTACTAGAGGTTTTCGTTTGATCTAATTTGATCCATTTGTCATTATAAATGCATATAAGAGGGAAAAGTTCAAAATAAGTCCATTTGTATTTTCAAATCATATCCGTTCAGATAGTGCCCTAAAGATTGTTGAATTTAGTTATCAAAGTGAAGTTTGGCTTAAGTTATCATTTAAAAGAAAATAAAGGTTGTTGTTTGATCTAATTTACTCTATTTTTTCACTATAAATACATAAAAAAAAGGTTAGAGGTCAAAATAAGTCTATTTGTTTGTTCAAATTCTTCTCCATTTAGATAGTGTCCTGAATAAGTTGAACTTAGGTAGCAAAGTAAAGTTATGCTTAATTTTTCATTTAAAAGAAACTAGAGGTTGTTGCTTGACCTAATTTACTCCATTTCTGATAATAAAAACATCGAGAAGAGCTTAGATGTCAAAATAAGTCCATTTGTTTGATCAAATTCTTCTCCATTTAGATAATGCCCTAAATAACGTTGAATTTAGATCACAAAGTAAACTTTTGCGTAATTTTTCATTTTAAATGAATTTAGAGGTTCTTGATTGATATAATTAACTACATTTAACATTATAAATACATAAAAATGGTTAGAGGTCAAATAAGTCCAATTGTTTGCTCAAATTCTTCTTTGTTTAGATAATGCCCTAAAAATTGTTGAATTTAGATGGCAAAGTGAAGTTTGGTTTAATTTTACATTTAAATGAAACTAGAGGTTTTTGTTTGATCTACAGTACTCCATTTTTCATTATAAAAATGTAAAAATGGTAATAGCCCAAAATAAGGCTATGTTTTGGTCAAATTCTTTTTCGTTAAGATAGTGCCCTAAAAACGTTGAATTTAGATAGTAAAGTGAAGTTTAGCTTAATTTTTCATTGAAAACAAACTAGTGATTGTTATTTCATCTAATTTATTCCATTTTTCAAAATAAAAACATCTAAGAGGTTAGATGTCAAAAAAATTCCATTTGTTTTGTCAAATTCTTCTCCATTTAGATAATGCGCTAAATAACGTTGAATTTAGATCACAAAGTAAAGTTTGGCATAATTTTTCATTTAAATGAATTCAGAGGTTCTTGTTTGTTCTAATTTACTACATTTATCATTATAAATACATAAAAAGAGGTTAGAGGTCAAATAAGTCCAATTGTTTTCTCATATTCTTCTTCGTTTAGATAATGCCCTAAAAATCGGTGAATTTAGATGGCAAAGTGAAGTTTGGTTAAATTTTACATTTAAATGAAACTAGAGGTTTGTGTTTGATTTACTTTACTCCATTTTTCATTATAAATATGTAAAAATGGTAATAGCCCAAAATAAGGCCATTGTTTTGGTCAAATTCTTCTTCGTTCAGATAGTCCACTAAAAATGTTGAATTTAGATAGTAAAGTGAAGTTTAGATGCATTTTTCATTTAAAAGAAACTAGTGATTGTTTTTTCATCTAATTTACACCATTGGTTATAATAAAAACATCTAAGAGGTTAGATGTCAAAATAAGTCCAATTGTATTGTCAAATTCTTCTCTGTTTAGATAATGCCCTAAATAATGTTGAATTTAGATCACAAAGTAATGCTTGGCGTATGTTTTCATTTAAATGAATCTATAAGTTTTTTTTTATATCTAATTTACTAAATTTATCATTATAAATACATAAAAAAAAAGTTAGAGGTCAAATAAGTCCATTTGTTTGCTCAAATTCTTCTTCGTTTAGATAATGCCCTAAAAATCGTTGAATTTAGATGACAAAGTTAAGTTTGGTTTAATTTTACATTTAAATGAAACTAGAGGTTTTTGTTTGATCTAATTTACTCCATTAGTCATTATAAATATGTAAAAATGGTAATAGCCCAAAATAAGGCCATTTGTTTGGTCAAATACTTTTTCGTTCAGATAGTGTCCTTAAAACGTTGAATTTAGATAGTAAAGTGAAGTTTAGCTTTATTTTTCATTGAAATGAAACTAGTGATTGTAGTTTCATCTAATTTACTCCATTTTTTATAATAAAAACATCGAATAGGTTAGATGTCAAAATAAGTCCATTTGCTTTGTAAAATTCTTATCCGTTTAGATAATTCCCTAAATAACGTTGAATTTAGATCACAAAGTAAAGTTTGACGTAATTTTTCATTTAAATGAATTTAGAGGGTCTTGTTTTTTCTAATTTATTACATTTATCATTATAAATACATAAAAAAATGTTAGAGGTGAAATAAGTCCATTTGATTGCTCATATTCTTCTTCGTTTTGATAATGCCTTAAAAATCGTTGAATTTAGATGACAAAGTGAAGTTTGGTTAAATTTTATATTTAAATGAAACTAGTGGTTTTTGTTTTATTTACTTTACTCCATTTGTCATTATAAATATGTAAAAATGGTAATAACCCAAAATAAGGTCATTGTTTTGTCAAATTCTTCTTCGTTCAGATAGTCCCCTAAAAACGTTGAATTTAGATAGTAAAGTGAAGTTTAGCTGAATTTTTCATTTAAAAGAAACTAGTAATTGTTGTTTCATCTAATTTACCCCTTTGGACATAATAAAAAAATCAAAGTGGTTATATGTCAAAATAAGTTCATTTGTTTTGTCAAATTCTTCTCCATTTAGATAATGCTTTAAATAACGTTGAATTTAGATCACAAAGTAAATTTTGGCGTAATTTTTCATTTAAATGAATTTAGAGGTTATTGTTTGATCTAATATACTACATTTATTTTTATAAATACATAAAAAAAAAGTTAGAGGTCAAATAAGTCCATTTGTTTGCCCAAATTCTTCTTCGTTTAGACAATGCCCTAAAAGTAGTTGAATTTAAATGGCAAAGTTAAGTTTGGTTTAATTTTACATTTAAATGAAACTAGAGGTTTTTGTTTTATCTAATTTACTCCATTTGTCATGATAAATATGTCAAAAATAGTAATAGCCCAAAATAAGGCCAGTTTTTTGGTCAAAATCGTTGTCGTTCAGATAGTGCCCTAAAAACGTTGAATTTAGATAGTAAAGTGAAGTTTAGCTTAATTTTTCATTGAATATATACTAGTAATTGTAGTTTCATATAAATTTTCCATTTTTCATAATAAAAACATTGAAGAGGTTAGATGTCAAAATAAGTCCATTTGCTTTATCAAATTCTTCTCCGTTTAGATAATGCCCTAAATGACGTTGAATTAAGATCACAATGTAAAGTTCGGCTTAATTTTTCATTTAAATGAATTTAGAGGTACTTGGTTGTTCTAATTTACTAAATTTATCATTATAAATACATAAAAAAAGTTACAGGTCAAAATAAGTCCATTTGTTTGCTCAAATTCTTCTTTGTTTAGATAATGCCCTAAAAATCGTTGAATTAAGATGTTAAAGTGGAGTTTGGTTAAATTTACATTTAAATGAAACTAGAGGTTTGTGTTTGATTTAATTTACTGCATTTTTCATTATAAAAATGTAAAAATGGTAATAGCCCAAAATAAGCAATTTTGTTTGTCAAATTCTTTTTCGATCAGATAGTCCCCTAAATACGTTTAATTTAGATAGTAAAGTGAAGTTTAGCTGATTTTTCATTTAAAAGAAACTAGTGATTGTTGTTTTTATCTAATTTACCCCATTGGTCATAATAAAAACATCAAAGAGGATAGATGTCAAAATAAGTCCATTTGTTTTGTCAAATTTTTCTTAGTTTAGATAATGCCCTAAATAACGTTTAAATTAGATCACAAAGTAAAGTTTGGCGTAATTTTTCATTTAAATGTATTTATATTTTCCTGTTTGATATAATTTTCTACATTTATAATTATAAATACATAAAAAAAGGTTGAGGTTAAATAAGTTCACTTGTTTGCTCAAATTCTACTTCGTTAAGATAATGCCCTAAAAATCGTTGAATTTAGATGGCAAATTAAGTTTGGTTAAATTGTACATTTAAATGAAACTAGAGGTTTGTGTTTGATTTACTTTACTCCATTTGTCATTATAATTATGTAAAAATGGTAATAGCCCAAAATAAGGCTACTTTATTTATCAAATTCTTTTTCGTTCAGATAGTCCCCTAAAAACGTTGAATTTAGATAGTAAAGTGAAGTTTAGTTGTATTTTTCATTTAAAAGAAACTAGTGATTTTTGTTTTAACTAATTTACCCCGTTGGTCATAATAAAAACATCAAAGAGGTTATATGTAAAAATAAGTCCATTTCTTTTGTCAATATCTTCTCCGTTTAGATAATGCCCTAAATAACGTTGAATTTAGATCACCAAGTAAAGTTTTGCGTAATTTTTCATATAAATGAATTTAGAGGTTATTGTTTGATCTAATTTACAACATTTATAATTATAAATAGATAAAAAAAGGTTAGAGGTCAAATAAGTCCATTTGTTTGCTCAAATTCTTCTTTGTTTTGATAATGCCCTAAAAATCGTTGAATTTAGATGGCAAAGTGAAGTTTGGTTAAATTTTACATTTAAATGAAACTAGAGGTTTGTGTTTGATTTAATTTACTCCATTTGTCATTATGAATATGTAAAAATGGTAATAGCCCAAAATAAGGCCATTGTTTTGGTCAAATTCTTCTTTGTTCAGATAGTCCCTTAAAACGTTTAATTTAGATTGTAAAGTGAAGTTTAGCTGTATTTTTCATTTAAAGGAAACTAGTTATTGTTATTTTATCTAATTTACCCCATTGGTCATAATAAAAACATCAAAGAGGTTATATGTCAAAATAAGTCCATTTCTTTTGTCAAGTTCTTCTCCGTTTAGATAATGCCCTAAATAACGTAGAATTTAGATCACAAAGTAAAGTTTGGCGTAATATTTCATTTAAATGAATTTAGAGGTTCTTGGTTGATCTAATTTAGTAAATTTATAATTATAAATACATAAAAAAGGTTAGAGATCAAATAAGTCCCTTTGTTTTCTCAAATTCCTCTTCGTTTAGATAATGCCCTAAGAATCGTTGAATTTAGATGGCAAAGTGAAGTTTGGTTAAATTTTACATTTAAATGAAACTAGAAGTTTTTGTTTTATTTACTTTACTCCATTTTTCATTATAAATATGTAAAAATGGTAATAGCCCAAAATAAGGCTATTTTTGTTTGTCAAATTCTTCTTCGTTCAGATAGTGTCTTAAAAACGTTGAATTTAGATAGTAAAGTGAAGTTTAGCTGAATTTTTCATTTAAAAGAAATTAGTGATTGTTGTTTTATCTAATTTACCCCATTGGTCATAATAAAAACATCAAATAGGTTAGATTTCAAAATAAGTCCATTTCTTTTGTCAAATTCTTCTCCGTTTAGATAATGCTCTAAATAACGTTGAATTTAGATCACAAAGTAAAGTTTGGTGTAATTTTTCAGTTAAATGAATTTAGAGGTTCTTGTTTTATCTAATTTAGTACATTTATAATTATAAATACATAAAAAAAGGTTAGAGGTCAAATAAGTCCATTTGTTTGCTCAAATTCTTCTTCGTTTAGATAATGCCCTAAAAATCGTTGAATTTAGATGGCAAAGTGGAGTTTGGTTAAATTTTACATTTAAAGGAAACTAGAGGTTTGTGTTTTATTTACTTTATTCCATTTGTCATTATAATTATGTAAAAATGGTAATAGCCCAAAATAAGGCTATTTGTTTTGTCAAATTCTTCTCCGTTCAGATAGTCCCTTAAAAACATTGAATTTAGATAGTATAGTGAAATTTAGATGTATTTTTCATTTAAAATAAACTAGTGATTGTTGTTTCATCTAATTTACTTCATTTGTCGAAATAAATACATAAAAGAGGTTAGAGGATAAAATAAGACCATTTGTTTGTTCAAATCATCTTCGTTCAGATAGTGCCCTAAAAAACGTTTAATTTAGATAGTAAAATGAAGTTTGGGTTAATTATTCATTAAAATAAAATTAGAGGTTGTTGTTTGATCTAAATTACTAAATTTGTTATAATAAGTAGATAAAATTGGTTATAGGTTAAAAAAATGTCCATTTGATTGGTCAAATCCCTCTTCGTTCAGATAGTGCCCTATAAAGCATCGAATTTATATCGCAAAGTGAAGTTTGGCTTAATTTTACATTTAAATGAAACTAAAGGTTTTTGTTTCATCTAATTTACTCCACTTGTCATTATAAATTCATAAAAGAGGTTAACTGACAATATAAGTCCATTTGTTTTAGTTAAATTTATATATGTTTTGATAGTGCCATAAAAACGTTGAATTTGGATGGCAAAGTGAAGTTTGGCTTAATTTTCATTTAAATGAAACTAGAGGTTGTTGTTTGATCTAATTTACTCCATTTTTCATTATAAATATATAAAACAGGTTAGAGGTAAAAATAAGTCTATTTGTTTGGTCAAATTCTTATTCGTTCAGATAGTGCCCTAAAAATCGTTGAATTTAGATGGCTAAGTGAAGTTTGGTTTAATTTTGTATTTAAATAAAATTAGAGGTTTTTGTTAGATATTTTACTTCATTTTTCACAATAAGTAAATAAAAGAGGTTAGAGTTCAAAATAAGTTCATTTCTTTGTTCTGATTCTTTTCCGTTCAGATAATGCCCTAAAACACGTTGAATTTAAATAACAATGTGAAGTTTGGCTTAATTTTTCATTCAAAAGAAACTAGTTGTTGTTGTTTCATCTAAGTTACTCCATTTTTCATAATAAATACATATAAGAGGTTAGAGGATAAAATAAGTCCATTTGTTTTTTCAAAAAATCTCCGTTCAGATAGTGCCCTAAAAATGACGAATTTAGATAGTAAAATGAAGTTTGGGTTAATTTTTCATTAAAATAAAATTAGAGGTTTTTGTTAGTTCAAATTTAATAAATTTTGTTATATTAAGTTGATAAAAGTGGTTAGAGTTTAAAATAAGTCTATTTGTTTGGTCAAATCTTTCTCCGTTCAGATAGTGCCCTAAAAAATGTTGAATTTATATCGTAAAGTGAAGTTTGGCTTAATTTTTCATTTAAAATGAAACTAGAGGTTGTCGTTTCGTCAAATGACTCCATTTAACATTATTAATTTGTAGAAATGGTCAGAATTCAAAATAAGTCCATTTTTTTGGTAAAATTTATCTTCGTTCAAAAGTGCCCCAAAAATGTTTAATTTTGATTGCAAAGTCGAGTTCTGCTTAGTTTTTTATTTAAATGAAACTAGAGGTTCTTGTAAAATATTATATGCTCCATTTGTCATTATAAATTCATATAAGAGGTAAGAGGTCAAAATAAGTCCATTTATCTTTTCTTATCATGTCCGTTCAGATAGTGCCCTAAAAAACGTTGAAGTAAGATAGCAAAGTGAAGTTTGGCTTAATTTTTCATTTAAGTGAAACAAGAGGTTGTTGTTTAATCTAATTTATTTCATTTGTTAAAATAAATGCATCAAAGTGGTTAGATAGAAAAATAAGTCCATTTGTTTTGTCAAATTCTTCTCCGTATAGATAATGCCATAAAAAATTTTGAATTTAGATCGCAAAGTGAAGTTCAACATAATTTTTCAATTAAATGAAACTAGAGGTTATTGTTTGATCTAGTTTACTTCATTTGTCATTATAAATACATAAAAAAATGTTTGAGGTCAAATAAGTCCATTTGTTTGATCAAATTCTTAATCGTTCGGATAGTGCCTAAAAAAGCGTTGAATTTATATAGCAATGTGAAGTTTGGCTTAATTTTTCATTCAAATGAAACTAGAGGTTGTTTTTTTTATCCAATTTACTCCATTTTTCATAATAAATAAATAAAATATTTTAGAGGTCAAAATAAGTCCATTTGTTTGGTCGAATTCTTTTTCGTTCAGATAGTGCCCTAAAAAACGTTGAATCTAGTTAACAAAGTGAAGTTACACTTATTTTTTCATTAAATTAAACTAGAAGTTGTTTTTTCATTTGATTTACTCCATTTGTCATTATAAATACATAAAAGAGATTAGAGGTCAAAATAAGTCCATTTGTTTGGTCAAATTTATCTATGTTCAAATAGTGCTTTAAAAAATGTTGAATTTGGATCGCTAAGTCAAGTTTGGCTTAATTTTTAATTTAAATGAAACTAGAGGTTGTTATTTAATTTAATTTACTTTATTTGTGATAATAAATATGTAAAATGTTTAAAGGTCAAAATAATTACTTTTGTCTGGTCGAATTGTTATCCGTTCAGATAGTGCCCTAAAAAACGTTGAATTTAGATAGCAATGTGAAGTTGGACTTAATTTTCATTTAAATGAAACTAAAGTTTTTTGTTTGATCAAATTTACTCCAATTGTCATTATAAATATATAAAAGAGGTTTGAGGTCAAAATAAGTCCATTTGTATGGTCAAATTCTTATTCGTTTAGATAGTGCCCTAAAAATGTTTAATTTTGATAGTAAAGTGTAGTTTTGCTTAATTTTTCATTTAAATTAAACTAGAGGTTTTTGTTTCATCTAATTTACTCCATTTGTAATAATCAATACATAAAATAGAACTGAGGTAAAAAATAAGTCCATTTACTTTGTCAAATCCTTCTCCCTTTAGAAAGTGTCGTAAAAAACGTTGAATTTAGATAGCAATGTGAAGTTTGGCTTAATTTTTTCATTTAAATGAAGATAAAGGTTGGTTTTTTTTATCTAATTTACTACTATTTTCATTATAAATATATAAAATAGAATAGAAGACAATAAAAGTACATTTGTTTGGTTAAATGTCGTTCAGACAGTGCCTTAAAAAACGTTGAATTTAGATGGCAAAGTGAAGTTTGGCTAAATTTTCATTTAAATGAAACTAGAGGTTTTTGCTTGTTCTAATTTACTCCATTTGTCATTATAAATATATAAAAAATGTTAGAGGTAAAAAAAAGTCCATTTGTTTGGTCAAATTCTTCTTCGTTTAGATAGTGCCCTAAAAATCGTTGAATTTAGATGGCAAAGTGAAGTTTGGTTTAATTTTAAATTTAAATGAAAATATAGGTTCCTTTTTTTTTTATCTACTTTACTCCATTTGTCATTATAAATATGTAAAAGGGTTATAGCCCAAAATATGGCCATTTTTGGTCAAATTCTTCCCCGTTCAGATAGTGCAATAAAAATGTTGAATTTAGATAGTAAAGTGAAGTTTGGATTAATTTTTCATTTAAATGAAACTAGTGGTTGTTGTTTCATCTAATTTACTCCATTTGTCATAATAAATACATAAAAGGGGTTAGAGGCAAAAATAAGACCATTTGTTTTTTCAAATCATCTCCATTCAGATAGTGCCCTAAAAAACATTGAATTTAGATAGTAAAATGAAGTTTGGGTTAATTTTTCATTAATATGAAATTAAAGGTTTTTGTTAGATTTAATTTATTCAATTTTTTATAATATGTAGATAAAAGTGGTTAGAGGTTAAAATAAGTTCATTAGATTGGTCAAATCCTTCTCCGTTCAGATAGTGCCCTAAAAAGCATTGAATTTATATTGTAACGTGAGGTTTGGCTTAATTTTACATTAAAGTGAAACTTGACATTTTTGTTTGATCTAATTTACTCCATTTGTCATTATAAATTCATAAAAGGGGTTAAAGGAGAATATAAGTCCATTTTTTTAGTTTAATTTATCTCCGTTCAGATAGTGCCCTAAAAACGTTGAATTTTGATGGCAAAGTGAAGTTTGGCTTAATTTTCATTTAAATGAAACTAGAGGTAGTTGTTTGATCTAATTTACTCCATTTTTCATAAAAATACATAAAAGTGGTTAGAGGTCAAAATAAGTCCATTCGTTTGGTCAATGTCTTCTTTGTTCAGATTATGCCCTAAAAATGTTGAATTTAGATCACAAAGTGAAGTTTTTCATAATTTTTCAGTTAAATTAAACTAGAGGTTCTTGTTTGATCTAATTTACTCAATTTGTCATTATAAATACATGAAAATTTTTAGAGGTCAAATAAGTCCATTTGTATGATCAAATTCTTCTACGTTCAAATAGAGCTCTAAAAAACGTTGAATTTGGATCGCTAAGTGAAGTTTGGCTTAATTTTTTATTTAAATAAAACTAGAGGTTGTTATATTATTTAATTTACTCCATTTGTGATAATAAATATGTAAAATATTTATAGGTCAAAATAAAGATATTTGTTTGGTCGAATCGTTCTTCGTTCAGATTGTGCCCTAAAAAACGTTGAATTTAGATAGCAATGTGAAGTTTAACTTAATTTTCATTTAAATGAAACCAGAGGTTTTTTTATGATATAATTTACTCCAATTGTCATTATTAATATCTAAAATAGGTTTGAGGTCAAAATAAGCCCATTTGTGTGGTCAAATTCTTGTTTGTTCAGATAGTGCCCTGAAAACGATGAATTTAGATTGTAAAGTGATGATTTGATTGATTTTTCATTTAAATTAAACTAGTGGTTTTTGTTTCATCTAATTTACTCCATTTGTCATAATAAATACATAAAATAGAACAGTGGTAAAAAATAAGTCCATTTACTTGGTCAAATCCTTCTCCATTCAGATAGTGCCCTAAAAAACGTTGAATTTAGATAGCAATGTGAAGTTTGGCTTAGTTTTTCAGTTAATTGAATATAGATGTTGTTGTTTGATCTAATTTACTCCATTCTTCAATATAAATACCAAAAAGATGTTAGAGTACAATATAAGTCCATTTGTTTGGTTAAATTTATCCGCGTTCTGATAGTGCCCTAAAAAGCGTTGATGTTAGATGGCAAAGTTAAGTTTGGCTAAATTTTCATTTAAATGAAACTAGAGGTTTTTGTTTGATTTTTTTACACCATTTGTCATTATAAATATGTAAAAATGGTTATAGACCAAAATATGGCCATTTGTTTGGTCAAATTCTTTTCCGTTCAGGTAGTGCCCTAAAAAAGTTGAATTTAGATAGTAAAGCGAAGTTTGGCATAGGTTTTCATTAAAATGAAACTGGTGGTTGTTGTTTAATCTAATTTACACCATTTTTCATAATAAATACATTAAAGAGGTTAGAGGCTAAAATAAGACCAGTGCATTTGTTTGGTAAACTGAAGTAAAATGAAACTAGTAAAATGAAGTTCGGGTTAATTTTTCATTAAATTAAAATTAGAGGGTTTTGTTTGATCTAATTTACTCAATTTGTTATAATAAGTATTGGTTATAGGTTAAAATAAGTGCATTTGTTTGGTCAAATCCTTCTTCGTTCAGATAGTGCCCTAAAAAACATTGAATTTATATCACAAAGTGAAGTTTGACTTAATTTTACATTTAAAGGAAACTAGAAGTTGTTGTTTGATCTAATTCACTCTATTTGTCATTATAAATTCATAAAAGAGGTTAAATGACAATATAAGTTCATTTGTTTAGTTAAATTTATCAATATTCAGATAGTGCCTTAAAAAAGTTGAATTTAGATGGCAAAGGTAAGTTTTGCTTAATTTTTATTTAAATGAAACTAAAGGTTTTTTTTATCTAATTTACTCCATTTGTCAATATAAATATATAAAAGAGGTTAGAGGTAAAAATAAGTCCATTTTTTTTGGTCAAATTCTTCTTCGTTCAGATAGTGCGCTAAAAATCATTGAATTTATATGGCAGAGTGAAGTTTGGTTTAATTTTACATTTAAATGAAATTATAGGTAATTGTTTGATCTTATTTACATCATTTGTCATAATAAGTACATAAAATAGGTTACAATTCAAAATTAGTGCATCATCGTTCATATTCTTTTTCGCTCAGATAGTGCCGTAAAACATGTGGAATTTAGATAGCAGTGTCAAGTTTGGCTTAATTTTTCATTCAAAAGAAACTAGTGGTTT
Organism: Berberis vulgaris; assembly: GCA_963556465.1. Classification (NCBI taxonomy): domain Eukaryota; kingdom Viridiplantae; phylum Streptophyta; class Magnoliopsida; order Ranunculales; family Berberidaceae; genus Berberis; species Berberis vulgaris. Next base: position 31,987,420 of record OY747135.1, read on the forward strand.
TTGTTTCATCTAATTTACTCCATTTGTCATAATAAATACATAAAAGAGGCTAGAGGCTAAAATAATTCCATTTGTATTTTCAAATCATCTCTGTTCGGATAGTGCCCTGAAAAACGTTGAATTTAGATAGTAAAATGAAGTTTGGGTTAATTTTTCATTAAAATAAAATTAGAGGTTGTTGTTTGTTTTAATTTTCTCAATTTTTTATATTAAGTTGTTAAAAGTGGTTAGAGGTTAAAATAAGTTCATTGGTTTGGTCAAATCCTTCCCCTGTTCAGATAGTGCCCAAAAAAACATTGAATTTATATTGCAAAGTGAAGTTTGGCTTAATATTTCATTTAAAATGAAACTAGAGGTTGTTGTTTCATCAAATATACTCCATTTTCATTATTAATTTGTAGAAATTGTCAGAATTCAAAATAAATGAATTTTTTGGTCAAATTCTTCTTCGTTCAAAAGTGCCCCAAAAAACAGTTAATATTAGATTGCAAAGTGAAGTTTTGCTTATTTTTTTATTTAAATTAAACTAGAGGTTCTTGTTTTATCTTATTTTCTCTATTTGTTATTATAAATCCATATAAGAGGTAAGAGGTCAAAATAAGTCAATTCTTTTTTCAAATCATATTCGTTCAGATAGTGCCCTAAAAACGTTGAATTTAGACAGCAAAATGAAGTTTGGCTTAACTTATCATTTAAATGAAACTAGAGGTTGATGTTTGATCTAATTTACTCCATTTTTTTTTATTATAAATACATAAAATAGGTTAGAGGTTAAAATAAGTCCATTTGTTTGGTCAAATTCTTCTCCGTTCAGATAATGCCCTAAAAATGTGGGATTTAGATCGCGAAGTGAAGTTTTGCATAATTTTCAAATTAAATGAAACTAGAGGTTATTGTTTGATCTAATTTACTCCATTTGTCATTATAAATACATAAAAAAGGTTAGAGGTCAAATAAGTCCATTTGTTTGATCAAATTCTTCTTCGTTCAGATAGTACCCTAAAAAACGTTGAATTTATATAGCAATGTGAAGTTTGGTTTAATTTTTCATTCAAATGAAACTAGAGGTTTTTTTTTTTCATCTAATTTACTCCATTTGTAATAATAAATACATAAAATATTTTAGAGGTCAAAATTAGTCCATTTGCTTGGTCAAATCCTTCTCCATTCAGATAGTGCGCTAAAAAACATTGAATTTAGATAGTAATGTGAAGTTACACTTATTTTTTCATTTGATTTACTCCATTTGTCATTATAAATACATAAAGAGATTAGAGGTCAAAATAAGTCCATTTGTTGGGTCAAATTCTTCTACGTTCAAATAGTGCCTTAAAAAACGTGGAACTTGAATAACTAAATGAAGTTTGGCTTAATTTTTAATTTAAATGAAACTAGAAGTTGTTCTTTAATATAATTTACTCAATTTGTGATAATAAATATGTAAAATATTTATACGTCAAAATAAGGACATTTGTTTGGTCGAATCGTTCTCCGTTCAAATAGTGCCCTAAAAACGTTCAATTTAGATAGCAATGTGAATTTTGACTTAATTTTCATTTAACTGAAACTAGAGGTTTTTGTTTGATCTAATTTAATCCAATTGTCATTAAAAATATATAAAAAAAAGTTTGAGTTCAAAATAAGTCCATTTGTGTGGTCAAATTCTTCTCCGTTCAGGTAGTCCTCTAAAAACTTTGAAAATAGATACTAAAGTGAAGTTTGGTTTAATTTTTCATTTAAATGAAACTAGAGGTTGTTGTTTAATCTAATTTACTCCATTTTTCATATTAAATACATAAAATAGCACAAAGGTAAAAATAAGTCCATTTACTTTGTCAAATCCTTCTCCCTTCACATAGTGCCCTAAAAACGTTGAATTTAGACAACAAAGTGAAGTTTGGCTTAACTTATCATTTAAATGAAACTAGAGGTTGTTATTTGATCTAATTTCCTCAATTTGTCATTATAAATACATAAAAGAGGTTAGAGGTCAAAATAAGTCCATTTGTTTGGTCAAATTCTTTTCCGTTTAGATCACTACAAAAAAACGTATTCTAAAACAACACTTTCAAGGCGGCATTTTTAGAAAAGCATCGCCGCTTCATAACATTACAGGTGCTTACAACCAAAACGCCGCTTAGTTAAACAACATAACGGCACTATGGAAGAACGCGGTTAGAACCTTACGCAATAACGGCGTTTCTGTTAGGAAGTGCCTGTAAAGAACAAAAAAATACCCACGACCACTTCCTGTGAATGAATATAAAATCGAGTTATATAAAAACGTTGTATTAGAGGTAAATTACTTATAACCCACCAGCCTCCTTCCCGATTCGCTCTCATCTCTTCTCTCTCTTCTATTCTCTCCTTCCCGAAACGGCTTCTTCAATTTCCTCAATTTGGCTTCTTCAAACGGCTTGAACAACCTCTTCCTCTCCGTTGAAAAGCCTGGCTTCTTCAATTTCGACTACAACGTCCCTCGAAAGGTACTTTTAACTCTCTATTTGGTCCCAAATTTCCAAAATTAGGGTTGTTAATTAATTAAACTTGTCTGTGTTAATCAATCTTTTCTCAAAAATCTGAAGATCTGATAGATATTGTCGAACAGACAGTACCTCTTGATGGTTCTTTAGAATCAAAACAATTGATTTCTACAAACACCCTTGAATTTCTAAGAAATCAAGATTACAAGTATATCCATATCGGTTTGATTCAAGTTGGAATCAAACCTCTTACAAGATCTGGCCTTGACACCTGTGCCTTAATCGCTCTTCGCGACTGTAGACACAATAGGTTTCATGATTCTCTGCTTGGAATTGCATAATCCACCCTGGCCATGGGTCCGGTCTATTTCGACTGTTACCCCAATTTCTCAGTGTCTCTTAAGGATCCAAACGTCCTTGACACACTGACCCTCAATATTCAGACCTCTGGTTTCGACATGTTACCAGGATCTAAGCCTCTTGCTCTCATCTAGAAAATCACCTACAAAGCAATCAAGACTCAATCGAGTCCAAAAGCTTTGATGTAGTCTGAAAAGGGATATACAATCCTGTTTCAGGCAAACAAAGACAAAACCAGAGTTTTTGTCCCAAAGACAACTCAGTGGAATCAAATTACCCTTCCATTATCTTGGCAGGTTCAATCAACTCCTAGAAGGCCTCCTCCTAGTTTGCTCAGTCAAGTTATGACTCTAGAAGATGGAACAGTTGAATTACAGTTTTCTGAAACTAGAAAAACTAGATTACAGCCTCAAGATTTCCAATCAGGACGTAGATCTGAATCATCCTTCAGAACTGCTCCTACTCAAATCTCTACTACACCACCACCTGAGGATATTCCTCATCTTGATCTGGCTAATTTAAGGAATCATCCTTACTGTCCCCAGATCCCGCAACCAATTTTCAATCCTCCATCAGAACACCTTTCCGATAGATCTCCCACTCGATCAGAGATGGCCGATCCCGCTCAAATTAATACAATTTCAACAAACTTTGTTTTAGATAAACAAAAAGTAAGAACTGAATTTTCTATGGATTACAATTCTAACAAACGTGCAACATTATATTCCCAAACTACTTCTGATGAAAAACTTAGTTTAGGAAAGATGTTTTATCAATTCTGTGAAGATATCAAAGATCATATGCCATTTTTAGAATGGTATGAATCCATTTATCTTTCACAATTGAATGTTGTCAAGAATGCTTCTAAACATTGGCATCTGAAAAACAATACCATTGTTGAATCAGCCTTACCACCTTTAGAAGAAATTCATATACACGCCCAAGGACAAACTGTCATAGCCTCTCCTTTAAAGAATTCAACTTCTATTTCTGATTCTTCAGGAATTTCAAAGATCATTGAGCAGAATAATTATACCAATATTTTGCTTAAGGAACTTGGTCAACAAATGACTTCTTCTCCTGAAATAGACAATAAAAGTTCAAGTTCTACAAATAAAAATGTTAACAAACCAATTACGTTTTTCCAACCTTCTACAATTGAACAAAATGCCATTTCTTCTCCTCCACATATCATGGAAGAGATTAATCGAAGACTTGCATCTTTGAGTATTCAAACTTCACCTGTCTTCGGACAATTAAAGGGATGGTGGGACCATTACCTTTCCAATTTTGAACAACATCGCATTTTCAATGCTGTCAAAATTGATCTTTCTGGCAATCCTATTAAAAATGAACAAACTGGTGAAAACATTCCTGACATTGTCAGTACTTTGATTTTCTCCATTTTAAAACATTTTATAGGTAATCCTTCCAAATTTCAAAACAAATCTCGTGATCTCCTTATGATCATTAGATGCAAAACCTTAAGTCATTTCAGATTTTACAAAGATGTTTTCCTAAAGAAAGTTATGCAGCAAAATGAGGCTAACAATCCTTTCTGGAAAAGGAAATTTCTTTCAGGATTACCTCCTGTTTTCGCAGATATTGTTAGCGATAACAAAACATTTCTGGTTCTAATGAACTTGGATCTTTTTGTCAACAGTATGGTTTTGAACCCTTAGCAAATCATGTCCCTAAGTCCTCCAAACAAAAGTATAGGTCCAATCCGGCCCGATACTTTAAGTCCAAAAAGAAATATGGCCCAAAACAAATTAAGTAATACAATAACTATTACAAAATGCCAATTAAGCACGGCACGCACAAGACTACCCATTTTTCAAAACACAAAGGCCCAATTGTTCAAAAACCCATTTGTTTCAAATGTGGTAAGCCGGGTCATTATGCAAAGATATGTAGAACAGCCCAAAGAATTCATGAGCTTGACGCTGATGAAAACATTAAGCAAATATTCACTACAATTCTCCTCAATTCTGAGTCTGAATCTAACCCATCTGATGACGACCTCCAGGTCTATCAAATGCGTTACGAATCTGATTCTTCTGACAATGAAGATTCTGATCAGGATCATTGTGCTAAAGCATGTACATGCAATGCTTTAAACACTATCAATATGCTCTCAAAGAAAAAGGAATCAAGCATTCTTTTAGACTTTGTTGATCGTATTGATGATCCCAAACACAAAACTGAGTATTTGACACATATCAAAAATACAATAACTCACAAACCTGAACCTGAAATTATTAATCCTTTTTACAATCATCAAGATATCATCAATATATTCCGAACTCCTACCCAGAATTCCGTTTCTATTCCTCATTTACAAGCTGAAGTAAATATCATGAAAAAAGAAATTGTCCAGCTTAAGCAAGCCCAAACCTGGCTTACTCAACAGCTATTGAACCAACAGGTTCAAACCTCAATTTTTGTTCCTGATATCCCTTCTTCTTCCAATCCTGAGAAACAACCAGCAATCGCTGATGAGCCCGCTGATGAATCAGTTTTTCTCTACAATTTAAATACAGTTACCTATCATAAGTGGTATATTAATGTGACTCTTATCATTAAGAATTTCACAATAAATACCTTTGCTCTTGTTGATTCTGGTGCTGATTTAAACTGTATTGCTGAAGGTGTTATCCCTTCTCAATACTATGAGAAAACTACTCAACAACTGTTTACTACCAATAGTAAATTAGATGTTCAGCACAAACTGGTTGGAGCTCATATTTGCCAAGAAAAAATTTGTATACAACAGGATTTTTTGTTAGTTAAGGATATGTCTCAAAAGATGATTTTGGGAACCCCATTCTTAACCACACTTTATCCTTTCGATGTTACAAATGAAGGTATTTCTACCAATATCCTTGGTAATAAGATTATCTTCAAGTTCTTATGCAAAACAAAAACTGCTGAAATCAATTCTCTTAAAATTGACAAATGTTTTCTTAATTTCATTTCTAAAAAAAAACACATTTGTTTTTCCTCAAAAATGAGATTGCTTATCAAAGAATCGATGATCAACTCAAAGACACTCACATACAAACCGGAATTGTTCATTTCAAAGAACAATTGTCTTCAAAACTTTGTTCTGACCTTCCAAATGCTTTTTGGAATCGCCACCGCCATGTGGTTCGTCTCCCTTATGATCCCTCTTTCAATAAATCTAAGATTCCCACCAAAGCCCGTCCTATTCAAATGAATTCTGAATTAATGGAATTTTGCAAATCTGAGATTCAGAGTTTGATTTCCAAACAACTAATTCGTCATTACAAATCCCCATGGAATTGTGCAGCTTTCTATGTCAGAAAAGTCGTTGAACTTGAACGAGGATCTCCTCGTCTTGTTATCAATTACAAACCCCTGAACAAGGTTTTACAATGGATTAGGTATCCCATACCTAACAGAAGATACCTCATTAAGAGATTACACTCAGCCCGTGTCTTCTCTAAATTTGATCTCAAATCTGGATTTTGGAAAATTCAGATCCATCCTCATGATCGTTACAAGACAACATTCAATGTTAATTTCGGCCATTACGAATGGAATGTGATGCCTTTTGGCCTCAAGAATGCACCAAGTGAGTTTCAAAATATCATGAATGATATTTTTACTCCCTTTTCCCATTTTACAATTGTGTATATCGATGATATACTACTCTTCTCCTCCTCCTTGGATGACCATTGGAAACACTTGTATCAATTCTAAAAATTATCAAAGAAAATGGTTTAGTTTTTTCTCCTACAAAAATTGACCTTTTTCAAACAAATGTCAGATTTTTAGGTCACAAAATCCATTTTGGGATGATCACACCAATCTCTCGAGCCATAGAGTTTGGACGTAAATTCCCTGATGAAATCAAAGACAAAAATCAATTACAAAGATTTTTAAGATCTTTAAATTATGTTGCAGATTTTTACAAAAACCTTAGAGTTTTACTTAAGCCCTTGTATGCAAGACTTAAGTCTAACCCAAGCCCATGGATTGAAGCCCATTCTCAAATAGTTCGACAAGTCAGAACCCAAGTCAAGAGTCTTCCTTGTCTAGGGATCTCAAGTCCTGAAGCTTTCAAAATTGTAGAAACAGATGCGTCTAACCAAGGGTATGGGGGTATCCTTAAACAGTATCTCCCTGAGTCTACACAAATACAATTGGTCCAATACCATTCTGGTATTTGGAATTCTGCTCAAATCAACTATTCAACTGTCAAAAAAGAAGTTTTATCAATTGTTTTGTGCATCATGAAATTTCAAGATGATTTATTTAATCAAAATTTTTTATTACGTGTTGATTGCAAATCTGCAAAAGAAATTCTTACAAAATATGTTTTAAATTTGGTTTCAAAAAAGATTTTCGCCAGATGGCAAGGTCTTTTGTCCGCTTTTGATTTCGAAATTGAGTATATAAAAGGAGCTGATAACTCTCTTGCAGATTTCTTGACAAGAGAATTCTTACAAAAATGAATTCTCAATCCTCTTCCTCCTTTCGTCCTCAACAACCTCTAAAACCTCAATCCAAAGCCCAATATGCTATGAAGCCTTCTGCTTCACAGCCCAAGACCCCTCTTTCTTATGCTTTGTCTCTTACAAATCCTTACCAGCCTCTTACCAACACAGCAGAAGAATCTAGTTCTGCTATAACAAGCTTTCCAAAGGTACAAGTTCCTCCCCCCAATCCATATCTTACAAAGCAATATTTGGATCCGATCACAATGATCGAACCCTGTTTTTATTCGCTTACAAATGATACCCATTCAATTGCCAAGAATCTTTTTAATACAAATGCCATTTTTGAGGAATCTGATATCATCAAAACCCAAGAGTTCTATGAGTTCATCCTGGTCAATACCGATTCAGTGATGATTACTCATCATCGAGATCCTTCTCATCTTGAGAAGATATCTCACTCCAAATGTCAAATTTTGAAGGTTTTATCTGAAGCTGATTGGAAGCAACATCCTCGCTTTCATAAGAAGTTCTCAGTTAATTACCTCCCAGCTTCTTACAATTATCTGGACTACAAGCAAGCTTGATCCAGAGCCTTTTTTGTTTTTTCTCAAAATTGTTCCCATTCGTGGTTCTTCCTTTTTTGTCACAAATTTTCTCAGCGATCCGTTCCTCTGTGGTTCCAACATCAATGGTGGAATCATTTTGGTCCTTTACAAGACATCTTGCCTTCGTCTGTCAATGAAGGATGGCAAGCTTTCAAATCCAAGTTCAATCCTCCAATTCCAGTACCACAGCAGGTATTCTCTTTTTGGTTTTTTGTCAAATTCCATCTCTCCTGGATCTGCTGTTGGGATTATGTTGTCCAAGCACTTCCTGGTCCAAGCCAATCGACATAGGCTCCTCTCTGGATCTGTCGTCGTTACAAAGTCAAAGGTTGGTCATCTTTTGATCACACCCATGCTACAAAAGAAGCGATCACCAGGTTCTTTTCCGACAAAGAACAAGCTCATGCTCAACCGCTTGTGAATCCAATTCAAGTTCCTTCTGAAGCAAAACTTCTTCGACAGTTCATCAAGAAGTCATTTCAAGGAAAACCTACAAAAACGCAGCTGATGGAGACAATGTCTAAAATCTGTGTTGAAGATTCAGACGAAGACGAAGCTCCAACAGTGCCTCTCAATGAAGATAACTGCTTTGGCATCTAGACGACACATGCATGAATCTGACCCTACAAGACCCTACAAGCATCATTATGTCTTAGGTCATCATGACTTTGCATAATGCCTACAAAGTTATCTTCCGCAACAAGCCAAGGTCGCCTACAAGACCCTACAAGCATCATTATGTCTTAGGTCATCATGACTTTGCATAATGCCTACAAAGTTATCTTCCGCAACAAGCCAAGGTCGCTTTCGGCCACCCACTTGCATTCATTACAAAGCAACAAAGTTTCCTTCCACTACAAGCAAAGGTCGCCTTCGGCCAAATCTCATCATGACTCTACAATCACGTGAACTCACTGTTCGCGCCACAAAATTCAAAAGTTGAAAACATCTTTCAACTATTTCAACCACTACAAAGAATACAAGACAAAAGCATCTTTGCTTTTCCACCACACCATCATTACAAAGGACGAGACGTCCACATCTCACCCACTCCACCAATTCACGAGAAGCTTATCTTCTCCCATCTGTAAGGTTATAAGAGCCAATCTCTTTCCCTTAGTTTATTATCGGTTTTATTTTCCATGTAACCTTTTAAGCTTTCTTCTGCACTTGTAAGTTTCTATCTCTATCTCCTAAGTCTTTTCTCTGTAATTTCTTATTTTCCATATATATAAATCATGCATTATTGTTTATCTTCTTCTTCTTTTATCAAAACTTTCTAAGATCTATTCTTGTTGAACATCTCGTTATACTAGCTCGCACCTAGTATCGGCACCGTTCTCTCGAATACGATTAAAGAAATGTATTTTGAAAATCTTGTTTTATTTACAGTAGTTTATTATTTTGTTTGTATGTTTCTGTTTTTCTATCTTCTGTTTTCTCTTGTTATTCATTTTCTATCTTCTTTGTAAGCCTGTTCTTTGCTCTATCTTCATGTTAGTAGTCCTGGGTAGAAATTGGTATCAGAGAAGATGCAAGTCTTCGATTAATCTCTTCCATGATATGTGGAGGAGAAGAAAGGGCATTTTGTTCAATTGTAGAAGGTTGGAAAAACGTAATTGGTTTCTTAACATTTTTATTTGTAGAACTTGAACTTTTATTGTCTGTTTCAGGAGAAGAAGTCATTTGTTGACCAAGTTCTTTAAGCAAAATATTGGTATAATTATTCTGCTCAATGATCTTTGAAATTCCTGAAGAATCAGAAATAGAAGTTGAATTCTTTAAAGGAGAGACTATGACAGAGCAAAGATAGAGCAAAGAACAGGCTTACAAAGAAGATAGAAACGAAAAACAGGAGAAAACAAAAGATAGAAAAACAGAAACATACAAACAAAATAATAAACTACTGTAAATAAAACAATATTTTCAAAAGACATTTCTTTAATCGTATTCGAGAGAACGGTACCGATACTAGGTGCGAGCTAGTATAACGAGATGTTCAACAAGAATAGATCTTAGAAAGTTTTGATAAAAGAAGAAGAAGATAAACAATAATGCATGATTTATACATATGGAAAATAAGAAATTACAGAGGAAATACTTAGGAGATAGAGATAGAAACTTACAAGTAGAGAGGAAAGCTTAAAGGGTTACATGGAAAATAAAACCGATAATAAACTAAGGGAAAGAGATTGGATCTTATAGTCTTGCATATGGGAGAAGATAAGCTTATCGTGAATTGGTGGAGTGGGTGAGATGTGGATGTCTCGTCCTTTGTAATGATGGGATGGTGGAAAAGCAAAGATGTTTTTGTCTTGTATTCTTTGTAGTGGTTGAAATAGTTGAAAGATGTTTTCAACTTTTGACTTTTGTGGCGTGAACAATGAGTTCACGTGATTGTAGAGTCATGATGAGATTTGGCCGAAGGCGACCTTTGCTTGTAGTGGAAGGAAACTTTGTTGCTTTGTAATGAATGCAAGTGGGTGGCCGAAAGCGACCTTGGCTTGTTGCGGAAGATAACTTTGTAGGCATTATGCAAAGTCATGATGACCTAGAACATAATGATGCTTGTAGTGTCTTGTAGGGTCAGATTCATGCATGTGGCGTCCAGATGCCAAAGTAGTCATCTTCATTGAGAGGCACTGTTGGAGCTTCGTCTTCGTCTGAATCTTCAGCACAGATTTTAGACATTGTCTCCATCAGCTGCGTTTTTGTAGGTTTTCCTTGAAGTCACTTCTTGATGAACTGTTGAAGAAGTTTTGCTTCAGAAGGAACTTGAATTGGATTGACAAGCGGTTGAGCAGGAGCTTGTTCTTTGCCTGAAAAGAACCTGGTGACCGCTTCTTTTGTAGCATGGGTGTGATCAAAAGATGACCACCACTTGACTTTGTAACGACGATAGATCCAGAGAGGAGCCTGTGTCGATTGGCTTGGACCAGGAAGTGCTTGGACAACATAATCCCAACAGCAGATCCAGGAGAGATGGAATTTGACAAAAAACCAAAAAGAGAGTACCTGCTGTGGTACTGGAATTGGAGGATTGAACTTGGATTTGAAAACTTGCCATCCTTCATTGACAGACGAAGGCAAGATGTCTTGTAAAGGACCAAAATGATTCCACCATTGATGTTGGAACCACAGAGGAACGGATCGCTGAGAAAATTTGTGACAAAAAAGGAAAAACCACGAATGGGAACAATTTTGAGAAAAAACAAAAAAGGCTCTGGACCAAGCTTGCTTGTAGTCCAGATAATTGTAAGAAGCTGGGAGGTAATTAACTGAGAACTTCTTATGAAAGCGAGGATGTTGCTTCTAATCAGCTTCAGATAAAACCTTCAAAATTTGACATTTGGAGTGAGATATCTTCTCAAGATGAGAAGGATCTCGATGATGAGTAATCATCACTGAATCAGTGTCGACCAGGATGAACTCATAGAACTCTTGGGTTTTGAGGATATCAGATTCCTCGAAAATGGCATTTGTATTAAAAAGATTCTTGGCAATTGAATGGGTATCATTTGTAAGCGAATAAAAACAGGGTTCAATCATTGTGATCGGATCTAAATATGGCTTTGTAAGATATGGATTGGGGGGAGGAACTTGTACCTTTGGAAAGCTTGTTATAGCAGAACTAGATTCTTCTGCTGTGTTGGTAAGAGGCCGGTAAGGATTTGTAAGAGACAAGGCATAAGAAAAAGGGGTCTTGGGCTGTGAAGCAGAAGGCTTCATAGCATACTGGGCTTTGGATTGAGGTTTTAGAGGTTGTTGAGGACGAAAGGAGGAAGAGGATTGAGAATTCATTTTTGTAAGAATTCTCTTGTCAGGAAATCTGCAAGAGAGTTATCAGCTCCTTTTATATACTCAATTTCGAAATCAAAAGCGGACAAAAGACCTTGCCATCTGGCGAAAATCTTTTTTGAAACCAAATTTAAAACATATTTTGTAAGAATTTCTTTTGCAGATTTGCAATCAACACGTAATAAAAACTTTTGATTAAATAAATATTCTTGAAATTTCATGATGCACAAAACAATTGATAAAACTTCTTTTTTGACAGTTGAATAATTGATTTGAGCAGAATTCCAAATACCATAATGGTATCGGACCAATTGTATTTGTGTAGACTCAGAGAGACGTTGTTTAAGGATACCCCCATACCCTTGGTTTGACGCATCTGTTTCTACAATCTTGAAAGCTTCAGGACTTGAGATCCCTAGACAAGGAAGACTCTTGACTTGGGTTCTGACTTGACGAACTATTTGTGAATGGACTTCAATCCATGGGCTTGCGTTAGACTTAAGTCTTGCATACAAGGGCTTAAGTAAAACTCTAAGGTTTTTGTAAAAATCTGCAACACAATTTAAAGATCCTAAAAATCTTTGTAATTGATTTTTGTCTTTGATTTCATCAGGGAATTTATCTGCAAACTCTATGGCTCGAGAGATTGGTGTGATCATCCCAAAATGGATTTTGTGACCTAAAAATCTGACATTTGTTTGAAAAAGGTCAATTTTTGTAGGAGAAATAACTAAACCATTTTCTTTGATAATTTTTGAGAATTGATACAAGTGTTTCCAATGGTGGTCCAAGGAGGAGGAGAAGACCAATATATTATCGATATACACAATTGTAAAATGGGAAAAGGGAGTAAAAATATCATTCATGATATTTTGAAACTCACTTGGTGCATTCTTGAGGCCAAAAGGCTTCACATTCTATTCGTAATGGCCGAAAGGAACATTGAATGTTGTCTTGTAACGATCATGAGGATGGATCTAAAATTTCCAAAATCCAGATTTGAGATCAAATTTAGAGAAGACACGGGCTGAGTGTAATCTCAAAATGAGGTCTTTTCTGTTAGGTATGGGATACCTAATCCATTGTAAAACCTTGTTCAGTGGTTTGTAATTGATAACAAGACGAGGAGATCCTCGTTCAAGTTCAGCGGCTTTTCTGACATAGAAAGCTGCACAACTCCATGGGGATTTGGAATGACGAATTAGTTGTTTGGAAAGCAAACTCTGAATCTCAGATTTGCAAAATTCCATTAATTCAGAATTCATTTGAATAGGACGGGCTTTGGTGGGAATCTTAGATTCATTGAAAGAGGGATCATAAGGGAGACGAACCACATGGCGGTGGCGATTCCAAAAAGCATTTGGAAGGTCAGAACAAAGTTCTGAAGACAATTGTTCTTTGAAATGAACAATTTTGGTTTGTACGTGAGTGTCTTTGAGTTGATCATCGATTCTTCGATAAGTAATCTCATTTTTGAGGAAAAACAAATGTTGTTGTTTTTGAGAAATGAAATTAAGAAAACATTTGTCAATTTTAAGAGAATTGTTTTCAGCAGTTTTTGTTTTGCATAAGAACTTGAAGATAATCTAGTTACAAAGGATATTGGTAGAAATACCTTCATTTGTAACATCGAAAGGATAAAGTGTGGTTAAGAATGGGGTTCCCAAAATCATCTTTTGAGACATATCCTTAACTAACAAAAAATCCTGTTGTATACAAAATTTTTCTTGGCAAATATGAGCGCCAACCAGTTTGTACTGAACATCTAATTTACTATTGGTAGTAAACAGTTGTTGAGTAGTTTTCTCATAGTATTGAGAAGGGATAACACCTTCAGCAATACAGTTTAAATCAGCACCAAAATCAACAAGAGCAAAGGTATTTACTGTGAAATTCTTAATGATAAGAGTCACATTAATATACCACTTATGATAGGTAACTGTATTTAAATTGTAGAGAAAAACTGATTCATCAGCAGGGCTCATCAGCGATTGCTGGTTGTTTCTCAGGATTGGAAGAAGAAGGGATATCAGGAACAAAAATTGAGGTTTGAACCTGTTGGTTCAATAGCTGTTGAGTAAGCCAGGTTTGGGCTTGCTTAAGCTGGACAATTTCTTTTTTCATGATATTTACTTCAGCATGTAAATCAGGAATAGAAACGGAATTCTGGGTAGGAGTTCGGAATCTATTGATGATATCTTGATGATTGTAAAAAGGATTAATAATTTCAGGTTCAGGTTTGTGAGTTATTGTATTTTTGATATGAGTCAAATACTCAGTTTTGAGTTTGGGATCATCAATACGATCAACAAAGTCTAAAAGAATGCTTGATTCCTTTTTCTTTGAGAGCATAATGATAGTGTTTAAAGCATTGCATGTACATGCTTTAGCACAATGATCCTGATCAGAATCTTCATTGTCAGAAGAATCAGATTCAGAACGCATTTGATAGACCTGGAGGTCGTCATCAGATGGGTTAGATTCAGACTCAGAATTGAGGAGAATTGTAGTGAATATTTGCTTAATGTTTTCATCAGCGTCAAGCTCATGAATTCTTTGGGCTGTTCTACAATTCTTTGCATAATGACCCGGCTTACCACATTTGAAACAAATGGGTTTTTGAACAATTGGGCCTTTGTGTTTTGAAAAATGGGTAGTCTTGTGCGTGCCGTGCGTAATGGGCTTTATTTTAATAGTTATTGTATTGCTTAATTTGTTTTGGGCCATATTTCTTTTTGGACTTAAAGCATCGGGCCGGATTGGACCTATACTTTTGTTTGGAGGACTTAGGGACATGATTTGCTAAGGGTTCAAAACCATACTATTGACAAAAAGATCCAAGTTCATTAGAACTAAAAATGTTTTGTCTTTTAAGTTGGGCTTTGAGACGGATATCATTGCAAAGTTGCAGAGCAACTTCATTATCTTAGCAATAAGGTCTCCATACGTAAGTCGTTCAAAAGGGATATCACCATTGTATTCTGATCGCAACTTATCGCTAACGATATCTGCGAAAACAGGAGGTAATCCTGAAGGAAATTTCCTTTTCCAGAAAGGATTGTTAGCCTCATTTTGCTGCATAACTTTCTTTAGGAAAACATCTTTGTAAAATCTGAAATGACTTAAGGTTTTGCATCTAATGATCATAAGGAGATCACGAGATTTGTTTTGAAATTTGGAAGGATCGGCTATAAAATGTTTTAAAATGGAGAAAATCAAAGTACTGACAATGTCAGGAATGTTTTCACCAGTTTGTTCATTTTTAATAGGATTGCCAGAAATATCAATTTTGACAGCATTGAAAATGCTATGTTGTTCAAAATTGGAAAGGTAATGGTCCCACCATCCCTTTAATTGTCCGGCGAAGACAACAATTATCAATCTTGCAATACTAGCATCAGATCGGTTTTCACTGTGATGAGCAGCAGCAACCATGACCATTTCTTGAGTTATTTCGATAATATTTTCTTCAGTACATCCATCTATATTCCAAGTATAGATATTGCCTGTAGAAAAGGAACCGAAAGTTTGTAAATGTTTTTCTTCATATTGCATGTCAGGATAGGTTGGTCTAGGATAATAATTCCTAATGGTTGGTAAAGGATTTGTATTATTGGTACGAACACGAGATGAACGCATTGGATTTGCTTCAAGTCATTCAAGACTTTGAAGGTATTCCAATTCAGCCATGATGTCTGGTTCATCATCAGAGTTGTCGGAACCAATATGATACAAGGTATTAATTTGTCTCTTTGAATTTAAAACCTTTTCAAAGACAGGTGAAGTTTGAATACTCAAAGATGCAAGTCTTCGATTAATCTCTTCCACGATATGTGGAGGAGAAGAAAGGGCATTTTGTTCAATTGTAGAAGGTTGGAAAAACGTAATTGGTTTGTTAACATTTTTATTTGTAGAACTTGAACTTTTATTGTCTGTTTCAGGAGAAGAAGTCATTTGTTGACCAAGTTCTTTAAGAAAAATATTGGTATAAATATTCTGCTCAATGATCTTTGAAATTCCTGAAGAATCAAAAATAGAAATTGAATTCTTTAAAGGAGAGGTTATGACAATCTGTCCTTGGGCTTGTATATGAATTTCTTCTAAAGGTGGTAAGACTGATTCAACAATGATATTGTTTTTCAGATGCCACGGTTTAGAAGCATTATTGACAACATTCAATTGTGAAAGATAAATGGATTCATACCATTCTAAAAATGGCATATGATATTTGATATCTTCACAGAAAATTGATAAAACATCTTTCCTAAATTAAGTCTTTCATCAGAAGTAGTTTGGGAATAGAATGCTGCACGTTTGTCAGAATTGTAATCCATAGAAAATTTAGTTCTTACTTTTTGTTTATCTAAAACAAAGTTTGTTGAAATTGTATTAATTTGAGCGGGATCAGCCATCTCTGATCGAATGGGAGATCTATCAGAAATGTGTTCTGATGGAGGATTGTAAATTGGTTGCGGGATCTGGGGACAGTAAGGATGATTCCTTAAATTAGCCAGATCAAGATGAGGAATATCCTCAGGTGGTGGTGTTCTAGGGATTTGAGTAGGAGCAGAAGGATGATTCAGATCTACGTCCTGATTGGAAATCTAGAGGCTGTAATCTAGTTTTTCTAGTTTCAGAAAACTGTAATTCAACAGTTCCATCTTTTAGAGTCATAACTTGACTGAGCAAACTAGGAGGAGGCCTTCTAGGAGTTGATTGAACCTGCCAAGATACTGGAAGGGTAACTTGATTCCACTGAATTATCTTTTGGACAATAACACTGGTTTTGTCTTTGTTTGCCTGAAACAGGATTGTATATCCCTTTTCAGACTCCATCAAAGCTTTTGGATTCAATTGAGTCTTCATTGCTTTGTAGGTGATTTTATAGATGAGAGCAAGAGGCTCAGATCCTGGTAACATGTCGAAACCAGAGGTCTGAATATTGAGGGTCAGTGTGTCAAGGATGTTTGGATCCTTAAGAGACACTGAGAAATTGGGGTATTAGTCGAAATAGACCGGACCCATGGCCAGGGTGGATTATGCAATTCCAAGCAGAGAATAATGAAACCTATTGTGTCTACAGTCGCGAAGAGCGATTAAGGCACAGGTGTCAAGGCCAGATCTTGTAAGAGGTTTGATTCCAACTTGAATCAGACCGATATGGATATACTTGTAATCTTGATTTCTTAGAAATTCAAGGGTGTTTGTAGAAATCAATTGTTTTGATTCTAAAGAACCATCAAGAGGTACTATCTGTTCGACAATATCTATCAGATCTTTAGATTTTTGAGAAAAGATTGATTGTGAAACTTGATAAATCTGTTTGTAAGGAACTTTTGGTATGGACCATTTTTGTAAATTTTGTTCTACTTCTGGAATTCTACATTCCATCCTATTTTGTAAATCTGGGTTGCTTTGTCTAGAGCTAGAAGCTCGGGTAAATTTTGAAATAAAAGATATTTTCAAAATCTGGACAGGTTGAGGGTTGGAACACTGTTCTCGGACCACCTACGACTAGACCACCGATATGGGACCACCTAACCCTAGCAACTGCGCTCACTCGGCGACTTACACAGGGCTCTACGGCTGACCAACATACCTAAAGGCTCACCAACGTCATCAACGGCTGACCAACAAAACCTAGGACTCACAACACTATTCCCCCCGTAGAAGATGAACATGGCTCTGATACCAACTCCAAGGGCAGTTCAGATTTAATTATTGTTAATCTTTATCATGTTCTTAAGTTGGTGAGGTTGGTTTGGTAAATCCAATGCAAATGAAAAATAATTCATGATTCATAAAAACCTAGTAGGTTGATTTGAAATCCAGCCTTTATGGGAAAAAGATTAGTGGTCATTAGTCATTATTTTCATCTTTAAACGCTCTCCAGCAAGTCCAACTTTTAGCACAACTGATTACGACTGGTGTCACAATTCATGATCATAGTTAGGGTTTTGGACAAGCCTTTGAAGCTACAATTCGTTTGTTTTATATCCAAAGTTTTGTGTTCTAGCAGTTGGTCATGTGTTTCTTTCTTTGCATTTTTTTTATTTTTACAAGTATTCTTAGAGTTCTTTAGTTATGGTTTGCGGGATTATGTTTGGCTTGGGCTTCTTAAGGGAGTTCCTTTTCATATAAATGTTGTTAAATTGGTCTCATGTACTATTAACCTGTACTGGATACTTCCTGCAATCTCTCCTTGTGATCTTCTCACTGGCAAGGCTTTTATTTATGCAAATTTTAACTCTTTTTTTTTTTTTTGATATTCTTAGCTAGAATTGCATCATTAAAGTACAGATCATACTACAAGATGTTAGCTACATTTTGACAT
Organism: Berberis vulgaris; assembly: GCA_963556465.1. Taxonomy (NCBI): domain Eukaryota; kingdom Viridiplantae; phylum Streptophyta; class Magnoliopsida; order Ranunculales; family Berberidaceae; genus Berberis; species Berberis vulgaris. The sequence goes on from OY747135.1 coordinate 32,005,466, forward strand.
AGAAAAAAATATCATGTTCTAATAGAGTGTCATGTGCTTTACCATCTTTCCTTATCCTATTTTCATTGATGTTTTGGGAGAAGTCCTTCAACTCCTTGATGAGCACCATCTTGCAGTCTTGTTGTACATGAATGTTGGAGTAAATCAAGATGACTTACCAAAGGGAGATCGTCGAACATAATGCTAAAACAAAATCCACTCCCCTAGTGTTGTGTCATTCATGCATAGATCAGTTTCTCCAAAATCTTTTATATGCCAGATTAGAGGTTGTCCAATCTGTGTCCCATGTTCAGCAGTTTGATTGCCTAGTCTAACCCTGGCTTAATTAACTCTATGATAATTTTTCTACTTGTTTTATGCTCTAATTAGCCGTCAGCTGTGTATATTGGGCAGCCTATCTTTACTATTCTTACTCCTTTTTTTCTTTTTCAGTTTTTTTTTCTAGGAAAGGATCCAGGGCAGTTATATTGGCATGGGAAAGACAAGGATATAACACACGAGCTAAACCCACAAGTTGTTATTAATGACTAGTAGATTCTAGAAATTATTTTGAAGAGTTTTTATTTTATTTTAATCATTTGGTAGGCAACCTCAAACTATCTTATAAATTACAAAAACTGCCTCAAACATATGAAAATTCCTGTAAGCCGTAGTTATTCAATATGGTTAAACACTTTCTTAGTGTATCTCATACCCTATTTTGCCCTCCTTAAGGGAAGGATTAAAATCCATCAAATTTTTTAGTTCGTTTTGTTCATTTAAGTGATAAAAATAGCACTAAGTTCTGCAATGGATGAATAAGTGTTTCATCCTTTCTGAATGATGCTGAGTATATTTCTGCAATGGGATTGAGTGTTTCCTCCTTTCTGAATGAAGGTGTGTGTTTACCAGGTTATTTCATGGATACTTCTCAGACACGATACAACACGAAATGTGGAATAGGTTCTCAATTACATCCACTAGAGTCTTGTGCTTGATCCTGCTAATAAGGTTTCAGCTTATTACATCCACAGTCTCCTTCTCAATCTCTAATTGCACCTCCTCGTTCTCGCTGGTCAACTTATTTGGTCCCTGCATACTGACTTATCAAATTCTTGTTAATTGGAGATTGCTGCTACAACATTCATTTATATATCTCGTCAACACGATTTCAAGCTGCTGCGACTTAGGGTTTTCGTTCGCGTCTCAGGTAAGATTTGCTTACTGGTTCTTTTTTTTTCGATAAATTGGAATCAATTTTAAGTTGCGATTAAGCTTTTGTGATTCGATTATTTTTCTTGTGGGTGGGTGATTATGTTCTCCAAATTCAATTATATACAAACAGATTAGTAGATACTAAATAGTTTACTAAATTAAGAATGCATATTGCATAGCTAGATAGTTGTATGCAATGCAAGTTGGGGAAATGACTTGAGCATAAAAGTAGTTCTTGTAAGGATATCTTAATCAACTGATAAGCACAAGTTCATGTCACAGCCTTCAACCTAATACAACCCATGCCCATCCATTGTTTCATAGACCTAGTTTTTATAAATTAATTAAAAAATTAAGCTTCTAAAACCAGCAATAAATTCAAGAGCTATATATGCATGTGTTATTAAACCTTTTCGTTAACACTCATGTGTCTCTGATCCATGCCTAAGTAACACTCTTCTACTTGCTTAAAAATGAAGTTAAATCGCAACAGTTTATTGTTTACCACTAGTATGCAAATTAGAGTAAATACCTTTTTGCGTTGTATAGGTAGGATGGTAGCTTAGCATGGATAAGATTGGCGGTGATTGGGTGGAAAGATATCCTCTTGGGACATGGAATAACTCAAATCTTTTATCATTTTTAGGTTATAATGTAACGTTATCAACCTACACTCACCATCCACCATCACTTTCATCCAAACCCTTAATTTTTGGCTGTTTGTTTTTTTTATAGATTCAATTTCATGGAAAGAAATGGGAAAGGATAAGCTGAGAGCTAGGAAGTGATCAGAGACATAAACGAGGATACAGATGACATTTTAATTCCATACTTGGTTCTTTCGTCAATCCAAACTATCCATGTAAATTACTACTCAATTGTGTTCCACATCTGTACTTAATATATGTATGGTATATGTCATAGTGATGTGTTCACCTTTGCGGAATGAAGTCAATGGTTTTCTTCAACCGCGACCCAAATCACCCTGCTACTCTCTTTTCCATTTCGTGCACCCATAGCTTTATCATGGGTCGCTCTTTCTTTTTCTTCTCCTCCACTTCCTATCATGCTCCTCATATTGTATGCTATAAAATACATCAATTGCACATGGCAAACACGCATGTGAAGGTAACCATTCAATTGTTTTACAACAAGGAAAGATGTAGTACTTTGTACATAGAAGATAGAACTTGAATCCATTCTAGACACAAGAACCCCAAAAGATAAGTTACACAATACATCATATCTTTTCTTTTCAAAATCATCAAACAAAACTTTTATGGGAAAGGGTCACAAAACCCGCAACTCTTTCTTCCTCCCACTGCCTCTTCAATCTCTAAAACAAATTGTTATTGATGAACTTCAATAGATTTCTTCAAGCCGAGCTTTCCCATTTTTGTTCATTAAACTCTAGACACATTCAAGAATGAATAAATATATATACAAAGGAGACCCCTCAACCAGAAGCTCTACCAGGGGTGTGTGGAGCTCAAATACAACTCAATAAATAATTCATTGTAATCTTGCCAATGCACTGGGTAACGTCCAGTGTTAACATGGGGTTGCCAAAAAACAAAAAAGATATCCATCAAGAGAGACCCATGATCTATATAGCCAAGGATCCTGGTGTGTAAGTGAATTTCCATTTTTCTTTGCAACCATGATCTATATATCCATCAAGGAAATGACTTGAGAACAAAAGTAGTTCTTGTAAGGATATATTTTCATTCTAGACACCAAACCATTAAATTGTGTCTTTTAGTTATTTCTTTTGGTTTTAGTTTCAATTTCAAGTGTTGTAAATTTAGCGAAGAATTTGTTGTTTATGTGTCATGTTGTTTTTTTGTTGTTAATGCTAAAATAATTGTGTATTTGTGTTCTATTTGAGCAACTTGGTGGGTGGCTGAATTACAAGATCAACTGCACAATTGGTTGTGTGTAGAACTGAGATAAGATGACAACACCATGGGGCTGGGGTGAGATAGATAAAGGGCACCTTGCTAAATTACAAATGGCGATTGTCGATGATTTCCTTATACCTTTCAACTATGAACATTTTCCAAGTAGGAGTTTATTAGGTCTGGACTTTAAACTTTCTTTGTGGAAAGCATTGGATTTGTAAGCATGATTTTGACATCCTTTCAGTTGGCTTTACTCATATTTGATCAATAGATGATCTTTATGATTAACTTCATTTTTTTCGACTGATTTTTTCTGATACATTTAAACACTTCTATGCTAAAACCCTTGTAATACTTGTCTCTGAATCTCTTATCAAATTGATTCAACATTTCTATTCATTTATCTCCACTTCAACCCTTGTTTTTGGATAATGCAGGAAACAAAGGCGGCCTTGAGAAGATAAGCCAATTAGGTTATTTGTTAAAGCAAAGGTCGTTTTCCATTATCCAATAGAACAATTATCTGGATTTTCTATTGAGATCAGGTATATTCATCCTTTATTGTTTCAATTTTCTAGTAATTAAACTTGGTAAAAGTTGGTAATCCTTTCTATACATTTATCTCCTTTTTAAGATAGGGATTTAATGGCCATGTTGGACAAAAGCTAGATGGATATTGGGAATCGTTTGGACCCCAACGATATAAGAAGAGTGGAAACATTTCTTGATTTTGCATTTTAGCACACAAAATCAAACGTAAAATCTGGGAACCTCATATATTACCCATGTCAAAAGTGCTTCAATGGTCATCTTAAGACAAGGGATGAAGTTAGAGAAGATTTGATCATAAGTGGCATACTTCGTGGTTACACATATTGGGACTATCATGGTGAAGATAGACATGCTACCACAGGCAGTGAGGATGACGAGTTAGAGCTTGATAATGAGGTTGAATGTGATGAAATAAACGAGTTGATAGCAGATACTTTACCAGGGTTTAATCATGAGAATGTTTCTCAGAGACCAAGGATATGAGATGGAGACTACTAGCAGTATTATACCACAAAATGAGGCTGAAAGAATTTTGAGGGTCATTCAAAATTACAAGACTATCATATATCCTGGGTGTGAGATTTCTTTATTGTCTTTCATCTTAAAACTTTTACATATTAAATGTGTTGGGGGAATGAATAACAGAGGCTTTACCATGTTGCTAAGGAATTAAATAAGGCTTTTCCTAAAGGTGAGACGATACCAAAGTTCTACTACGAGGCAAAAAAGATTTTTCAAGATCTTGGGCATTCATATGATAAGATAGATGCGTGCATCAATGATTGTGTTTTATTTCGTAAAGAACATGCTTACGCAGAGTATTGCCCAACTTGTGGAGAGTCGAGATGGAAAAAAATTGATTGTGGAGATGATGATGATGAGGAGTCTACTGGATATTCTAATAGGAAGAAACGAGTCTCACAAAAGATTTTGCGCCACTTTCCTTGAAAACCAAGGCTTCAAAAAATGTTCATGTCTTCCAAAATTGCTTCTGAAATGAAGTGGCACCATGATAACCGTATTAGAAATGACATTCTAGCACATCCTGCAGATTCAAAGGCTTGGAAATTTTTTGATAAATTGTATCATAACTTTAGTGTTGAAGCGAGAAATGTGAGACTTGGATTGGCAAGTAATGGCTTCAATCTGTTCAATAAAATGAGTCTATCATATAACATGTGGCCCGTTGTTCTTATATCATATAATTTGCCCCCACGGATATGCATGAAACAAACAAATATGATTGTCTCTACTTATTCTGGGAGAGAGAGCTCTTGGAAATGACATCGATGTTTACTTACAACCATTGATTGACGAGTTAAAAGAATTATGGGAAGAAGGCGTGGATACATTTGATGCATCCAATAAGACAACCTTTCAAATGGGGGCAACCTTGTTATGGACTATTAGTGACTTTCCAGGTTATTCAGTTCTCTCAGGATAGAGCACTAAAGGACGTTCAGCATGCCCAGTTTTTAACGTGGAGACATGTTTGAAGAGATTAGTGTATGGAAAGAAATAATGTTATGTCAGGCGATGATATTCTCAAGCAAATGCAAGACATAGAACAAATAACATTTGGTAAGGGGAAGAAACAAGTCGAGGGAAGCGGGAATCATAATTGGAAAAGTAAATTTATATTCTTTGATCTTCCGTACTGGAAAAATTTGCTCATTCGTCACAATCTAGATGTTACGCACATTGAGAAAAATGTGTGTGATAATGTGATTGCGACATTGCTAGGAGTTTCGATAAAAACAAAGGATAATCTCAATATTCGTTTGGATTTGCAACAATTAAAGCTTAGAGAAGAGTTACATCCAATTAAGAAAGATGAGAACACTTATTTACTCCTTCCTGCCCGTTCTACTTTGTCATCCGATGAGAATAGTCGTGTGCTACAAATCTTGAAAGATGTCAAGGTTCCAGATGGTTTTTCTTCAAACATATCCAGATGTGTTAACTTAAAAGAAAAAAGGTTAATTGGCCTAAAAAGTCATGATTGTCATGTTATTCTTCAACGACTACATCCACTTGCTATTCGAGGCATATTGCCAGATGATGTGTGTGATGCCTTGATTGGTTTGAGTAGTTTATTGGTTGATTTATGCTCAAAAACTCTTCGAGATGAGGAATTAGAGAGCATAGAAAGGAATGCTGCAATTACGTTGTGTCATTTAGAGATGTGATTTCCACCATCATTCTTTGATGAGGAATTAGAGAGAATAGAAAGGAATGATGTGATTGTTGATCCTGTTCAATACCGTTGGATGTATCCCATTGAGAGGTACATATGTTTTCGTTGTTGTAAGTACCCACAAGTAGGCCTTGTTTAAGAACTATACATATAATTCCAAATGTAGGTACTTGCACACCTTGTAGTCATATGTCCGAAACAAAAGTCGACCGGAGGGATCAATTGCTGAAGGTTACATTCTAGAAGAGTATGAATTTTTGTTCAAGGTACTTGCATGATATAGAAACAAAGTTTAATCAAGTTCCTTGGAACTTTGATGGCTCTGATGACCAACATCAAGGTGGACTTTCTATATTTTCAACAAAGGGATGTGCTTTGGGAAAGTCAGTTGTAAAAGAGTTAACTATGGAAGAATGGACCCAAGCACACTGGTACATCTTACAAAATTGTGAAAATGTGACACCTTTTATTGAGTAAGAAATAACCATCTATACTACTTGTGTGTTTTTAGATCACCAAATTATCTAATATATGTTACTTATTTGCAAGGAACATAGAGAAATCTTGAAACATACTCATTCAAGGAACTTAGACCCTATTCATCGTCGACAATTCCCAAAGTGGTTTGAGGCTCTTGTAAGGAACCTAGACGTTATTCATCAGCAACAATTCATACTAAGAATATTTTTCATAACATAATTGGTACTTTTCACTGCATAGGTGTTTGAATTATGTCGAACTAGTGATGAATCAGTTGAACAGTTGCGCCCATTGGCTCGTGGTCCTGACAAAGTAGTATTGTCATGGAATGGTTATGTTGTCAATGGATTTAACTTCCACACGAAAAGCCGGGAAGCTCGGTTAAAAACACAAAATAGTGGTGTGGTTGTAAATGGAGATAATGGAGTTGATAGATTGAATTATTATGGAGTTCTTATTGATGTTGTTGAATTGCAATATTTAGGAGGAAATCGTGTTGTTCTGTTCAAGTGTGATTGGAGAGATATCCACAGTCCATGATGAGGTATTGAAAATGATAGACATGGTTTTGTAAGTGTTAATTCCCAACGAACACTTAAAACAAATGAACCATTCGTCTTATCAAGCCAGTGCGAACAAATTTTCTATGTTAGAGACAACAAGATCGGGATGGCTAGTTGTGACAAAAGCTACACCACGTGAATTTTATATCGTGCCAGAACATGAAGACGAGACAACCATCGATGAAACAAAGGCATTGCAACCCCTAGTACCAGGGGATACATCAATCACTTGTGCACCAAGTGATCATGTTGATCATGTTGTATGGAATAGAGCTGATTTGCCAATGGAAACAATTCCATTGTCAGAAATAACACCAAAAAAAAAGAGGAAAATAAAATAAGAGAGTTAATGTTTCTGTGGTAATTGAATAGTCATCAAATGTTATAATGTATTATTATTATGTTATGGCACTAGCTCACGTTTTGTGCATTTTTCAGGTATGGCGCCACGACCACCGAGAATTGATAGGTCACACATTCTATTCGGAGGGGTCGACCCCTAATATTGGGTCAAGTTCTTTTGGTATTTTTACGCACTCTAAACAATATAAGCTCCATTTTTCTTATAGAAATTGTACTTAAAATTCTAAAATTTTAACATTAATAATTTCCTTTACATAAGTAGCACGAGGAATAGGAAACCACGTGGACGAGCATTGGGACAGAAGGTAGCAAGTCTACCAAAAGGAGCAAAATTGAGTCTGAAATTTGATGACAGTCATCGGGTAATAGGAGAGCACATACCACTATTTGCGTCTCAACAAGGAATTGTCATCTGGAACATGCAAGTTACATCTGTTGCTGCTTCGTCATGGAGAAAACTTGACAAAGATGTAAAGGCCAAAATGCTTGAGTCGGTATTGGTACGTATCTTATCATTATAATATATGTGTATATATATTGGTCACATATGCTAGATTTGATCAAATTTGCTCTTTTATTCAGGAGAAGTTCGACATAGGGGATGATCCCAAAATAAAGAAGTTGTTAATGAAGTAAATGGGAAAAAAATGGAGGGACTACCGATTTGAATTAAAGGACTATTACGACATACATGAGACAAGTGAGGAATGACTTCAAAATCGACCACCATTTGTAAAAGAAGAAGATTGGAAATGGTTGATGGAAAAACATTGGGGAATGTCAAAGGTTCAGATATGTACCTAAACCTTGAGATAATAATTTGCATTGTGATAGTAAATGTTGTTCAAACATGACGAATTTAGGATGGGACTAGAAAAAACTAATTTATTGCGATTATGTGTGCTATAAGTTGAATATCCAAATATGTTGCATGCATATGTTCTTGAACTCCTAAGTAATCCCATCAAATTTGAACTTACATTTGCCAGTAAGAATGGATACTACTCTAATAAACATAAATAAATAAAAGAAAAAAGAATAAACTTACTGATCTTATTACAGTGGATGAATGTGGAGTCTAAACTGGGGATTTTCCTGTTGCATGGACTGTCTTAACTCAGTAGTTGGGTCCTTTGGGTGCATGTCTTGGAGCTTATTCAAGTGTTGGAATTCCAGTGAACACCTTCAGGTGGTGACAGTCATAAAATAACAGTTGCTAAAGCTTGGGTAAGGTTCCTTTCTTTCTTGCCAATTCAGTGATGTAGTCTAAGCTCACAAGTTTCAAGCGTTTGAGCTGTTGAAAACTATTGCGAGAGATAACCATCTTGGTTTCAGAATAGGCATTTTTCGACAATTTGAGGACCTCAAGATTCTCAAATTCACCTAGTAATGGCATTGGATCTTCGTCAAGTTTGGTCTCAGTTAAGGTGAGCTTGATGAGGTTTGGCGGAAATTTGAGAGTAAGAGTAATTAGTGGTGGGAAATCAGTTGCACCTACTAATTTGAGTGTATGAAGCTTTTTCAACAGTACCAAATTGTCGAATAAAGAATTTAAGTAGCCTTTAACTATAATACCCAGTTTGAGCAGATTGGGTAGCCTTCTCAAGACTTCCATGGTGCAACTTTCAGCAGATATGGTGGACAGCGTCTGAAGATGTTTTAATGAATATGAGACATCTTCATGATTCCTAATCCCGTCATAGGGAGGTGGTGATGCAATTGCTGGCACTGGCTTTGAATGTGAAGATGATGATGGTAGAGGCCTTGATCGTGGTGGTGGTGCTAGTGCTGGTTGTGGCCATGACTGCGAAGATGAAAAAGGCGGAGTTAATGATTGTAGTGGTTGTGGCTGTTTTGCTGGTTGGGGTTTGGTTTGTGAATTCTGAAGATAATGATGGTATTTGCGGCAGTCTCAGTGTTGGATATGTTGCATGCATCTGAAGGGTAATGAATATCCAAATGAATGTGAGCCTGATAAATTTGGTAGAAATTCAAGAGAACCTAGTTTAGATTATGGCAAGTAAATGAAACTTGAACATAAGCAACATATAGTTTCCCTACCACTATGTTAATATTAGGTAAATAAACTTGAACTTGAATTATAAATCCTTATTTACCTTATTGTGAAACTTGGAGAATGCATTATTTCCTTTGATTTGGAGCATGAAACAGTTGGGAAAGCTGCTGTTTGGTATCTGGACGGTGAAAGGTCTCGACTGTGTGCTGATTCAGTCAGTTTTATGGTGGTGTTTTCCGGGGATTGGGACTGTTTTCTTTGTATAGATTACTGCTTATCTGTTTTATAGTTTGCAGGGCTGAATACAGGGTTAACAGATTGGTTTTTCCCCTGTTTTTACAGTGCGCAAGACCTCATTCTGCATGTCTGGTTGCTGAAACAGGGGACAGTGTGCTGTTTTTTCTGCATTTTTGCACACTGGAACAGGCTTTAGTCAGTGCTTGTGGACCACTTAGTTCTAAATGGAGCTATTAATCTTCACTGAATAAGGATATCATTCAACTCGTTTATTTTAGCGTTAACAGGTAGACTGAAACTTTGAATTGTAAAAATAAAAAAAAAATGTTGTCTTTTTGGCTAGTTGGATCTCCAAGATAGGCGAAACCGCATTTTCTGAGGTGGGTTTCTTGAGCTGGAGATCTTTATGAAAATTTCTTAAGGGTGGAGTGGAAATTTGTGAATTGGGGATGATTTGTTTTTTTTATCTAAATCAGAAGATGGGGGAGGTGGAGGAAGATAGAAGAAATTAAAGGAGTAGAAACGTATGAGCTTGTTAGTTATTTGATTATAATTAGACGAAAGTGTTGCAATTGGATACAAGTGGCAGCAACCAACCTAGTTTTGTTTATAATTATGTGAACTCATAAGAACTTCAAAAATAAATCAACCTGCAAAGAACTAAATTTTCATGACTTCACTGAGGGGCTTTAGAAAAGCCCCATTCAGCAACTAACTAAGCCCAACAATTAAATCTTATAACTATTCATAAGTCAAAAGTTAACTGTAAATGTAGATACATAGATAATAGGTATTTCAAATGTCTTGAAAACTCCAAGAAATACTTGCACATCCAACCAAAACCGCATGGATCATAAAACTTTCACAACTCCGAAACACACAAACACAGACACTCTTTTATTATTACCTAGGAGACCTCTAATTGGATTAAAATTTCACATCCATGCCTTTAGGAGATAGGGATGGCAATTGTTTTGGCCTTAGCTGCAGCCTCGTCCTTGGGCTTCTTTGCAACATTGACAGTGAGAACCCCATCTCTGTAAACAATTCTAAGCAACACCTATTTTTTGCCCACACACAAAATTTCAAAGTAGAATATGAATTTCCTTTCATTCATGCTGACTTCAATTTGTCTGTTTCTCATTTGTTCATCCTTTTTCATCTGCAAACAAAAAATCACAAGATTTGAAATATTAAACGCAAGATGTAGGGTATTTTTTCAATACTCGCATGTGTCATCGTATGTACGTTTACATTGGGGTTCGATTTTTAAAAAGAATCTCAGTTCCTAATTAGATAACATCAAACCTTTCCCTAAATGCAATCATTTCATGCAAGAATAATCAAATCAAACGTATCCCTTTTCTAATTTCGAATATAAATTTGTTTCAGCAGTTGATTTATGTCTGTGAACTCTGTCGTGACTTTCCTTTAAAGTGCCCCAAATCTGAAGAAAAAAAAAAGCGAAAACTATATTTGAATACACGTTCAATAAAAAAATAGTCTTCGGTTGTGGGGGTTTTCTTTTCTTTTCCTTAGAGGTTCGCCATTATAAATCATCAACAATTTTTACATTATGCATACTTCAATCTTGACATGGTTTTTCAAATCCGCTTTTAATAAATTCAGGAATTGTGTGATAAGAATAAAGATAGGCGTGACATACAACAAATGTTTCATTATACAGGCAGAAAATCCTTCGCCGTAATTGAGAATGAAGAGGTTAAGTACACAATGTTTGAGATTTTGGGTTTGAATATCAACTTAGTAGAAATATAGTTACTCATTTGTGTACGTTTCCTATTGTTGCCTGTTTGAAAAGGACAAGAGTTCGCCCCTCTCGTATTAGGATGTTTGATCTTGCGTATAGAAGCAAAGATGGATCATATTAAGATGTATTCACTCAAAGAAAGGCGGTCAGTTTTTTTTTTCCAATTTAAAATTGTTGGTATCCATTACCATTTATATTCCATATTCACTAACTAAACGTGCTTCTAAATGTAAGAAGAGATACGAAATCTTACCGAGAGGAGGGATTACACTTCTTAGATGACGACCACATTTTCGCTCAAGTATTTGAGCCAAACAGACCTGGACGTGTACATTGTAGGGGACATGGGGTCACGCCAACATCTATTAACGGCACGAGTAGTCGCTTTGGATCTCTAGTTGCAGAAGAAGCAAGGCGAGATATTGAAATTGCAAGGAAAGAGGCTGCGGAAGCAAAAAAAGAGTTGATAGACTACAAGAAAGTGGCCAGTGATGAAATGAATAAAATGAAGGATGATATGGCTATGATGATGCAAGCATTGAGGAGACTGGCTGATAAAAACAATGGTGGATCTGAGACACATTAGAGTTGAGTTTTTTAAAGTGATAATAACTAGGATGTGTTGTATGCCATCAGTGATAATAGTTATTTTCATATTTGATTCCTATTTGTTGTTTTCTCCTACAATAATTTCAAGTTTTGCTATTGAAATCTCCATGGTTAATTAGCTAGAGAGCTGCAAAGCTTCAACTGAGTTTTGGTTCAACTCCACTAGTATAATTATTCATTTTATTACTTGTTGTCTACAAGTTTGAAGTGGCTGACGATGTGTTGTACTTGGATGTATATATATCTGGATGCAGGGCTCACTTATGTTGATTTTTCTTACATGGTGGTTAAGACAAATGATCCTATTTGTTTCTAACTTTTTTGGATTAGTCATGCTGTCATAGGAGAATGTGGTATATGTTCTTACAAACTTTCCATGGTTGAACATACCGTTTTACCTATAACTATATTAAAGGGTTATGTTCCTTGTGTTGCTATTTTATTTGTTATATTTTCTGTGAAGATTATGTTGCTGATAGGGTTGGCAATGAGTCGAAGATGGGTTCATGGCAGATTTGCATTGGCAATAAGTTATAAATTTAATTCTATCAATGTATTTAGTTTAGTTGGAATCAACATTTTTATTAATGCATGTTGAGCTGCCTGAAACTAAATTTTGTTTATGCAGGTTTGTTAACATACCCGGCGCTTTCAAAGCGTCACAAATAAGTTCAAATAAATCTTTGCCGGAGCTTCAAAGCGCCATTAATAAGTTGTGTAATACATCATTTGTATCCAAAATAAAATTGACATATGCATTTGTTTATCGGCGCTTATATAAGTATTACCGTGGTTTAGAAAGCGCCGTCAATGTATCTTTTTTATCGGCACTTTACTTAAAGGGCCATTAATACTTTGGCGACACATACTATTTTCGAAGCTTTTGCGGGACTTGCAGAACTATCGGCATTGAACTAAATCGGCACATTTATATCTATGCCGGCGCTTTTAGAGCGTCGCTTAAAACGAATCTGTTGTAGTGAATAGTATTTTGCAGTGTTCTAAAAATCGGTCTAGGCGGCTGCCTAGGCGGCGCTAGAAGGTGAAAAACCGCCCAGATTAATGCCTGGGCGGGCAGTCTGGGCGGTCTGGGCAATCTGGGCGGTCTGGGCGGGTCTAGGCGGGTCTGGGCGGGGTCTAGGCGGGCTAGGCGGTCTGGGCGGTCTAGGCGGGCTAGGCGGCCTAGGCGGGGTCTAGGCGGTCTGGGAGATTTTTTTTTTATTTTTTTTTATTTTATTTTTTTATTTTTTTATTTTTTATTTTTTTATTTTTTAATAAGGTTGATTGTGTTCTTATTTTATTTTTCTTTCCTATTTTTTAGAAATAAACTATTTAATTGTTTTTTTAGAAAATCTCGGGAATGGGCTTTGATGATGATGATGATGATCATATGTCTAAATGTAGCGAAAAATGATTACTTAATGGAATTCTCAAAGGATCTGCCGGTACCAATTTTACTAATGTAGATTTTATCAAACATAACTGAGGTTATTCATGCAATTTGAAGAAAAATAAAAGATTACACAAATTCAAATTTATATAAAGTACCCATCATGACCAACTTCAATCATTTGAGTTTAATAAATTTTGTTCACGATTGTTAATTTTTCATGTTTTTAAATTTTGCATGTGTATATTGACATTAAATTGGATGTAATTGATAAGGTATTATGCTTAACTTTTGTAAATTATTAAAGTTATAATACAAAACATAAGACCGCCTAGCCACCCGCCTAGGCCCCTGGGCGCTAGGCACCTGCTCGCCGCCCGCCCAACGCCTAGCGATTTTTAGAACACTGGTATTTTGAAAAACGTTGACGTTAGATAACAAATGGAAGTTTGGCTTAATATTTCAATTAAGTGTCACAAGAGGTTGTTGTTTGATCTAATTAACACCATTTGTCATAATAAACATATAAAAGTGGTTAGACGTCAAAATTAGTCCATTTGTTTGGTTAAATTCTTCTCCGTTCAGATGATACCCTTAAAAATGTTGAATTTAGATTGTAGAGTGAAGTTTTGCATAATTTTTCAGTTAAATAAGACTAGAGGTTCTTGTTTGATCTAATTTACTCCATTTGTCATTATAAATGCATAAAAAAGGTTAGAGTTCAAACAAGTCCATTTGTTTGATCAAATTCTTCTTTGTTCTGATAGTGCCCTAAAAAATGTTGAATTTATATAGCAATGTGAAGTTTAGCTTAACTTTTCATTCAAATGGAACTAGAGGTTGTTTTTTCATCTAATTTACTCCATTTGTCATTATAAATACATAAAAGAGGTTAGAGGTCAAAATAAGTCCATTTGTTTCATCAAATTCTTCTCCGTTCAAATAGTGCCCTAAAAAACGTTGAATTTGGATCGTTAAGTGAAGTTTGGCTATTTTTAAATTTAAGTGAAACTAGAGGTTGTTCTTTACTTTAATTTACTTCATTTGTAAAAATAAATATGTAAAATGGTTATAGGTCAAAATAATGACATTTGTTTGGTCGAATTGTTCTCTGTTAAGATATTGCCTTAAAAAACGTTGAATTTAGATAACAATGTGAGGTTTGGCTTAATTTTAACCTCCAATTGTCATTATAAATATATAAAAGAGGTTTGAGGTCAAAATAAGTCCATTTGTGTGGTCAAATTCTTCTCCGTTCAGATAGTGCCCTAAAAACTTTGAATATAGATAGTAAAGTGAAGTTTGGCTTAAATTTTCATTTAAATTAAACAAGAGGTTGTTGTTTCATCTAATTTACTGCATTTGTCATAATAAATACATAAAATAGCACAGAGGTCAAAATAAGTCCATTTACTTGGTCAAATCCTTCTCCCTTCAGATAGTGCCCTAAAAAACGTTAAATAGGCAACAAAGTGATTTTTGGCTTAACTTATCATTTAAATGAAACTAGAGGTTGTTATTTGATCTAATTTACTCCATCTGTCATTATAAATAGAAAAAAATAGTTTATAGGTCAAAATAAGTCCATTTGTTTTGTCAAATTCTTCTACATTCAGATAGTGTCCTGAAAAACGTTGAAGTTAGATAGCAAAGTGAAGTTTGGCTTAATTTTTCATTTAAGTGTAAGAAGAGGTTGTTGTTTGATCTAATTAACACCATTTGTCATAATTAACATATAAAAGTGGTTATAGGTCAAAATTAGTCCATTTATTTGGTCAAATTCTTTTCCGTTTAGATAATGCATAAAAAAAATGTTGAATTTAGATCGCAGAGTGAAGTTTTGCATAATTTTCCAATTAAATTAAACTAGAGGTTTTTGTTTGATATAATTTACTCCATTTTTCATTATAATTACATAAAATAGGTTAGAGGTCAAATGAGTTCATTTGTTTGATCAAATTCTTCTTCGTTAAGATAGTGCCCTAAAAAACGTTGAATTTATATAACAATGTGAAGTTTGGCTTAATTTTTCATTCAATTGAAACAAGAGGTTTTTTCGGTCTAATTTACTCCATTTGTCATAATAAATACATAAAATATTTTGGAGGTTTATCAGTCCATTTGTTTGGTCAAATTCTTTTCAGTTCAGATAGTGCCCTAAAAACATTGAATTTAGATAGCAAAGTGATGTTACACTTATTTTTTCATTTAGATTAAAGTAGAGGTTGTTTTTTACTCTAGTTGTCATTATAAATACATAAAAGAGATTTACTCCAGTTGTCATTATAAATACATAAAAGAGATAGAGATCAAAATAAATCCATTTGTTTCGTCAAATTCTTCTACGTTCAAATAGTGCCTTAAAAAACAATGAATTTGACGCTAAGTGAAATTTAGCTTAATTTTTTATTTAAATCAAACTAGAGGTTGTTCTTTTATCTAATTTACTTCGTTTGTGATAATAAATATGTAAAATATTTATAGGTAAAAATAAATACATTTGTTTAGTCGAATCGTTCTCCGTTGAAATAATGCCCTAAAAAACGTTGAATTTAGATAGCAATGTGAAGTTTGACTTAACTTTCATTTAAACAAAACTAGAGTTTGTTGTTCGATCTAATTTACTCCAATTATCATTATAAATATATAAACAAAGGTTTGAGGTCATAATAAGTCCATTTGTGTGGTCAAATTCTTTTCCGTTCAGATAGTGTCCTAAAAAGTTCAATTTAGATAATAATGTGAAGTTTTACTTAATTTTTCATTTAAATGAAACTAGAGATTGTTACTTCATCTAATTTACTCCATTTTTCAAAATAAATACATAAAATAGCAAGGAGGTCAAAATAAGTTCATTTACTTGGTCAAATCCTTCCCCTTTCAGATAGTGCCCTAAAAAACTTTGAATTTAGACAACAAAGTGAAGTTTGGCCAACCATGGGACCTGAGACACATTATTACCAGGATCAAAATAGAGCTAAGCATCCTAACTGAATTCAAAATCCAGCACCACTACATAGAAACAAACAAAGTGGCCGATCACCTAGCGACCTTATGTCCAAATGTAGAGTTTTTAGGAATAATCCCAGCTCCTTTGCCGAGGACCTTAAGAAAATAGTTTATGAAGATGCTATAGGAAAAATATACCCACGGATGTAATAAGCTCTTCTTTCATTTTACGATTAGGGGATCCAAAATAACCCCAGCTCTCTTTCCAAAAAAAAAAAAAAGGTGAAGTTTGGCTTAACTCATTTAAATGAAACCAGACGTTTTCATTTGATCTAATTTACTCCATTTTTAATTATGAATAGATAAAAGAGGTAAGAGGTCAAAATAGGTCCATTTGTTTGGTCAAATTCTTCTTCATTAAGATGGTGTCCTAAAAAATGTTAAAGTTAGATAGCAAGGTGAAGTTTGGCTTAATTTTTCAATTAAGTGTAACAATAGGTTGTTGTTTCATCTAATTTACACATAAAAGTAGTTAGAGGTCAAAATTAGTCCATTTGTTTGGTGAAAGTTTTCTTCGTTCAAATAGTGCCTTAAAAGCGTTGAATTTGGATCGTTAAGTGAAGTTTGGCTATTTTTAAATTTAAGTGAAACTAGAGGTTGTTCTTTAATTTAATTTACTTCATTTGTAAAATTAAATATGTAAAATGGTTATAGGTCAAAATAAGGACATTTGTTTGGTCGAATAGTTCTCTGTTAAGATATTGCCTTAAAAAACGTTGAATTTAGATAGCAATGTGAGGTTTGGCTTAATTTTAACCTCCAATTGTCATTATAAATATATAAAAGAGGTTTGAGGTCAAAATAAGTCCATTTGTGTGGTCAAATTCTTCTCCGTTCAGATAGTGCCCTAAAAACTTTGAATATAGATAGTAAAGTGAAGTTTGGCTTAAATTTTCATTTAAATTAAACAAGAAGTTGTTGTTTCATCTAATTTACTCCATTTGTCATAATAAATACATAAAATAGCACAGAGGTCAAAATAAGTCCATTTACTTGGTCAAATCCTTCTCCCTTCAGATAGTGCCCTAAAAAACGTTAAATAGGCAACAAAGTGATTTTTGGCTTAACTTATCATTTAAATGAAACTAGAGGTTGTTATTTGATCTAATTTACTCCATCTGTCATTATAAATAGAAAAAATAGTTAAGAGGTCAAAATAAGTCCATTTGTTTTGTCAAATTCTTCTACATTCAGATAGTGTCCTGAAAAACGTTGAAGTTAGATAGCAAAGTGAAGTTTGGCTTAATTTTTCATTTAAGGGTAAGAAGAGGTTGTTGTTTGATATAATTAACACCATTTGTCATAATTAACATATAAAAGTGGTTATAGGTCAAAATTAGTCCATTTGTTTGGTCAAATTCTTTTCCGTTTAGATAATGCATAAAAAAAATGTTGAATTTAGATCGCAGAGTGAAGTTTTGCATAATTTTCTAATTAAATTAAACTAGAGGTTCTTGTTTGATCTAATTTACTCCATTTTTCATTATAATTACATAAAAAAGGTTAGAGGTCAAATGAGTCCATTAGAATTTAGATAGCAAAGTGATGTTACACTTATTTTTTCATTTAGATTAAAGTAGAGGTTGTTTTTTACTCTAGTTGTCATTATAAATACATAAAAGAGATTTACTCCAGTTGTCATTATAAATACATAAAAGAGATTAGAGGTCAAAATAAATCCATTTGTTTGGTTAAATTCTTCTACGTTCAAATAGTGCCTTAAAAAACAATGAATTTGACGCTAAGTGAAATTTAGCTTAATTTTTTATTTAAATGAAACTAGAGGTTGTTCTTTTATCTAATTTACTTCGTTTGTGATAATAAATATGTAAAATATTTATAGGTAAAAATAAATACATTTGTTTGGTCGAATCGTTCTCCGTTCAAATAGTGCCCTAAACAACGTTGAATTTAGATAGCAATGTGAAGTTTGACTTAACTTTCATTTAAACAAAACTAGAGTTTGTTGTTCGATCTAATTTACTCCAATTATCATTATAAATATATAAACAAAGGTTTGAGGTCATAATAAGTCCATTTGTGTGGTCAAATTCTTTTCCGTTCAGATAGTGCCCTAAAAACGTTCAATTTAGATAGTAATGTGAAGTTTTACTTAATTTTTCATTTAAATGAAACTAGAGATTGTTGATTCATCTAATTTACTCCATTTGTCATAATAAATACATAAAATAGCAGGGAGGTCAAAATAAGTTCATTTATTTGGTCAAATCCTTCCCCCTTCAGATAGTGCCCTAAAAATGTTGAATTTAGACAACAAAGTGAAGTTTGGCCAACCATGGGACCTGACACACATTATTACCAGCGACAAATCTTTAGTACTGACTCTCTGTCACTCCAAGCATACTTGGAGCAAGGAAAAGACCCACCATGGGACCCGAGACACATTATTACCTGGATCAAAATAGAGCTAAGCATCCTAACTAAATTCAAAATCCAGCACCACTACAGAAAAACAAACAAAGTGGCCGATCACCTAGCGACCTTATGTACGAATGTAGAGTTTTTAGGAATAATCCTAGCTCCTTTGCGGAGGACCTTAAGAAAATAGTTTATAAAGATGCTATAGGCAAAATGTACCCACGGATGTAATAAGCACTTCTTTCATTCTACGGTTAGGAGATCCAAAATAACGCCAACTCTCTTTCCAAAAAAAAAATAAAGGGTGAAGTTTGGCTTAACTCATTTAAATGAAACTAGAGGTTTTCATTTGATCTAATTTACTCCATTTGTCAATATGAATAGATAAAAGAGGTAAGAGGTCAAAATAAGTCCATTTGTTTGGTCAAATTCTTCTCATTCAGATGGTGTCCTAAAAAACGTTGAAGTTAGATAGCAAGGTGAAGTTTGGCTTAATTTTTCAATTAAGTGTAACAATAGGTTGTTGTTTGATCTAATTAACACCATTTGTCATAATAAACACATAAAAGTAGTTAGAGGTCAAAATTAGTCCATTTGTTTGGTCAAATTTTTCTTCGTTCAAATAGTGCCCTAAAAACTTTGAATTTAGATAGCAATCTGAAGTTTTTCTTAATTTTTCATTTAAATGAAACTAGAGGTTGTTGTTTGATCTAATTTACTCCATTTTTCATAATAAATACATAGAAAAACTTTGAATTTAGATAGCTATGTGAATTTTGGCTTAATTTTTCATTCAATAGAAAGTAGAGGTTGTCGTTAGATCCAATTTACTCCATTTGTCGTTATAAATATGTAAAAGAGGTTAGAGGTAAAAATAAGTCCATTTGTTTGTGCAAATGATTTTCCATTAAGACAGTGCCCTAAAAACATTGAATTTAGATAGCAAAGTGAAGTTCAACTTATTTTTGAACTTAAAAGAAATTAGAGGTTGTTGTTTTATCTAATTTACTCCATTTGTTGCAATAAGTACATAAAAGTGGTTAGAGGTCAAAATAAGTCCATTTGTTTGGTCAAATCCATCTTCGTTCAGACAGTGCCCTGAAAATTCTTTTACGTTCAAATAGTGCCCTAAAAACGTTGAATTTGATCACTAAGTGAAGTTTGGATTAATTTTTAATTTAAATGAAACTAGAGGTTGTTCTTTTATCTTATTTACTCCATTTGTCATAATAAATATGTAAAATGGTTATAGGTAAAAATAATGACATTTGTTTGGTCGAATAGTTCTCCGTTAAGATAGTGCCCTAAAAAACATTGAATTTAGATAGCAATGTGAGGTTTGGTTTAATTTTAATTTAAATGAAACAAGGGTTGTTGTTTGATCTAATTTACTCCAAATTTCATTGTAAATATATAAAAGAGGTTTTAGGTAAAAATAAGTCCATCTGTGTTGTTAAATTCTTATTCGTTCAGATAGTGCCCTAAAAACGTTGAATACAAATACTAAAGTGACGTTTGGCTTAATTTTTCATTTAAATGAAACTAGAAGTTGTTGTTTCATCTAATTTACTCCATTTGTCATAATAAATACATAACTTAGCATAGAGATCAAAATAAGTCCATTTGCTTGGTCAAATCCTTCTCCCTTCAGATAGTGCCCAAAAAAACATTGAATTTAGATAGCAATGTGAAGTTTGGCTTAATATTTCATTTAAATGAAACTAGAGGTTGTTTTTTCATCTGATTTACTCCATTTGTCATTATAAATATATAATGAGGATAGAGGTCAAAATAAGCCCATTTGTTTGGTCAAGATCTTATTCGTTCAGGTAGTGCTCTAAAATTCATTGAATCTAGACGGCAAAGTGAAGTTTGGTTTAATTTTACATTTAAATGAAACTATACATTTTTGTTTTATCTAATTTACTCCAATTGTCATTATAAAAATATAAAGTTGTTTGAGGTCAAAATTAGTCCATTTTGTGTGATCAAATTCTTCTCCGTTCAGATAGTTCCCTAAAAACGTTGAATTTAGATAATAAAGTGAAGTTTGGCTTAACTTTTCATTTAAATGAAACTAAAGGTTTTGCTTTCATCTAATTTACAGAATTTGTCATAATAAATACGTAAAATAGGATAGAGGTCAAAATCACTCCATTTGCTTGGTCAAATCCTTTTCCATTCCAATTGTGCCCTAAAAAACGTTGAATTTTGATAGCAATCTGAAGTTTTGTTAATTTTTCATTTAAATGAAACTAGAGGTTGTTGTTTGATCTAATTTACTACAATTGTCATTATAAAAATATAAAAGTAGTTTGAGGTCAAAATAAGTTCATTTGTGTGATCAAATTTTTCTCCGTTCTGATAGTGCCCTAAAAACGTTAAATTTAGATAGTAAAGTGACGTTTGGCTTAATTTTTCATTTAAATGAAATTAAAGACTGTTGTTTCATCTAATTTACAAAATTTGTCATAATAAATACATAAAATAAAATAGAGGTCAAAATTAGTCCATTTGCTTGGTCAAATCATTCACCAATCAGATAGTGCCCTAAAAAAGTTGAATTTAGATAGCAATGTGAAGTTTGGCTTAATTTTTTTATTTAAATGAAACTAGAGGTTTTTGTTTGATCTAATATACTCCGATCTTCATTATAAAAATATAAAAGTGGTTTGACGTCAAAATAGGTCCATTTGTGTGGTCAAAATCTTATTCGATCATTTAGTGCCCTAAAAACGTTGAATTTAGATATAAAAGTTTGGCTTAATTTTTCATTTAAATAGGTCAAGATAGTGCCCTAAAAACGGTCAAAATAGGTCTATTTGAGTGAAGTTTGGCTTAATTTTTCATTTAAATGAAACTAAAGGTTGTTGTTTCATCTAATTTACAGAATTTGTCATAATAAATACATAAAATAGGATAGAGGTCAAAATCAATCCATTTGCTTGGTCAAATCCATCGCCATTCAGATAGTGCCGTAAAAAACGTTGAATTTAGATGGCGATGTGAAGTTTGACTTCATTTTTTATTTAAATGAAACTAGAGGTTGTTGTTTAATCTAATTTATTCCATTTGTCATATTAAATTGTACATTTGTCAAAAACAATACGTAGAAATTGTTAGAGGTCAAAATAAGTCCATTTGTTTGGTCAAATCCTTCTCCGTTCAGATAGTGCAATAAAAAACGTTGATTTACAATGAAATGTTAAGTTTGGTTAATTTTTATTTTAAAAGAAACTAGAGGTATTTGTTTTATCTAATTTACTCTATTTGTAACAATAAATACGTAGAAATAGTTAGAGTTAAAAAATGTTGAATTTAGATAGCAAAGCAAAGTTTGGCTTAATTTTTCATTAAATGAAAATAGTGGTTGTTTGATCTATTTTAATCCACTTGTGATTAAAATAAATAAATAAAAGTTCAAAGGTAAAAATTAGCACTTTTGTATGGTCAAAGTTTTATCTGCTTCGATAGTACCCTAAAAATCGTAAAATTTAGATGGCAAAGTCAAGTTTGGTTTAATTTTACATTGAAATGAAACTAGAGGGTTTTTTTTTATCTAATTTACTCCAATTGTCATTATAAATATATAAAAGATGTTAGAGGTCAAAATAAGTTCATTTGTTTGGTCAAATCCTTCTCCGTTCAGATAGTGCCCTAAAAAACGTTGATTTACAATGAAATGTTAAGTTTGGTTAATTTTTATTTTAAAGGAAACTAGAGGTATTTGTTTTATCTAATTTACTCTATTTGTAACAATAAATACGTAGAAATGGTTAGATTTAAAAAATGTTGAATTTAGATAGCAAAGCAAAGTTTGGCTTAATTTTTCATTTAAATGAAACTAGTGGTTGTTTGATCTATTTTAATCCACTTGTGATTAAAATAAATAAATAAAAGTCCAAAGGTAAAAATTGGCACTTTTGTATGGTCAAATTTTTATCTGCTTCGATAGTGCCCTAAAAATCGAAAAATTTAGATGGCAAAGTCAAGTTTGGTTTAATTTTACATTGAAATGAAACTAGAGGGTTTTTTTTATCTAATTTACTCCAATTTTCATTATAAATATATAAAAGATGTTTGAGGTCAAAATAAGTCCATTTGTTTGGTCAAATTCTTTTCCGTTCAGATAGTGCCCTAAAAAATATTGAAGTTAGATAGTAAAGTGATGTCTTGCTTAATTTTCCATTTAAATGAATCTAGAGGTTGTTGTTTCATCTAATTCACTCCATTTTTCATAATAGCTTCATGAAAGAGGATAGAGGTCAAAATAATTTGCATGGTCAAATCTTTCTTCGTTCAGATAGTGCCCTAAAAAATGTTGAATTTAAATAGCAATTTGAAGTTTGGCTTAATTTTTAATTTAATTGAATACAGACGTTGTTGTTTGATCTAATTTACTTCATTTGTCATTATAAATACATAAAAAAAGGTTTGAGGACAATATAAGTCCATTTGTTTGGTTAAATTTATCTCTGTTTAGATAGTGCCTTAATAAACGTCGAATTTAGATGGCAAAGTGAAGTTTACCTTAATTTAAATTTAAATGAAACTAGAGGTTGTTGTTCGATCTAATTTACTCCACTTGTCATTATAAATATATAGTAGAGGTTAGAGGTAAAAATAAGTCCATTTGTTTGGTCAAATTCTTCTTTGTTTAGATAGTGCCCTAAAAATCGTCGAATTTAGATGGCAAAGTGTAGTTTGGTTTAATTTTGCATTTATATGAAACTAGAGGTTGTTGTTTGATCTACTTTACTCCATTAGTCATTGTAAAAATGTAAATATGGTCATAGACCAAAATATGGCCATTTTTTTGTTTAAATTCTTCCCCGTTTAGATAGTGCCCTAAAAAAACGTTAAATTGAGATAGTAAAGTGAAGTTTGGTTTAATTTTTCATTCAAATGAAACTAGTGGTTGTTGTTTCATCTAATTTACTCCATTTTTCATAATAAATATATAAAAGAGGTTAGAGGCTAAAATAAGACCATTTGTTTTTTCAAATCATCTTCGTTCAGATAGTGCCCTAAAAACGGTTAATTTAGATGGTAAAATGAAGTTTGGGTTAATTTTTCATTAAATAAAATTAGAGGTTGTTGTTTGATCAAATTTACTCAATTTGTTATAATAAATAGATAAAAGTGGTTAGAGGTTAAAATAAGTGCATTTGTTTGGTCAAATCATTCTCCGTTAAAATAGTGCCCTAAATAGCATTGAATTTATATCGCAAAGTGAAGTTTTGCATTTGTTTGGCTTAATTTTACATTTAAATGAAACTAGAGGTTGTTGTTTGATCTAATTTACTCCATTTGTCATTATAAATACACAAAGAGAGGTTAGAGATTATTTTAAGTCCATTTTTTTGGTCAAATCCATCTTTGTTCAAATAGTGCCCTAAAAGGCGTTGATTTACATTGCAATGTGAAGTTTGATTAATTTTTCTTTTAAATGAAACTAGAGGTATTTATTTTATCTAATTTACTCTATTAGTAACAATAAATTCGTAGAAATGGTTAGAGTTCAAAATAAGTCCAATTGTTTGGTCAAATCCTTCTCTGTTCAAATAGTGGACTAAAAATATTAAATTTAGATAGCAAAGTGACGTTTGGCTTAATTTTTCATTTAAATGAAACTAAAGATTTTTGTTTGATCTAATTTTGTCAATTTGTCATTTTAAATACATAAAACTGGTTAGAGGTCAAAATAAGTCCATTTGTTTTGTAAAATTCTTTTGTATTCAAATAGTGCTATAAAAAATGTTGAATTTAGAATGCAAAGTGAAGTCTGATTTAATTTTACATTTAAATTAAACTAGAGGTTTTCATTTCATTTAATTTACACCATTTGTCATTATAAATACATAAAATAGGTTAGAGGTCAAAATATTTGTTTGGTCAATTTCTTCACTATTCAAATAGTGCCCTAAAAACGTTGGATTTAGATGGCAAAGTGAGTTTTGCTTAATTTTTAATTTAAATGAAACTAGAGGTTATTATTTAATCTAATTTACTCCTTTCAAGATAATAAATATGTAAAATGGTTATAAAACAAATAAGGCCATTTGTTTGGTCGAATCCTTCTCCGTTCAGATAGTGCCCTAAAAAACGTTGAATTTAGATAGCAATGTGAAGTTTGGCTTAATTTTCATTTAAATAAAACTAGAGGTGTTTTCTTATCTAATTTACTTCATCTGTCATTATAAATATATAAAATAGGTTAGTGGTCAAAATAAGTCCACTCGTTTGGTCAAATTCTTGTTCGTTCAGATAGTGCCCTAAAAATCGTTGAATTTAGATGGCAAAGTGAAGTTTAGTTTAATTTTACATTTAAAAGAAACAAGTGGTTGTTGTTTCATCCAATTTACTGCAATTGTCATTATAAATATATAAAAGATATTTGAGGTCAAAATAAGTGCATTTGTGTTGTCAAATTCTTTTCCGTTCAGATTGTGCTCTAAATATGTTGAGAAAAGGGTGGAGCAATTGTTGACTTTGCTTGATGAGGTCAAGGCTGATTCCTCTGCATTGTTTAGTTCTGCTGAGGGCCAACTTATCGTGATAAGAAGTGAGCTTGCTTGTGTTAAGGATAGACTCCGTGTTATGGAGGTGGCGAACTGGCAAAGCGTTGTTGATGGTCGGACTGAACTTTTGGATTATATCGAGGGTCTTGGTGTCGATTTGACCCAGTATCGTCCTCTGGTGCATCAGACTTTTGAGGTCATGGAAGATGTCGTTGAAGATCCTTCGAGTGTCCCACTGGCTGAAGAACTGCTTCATCCACTTGAAGAAGGAGTCCTTGTAGTTGATCCGGCTCTTGTGGGTGGTATTGTCGAGGATGTTATAAATCTTTCTCCTTAGTCTTCCATTGCTGCTTTTGTAATCGAATGGATTTTGAATGAATCAAATTAACTCCTTTATCGACTTTGTTCACCTGTCGTTGTCTTGATAATTTGTATTTGATGTTTCACAAATGTTTGTAGTAACCTTTCGGTGGTTTGATTTTTCCCATGCTTTAGTATGCATGTCTTGATCTTGTGCTTGTTGTCTCTGAATTGTTGTGGAAGGCTGCTTTGTTTGCTTATTTTCTCCTTTGAATTATTCGCCTGATCTCTTGCTTTGCTAGCTTGTCGTGACACGAAGTTGTTTTGTTCAATTGACTTGTTCGTCCAACTTTTACTTCGTTAACTCGACACCTCGATCGATTTGAATTTTTTTTTTCAATTTGACTCGGGTGTCCAGCTTTTGCTTCTTTTTGTGTGACACTCTGGTCGACTCAAAGTCATTTCCTTTAGTTTACCCGTTCATTCAACTTTTACTTCATTAACTCGACACCTCGGTCGATTCGAAGTTTTTTCCTTTAGTTGACTCGTTCGTCCAACTTTTACTTTGTTAACTCGACACCTTAGTCGATTCGGAGTTATTTCCTTTAGTTGACTCGTTCGTCCAACTTTTACTTTGTTAACTTAATACCTCAGTCGATTTGAAGTTATTTCCTTTAGTTGACTCGTTCGTCCAACTTTTACTTCGTTAACTCGACACCTTGGTCGATTCGAAGTTTTTATTTTCAGTTTGACTCCGGTGTCCAACTTTTGCTTCATTTTGTGCGACATTCTGGTCAACTTGAAGTCATTTTCTTTCGTTGATCAAATTAGAAGTTTATTGTGAATATCTGACTTGCTTCTTGATTCTTTGTGGGCTTTTTGCGCCCGTTGTTTTTTGTAGCTGTGCTATGAAGTTGTTTTGCTTTTGCGAGATGTCGATTCTGAAAATGAAACTTTATTGATTCTTCAACCATTTTAGCAGTCATTCTCCTGGAATGACTCCATTACATTGTGGAGTGTTTATTATTTTATTCCTGCATTGCTATTGTTTACCCTTGCGTTGGCGCTCATGCCTCGGCCATTCCTTCTAATTTATGACCTTATTTGCTTGCGTAGTTCTTGCTCCCCATTTAGCCCTGCTTGTTGGGGCCTGATAAAGTTTGTTAGTACCTTTACAAGTGATTTTGGTCGAATTTCTCTCTAATGTTGAGGTCTTTGGAGCGTTGGCCTTTCGACTTCGATATAGGTCTGTTTTGGTGGGAGGTGCTTCTTTCCCAGAGCGGATGCATTGTAGAGCGTATATTAATTCCTTTGATCGCTCCTTTGATCCCGTAGCTGTAGCGACCGCTTTTTCCTTGCCCTTGAACTGCTTGTTTGATATGCCGACGAACTTGTTCAGTCGTCTTCTCTGGATCCAATGTTCGATCTCTTATTTCAATTTATAGCAGTCCTTGGTATCGTGCCTGATGCAGTCATTTTTTGCTTTCTGCTTTGACCTGGTTCCTGCTGACCTGTTGACCTGCACAAGTAGCACACGTGAGCCACAGACTACCGTTGTGGTGGCCGATGGCACTCCGATGCTAAAGTCAGACAGGGATCTGAGGAAGGTGTAATGTTGTAACAGGGAATTTGTAGCGTATCTTGGTTTACCAACCTCATGTCTTATTTATAGTGCAAGGAGTCCTGGTTCTACTAGGCCATCATATGCATAGTTTAGGAAGGAGATCTTCGTGGAGATCCTTATCTAATTAGGAGTCGTGTTGTAGAAGAGAAGTTTCATGTTAGCGCTGTGCTCCTAGATACGCGGGAGATAGTTTCCAATACGAGAGCAATCCGTATAAGATTCCATGTGTGGAAGGTACTCTGGCATTTGCTTCCTAGTTGGGAGCGGAGACCAGTTGTAGTTGCCTGTTCGAAGCAGATTCTCAAAATACTTTCCTTAGTAGGGCTTACGGGTATTGAGAATAGTTGTGAGACGTGTGGGCCTAGCGTGCTATGAGAGTTCAGACCCGCCTGACAGACTGAATTGAGCGGGCTTAGAACCGCTTGGAGTCCCTCATGATATGCCGTTGTATGTCCTGTCGGGTGACCAAACACCAATGTCACCTCCGGCTGGTTTCATCTGCATGCATCGCGGGATGCTTCAGACTGGAGTATGCTTTCCAGTTCTAGACGTGATTTGGGAATTCCTGAATCGTTTGGGGATTCCTCCAGCCCAATTAGGGCCTTATGGATATTAGATTATCTTCATGATTCTGCTCAGTGCCAAGGAGGCCGGTGTTAACGTAACTCCACGGGTGATTCAGTTGCTGACTTCTCCTCGGCTAAAGGGTAACGTTGTCTATAAGATAACGTCGTTGGCTTGATTCGTTAATCTGCCTGAAGATTTCAAGTTCTGGCAGAAGTATTGCTTCTTGGCTTCTGCAGATTTGAAGTATTTCTGGTGCAAAGGTCGTCCGTTTGAGCGATAGTTCAGGCCGTTTTGTAAGTTCAACCCTTTTCTTGTGACCTTGATATTCTTGATGGCGGGCTAACTTATCATTACTTGTTTTCCCTTCCAGAAAGCTTTCCTACTGCTCCTCTTACTCTAGAAGAGCAAAATACCATAGAGATGTTTCGTGATTTGTCAAAGAGGAACGCGACTGATGTCATAAGAGTTTCCAACTTCATCCGCATCAGGCTGTGGGATAACTGGCACGTTGCCCCCACTCTGCATCAAATTTCGTGAGTCAAGTTGGAAGATGGGGCCACTTCAAGGAATGGGAAGGCTGCGGGGGCCAAAGTTTTCGTTCTGTCTGATGTGAAGGATCCGTCTGAAACGCTTGCCTCCTTCGTGTGGAAGAAGTCCCGTGTGAGAACTAGGTCATCTTCGGCACTACCCACTCTTGTGAGGGAAGAGCACGAGTCTGCAAGGCCTGTTCTGGCGGAGACTGGCATTTTCGACTTGGAAAAAGATTTGTCGAACCTTAGTGACAAGTAGGTCGAAGCTTTGAATGACCGTCTGATGAATGTCGCAATGGCTGCTTCTGCTGTTACTAATTTGCGTGGAACTGTTCCTATAGAAGACTCCTGTGAAGATTTTCCTGAGGTTGTGGAATTTGATCACCCTATTGCTGCTTTGACTGAGAGTAGCCGCGATGCTAGTCATGCCTGTAGTCCGAATTGCTCACCGTCTTGTTCTAGGCCACAGCTAGAAGTGTTGGGGGTCCTTTGGATAATTAGCTTCCTCCTCTCTCTGGATCCCATTGAGCCACCCTGTACCAAAGGGTCGGCTATTAATGACAAAGGGAAGGCCACAGAGGAGAGCCTGAGGACCGTGGCAAACGTGAAGGGTGGCGTTGGTGTAATCCCTGATCCGGGGAAGCTTCATCCGGGTGCATGGATAGGCCTGTTTTCACCGGACTTAGTGAAGATGAGTTCAATGGTATGGCACCAAGAGGTGGACATAGAGTATGCTTCGAGGAAGTATATAAGCAGGTGTCACAGCTGGTTGATGGATCATGCTTCAAAACTCGATGAGGATACATTGGAAGGATGTATGGATACGGGTTTGAAGTACCTTATGTTGGGTATGTCTCATTTGAGCCACGTGGCCGTTGCTGGGACGAAAGTCGAGGTGGCTCGTGAGAGGGTATACACCTTAGAGCATGTCTTCTCGCACATGCAGGCGTTGTATTCTGATGCGTTATATGAAATTGAGTAGCTGAAGAAGCAGGCTGAGAAAAAAATGCTAGATCAGTCAACAGTGGTCGCTGAGACTCAGAGGCCTCGCTTGGAGGACCTTGAGCGTAACCTATCGGATGTGGTGTCCAAGGGGGATGAACTTGATAAGGAGTTGAGCCGGATCTGTCAAGAAGCCGAGGCTATGCAATAAACTGCGGCTAAGGCATGTTTTGAATTGTGGTCTCTTGCTGAAGAGAGTGCTCTGAAGGAAGCCGACTAGGCTACTGAAAAGCAGCTGTTGGAATCAAATGTGAAGTTCTATGTTTGCGAGGTGAGAAAGGCTGAGGACCAGCTCGAATTGGTGTGGCACGAGCTTAGTGTTGTGAAGAGCAGTCTGGCCACAGAGCAGTCTCAGGCTGACTGGCAAGTTGGAGCTGCGGAGTGTGAACTTGTTGACGCGAAGGTGCGCGAGGAATAGCTTCTTAAGAAGCAAGGAAAGTGCGAGTTTCGCTGTGTTGTTCATGGCCGACTGGAGTTGTTGGCGTTGATGAAGGAGGAACATCCAGAGTGAGATCTTGGCCGCTATAAGATGTCATATGTAAATTTGTTTGTTACCTCTGCATCGTCGAATAAAGAAGATTGTGTGGGCCCTAATGCCCAGTCCATGGCGTGTGTGGACGCTATCCCTGTTCCATATTTTTCTAGGCTTAGCTCTTTTGTTTCTGTACCTTCTCTTGATAGGGAGTAACCTTGGTGTGATTGTACTCATTTTCGATTGGACCGTTAATGAAAACAGTTTAATCAGTTTGTGCTTGTTGTCTGTATTGTATGTTTTTCATTTTGCCTTGTCATCTTGCTTTAGCATAGGTTGGTCGAATCAATAGGACGTTGACCGGTCTGTGTGTGGTAGAGAGCGTGAACGACTCGCGGTCGTTGATGCGTAGTCATGTTTGATAGTGGGCATGTTGCGGACAGTTTAGCTGAGGGTTTAGTTGCCCAAGCTGTGTCTTGTCACCGAGGTAAGCTGCTTGAGGCTTACCCTGTTTGTCTGACTAGTCGGCTATATTTGCTGTTATGGGTGAGTGGCGATGGGCGAGTGTACGTGTCAGAGCGTTCGTGGCGAATCAAGGGTCGTAAGCTCAGGTTAGAATCCTAAATAGCTTTTATCTGGGCACTGGCTGTATAACCTTTGTATCGGCGCAAATGACATTTGCTAATATTAGAATGTAAGTCTGTTTGAGCGTGAAGACGTTGATTCATCTAGATTCATGTTTGGGGATCAGGCTGAAAAGCAGTGGTCCCGTGGCAAGTCGTCGAAATCAGTTTACGACTAACTAGTTTCCCACCTTCCAAATCGTTCGGGGAGTAAAAGTTTAGTAACCAGGCCAAAGAGCAGTGGTAACATGGCAAGCCGTTGAAATCAGTTCAGGACTGACTAGGCTCCCACTTTTCGAACCATCTACACCCTCCTTGCGCGGTGGGGGCTACGAGTTCGAGAGGAGTTTGGCGACCAGGCTGAAAAGCAGTGGTCCCGTGGCAAACCATCGAAATCAGTTCGGGACTGACTAGGCTCCCACCTTCCAAACTATCTACACCTGTACGCTTCCAGCTATAAATTTTGGAGTGTTCGGCGGCCACATTGAAAAGCAGTGGTACCGTGGCAAATCGTCGGAATCAGGTCGTGGTTGACTGGGTTCCCACTTTCTAGACTATCTACACCCTCGCAACGCGGGCTACAAGTCCAGGTTTGGTAATTTGGCAACCTTGCTGAAAAGTAGTGGTCTCGTGGCGAGCCATCGAAATCAGCTCAGGACTGACCAGGCTCCCACCTTCCAGATTATCTACACCCTCGCAGTGGGGGCCACAAGTACAGGTTTTGATCAGAAGCTTTCGTTGCTAGTTGTCACCAACTAGGTTTACCTGACTAGGTTCGGCGATCATTGGCCACGAAGGGGGCAATGATCCCTGGCAAGTTATTTTTACCAGGCGTGATAGCGTTGATTAGACTTCCACTTCCTAAACCGTCGATGCCCGTACTAAGCGGACTAGGTGTCAGGTTGAACTAGAAGTTGTTGTCATCAGTTTTGCTGACTAAGCTTGCCTGGTTTGAAAAAAGGTTTCACCTGCTAGGGAGCGTGTGAACCTAGTCCATCCGCCCGATGCATGGGTTGGACAAAGTTTCCTTTAATCAGCTAGTGATCCGTAAGTATGATCTGTATGTCAGAGTTGACCTGGATTTCTTGTTTTCGTGTCAAGCATGTGACATAATATTGTTTGAGTAATAGACCGAGCCCATGGGCCCGCAGAAGAAGTGCTAAGGCACGGTGCGCTGCGTGTACGGCGTAAATTGCGTGGTAACACATGTATGCGTAGGCTGCGTGGCGGTTGAGTATTGGTTACTCCCCCTCAATTGACGGGGTTGCGTGCAGCGCCATTAATGTGGATGACGTGGTATGCGCAATTTCCTTTGGAACCGTCGTCTCCTTGTTTCCCATACCGTATTCAATGCTCGACAGTTAATGTTGGAGTGCCCGCTTGGTGAACCATCATGTCAATATAATGGTGTTTTCCAATCGTTGTATGCACTATCTTTCGCAGAGCTTATCTCCTGTAATGTTCTTGCTTGAAGAGAGTGTTTTGAGTTTTCCAAAGGCTAAAGAAAATGCTTTCAATTTTTCAAAGGCTGAAGGTGGATCTCCGTCTTTGGAGTCTCTGAATGTTCTGAAATTTGCAAAGGTCAGGCTTAGAGATAGTTGTTGTTATGCGTTGTCACCTGCCATGGGTGAGCATGTAGTTGATTTGCTGAGGTCTCGTAATTTCTTCTCGTTTTGCGGAGAAGTAATACAGATTTCTTACTAAGGGAGATGCCTTGGTGTTACACCGTACCACTTTTGCCTTTGTGTTCTCGAATCCCGCTATTAACCAATGGCTGATCGAAGTGTTAGTCGATGTGTGATGTCTCCGGGTGTGGTAGCTCTCAGTTACACCTGCCATCGCATATGGGAAAATTGGTTTCTCTTGATAGCATTATGAGACTGTAACTACGTCGCTGCATGTGGACATCTTCATCTGCCTTCTTATAAGCTATTTGAGGAAGTTGGAAGGAGGTCGGATGTCTCTTGAGGTAATCAACAGCTAGTTGTGAGGTCTACAATATTGTAGTACGAGACTTTTGTGGAGTGATTTGACAGAGCAATCTGGCTGCTCAGTCCTTTCAATCCCCTTTTGCACTTTGTCTTTATCTTCGAAGGGGTCGAGCGTATCTTGTTTGCTTATCTTTACTCTCAATTTCATATTGCTCGCATCGGAGGGTTTGCAAGTTTTGGATGCTTGTAGTGCTCAGTCTTTTGTATCCGCCTAAAGGAGTTCATGATATGTAGCATTTTGATGCCTCAAGGTTATCAAGCGAGGGCATCGAAAGGTACCCAAGTCGGATGCAAATGATGCAGCTTTTGGGTATGGGACGTCTGGGTATCGAAATTCTGGATTGGTTTCGATGTCGAATGTGACTGTAAATCATGCTTCTAGGACCTCTACAACTCCCTCTGTTAGAAATTCTCAGCAACAGGGGTCAAATCATGTTTATAAAACATGATTTTCTAGCATTATTGTTATTTTGAATGCAAACGATATTTAGAGCGTGTTTGTTAAAAACTTATTTTATCATTAAGACTTAATATTAGATAATCTAGTTATGAATTATTCAACAAGACTGAAGTGTTTCCTGTGTTGGTACTTCAATAAGAGAAGGGTGAATCAATGTCAATATGGTTCCATTGATCATCTACTAGAGTAATTTTGATTTTCGACAAAGTTGCAATTGCAATGTATATCTCAAACCCAATTAGCATAGCAATTTGTTGATGACAAATATCAAGTACAAAACAAGGAAATACAAATTAAACGATTCGGACTTGTTACACTGCACAACATAATCATCCTCACTAGCCGTAATACAAACAAGTAAAATCAACAACTTAGTGCAACCAGATCATCAGCTTGTTTGCTGCAAGTGAAAAAACAGGAGAAGCTTAGCAATTTAGGCTGTGAAATTTTTATCAGTCATTTTGCAAATGAACTTTAAGTATAGAGAGACTATGTACCAAAAGGCGCACCTTCAAGATTGCAATGATCTCCTCATGATCTACTTTGGTTTGTGTATATGCCTTGACCTTTTCCTTCTCCATCTCCTACATAATAGATTCAGCAAATGTTAAGATATTGATAGTGCACCTCGAGCCATAATGTGAGCTTAGGCCTTCCTATCGTGATGTCATAATTCTTTACATCCAACAATAATCGAGCATATCGCTGAAAGAACGATATGTAGGCAATATCCACCTGAAGGTCACATGTAAATGTTAACTCAACAATGGAGATAAAGATTACATGTGAACTTAAAAAGAAAAAGAAAACATGTAACATGAAGAAAATGGTAATTTACCAGACTAAACTGGCCAAGGAAGAACGGCCCATCATCGAATTTGGAGATAACAGTTTCCAGGTGATCGAAAGTAGAATCTGATGCAGGTAAGTGATGCAAGTCAATCCGTGACCATCCATGTACTCGAGGTCTATTTCAGACTAAGTTCATAAAAGAAAGTAATTAGTCTTACCAGCATTTGCATTCTGTTTTAGTGCAGCCATCACAATGCTATTGAAGGTGTCTGTGTAGGACAATAACTCCTCTGCGAACTCCCTTTTGATGGGATCCTAAATTGTGCACAATAGACATAACCAAGTGAGAATTTAAGGCCAATTGCGTGAATTCGTTAAGTGTAGAAACATAAGTTTGGCATCTTTACCTCAGGTAGAAGGGCATGTCCTTCAAAGTGGCTATCGATATACTTCATCAAATCAATACTCTCTCCTCTGATTTCATTATTATGTTCCAATGCAGGTACCTGTAAAAATGGAAGTTTTGTGTATCTAAGTGGACATTCCAACGGATTGAGAGTGCGTTTTCAGAGTATACATTATGTTGTAAGACAACTTTGATTCACAAAGATCACCTTATTTGCAGGGTAAACTTTCTCCTTGTACCAAGCAGGCCTGTTTACTCGATCAAGACCAACCAGTTTGATCTTGTCTTTCAATTCCTGATACACACAAAATCAGAACTCAGAAAACTTATTTAGAAATGAAAAAAAAAAAAAAAAAAAAAAAAAAAATATATATATATATATATATATATATATATATATATATATATATATATATATATATATATTCACCTACTGAAGATAGATGAAAAAAAACCTTGTAGTTACGGACAATCCACATACATTGTGCATATGGGCATCTGTAAGAGGTATACAACCTAAACAAGTGCGAATAAGTACCAGTCAGAAGAATGTACACCCAAAATACAGGAGAGCCTGACCTAAAATCGCAGTCTCTAAGAAAAATATAGATGAGCCTCCTTGCTAACGCAACCTCCTTGCTAACGTAGTCTCTTTGAAGAATACAAATTTCTCCTCTTGCAACGCAGTCTCCTTGCTAACATAGTCTTTGAGAAGAATACAAAGTATGATCATATTTTGTCAATGATTGGGTTTAATGTAGTGTGGTTAAAGAGACCTGAAAATTTAATAGTTTTTCCCATTTTCATTTTTGTTAAAATACTGAGGTGGATATACACCTCAACATGGCTACGAAACATGTTTATAAAACATGGTTTCCTAGCATTATTGATATCTAAAACTTGAAAGGTTTACATACTGTAAGAATATGTAGGAAGAATGTTCGGTATAAGATTATACATTCATGCCTAACACCGAGGCAAGAAGAAGGCAAAGATAACACATACAAAACCCAAAACTCATCTCTCTCCTTACTTTGGTAGAGGGTTTAAATTTGGAGGGAATGTTGTGAACATTCAAGAAATTGATTGTTTTTTAAAGGTTTTTGAAAGATGAGGTTACAAGGATTCTCATCGCAAATGTAAAATGGTAAACTGAAAATTTATTTAACTTTCTTATCTGACACACCAGAATAAGCAATTAATGCAGAATGAAGTGTGTTGCGCAACTGTTTGAAAGGTAATATTTTTAAAGTTAATGAAATCAAGAAAGCCAAAACATAATTTAAAGCGACAAAAGTTAGATTTAATGGAATCAAAATGGTCTTTAATCAGGACTCTAACCTGGACAAATTAAGGCCTGTTCACTGAACTCAAATTAAATGATGGGACCCAAAATCTTAAAAATTAAATGATGGGTCCCAAAATCTAAATATCTCTTGTTGTTTTTTTTCTTTTTTTCTATCAGGTGAAATGGATGAAGTGTATATATATTAGGTGTTTACAACTATTTGATAAATAATAAAAGCTCTAGGATCTAAAAAAAACTAAAATTAAATGTGTGTTTTGCAGCAAACATTTCATAGGTGCAATGTTCTGCTAAGAAAAGGATGCTACAAAAATTGCAAGTATTTTTCATTCGAACTACTAGTCATATTTTCCATAGAGTAGTAATGACATGATCATAGGACTTCATTTTCCCTTTTCCGAGGCCCCATTTGCTTGCTTCATACATCCATAAAAATCCATTCATGGATCCAGCTGTTACCAACAAAAAAAAAAGATTGGCTTCACGAACAAAAGATAGCCCAACCACTCACGCCTATTTTCTCTGTCTTTCAACCCTAAGGGTTTGTTTGGTAATCCACTTTTCTTGGGAAATGGAATCCACTTATCTTGTTTTTCAGATTTTGGTTGTTTGGTTGTCTATTTACTTTTAGGAAATCGATTATGCATAAGGTTGTTTTCCCACTACTCATGGGAATCCAAGTCCGAAGTGTAGGTCTCGAAATTGGATTCACGAAAACTGTTTCAATTTTCATGTCTATTTTTCGTGCAACCAAACATACCCTAAATATAAAGAGTTGTCTTAAAAATACATTTTTTTATAAAAAAAAATCATAAAATATAATGAAAACATAACAAAGGAGACGAGATAAAAGAAGGGAGTGTGGATATAACGTGAGATCTTCTACCACATATCTTCTCTCAAAATTATGAACAAGCTCTAGGGCCTAATGGACAAGCTTATTTCTATAAGCGCTATCGATCCCTCTTGAAAGATGACTTTCACATTATGTCCAACAATTCTTCATTTCTAGAATTATGCCTAGAGCTTTCAATCTTACCCACATTGCATTATTTTCTAAGTTGAAGAATCCTACTTATTTCCTTCATTATATGCCTATTAGCTTGTGAAATATCATTTACAAAACATGCTCTAAAATCGTAGCTACTAGACTCAAAATTCTCTTATCAAATATTATTTGGCATATTGATTGGAGATAATACTGGTGTGTTTATAAAAATTTCAAAAATTCTAATTGTCGAGGGAAGCAGCGAGGGACCCCACAAGGGGGAGGGGGAGCCGTCCATTCCCCCCCGAGATGCGCGTTTGAATTTTCAACGCACGCATCCCGGGGGAATGGACGGCTCCCCCTCCCCATGTGGGGTCCTTCGCTGTTTTCCTCAATGCTTCCCTCGACAATTAGACGGGTTCTAAAAATTTTCCACCATTATGAAAAAATAAAAGACAAACAAGAATGGCTAACTTTGAAAATGGACATGGTCAAAGCTTATGACAAATAGAATGGACTTTCCTCTTTGATATTTTTTTCAAGAATATATGCTTGTTTACAGAATGTAATCATTTCTTTTACCAAAAACTTTATGTGAACAAATTGATCAAGCTGATGTAGAATTTCCAGTGGACTGGTAATTGTGAGTACCAAATATTTTTGTGATGCGATCCCTCATTAGTCATCAGAAATATAATGATGTCATTGTAACAAACGATGTCTCGAGTTTCAAATCAAGACATCTACCTCAGGATTCGCGTTTGAAATCTCCCTTGGGTTACGTGTCAAAATTCAATAATTATTTGCACTACAAGATACTATTTATGTGCTAACTTGCAGGATATGATACATTTGACCTAGAGATTTACAGCTAAGTGGTTGCCTTGAGATCCGCATCAACTTGCTATGTACATCATGCTTTTTTCTATATACCACCATGTTGGGGGGGGGGGGGGTTTACATACACCTAAATATTGCCCAAGACATGTCAGCACCCAGATATGGAATCAACACTCCATATTATGATCAGAACTCCTATTTAACTAGGACAGTTAATTACATAGGACTATGCGGAGTCCATAATTGTTCCAAACGTAATTGAAGTCAAATTCCTTAAGAGATTACAGTTTATTCCTTAAGATCCAAAAATGCTTAAGTGAATCTATATTTAATCAAGTTTCTATACAAATTGAGTTTTCTAAAGGATTATGATGCCAAGAGTCTCAGTCCAGATCAAACTAGTACAACCCAGTCTATATATACAAACCCTATTTATAGCTATAAGGAGTTAAGCAATCTAGCCTAATACTTGCAATTTTTCTCTACCTCGTTATGGCTTGAGCAAAAGAGTGTTTTTGCAGGTGCACCCCCCATCTGGTCCAAATCTGATACATCTAGGAGCAGCACAGTCGATCCAGCCCTTGGGGCTTTGTTAAACCATCTCGAGGAAGGTCAGGCAACAAATTTTTCCCAGTAGTAATGAACTGGAGCAAGCTTCCTTATACACGGATGCATTCACATTGGATCTGAGACTTGAATAGTCTAATTTCTCGCCAAGTCTTATCCAACACCCAATGGATTTTTTAGACCTCATTAAACAATTTTCTAACCAACTTTGAATTTGTTTGAATAATCATTTTATTGATCCCCACTCGAGGACAAAGTCTCAACCCTTCAAACAAAGCAAGAGATACCACCAAATTATTAGACCCCCTTCTGCAAAATAAATTATATTCTCCATTGATTGATTCATCTATGATTAGCACCACCAACTGATCAGGAGGAAAAGGGCAAAGCATGATCATGGGAGGTTTCACCAGCACCTCTTTAACTTCTAGCTTAGTGACATGATGATCTCGTCATTTAAGCTCCTACCTTTGGGGACGAAAACACTCAAAGCTAGTTTCAACCAACTATGTACCATAATGATGATGTAACTTGGATTCCACTTTTTAACTTTGTAAAGTTTATTCTTCCGTTGTAATCATATTTCCCAAAAAATGAACATTTGCATAATGTTGAACAACACCCCTTGTCGTGTTTTCTTGTTAGCTTTCTGAAACCACACCTTGAACATCGTATAAACTTCAATGGGTCTGTTGGAGTGTATCCTAAAAATCCAATATAAGTGTTGTCAAAGAGACATGCGAGACTTCCTTCTATAAATAGGTGCTTGGGAGTTTTGACTACAACATCAATTATAATGGGAAGCCAATTCAATCTTGCATCTTTGAACGCACATATCAGCTGGGATCGCCTAATGGATAATTTTCTATACTAGTATAGGTATCTTGATGGGCATTGGAGGGTGCCAAATTTTATCCAATACATTGTCCTTGTCCTTGCAAAGATGAATCAAATTGTATGTTGTTTTCGTAGAGAAGTCATCGCCAGTGGAAGAGCCACACATGTTTATCTGGCTCTAATTTAGCCCCCCTCATTCTCGACATGCATCTTTCTCACTCTACTTGCATGTCCTCCAACTATAACTCTTTGAAATTTTCCCTTGCTAGATGGCACAGAGAAATCCATCTTCACTATAATGTCAGCGATGTAGGTCAGGAAAACATCCCTTTAGCATACCAATTTTCATGGAGAAACTAACATTTCAAACTCCAATTTTCCATGTAAAATTATAAATGAGCACCTTCCATATTTCAAGCAATTCTCTGACATATTTTGACGTGTCTGACTTCGTTTTTTAGATCAATGAAGGAACCCCTTGTTCAAAATAATTTTTTTAAAATAAAGACAACCCAAAGCGAGTTGGAATGCATCAGGCACCATAGGGATTTAAGCAGGAACGTCTTCACCACTTGAAAAATGTCTCAACACCCAGGACTCTGTAATTTGTTGGGAAGCTAAGATGACGGCAGGCAACCAATTTTATCTTGAAGCAACCCTCATGATCACCAAAGAAAATTTTGCTAAAATACTTTCTACGTGCTCAAGGACCTTCTATGAGACACAAGTAGCATATATAGTTTACATATCATCGAGCTTAATAAATGTCTAATGAGGACAAGTCTACCGCCAGTGGAAAGTAATCTTGTTTTCCAACCTTCCACTTTCTTCTAAATTCTGTTAATCAACTCATCAAAGAAGATAGATTAGCATCGTTCTTGTTTGATAGGCAAGCCCATATATTTAAGAGTATGTTTGGTTAGTCATTTTCCTTGGGAATTGGAATCCATTTTCCTTGTTATGTAGATTTCGATGTTTGGTTGTCTATTTACTGATAGGAAATCGATTATTCATAAGACTGTTTTTCTGATGGGAATCCAAGTCCGAGGGGGAGACCTCAAAATCGAATTCACGAAAATAGTTTGAATTTCCATGTCTATTTTTCGTGAAACCAAACAAACCCTAAATGCAAATGATATCTGTTGAAAACCAATGATGCTCTTAAGATGCAATTCTAATTGGTGTTTTCCCTTCAACAATGAAAGAGCTATTATCTTCACTTTCTGCCAGACGTAGAAATTTCATGAAGCTCGAAATTGATGTTTTCCTATGTTTAAGAAAAACAAGTTCACCATCCACATATTACAAGTGGCTGATTGGCATGCAATTACTAGACGTGTAAAAGTAATTGTTCTCTCCTATATTGAATGCCAACATGAGCCCTTTATTAGAACTTCTACTTTATATAAAAAAAAAAAAAAACAATATTAGTGATAATAGGTTTCCTTGACGAAGGCAATTGGAAGATCGTAAGTGATCATGTAAACTCCTTACATTAACATTGAATACCCACAATTAGCTATACAATTAAAGAGTCAAGTTCGGTCATCAAATTCAAATCTCCTCATGACAGCAAATAGGAACCCCCAGTCCACCTAATCGTAGGCTTTTTCCATATCCAATTTCAACATCACGTTACCTCCAAACAATATTTTTGCAATCGAGTGCATACATTCTTGTGCAAGGTCAATTTTTGTGGAGCTGTTCTACACAGCGAGGAAGCGGGTAAGGAAATCAACGACGGAGGGAGAGAGGGGACCGCGCATCCCCCTCGGGATGCGCACCATCATTTTTCATGCACACATCCCGAAGGGGATGGGCGGTCCCCTCTCTCCCTCCCTCACTGATTTCCTCGCCCACTTCCTCGCCATTTAGAATTGAGCTTTGCTAGGGTGCACTGCTGTTTTACCTGGGATTTAGCCTGGATGGTGCTAGGCACGTGCACCATCCACGCATGCCAGGCACGTGGGATTAAAGGTGAGCAAAAAAAAAAAAAAAAAAAATGAACCCAAATCGACAGAGAAGAAATTTTCTCTAGCAAGCAAACCTTCTTCAACAAAACCCTAGATCTATTTGTGTAATCAATCCAATCCAATCCAAGAAGAACACAACACAAAGGTATTTTTCTCCATTTCTTTCTCTCCTTTTGATTTTGAAATGCTATCCCTTTCTTTCAACCAAACCGAATCAATTTGGTGATTTTCACTTTGATTCAACCAAACCGAATCAATTTGATTTTGAAATGCTATCCCTAGTCGACAAATAGGAAGGAAATAGATCTTTAAAATAGAAAAATAAAATGTTAAGTTCAATAAAAAACGATAAGTAGCTTGGAAATAAAATGAAAATGATGTAAAACAACCAGTTTGGATGCTACTGTAAAAATGTCTTTTAACCTCAATGATTAACAAATGTATTTATATTAAAATCCAAAATAATTAGCTAATTTGGAAATTTGTGATTGTTAGCCTAGTAACATTTTAGGCTTTCCTGAGTGTTGTATGATTAGCAATTGTATTGTTAGCCTATATATATATGATTGTTAACTTCAGTATAGTAGTATTAGAGATTTAATGGGGTTTTGCTTGTGTTGAATTTTTCATATTTTCAGGGATGGATACATTAGAAAATAATGAATGTATGGAAAATGAAGAATTTTTAGATGAGATAAAAGAGCCTTGCATAGGGATGGAATTTAACAATATTGAAGAGTTTCAGT
The DNA here is from genome assembly GCA_963556465.1 of Berberis vulgaris. Classification (NCBI taxonomy): domain Eukaryota; kingdom Viridiplantae; phylum Streptophyta; class Magnoliopsida; order Ranunculales; family Berberidaceae; genus Berberis; species Berberis vulgaris. Next base: position 32,046,673 of record OY747135.1, read on the forward strand.
CGTATTATCATGATTATGGTAATAAAAAAGGATTTCCAGTGAGAGTAAGGGCGACTGAAAAAGATGTGGATGGAAATTCTAGATATGTTATTCTTGCATGTGGTCGGACTGGGATTTCAAAAAGCAAAGCAGAAAGTGTTATAAAATTGCGTCCCATGGGTAGATGTGGTTGTAAGGCTAAGATTAGAGGTCGTATACGCCCTGATGGAACAGTGAAAGTGACAACAGTAAGTGATGATCACAATCATGATTTGAGCCCTGGAAAATCGAGATATTATTCTAAAAATCGAGTTATGAGCCAATATGTGAAGAAGAGACTTGAATATAATGATAGGGCGGGCATTAGGCCAAATAAGAGTTTTACTTCGTGTGTGGTTGAAGCTGGTGGGAATGATAATATGACATTTTCCCAAAAAGATTGTTACAACTATCTGCATAAAATAAGGCAGTTGAGACTTGGTGAGGGGGATGCGTCGGCACTTCATAACTACTTTCAAAAGATGCAAGCCAACAATGCTGAATTTTTCTATTTGATGGATTTGGATGAAACAGGGAGGTTAAGAAATGTATTTTGGGCTGACGCATGGAGTAGAGCAGCTTACAAGGAGTTTGGTGATGCCATTACTTTTGACACTACGTACTTAACTAATAAGTACGAAATGCCATTTTCTCCTTTTGTTGGGGTGAATCATCATGGTCAGTCAATACTTCTTGGATGTGGATTGATCTGTAGTGAGACAGTAGAAGAGTTTGTTTGGCTTTTCAAATCTTGGCTCGTGTGTATGAATGATCGTGTTCCAGATGCTATAATCACTGATCAGGATAGAGCAATGAAGAGAGCCATCGAAATTGTGTTTCCCAACACACGCCATAGATGGTGCCTATGGCATATTATGAAAATGTTGCCTGAAAAACTTTCGGGTTGCAATCAATATGAGGCTATAAAGTTTGCAATGCAACGAGTAGTTTATGATTCCCTGTCTCATGAAGAGTTTGAAGAATATTGGTATGGGTTCATTGAGAAATTTAACCTTCAAAATAATGATTGGTTGAGTGGATTATACAATGAAAGAATTCGTTGGGTACCAACATTTCAGAGGAATACTTTTTGGGCAGGAATGTCTTCAACACAAAGGAGTGAAAGTATGAATGCTTTCTTCGATGGTTATGTAAATTCAAAGACCACTCTAAAGCAATTTGTAGAACAATATGAGAATGCACTACGAAGTAAGGTTCAAAAAGAAGTTGAAGAATACTTTAAATCCTTTAACCGTTGGCTTCCTTGCATTACTCCGTACGAATTTGAGAAAAAATTTCAAGCTGCCTACACCACAAATAAATTTAAGGAGTTTCAAACAGAGATTGCAGGAAGATTATGTTGTGCAGTTAATCATGTCAACGAGTTGGATGGCTTTCAGGTTTATTATGTTTCGGAAGACAGGTTGATAGGAAGCGCATACAGATCAATCAATTTTAAGGTTTATTTTAATAATGACGACTTCAATATTCAGTGCAATTGTCAGTTGTTTGAGTTTAGGGGGATTTTATGCAAACATATTTTATCGGTATTGTCTCAAAAGAGGATTAATGTTTTACCAGAAAAATTTATTCTTCGAAGGTGGAGGAAAGATGTTAAGAGGTGTCATAAGAAGGTTAAAATTGTATATTCAGATTGGGCAATGAAGCCTGAAAATGAACGGTTTGATGAGATGTGCAGTCTCTTTTATGAAATGGCTGACATAGCTTCCGAGGATCAAAAGGAGACAAACAATGTTAAACAGTGGATACAAATGAAGCTTCGTGAACTAAAGATATCAAAAGGTGATGGTGATGTCAATGTTGAGCCAGAGGGGTTGTTCGAAGTTGGCGCTAAAAGTAGTGCTGAAATTCATAGTCCATTGCATGTTCGTTGCAAAGGACGACGTTCTACTTTGAGGATGCAATCTACAATGGAAAAAGCCTGTAAAAAGAAGAAGAAGAAGAAGAAGAAAGAAACACAAAAAGAGAATAATTTGGTAGGTTTACTTGTTTGTTTTGCTTCAATGAATATATATATTTTTTCAATTCAAGATAATATATTTTAATTTGACATGTCATTTGTAGGGTTCTACCCAAGTTGGATATGAAAGTTCACAATTTATGACACATTTTTCAGCTACGCAGGTTTGTCTTTAGTACAAAGATTATTCACTTTTGATTTGCCCCGCTATGATTGTTCACTATGATTAACGTGTTTGTCGTTTTGAAGGGTGAAAGTATGGGGTCATATTATTCACAACCTAGTGGACTTGGTCAGGTTTACTCACTTATATCACAGGTACATAATTTATATGCTTATTATCATTTTAACAACCACATAAAGATTGTAAGCCTTAATCATTTATTTTTGCAGCGACCAACTTCTAGCAACGACATGGAGTCGTACAGAGATTGTACAGATATTGCAAATGAATTCTCCAACCCTGAAAGAGATCATTCAAACATAGTGTCAGACATATGGAAGCGTTGAGGATCCAGTTCATGCAGTTTCATTGTTGCAAGTCATGAGTTTCATGTAATTTCAGTGTTTCAGGGTGTAATGTCGGGTTTTCAGGGTGTAATTTCAGTTTTTCAGGGTGTAAACTCGTATAAGTTGGTATGTAATTTCCAGTGTTTTTCAGTTTTTCTAGTGTAAACTCTTAGAAAGCATCTTCATCAATTTTCAGAAATTTACTGTCAGAAATTTAGTAATGTTCATGATAAATTTCAGGCATTTTCATCAGTGTTCATGCTAATTTTCAGGCATTTATCAGTGTTCAAACAGATTTTCAGGCATTTATCAAAAATTGATCAGTGTTTTTATCATTGTTTATCAGTGTTTTTTCAGAAAATTTTAGTATCTCAGTGTTTATCATTGTTTTTCAGAAAATTTCCAGTGTTTTTTCAAAAAAAATTTCCACTGTTCAGAACATTTCTCTGTTTTTTCATCAGAAATTTCATAAGAAATTTTTATCAGAAACTCTGTCAGAAATTTTTATCAGAAACTCTGTCAGAAATTTCATCAGAATTTTTATCAGAAATTTCAACACCATAGAAATTTCATCAGAAACTCTGTCAGAAATTTCATCAGAACTCAGGAACTTGTACATACAACTTTGTTTCAAGAAATTTCAGGAACTCAGAAACTCTGTTTCATCAGAAATTTCAAGCACCTTACATAGCACCACTGCAGGAACTCAGTGTCCATACAACATAAAAACATAGCAACTCTGTTTCAAGATCATAGCAACTCTGTTTCCTGATTTTTCAACATAAAAACATAGCACCATACATAAGCACCTTACATAGCACCACTGCAGGAACTCAGTGTCCAACTCTGACATAAAAACATAGCAACTCTGTTTCAAGATCATAGCAACTCTGTTTCCTGATTTTTCAACATAAAACATAGCACCATACATAAACATAGCAACACTGTTTTTTTATGCAACAACATAAGCAACATTGACTTAGAAACAACATACAATAGCAACACACCATAGAAATAACAAAACAGAATAATATATCATCCAAGATCTTAAAATTCATTTACCATCCAAAACATATTCATTTACATCTCACATACTATCCAAGATCTTAAAAAACAAAAGTACAAGAATTAATAAAACCACTACTAATATACTGTTGATTAGGTCCTTAGTAAAAGCCCAAGTATCGTTGACTTGATTTTCATGAGCTTGATTGCGACGACCTCGGGAGCATTATTGGGTTGGTCCACCACCTCTTCAGTGTTGTTTGTTCTTGACTCCCTTGTTCTTGTTCTTGTTCTTGTTCTTGATTGGTGCTCTCTTCTCGACGCTTGTTCTCTTTCTCTTCTCGCCTCCTGCTCCTTCCACATTTCATAATCTTCAACCGCTTCTTCAAGTGAATTGAAACCCTTGTAGACAGCATCCGTGTACCCGTTTACTTGTAGTGCGCAACTTGACCAAGTAACATAAATGCCAGGAACATGCCCACGATAAACAACATAAGCTACGTATGTCATTCCTGCGTTGGCAAAGTAACAGATGTTAGTTGGGGTGACACAGGCAAGAATACATAAAAATAAATTGCATTAGAAACAACAAAAACAACAAAAAATACATTTCAGAAAAAACACTGAGATACATTTCAGAAATTGCATTAGAAACAACCTCATACTAAAATTTCTAATACAAAAAAATAGTGGACAACCTGAAATAAATTGCCAACCTCATAGCATTTATAGTGTTCAACCTGAAATGTTCAACACTATAAAAAATGCAACACTATGAATGCTATGAGGTTGTCCTCAACACTGTTATACGGGTATTCTTATCCAATTTTATAGTGGACAATAATACATTTCAGATAAAATACATTTTATAGTGTTCTTGTCCTCTAATGCAATTTCTAATACAAAAAATAGTGTTCTAACCTGAAATAAATTGCCAACCTCATAGCATTTATAGTGTTCAACCTGAAATGTTTGTTTTTATAGTGTTCAACCTCATAGCATTCAGAAATTGCATTAGAAACAACAAAAAAATTGCATTCAGAAATTGCATTAGAAATTGCATTAGAAACAACAAATAAATTGCATCTCTAGTCCATTATATACACAAACATCGACCTTATGAATAAGCCTGAACATACATATTTTGCAGACACATTCAACTTGAAGCTCAACAGTCCACAACAATTTCTCCTGCCGGCGATTCTTAACAGTAACAACAAAAATGTTTTTTTTGCAATGTAACAACATGAAATTAAGTAATCACCTCTATAAGAAACTGAAACAAAAGTATGGGTTTTTTATATTTATTTTTATATAAAAAAGCTCAGACAGAGAAGGAGATGAAAACGTCTAACCTTTAGAAATTAGAGATTGAGGAGATGACCCAGTTCGCTAATTGAAGGTAGTTTGAACCCTTGAAGAACACAACACAAAGGCAGGGTGTAATTTCTGGTTTTGAGGTGTCGCAGTATCTCGCTGTCGCAGGATGATCTCGCTGAAGCCGATTGGTCACAGGATGATCTCGCAGCCGTGTACCCGTTTACTTGCGAGCCGATTGGATCTAGGGTTTCTAAGCCGATTGGATCTAGAAATGGGATCTAGGGTTTATGGGTTCTCTGTCGAAGAACAAACTCTGCTTGTGCTGTTTCTGGTTTTTTTTTTTTTTGTCCACTTTAATCCCACGTGCCTGGCATGTGTGGATGGTGCATGTGCCTAGCACCATCCAGGCGAAATCCCAGGTAAAAAACCAGTGCATTTTAGAATTTTCGTTTAGAATTTGTCATTTTTGTGTCATGTCAGGGTGTGAGGAGTTTAATGGATCCCCAATAATAGTTTTCTAATTTCAAATTGACAACAAAGCTAGAACTAGTTTTTTAATTTCAAAATTGGTCAATTTCAATAGCTTTGGGAGGCTAGATTGTTGGACTTGTGATCAGCCAATGGCTTTGTTGGACTTGTGATCAAATGGCTTTGTTGGACTTGTGATCAGCCAATGTCAATTACAATGGCTTTGTGGTCAATTACAATAGCTTTGGGAGGCTATTACTTTGTTGACCTAACACCCGATGGATGTTTCCCTTCTTTTACTTGGATCTTATGCCTTAAAATTTTTTTATTTAATTTACCGCGGTATTTCATTTCATTTTTGTTTTATTTTTCTTAATTGAGTAGAGTGACATCCACTATTCAAATAAAGAAAATATAAATGTTATTAACCTATTAACAAAAACAAAATGAAACCAAACTCTATTCCAAAACAAAAGAGCATAGATAGTAACATAGCTTAAACAAGGAAATAAATATTTGATACCTTTTTAAAGGGGATTGTTAAAAACAGACCCCATTTGGATTATAGCAGACCCAAAAAATGGTATCCAATACAAAAGAGAGACCCCTACTTAAGTTGGTCAAATTTGGTTAAATAAAATAAATAAAAGCTTCCATTTCTCACCCCATCCTCTTTACATTCCATTTTTTTTGTTTATTAACCTTCCTCAGGCTCTCTTTCTTCTCCAACCTCTTCTCTACTCTCTCTTATTTCCAAACTCTCATATTCTCCCTACTTTTTTCCTCCACTAAACCTTCACCATACTTCTCAAAGTTCTCTTCATCTTCATTCTCAACTCTCATCTTCTACCCACTCCATTTCCTCCATCAAACCATTCCTCCCCCTCTTTCCCCAACTTTCCCTCAAAGGTTTTAGTGGTGATGGAGCTTGTTGGACTAATTGAGGTGGGTACAGTGTCTTCCTGAATTCCTTAAGAACGTTTAGTGACGACCATGAGCAAAATTCAAATCAAAGGTTTTGCTAGTTCCTAAAGTTGGATCACACCATGGTTGGTCTGATTTTCAATGTTTCACGCGGTTTAAGCTAACCATGTGAACTTCAACAACTTTTAAAAAAATATTCCCTCTAAAAAACTTATTGCAGCCACACAGTTGACCCAAATCGTGGTTTTCAGAGTCACACGATTGGCCTAATTGTGAATCTGCAAATTTTACGCCTGGCTTAATCGTGAAATTTGAGTTCTCATGGTTTAAGCCCACCAGAGAACTAACAACAATCTCGTGAAAATTTAATACTCATATTTGAACGAACCGTGTGAACTTGCAACAATTTTTCATAAAATTTGTTCTTGATTTGGGTAAGTTGGGAAGAGAAATAAACTCAAACAAAGTTTTTTTTTGTAAGTAATCGATTTGGTGAGAGTGATGAGAAAATATTAGTGGTAAGGGAGAGAGGGAGTGAATTTTTAAGAGAGAAGATGAATGAAGTGAGAAGAAATGAGAAAAGAAATTTGAGATTTTGAGAGAGTATGGAGGGTTTAATGGAGGTAATGAAAATACTGGGGGATGAAGAAGAAGAATTTAGAGAAATTTAAGAGTTAGATAGAGTGGCAAGAGTTGAATGGAGGAAATTAAGATAGTGGAGAAAAAATGAGAGTTGAGGAACAAGAAGAAAATTAAAAGAAAATGACTGAGGTTTAATGGAGGAGAAAATAAGAGAGTTGGGGAAGAAGGATTGTGCAAGGGTAAATAGGTCAATCAATAATCCATATTGGGTCGTAAGGGTGCCTTATTCCAAATAAGAGAAATATTTCTTAATAGTTTTTGCTTTAAAATGCAAATATTAGGGGATCGCCATAATGCCAATGGGATCTGCCTTTTAACATGGCTCCAACTTTTTGAAACCACCATATCTTCTCACATCACCATCCTCTATTTTTTTAACCTACTAAACTACACCACCAATAAAAATTGTTTTTTCCTTCTCTTCTCTCATTCTCCCTCTGCAATCTCTTCCCAACAGCAATCAAAAACAACATCACTAACGCAACTACCCCTTCATCTCTTTTCTTTTCAACAGCAGGTTGTTGCAGTCTTCTCTTTTCTTATCAACAACAACCAACAAGAGGAGCAACAGTGGTGTACCTGCCGCCAACCGCCCTGCCATCGCCCCTCCCCCATTTTTTTTGTCTCCTTTGCTCTCGCTCTGACATTTGCAAGCCCATCCTCGTAGAGGTGGGGGTGATGGAGATGGCTGGCGAGGCGACTGGCGACAGTCGTTGTTGCTGTTATTGCTACTTGTTGATGAGAAGAAAATAAAGAGAGAAAATGAAAGGAAAAGGGGGTAGGCGAGCAGCGACAACGTTGGCAAGGTGGGAGAAAAGCGATGACAACAACAACAACATTAACGAGGATGGGAGAGAAGGGATTGTTGATGTTGTTATGGGGAGAAACGGTTGAGAGTGGGGGAGAAGAGAGAGAAAATTGAGAATTTGAGAGTTTTATGTTTATATTGGTGGTGTCAAAAAGCAAGTGGTTGTGTTACACAAAAAGGTGGGGGTGATGTCAAAGAGGAGAATGGTGGTGTCAGAAAGTCGGAATCTTTAACACCCCCCTTTTAAAACTCTAATTAAGAGTTATATCAAATAATTAAGAAACCTATATCTAATCGAATGGGATCCCGGGATAAATATTTTTTTTATGAAGAAAGCTACACGCGCATACTTCATCCACCTAGAAATTTTAGAATATGTTGATAATTTGTGGGGATGATCTCTTAACCATATGGATCACTTTGAGAAAAAAACTAACTCATTTGGAGTTTCAGAACACGCTACACAAGGTAGAGAATTTTCAACCATTCAATTTCATCGTACACGTGATGACTGCATATGATAGAGTTAAAAATTTTCAAAAACTTGTATTTTTTTGGCAAGATGATCTACAAGGCAAAAATATCTTCCTCACATAAAATCAGTTGATTCGAAAATTTTCTTGGTGGGTGAAGTAAACGCGTGTAACTTTCTTTGTCAAAAATCTTTGTCTCGGAATTCCACCAAATATCTGATTATATCAATAACATTAAAATTTTGAGGGAGAATAAAATATGTCAATATTCCAAAACTAATGATTCTCCACAATCCGATCATTGAACTCCACAAAAAAAATATTGCTATAGAAGGTCCTCTTCCAAAGTAGTTTGGTCCCATATGCTAGAGGGCACCTTGAATCCATGTTAGAAAGAAAAGACACCACGTAGCCTCAAATCTTGTGGACGAGTCTACTATGGGATTTGGAGGATGACTCGATCAAGTCAACTTTACTTGGTCCCTCAACGCGTGTCATCAACTCCTAATTCTTTTACAGTTATTATAAAACACAACAACAACAATAATAATATTAATAATAATAAATGACCTAAGTACCTAAAATTTAGAGTTGTAAAAAAAGAGAAAGAATAAAAGAAGTAAATAAATTGATAGAACGAACCAGAGCTCAATGATTTGAACATTAAGGTTTGATTACATTGTTAGAGTCGATAAGCTTATGTAATCTAATAATCTACAGTTTTGTTAGATTTTCAATTCAAAAATATAAATTTCTGTGTGGTTTAATTTTAGTTGGCTTAAGAGTATAATCAGTAGGTTTATAATAGGTGGTTTTTGTTTTTCGTTAATTTGTGTGGTATCTGTCGTGATTGGCACAAATTTATAGTAGCAAGCAGTCGATTTGGATTTATTTAAGACTAGGGTATTCCCTGTGCCATTGGCACTCCATGTACTTAACACCCTCATTACCATCCCCAATGCCCTCAATCAGTTTTGAAGTGCAAGTCTAATCTAAGAAAAAAATATATAAACTTTAGGGTTAGACTCGGTCAAAATTTGATTCAGTTGGAAAAAAAATATTGAAACGCCAAGAGTGAGTTATCCCCTAAACCTTTATTTCGCTAAAACATGAATTTCAAGATTTTTTTTTTTTTAATATGCATCAAAATGTTTTGTTCATCTCTTCTTCTTTTGTTTTCATGGGATGATTGGCCCATCTCATTTATTTGAAAAATACTAACGACACGAAATGTATTATATTTTATTTAGCAATAAAATATATATTTTTAAAATTTTATCATCTGTATTGATCATCAATTTCATTGAAAAGATCTTCAAAAATGCATTCCAATGATATCAAGTTTACCAAAATTCAATTACCAAAGAAATAATTATGATAATTTTATTTTTGAGAAAAAAAACACAATTTTCTCTCTCTTTCACGTGTATAATCCACTAACTTTTTTCACCATTTTTTATTTTCTTTGCCGTTGTGTTATATTCACAAACATGTCATTATAGAAAATGAATCTCAACCCTCAATATATTTCTTAACTTTCAATCATAGCCATCTTTTATCTCCAATTTCTTAAAACACCATTCTGATTTGTAAGATAGACTAGGGTATTCCCCGTGCCGTTGGCACTACCGTGAAGTGTTAACTATTTTTATTGCGGCTTATATTTCTATCGTGCCTCTCAGGGCTGTAATTGTGTTGAAAAATCACTCGGCATGTCTCTGGGGATTTTAGCTCAATATGTTATTAGCTACTGGTACGTGGGCTTAAACTAAACCATAATAATTAAAAAATTAAAAAATTACCTATCCCTATTTGTTTCTATATAAAACTACACTTATCACAATTCTAAATGCACGGTGTCAAAGTGGAAAAAATACACAATAAACTACTATACCATTACTCCACATGCTAAATGTTTGAGTAGGCAAAAAAACATAAATATTTTGCAAATTTTGACAGAGTTTACTTTGTTTTCTAAATTTTATTTCCAATACTAAAACCTGTCAAACACAGTAATATTGCATTCGTAATTCTTCAAAATTCAAGTATATAAATGAACCACTATAATATTGTCTTACATGCTAAATGTTTTAGTAGACAAAAAAATATAAATTTTTTTGAAAATTTTTGACAGAGTCCACTAATGAGCAAAAATTACAATACCTCCAGAGTAGCACATCTTTGATGCCGCCAAATACTATATTTTTTCATCACATCTTTTATGACCTGCAGACTAAGCGCATATGAGATTGGTTACAACACTTGAATTAAATTATCAAAACATAATGAAAAGTGTATTAAAAAAAAACATTGGAACTATGTATCAAAGTAACTTCAAACTTACACACATGTCCTATCAACCCCATGAGCTTTCTGAATCCTACTTCACATAACCGCTCGTTATAAGTTGAACGTTAGATAAGTAAAACATAACATAAAAACCCAATCAGTACAATCTAAAAAGGTTGTTTCTATATATTTCTTAGGTTATATATAACACTACATCATCAGAAGTGAATGATGCCCAAAAATATTGAGCAACTCCCTATTTGTTTCTATACAAGATTACACCTATCACAATTCTAAGTGAATGGTGTCAAAAAACATAACTGTATACAATGGGTTAACTTAGTTTAACCACGGGCTACGTTCTATACATTACCAACTGCCAAAATGGGTATGTCCAAACATCTTCAGCATCACATTCTCAAAGGGCTCTGTGTCTGTATGCACCAACATTGAGCAAGGATGAAATATCACAAATATCTACAACATTTTATCAGATGCAATATCAGGAATATAAATAAGCTATGTTTACATTGATGTAGTAGACTTGAACAACTTCCTCAACTGATGCCCAATTTTCATAATTGCCGCCTCTTCAAGACATTGTACCCATTCTTCGTCATCTTCTAAAAGCCCTCGTGTTGTACATGTTGATTTAAAAGTATCAGGCACCACATTGTTAAACGTACACAAATCTTCAAATGAACGTGAACCCGTCACAAGAGTTAATAATTACCGTAAATAAAATCTTTCATCTTCATTAGGGCTAGCAAAATACATTATACCTATTGCATAACCCCTATTCCTTCTTGTCCATACTTTTTGTCTTTTTTTTGCTAGAAAAAATGTTGCGGAAACTCGTGGTATGTAAATGCACGTGCAATTGGTTCTAAAGCACGACATAGAAAAAGGTTCGTCAGAGTTGACATTTGTTGAAACTTTTAATTATAGTTTAAATGGGGGCAACCTAGAAAGATTAAGTGAATTTAAGTATTCAGTTGGATAGCGGTTCATAACGGAATGATTATTTTCAATAGCTCAACCATTTTATCAGCTGCGAAATAAACAATGGGTTCTCCTAGAAAACAATTTAATGCAGCTTTGTGGATATAACATACATCATTATTTCTTGCCGAGAGAATTTTTCGTTGATTCAAATAACTTGGAGAAGTTGTGCCCACAACATTTAGTTTAGGATAAACCAAAGAAATTAACTCCATCAAATCTTTTCATTTGTGCATTGTTGGTAGTAAGCGAATGCATCTTGTATAGTGCTTCCAATCTATGAAAGTTAAGAATAAAAAATAATTAAAATAAACAATACACTGCGAAATTCAGTAAGTATTTGTCTTGAAACAACTATTACCTCAACCAATTATTTTTTAAATCGTCATCGTCTTTCCCATTGAGCTGCTTATTCATATTCAAAGTTAAAACTTGTATGTGTAACCAAAGGTGGGATCGCCTTAGTGATGCGGCCACATTTTGTTCACGAACACCTTTGGGTATAACTGGCAAGATTTGCTGAAAATCGCCACCAATAACAATGGTAATACCACCTAGTGACTTATTGGTTCCGTGAATGTCTTGTAATCCGCAATAACAGCTACAACGATAAATTTGTGTTGCATTGGAACCTCATCCCAAATAATTAATTTCATTTCTTTGAACAATTGAGCTTGCAATGATTGTTTAGTAAACTCACACACTGTGTTCTCCATGACATTTAATGGAATGCGAAATGTTGAATGAGAGGTTCAACTACTAACTAATAGCACAACCGCAATACCAAATGAAGCAACAGTTATGACAATGTTGCCAAGGCTACGACATTTTGATGTGATGGCATTGTACAAAAATGTTTTATCTGTTCTAGCACCTCCATTCAAAAAAAATTAGTTCCTTTATTTCTAAGAACAAAAGTTGTTATTTCGGTGTAAGCAACACTTTGTGTCTCATTAAGACGATCAAAAGTATCATACGCCACATTGTTAAACGTTCGCAAATCTTCAAATAAACGTGGACCCTTCACAACAGTTAATAATAACCGCAAATAAAATATTTCGCCTTCATTAGGGCTAGCAAAGTACATTCTACCTATTGCATAACCCCTTTTTCTTCTTGTCCATATTTTTTGTCTTTTTTTGCGAAAAAGGGTTGCGGAAACTCCTGGTATGTAAATGCACGTGCAGTTGGATCTAAAACACAACATAAAAAGAAAATCGTCAGAGTTGACATTTGTTGCAACTTTTAATTCTAGTTTAAGTGGGGGAAACCCAGAAGGATTAAGTACATTTAAGTATTCAGTTGGATAGCGGTTCATAAGAAAATGATTGTTTTCAATACGCTCAACCATTTTATCTGTTGCGAAATAAACAATGGGTTCTCTTGAAAAACAATTTAATGCAGTTTTGTTAATATCACATAAATCATCATTTCTTACCAAGAGAATTGTTCGCTCATTCAAATAACTTAGAGAAGTTGTACCCACAACATTTAGTTTAGGATAAAATCAAAGAAATTAACTCCGTCAAATCTTTGCATTTGTGCATTGTTAGTGGAAAGCGAATGACATCTTGCATAGTGCTTCCAATCTATGAAAATTAAGAATAAAAAAATAATTAAAATAAACAATACACTACGAAATTCAATAAGTATTTATTTTTTATGCAGTTGTTTTCCGCTTTTTCCTTTGACCTTGACCTGAGAACCTGCTGACCTGCACAAGAACGCACGTGAGCGATGAATCACCGTTGTTGTGGCCGATGGCACTCCGATGCTAAAGTCGGATAGGAATCTGAGGAAGGTGTAATGATGTAAATAGGGAATTTGTAGCGTACCTTAGCTTACCAACCTCATGTCTTATTTATAGTGCAGGAGTTCTGGTTCGACCAGTCCATCGATGACATAGTTTAGGGAAGAAGATCTTCCTTAGAGATCTTTATCTAATTAGGAGTCGTGTTGTGAAAGGAAGTTTCCATGTTAACCATGTGCTCCTAGATACGTGGGAGATAGCTCCCATTCCGAGAGTACTCTATACGTAGAAGTCTCCATATGTGATACATACTCTGGAATATGCTTCTTAGTTGGAAGCAAATAACTGTTGTAATTGCCCGTCCGAAGCTGATTCTCGAGATACTTGCCTTAACAGTGCTTAAAGGTGTGCTGAGGATAACTGTGAGACACGTGGGCAAGTCATCGTCATCAAGCGTGTGAGCGCTAACTAGACTCCCACTTCCTCGGCTATCGTGGTTCGCATGCAGCGGATTGGGCTTTGGGCATTAGAAGTCATCATCATCAGTCGTGAATTGACTAAGCTTACCTGATAAGTTCGTCGATCACTATCTGTTGGAGAACAATGATCCCTTGGCGAGTCATCGTCATCAGGCGTGTGAGCACTAACTAGACTCCAATTTCATTGGTCGTCATTTCCCATGCGCAGCGAACTAGGCTTTGGGCACTAGAAGTCTTCGTCATCAGTCGCGAACTGACTAGGCTTACCTGTTAAGTTCGACGATCATTATCTGTTGGAGAGCAATAATTCCTTGGTGAGTCATCATCATCAGGCGTGTGAGCACTGACTAGACTCCCACTTCCTCGGTCGTCGTTGCCCGTGCGCAATTGACTAGGCTTTGGGTACTAGAAGCCGTCGTCATCAGTCGTGAACTGACTAAGCTTACCTGGTAAGTTCGGCGATCATTGTCTGTTGGAGAGCAATGATCCATTGGCGAGTCGTCGTCATCAGGCGTGTGAGCACTGACTAGACTCCCACTTCCTCAACTGTCGTTGCCCACGCGCAGGGGACAAAGCTTTAGGCACCAGAAGCCGTCGTCATTTATCCCGAACTGACTAAGCTTACCTGGTAAGTTCGATGATCATTGTCTATTGGAGAGAAATGATCCCTTGGCAAGTCATCATCATCAGGCGTGTGAGCACTGACTAGACTCTCACTTCCTTGGCCGTCGTGGTTAGCACACAGCGGGCTAGGCGTTCGGCTGATATTCGAGTCTGGCCATAGCCGGGATGGTCGAGGGTCGGAACGGACAGCAGTAGATGTTTTAGTAAAAGCAAATATTTTATTGATAATAGTTTTTTAGATGTACTACATTCCATGGTCGTTTAAGCCTGTCGCCGTCTTCGTTTTCCAACCAGTACGTCCACGACCTGTTGACCTGGGATATTTTGTATGGTCCTTTTCAATTTGGGTTTAGCTTTTCCGCGCCAGCTTCTTTGGTGTTTTGCTGGGTCTTCATGAGTACCCAATCACCCACCTTGAATTCGCGTGGCTTGAGCTTCTTGTTATAGTATTGCGCCATTCGTTGTTGGTAGGCAGCATCTTGACGAAGGCTAGATCCAACTTTTCATCGAAGAGGTCTAGCCCAATGCGCAAGGCTTCGTCATTACCGTCTGATCTAAACTCTTCCGTTTGGAAGATTGGCACCTCGAGTTCTTCGAAACCATAGCTTCTGACTCGTATGCATGGGCGAAATGTGTCTTTCTGGTAGGGATTCTTTTAGTTTTCTGATATGACCAGAGTATTCCTGGTAGCTATGGAACCCATTTTCCTTTGGCCGCATCAATCTTCCTTTTGATCGCCTCCAAGATTGTTCGGTTGGTAACCTCCGCTTGGCCATTAGCTTGGGGTGCCCTGGTGAGGAGATGTAGTGATTAATATTCAAACGTTTGCACAGTTTTTCAATCTCGTTACCTACGAACCGAGTTCCGTTGTCGGTGACCAATACTCTGTGGATGCCAAATCTACAGACGATGGTAGCCCATATGAATTTTTCTATCTAGTCCTGCCCTATTTTGGATAGGGGCTCGACTTCGACCCAATTGGTGAAGTAGTCGACAGCCACAAGAAGGAACCTTTTACCGGCTGATGTTGGGAGTTGTCCGACGATGTCCATTCCCCATTGTGCGAATGGCCACGGACTAGTCATCGGCATCAGCGGCTGGTCAAGCATATGTGTATATGGTGCGAACCTCTGACACTTGTCGCACTTGCGGACAATATCTTTTGCGTCTCGCTGCATGGTCGGCCAATAGTATCCTAGAGTTAACGCTTTGTGGGCGAGGGTTCTCCCGCCCGGATGATTTTTGCATATACCGTTGTGGATCCTTCCCAGGACTTGATTTGCCTCTGAAGGTGACAGACATTGGAGCAAGGGCCATGTCACAGATATCTTGTATAACTTGTCATTTAGGAGAGTGTACCTCACTGCTCTTTTTTAAGTCTTCTGGCTTTGACCTTCTCGGTCGGTAGGGCTCCAATTGTGATGTATTCAAGTATCGTAGTCATCCAATTTGGTTGTGCATCTGCAGCGCAAACATCTCTAGGCTTTTCTTCGTCGAGGCTTGATTGCTCTTGGTATTCAATGAGTACGCTTGAGACTTTGTCAGAGGCTGAGGCCTCCCTGGCTAGCGTGTCAGCTTTTTTGTTGTCGTCTCGAGGGCAATGTCTGAGCTCGAACCTCTTGAACCCGCCGCCTATTACACCAAGTAACTTGTCGCGGTAGAATATCATGCACGGGTCCTTGCTGTTGAAATCACCTTTGACCTGGTTGACTACCAGCTTTGATTTGTTGTATGATGTCAGGTAATCTATCCCGATCCCCAAGGCTAGGGTTAGGCCGGATAGGAGAGCCTCATATTTGGCCTTGTTGTTTGAAGCGGGAAAGTCGAACCTAACTAATTTTTTTAGGGTGAAGTCGCTAGGGGAGTGGAGTGTGATCCTAGTTCCGCTTCTTTTTCCCATCGATGATCCATCGCAGTGCAAGATCCACGCTTGGACTCTTGAATCCGAGGACTGGTGATCTGTCATCAGCTCTTCTCCACTAGTGAACTCAGCAATGAAGTCCGCCACCGCCTGGGCATTGATGGCGATTCTTGGAGCATAGCTTATGTCAACCTGTCCGAGTTCCACCGACCATTTGACCATCCTGTCGGATTGCTCGCGTTTATGCAATATCAAGCGGAGTGGATGTTTGGTCAGAACCGTTATAGAGTGGGCCTGAAAATAGGGCATCAGTTTTCTTGAGGATACGACCAGCACCAGAGCTAACTTTTCCAGGTCCAAGTAGTGTGCCTCTGCTTCCAAAAAGGTTTTGCTGGTGTAATACACTTGTTTTTGGTCCCTCGGTAGTCTTGTACGAGGGCTAAGCTAACAACGTGCTTGGCAACAAACAAGTACAAGTAGAGTGTTGCCCTTGTCGTGGGTTTTGATAGTAGCTCTGGACTCCCCGTGTATGCTTTCAGGCTCTAAAAGGCTTGTTCGCACGCTTCGTTCCAAGAGAATAATTTGTTTCCTCTTAGTATTTTAAAGAAAGGAAGGCATTTGTCGAACGACTTAGATATAAATCTGTTGAGTGCTGCTACCCTCCCAGTCAAGCTCTAAACGTCTCTGATGTTGGCGAGGGCTTTCATGTCGAGAAGGGCCTGAATCTGTTTTGGGTCAGCCTCGATTCCCCTCTTGTTCACTATATAGCCTAAGAATATTCCAGACTCAACTCCAAACGTACATTTCTATGGGTTGAGCTTCATCTGGTATTTTCTTAGCTGGTTGAATGCTTCTGTGAGGTCTCCTATGTGGTCGGGGCTGCAGAGGCTCTTGACCAGCATATCGTCGATGTAGACCTCCATGATCCTGCCAATCTATTTTTTAAACATACGGTTTACCAGTCATTGGTAGTAGCATCTGCATTCTTTAAGCTGAACGGCTTCACCCTATAGCAATATATTCCTCTTTCAGTTACGAATGAGGTATTTTCTTGATCCCCCGAGGGGTGCATCAATATTTGATTGTAGCCTGAATAGGTGTCCATGAAGCTTAGTAAGTTGTGCCCAGATGTAGCGTCCACGATCTGATCAATGCGGGGGAATAAGAAGTTGTACTTCGGACAGGCTTTGTTAAGGTCCGTGTAGTCCACATACACTCTCCATTTCTCGTTTTTTCTTTTTTACAAGAACGGTGTTCGCCAACCAGTCTGGGTATCGTGCTTCCTTAATCATGTCTTTACTGAGTAAACGCTGCACCTCATCATTTATGATCGTGTTTCTCTCGAGCGCACGAGCATCTTCTTCTACCGTATGGTCTTCCTCGTGGGGTCCATCTCTAGGCAATGGGTGATTATTGACGGGTCGATTCCCACCATGTCTCGCATGGTCCAGGCGAAGATGTCCTGGTTCCGTTGTAGAACCTTCATGAGTTGTTCCGCCAAGCCTTTGCTTAAGCAGGAACCTATCTGGATAGCCCTGTTGTTGAGAGGGCAATCGAGGTAGATCGTGATGGTTTCTTCCTCCTGTTGGCTGGCATTGGGTCTGCCTTGATGGCTTACTGAAGCCTTGTCGCCTAGGGCAGGTTGTTCTTCACCTACTTTTCGGGCGGGATAGAGAATCATCTTAGTCAAGGGGCTAGTCGCCAACTGAGAATTACTGGGTGGCAGTGCCGCCATGTACTGGCATTCCCTGGCTACTGCCTGGTCGCCTCTTAATGTACCGACCGCTTGGTTTGTTGGATACTTGATGCACTGGTGTAGAATGGAGATTGCCCCTCACATTTGGTGTATCCAGGGTCTCCCTAGGACCGCATTATATGCCGAATGTGCATCAATTACTATGAATTCTTGAAACAATGTTTTTTTGAGTTGGCTTCACTCCCACTATTACCGTCAGTTGTATCTTTCCCACGAGGATGCGCTTTTCGCTGCTGAAATCGATCATCGGACGGGTTATTAGGGGTCATTGTTTTTTATTTTAGTTGCATGCTATGGAACGTGCAGAGAAATAGGACGTTCAATGTGCTCCTAGTGTCCACCAAGGATTTCCTTACTTCCCAGCTTGCCAGGGAGATTGTTACTACCATGGCGTCATTTTGCGGGAGTTGTATGCCCTGAAGGTCTTCTTCTGTAAATGCTAGTGGCACGGAGTAGTCATGCTTCTGAGTACGCGGTGCTAGATGCTCGATGCTCGATGCTCGATGCTCGATGTGTATTGCTTGGGTCCTCATACCTCGGAGAGC
Source organism: Berberis vulgaris (assembly GCA_963556465.1). Classification (NCBI taxonomy): domain Eukaryota; kingdom Viridiplantae; phylum Streptophyta; class Magnoliopsida; order Ranunculales; family Berberidaceae; genus Berberis; species Berberis vulgaris. The sequence goes on from OY747135.1 coordinate 32,065,128, forward strand.
CTTTTTTTGGACTTGTTTGATAGTTCAGACTCGGAATAGGCTCCATGAAGCACGCATATCCTGTCGGCTGATTTGTCCCTCGGCTCGGCTTCGCTCCTGGTTGCTTGTTCTTCTTCTAGGCCGATGTAGCTCTACGCTTCCCTTGCCAGGTCTGCCATATTTGCTGGTGGGTCCAGAGTCAGGAAGTTATAGAACTTACCTTTCTTCAGACCGTTGATGAAGGCTGAGACGATCGTTGTGTCACTGCACATGTTGACGACAGTTAGATCATTGCTGAAGCGAGTTAGATACGCCTTCAGTGTCTCATCAGTCTTTTGTTTCATCAATCTGAGCGTTTTCATCGTCAACAAAACTTGACATATGAAAAGTGATCTTGGATTTGGTTCGAAGTTCGTCAGCGTTGTTGCTGTGCCGGGGGCATCAGCTTGATGTCTGTGCGTTATTTGCAGCATCAAGAATGGTATAGTATCGCCAGGCTGAGCGCTCGACATTTCCCCTTGTTATCCATCATTGTTTGATCAGGTGGTCACTAACTCTTTGTAGTCTGAGGAGAGATGATGCTAGTAAAAGGTTAGGAACTATGTCGTCCCCACGAACGGCACCAAACTAATGCAGTCATTTTTCGCTCCCTGTTTTGACCTTGACCTGCAAACCTCCACAAGGAACGCACGTGAGCGCCAGACCACCATTGTGGTAGCCGATGGCACTTCAATACTAAAGTCTGACAGGGATCCGAGGAAGGTGTAATGTTGTAAACAGGGAATTTATAGCGTACCTTAGCTTACCAACCTCAAGTATTATTTATAGTGCAGGACTCCTGGTTCGACTAGGCCACCGATAGCGTAATTTAGGGATGAAGATCTTCGTGGAGATCCTTCTCTAATTAGGAGTCATGCCGTGAAGGAAAGTTTCCCTGTTAGCCATGTGCTTCTAGATACGTGGGAAATAGTTCATGTTCTGATAGTAGTCTATACGTAGAAGTCTCCATATGTGATACGTACTCTGGAATATGTTTCCTAGTTGGAAGCAAATAGCCGTTGTAATTGCTCGTCCGAAGCTGATCCTCGAGATATTTTCCTTAATAGGACTTATGGGTATCGAGGATAGCTGTGAGACACATGGGCCTAGCAGGCTATTTGAATTCAGGTTTGTTTGGCAGACTGCATTGGGCGGGCTTAGAACCGCTTGGGTCGGATCAGTGTTGGGTTGACGCTAGGACCTATCTTTCCTCGAGATCATCATGACACGTGTACAACGCACAAATGGGACTATTTTAGTGTATCATCAGCCTTGAAACAACTATTACCTTAGCCAATTTTGTTTAAATCGTCATCGTCTTCCCCATCGAGCCGCATAATCATATTCATATTCAAAGTTAAAACTTGTATGTGTAACCAAAGGTGGGATCGCCTTAGTGATGCGGCCACAATTTGTTCACGAACACATTTGGGTATACCTAGCAAGATTTGCCGAAAATCACCACCAAGAACAACAATAATACCACAAATGACTTATTGGTTTCGCGAATGTCATGTAATGCGCGATCAATAGCTTCAACGATAAATTTGTGTTGCATTTGAACCTCATCCCAAATAATTAACTTCGTTTGTTTGAACAACTCGGCTTACAATGATTGTCTAGTAAACCCACACACTGTGTTCTCCATTACAATTAATGGAATGTGAAATGTTGAATGAGTGGTTCGACCACCTACTAATAGCACAACCGCAATACAAGATGAAAACAATTATGACAATGTGCCCAAGACTACGACATTTTGATGCGAAGGCATTGTACAAAAATGTTTTACCCGTTTTAGTACCTCCATTCAAAAAAATTAGTTCCCTTATTTCCAAGAACGGAAGCTATTATTTCGGTGTAAGCAACACGTTGTGCCTCATTAAGACGATAAACAAAAATTGCGCATCAGCTTCTTGACCATCATATTGAAGTTATCGGTGCTCCCATATCAATCAGTTGCCAACTACCATATTCCAGTTTTTATTTTTTTTAGGCATAGGTGAAAAGTTAGTTAAATTCTTGAAGGAACTGATTTATAAGATACAATCGATAATTGGTATTTGACTATCTTGTGGATTTGAAATACCAAATAATGTGAGCAATTTATGCGCAAGATAACCACACAAGTGGTTGTCGTGGACGACATACCATAAGAATTGATGATACCTAGAAACGGTCGCACCTCTAAGCCATACACGTGCCATGATGATCTCGAGGAAATACGGGCCCCAACACTAAATGCTAATCCGACCCAAGTGGTTCTAAGTCCGCTCATTTCAGTCCGCCAGGCGGACCTGAACTCTCACAACATGCTAGGCCTACATGTCTAACAGCTATCCTCAACACCCATAAGTCCTAATAAGGCAAGTATCTCGATGATCAACTTCGGACGGGCAACTACAGCTGCTATCTGCTTTTAACTAAGAAGCAAATACCAGAGTACATTTCACATAGGGAAACACCCTTATACAGATTGCTCTCGCATTGGGAATTATCTCCCACGTAGCTAAGAGCACGGGGCTAACAGGGAACTTCCCTCCTACAACATTACTCCTAATTAGATAAGGATCTCAACGAAGATCTCCTTCCTAAACTATGCCTACGATGGCCTGGTAGAACCAGGACTCCTTGCATTATAAATAAAACATGAGGTTGGTAAGCTAAGGTACGCTACAAATTCCAAGTTACATCATTACACTTTCTTTAGATCCCTATCTGACTTTAGAATCGAAGTGCCATCAACCACCACAACGGTGGTTTGTGGCTCACGTGCGTTACTTGTGAAAGTCAGCAGGAACTGGGTCAAAGCAGGGAGCAAAAAAATGACTGCATCAGTTTGGCGCCGTCCGTGGGGACGACAAAGTCCTTAACTTTACACTAAGCGTCGTCTCCTTTCAAAATCCAGAAAGATGGTGGCCATTAGATCACGCAATAATGGAGAACTAGTGGGACACGTCAAACGCTCAGCCTGTTCCTACTCCATCCCTATCAGCAGTTCCTGTCATGCACGGACAGCCGACTCGTGCTCTCGAAGCAGCAACTGCACCAACAAACCCCGAGGAACCATCAGCCAATAGGATATATGTGCTTCATGGAGCACATTCCAAGTCCAAATTATCCAACAAGTCCAGGAAAAGGGTTCTACGAGATATGAAGATCCAAACGATACGTGTCGAACAACCAATAAAGCATGGTCGGGAACGAGGCCCTTCCACACCACTGGTATTTATGGAAAAAGATTTCCAGGGCGTAAAACTCCCACACAATGATGCCCTAGTGGTAACGATTTTTCTGGCAAGCTGAGAAGTAAGCAGATCCTTAGTAGACACTGGGAGCTCGATGAACATCTCGTTTCTCCACATGTTTCGCAGCATGCAACTGGAAGAGATAGCGTTGACCCCTGATAGTCATTTGGTGATCGACTTCAGTGGCGAAAGGCGATTCCCGGTGGGAAAAATGCATCTGACTACAACAGCAGAAGAGCAGCCTGCTCAGAAAACCCTATTTCAAGAATTTATAGTGATCAACACGCCTTTGGCGTACAACGCGATCTTATGAAGACCCTGGATACACTAAATGGAAGCAGTGGTCTCCACCCTGCACCAATGCGAAAAGTACCAAACAAGCCGAGCGATTGGTACATTGAGAGGTGACCAGGTAGTTGCCAAGGAATGCCAGTACATGATGACCCTGCCACCCGGCGATTCTTGATGTGCGGCTGGCCCAGCGGCTAAGATGACTCTCTGTTCTGCCCAAAGTGTAGGAGGGAAACAGCTGATCCCCGACAACGAGGCACATGTAAGCCCTCGGGGCAGACCCAATGTCAGACAACCAGAAGAAGAAATCATTACGGTCTACCTTGACATCCCTCACAACAGCAAGGCCATTCAGATCGGTTCCCGCCTGAGCGAGGTAGTGACGAAGCAACTCACGGAGTTGCTACAGCGTAACTAGGACATCTTCGCCTGGACCATGCGAGACATGGTGTGGATCGATCCGTCAATAATAACCCATCACCTCGAGGTGAACCCCTTGAAGAAAACTGTTAGGTAGAAGAAAATACTCGTGGCGCCCGAAAGGAACACGATCATAAACAAGGAGATACAACGTTTACTCAACGCAGGCATGATCAAGGAAGCACAATACCTCGACTTCTTTTCCTCATGCGATGAGCAACCACCCCTACGGCTTTCGGCTCCACTTATTGTCTGGGAGTACTTGGATTCGGTCAAAATTGTTTCGGATCAACTTGTTCCTAATGATTGGAAGGTATTGATTTCAACCTTGGCGAGGGTTGTTGTTGCTCGCATCCTTATGAATGTTAGGGTTTTGCATTCCTTGGTAGGGTTTAGCATGGACCCTAGTCACACTTGTCGCTTGTGTTTTCCTCCCTGCTTCAAGGACCTGCGATAGGAGTATGTGGGTTAATCGAGGTCCTGGTTTTACACCTCTCTTTATTCTAACCATTTTTGGTTCAGCAGGAATCAGATTATGCGATCGTTTCGAGAGCCTGAGAAGGTTGAGTTGTCGTTGTCTTTAAAAGAGCAGGAGTTCCATTTTCGATTTTGTGATCTTCCCCAAGTATTGGTAGAAGATTTCCTTACTTCGGACGTTGTTGTTCGTGGTGTTTTGTTTTCATCGGGTAGGGCAGGCCTCGCATCTGAGGGCTGGCAATGCAGGAGTCTTTGCTTCTGCTTATACTCGAGGTTCTAGGAACACTGGTCCAATTGTTAAGAAAAAGGAAATTCCCTAGGCCTCCTAGTCCCTCCAAGATATTGGTCGTCAGTTTTGGCCGTGTCTCGAAAAGGAAAAAGTTTTCTTCTATTCTTGAATCTGCCAGGACCACTTCTCATCTTGCCTCTCTTTAGAAGGGAGGTCGTGGTTCAAGTGATGATTCATCTGCCCATGAGGACGAATAGGTAAATCGAGTCCTCGAGGTAAGTAAGAAACGGGTTTCTCGCCCTCTGGATGACCATGAGAAAAAGCATGTTGCTTCTTATGTCTTGCCGGATTCTTCCGCATCTCAATTGACGATTCACGCATTATCAAGAATAAAATGCTTCAGCTGGGTGTTTGGCTGTCGAATAATTCGAAGGGTACTAAGACCTTGGATGACTTTGATTATGATCCGTCAGCAGATGATCAAGTTGCTCCTCATTCTCGAGATCACAAGCTTATTGTTTCTTCTGTTGTGCCTGAGACTTCGGGATCTCATGTTGCTCATTCTGTCCTCAACAAGACCTTCTGGCCTTTCGAGACTGATGTGCAGGACAGTGCTTGCAATCTTATTGGCGGTTGTCACGGGAGATTGGCTAACAAAACTCCTATGCTCGTGCATCAACCTAGTCGTCATATTGACAATGGCCTCCAGTATCTTATGGATGGGATGATGCATCATACTTATGCAGCCGTCATGGGGTCAGACGGTAAGGCGTCTCGTGACCAGGGTGCGCATGTCGTGCGGAAGCTTTCAAGATACATTTTGATCATTTCTCATTTTTTTCATTGATTGGATTTGTTGAACATGAAAAGGCTGCGAAACATGAGAACATGAGAGGGCTGCGGACTCTGTGCGGGAGTTATTGAGGGAACTCAAGGCTACTCGTGATGCATTTGCTTATGACCTCGAGACATCCGAGGTGGAATTGGGCAGGTTGCGTTCCCGTCTGGATGTTGTTGAAAAATAATTGTCTGACCGAAAGGCCGAACGTGACGAGGTTGTTCACTCTGCCAATGAGTGTTCTACCAAGCTTATGGCTGCTACTCCTTGCATCATTGAGCTGAATTCCGAGTTTGTTGAGACCAAGTCAACGGTTACCGCTAAACTTGCCAATGTTGACAAAAAGTTAGCGTCTACCCAAGCCGAGCTGTCCACTGTTAACGAGAAGTTGAAGGTAACGAAGCCCACGAATTTTAAGAGAGTGGTTGAGGGTCTCCATGATTTTTTGGATTTCCTGGAAATGCAAGGGTTGAACATGTCCCCCTATCGCAACCTTGTTGAGCAGGAGTTCGACGATGTCAAGGAAGTTGTTCCGGATTCGATGGGTGATCCGGATGTCGATGAGCATGCTGGCATTATGCTTCCTGAAGATGTTGTTCACGACAGTGATTACTCTTAGTTGTTTTTTTTTTCTTTTTTTGTAATCTCCTTTTTTAGAAGATAAATGGAAAATTTGTTATTTCACATTTTTGTGTCCCGTATGTCTAGCTTGTTTAGCTTTTACTCATGACATTTTTGGGAGATTTTCGATTTCGGTTGTCTGAATTTTCGTGGGTGGCTTCGATACTCGACATTCTAGTCATATGGAAGCTTTGGTTTACCCAATCCCATTTCTCATTCGGGTTACGATGCCGTACGTTGCAGTCAACGTAAAAGTTTGGACTCATATGTCCTAGTACTTTATTACTTCGTGGTTGATAAGGCCAGAAGTTTTTATGTCCAACTCGTTCATCCTGCATATTTGTTTGTTTGATACTCTGGCCATGCTGAGTGTTCTCTCAAGTCTATTTTTAATTTGAATTTTTGTCCTGATCAGATTTGGTTGTTCAAAATTGAGAGCGAGCGAAAGACTTTATTGATAATATTTTTTCAAGTGTTCTACATTCCATGGTCGAGGTATCATTTCGCCCTCTTTGTCTTCCAACCAGTGTGTTCTCGGTCTGTTGATTTTTGTTACTCGATAGGGTCCATCCCAGTTTGGATTAAGCTTGCCTACGTCGGGCTCTTTCGTGTTTAGTTGGACTTTTCGTACACCCAGTCTCCAACGTTAAAGTTTCGAATCCGTACCTTCTTTTTGTAGTACCCTACCATGCGTTGTTAGTAGGCCGCTGTTTTAATCGAGGTTGCTTCTCGTTTTTCTTCAAGTAGATCCAACCCAACTCTTAATGCTTCGATGTTGTCTTCAGCATGAAATTCTTCGGTTCGACATGTTGGCATTTTGACTTCCACAGGCATCATCGCTTCCTAGCCTTAAGCGAGTGCGAAAGGTGTTTCTCCTGTTGGAGTTTGTTTTGTTATCTTTTATGCCCAAAGGACACCAGATAATTCAGACGTCTATAGTCTTTTCGCTACCTCGAGTCTTCTTTTGATTGCCTCCAAAATTGTTCTGTTAGTGACTTTGGCTTGCCAGTTTGCTTGTGGATAAGCTGGTGCGGAGAAGTATCCCTGGATATTCATGCTCTTGCATAACACCCTGATCCCTTTGCCTTCAAACTGTCTCCCATTGTCCGTAACGATAACTCTTGGAATCCCAAATCTACATATGATGTCTCTCGATAGAAACCTCTCGACTTGTGTTTCTCCTATCTATGTGAGGGGCTCTACTTTTACCCATTTGGTGAAGTAATCTACTGCTACAAGGAGAAACCTTTTTTGTCGGACAATGGGAGTGGTCCTACGATAGCCATTCCCCATTGTGCGAACGGCCAGGGGCTGTTCATTGGAATCAAATTTTGTCCCGGCATGTCAGTGTATGGGGCGAATCTTTGGCACTTGTCGCATTTACGAACTAGCTTCTGAGCTTTCACCTATATCATTGGCCAATAATACCCTAACTTGAGAGATTTGTGAGCCAATTTTCTTCCCCCCGAGTGATTCCCGCATGTGCCAGGGTGTATTTCTTCTAGGATGTATTCGACAACTCCTAGTGCAAGACATCTTAATAATGGATTCGTGGCAGACCTCCTATACAATTTGACATTGACCATTGTATATCTTGCTGCCCGATTTCATAGTTTTCTGGCTTTCATATTATCTATTGGGAGTTCCCCGTTTAAAATGTACGCCAGGATTGGAGTCATCCAATTAACACTTTGGTCTACGACGCGTGCTTATTCTAATTGATTTTCCAGTATGGAGCTACCTTGTGTTATGATGAGTGGATTGCCATTATCCTTTGTTGTTGAGACTTCTTTAGCTAGCTCGTCTGTTCTTTTGTTTTTTGTTCGTGCACATAGTCCGATGGTGGTGTAGTTTTATGTTTATCTGGTGGTAGGCTTTCATTCGAGAATCTTTCACTTGGAACTCGTCGCTTAGTTGATTGACCACCAGCCTGGAGTCTGTAAAGACATTAATGTCCTTTATTCCGAGGTGTTTTGCTAACTATAGTCCTGCTATCACAGCTTCATACTCGGGTTCAGTATTAAAGGCTTTTTCTAATGCAATGCCTTCCGAGTTGTATAAGACTATTCCAGCTCCGATTTATGCCTCGTTAGATGCCCAATCACAATGGAGGATCCATCCTTCAGGGACCGGTTTAGGTTGTTCTGTGAACTCGGCGATGAAATCCACCAATGCTTGAGCTTTGATAGCAGTTCTAGGGGCATAAGTAATGTCAAATTGTCCGAGCTCTGTTGCCCATTTCACCATTCTTCCCGATAACTCCAGCTTGTGTAATACTGACCAAAGTGGTTGTTTGGTCATAACCGTGATCGGGTGTTCCTGAAAGTATGATTACAATTTCCTTGATGACACGATCAGAGCGAGCGCTAGTTTTTCTAGGGCCGGAAAGTTGATCTTTGCATCTGTGAGTGTTTTGCTAATGTAGTACACCGGTTTTCACACCCCTTTTTCTTCTCGTATTAGCCCATTAGACACAAATAGATACAAATACAGTGTTTCTCCTATGTTTGGTTTTGTTAGCAGTTTCGTACTTTCCATGTATGTCTTTAGGTTTTGAAAGGTTCTTTCGCATTCATCATTCCATTCGAATTTCTTGTTTCTCTTCAAGATTTTGAAGAAATGCAGCACTTGTCTGATGACCTGGATATAAATATGTTTAGAACCGTTATCCTCCCATTAAGACTTTGAACACCGTTTATGTTTGTCGATGATTGCATGTTGAGAAGTGCTTGTATCTGCTTTGGATCGATTTCAATTCCTCGCCGGTTGACTATATACCCGAGGAACTTCCCTGACTCCACTCTGAATGTGCATTTCTCTGAGTTTAGCTTCATATTGTATTTTCAAAGCTAGGAGAAAGCATGTTTGAGGTTCGTAACATGGTCTGTTCTGCATGAGCTTTTGATGAGCATATCGTCGATGTAAACCTCCATCGTTTTGTCGATTTGATCTCTGAACATCTTGTTTACTAGTCATTGATATGTTGCTCCTGCGTTCTTCAACCCGAACGACATTACTCGATAATAGTACGTCCCCCTTTCCGTTATGAAAAATGTTTTTTTCTTGGTCAAGGGGTACATTTGTATTTGGTTATACCCAGAGTACGCATCCATGAAGCTCAGCATCTCGTGCCGCAGTTGCGTCCACTATTTGGTCTATTCGTGGAAGTGGGAAGTTGTCTTTGGGACAGGCTTTGTTTAAGTCGGTGTAATCCACGCACACCCTCCATTTCACGTTCTTCTTCTTTACTAGTACCATGTTTGCCAGCCAATCCGAATAGTGAGCTTATCATATCATTCTCGCGCTGAGCAATCGGTGTACTTCTTCGTTTATCACCTAATTGCACTCCGGGGCCACCGGTCTTCTTTTTTGTCTAACCGGTTTCTTATATGGATTCACTTGAAATTTGTGGAAAATGATAGATCGATCTATTCCCACCATGTCCTTAATTGTCCATGCAAAAATATTTCTGTTATCTTTTAGCAATTCGATCAGCTTCATGGCGAATTCAGGTTGGATTTTTGTGTTGATTCAGACTGCCATTTTAGCTTCATTTTCTAAATAGACCCCGACCGTCTCTTTTTCCAGTTGCCCGGTGTTGGGTCGATCTCGTTGACTGGTTGGAGCCATATTGTCGTTTGGAGAATCTGAACTTGTTTTATCGGATTGTTGCGAAGACTCTTCCAGTCGTTGCGGTAATTGTTATTTTGAGGAGTCGTTATAGCAACAAAATGACACTCCCGGGCTGCTGGTTGGTCCCCTTGTATTCTTCCAATGCCATTATCGGTGTGGTACTTCACACATTGGTGCATAGTGGAGGATACTACACCCATCTTGTGTATCCATGGTCTTTCGAGTAGCTTGTTGTATGCAGCAGGAGCGTCGACAACGAAAAAATTTGTCATTAACACTCGTTGCTTCCCTAGTTCTCCTGCTTCAACTAGTAGTCGGATCATTCCTAGTGGGTTACATTGCTCCCCACTGAAACCTACCATAGACTGATCGCTTGGTGAGAGAATCTCAGTGGTGAACTGCATCCTTCGAAAAGTTGTTAGGTATAATAGCTTTGTCGAGCTGCCGGTGCCGATTAATACCCTTTTGATTTCCCATTTTGCTATCATGAACGAAATAACTAAAGCATCATTGTGTGGGGAATTAACTCCATCAGCATCCTCGTTTGAAAAGGTTAGAGTCATTTGCATTGTCTTTGCATGTTGTGTGGATGGTTCTTGGAATTTGATCTTTGTGCGAAAGTGCCTGACTATGCACTTTCTAGAGTGATTGGATTGTTCATTTTTTCCTCCCATGCCATGCAAAACATAGATTGTTTCCTTCGCTTGATCCTTTGAAACGATTGTTTTGCCCTCGAGTTTGGCGAACTCTTTGAGTTGTCCTTGTTTGATATGGAATTTAATTTTGTTTCTTAGGCTGCGGCAATCTTCGGTATTGTGGTCGTAGTCGTTGTGGAAGAAGCAATGTTTGCCCTTGTTCCGCTTCTCCGAATCTCATCTCATCTTCGGTGGCCATTTGACATCTTCTCTTCTTGCCATCATTTCAAGAATCTCGCTTCAACTTGCTATCAAAGCCGAGAATGCTTTTTCATATTTGGGCTTCATCGGTTGTAGACTTTTAGGCGTTCCCTGATTGCATTTGGAGCTATTGTTAGCCCAATGCTTCTTAAGTTGGATGATTTTTTCTTGAAAGTTGTTTCCTTGTAAGTTTCGGATGATCCTATCTATCATTTCGATCATGTTGTCCATCTGAGCCATAAGTGTCTCCACTTGGATATCTAAGGGGATTCCCTAAGATGTCTGAGACGTCTAAATTGTTACCTGTTGGAGTTCTCTACCAGTAGGTATGGTTTTCTCAATGGTTGTCTTTGGATCAATATTGGGCGACATTTCGTATATGTTATTCTTAGACCGAAGATTTGTGGAGTACTCCATTGATCTTCTACCAGGTTGCATGAGCTTTGTCATTGTGAATCTTATTTTCAGGGAAAAAAGGAAACTCGTTGCTCTCCACAGACGACGCCAAACTAATGCGTCCAAAATTCATCCTCCAGTGAGCTTGACCTGAAAAATCACTATTAAACTACCAAGGACCACCTTTTTTGTGGCCGAAGGCACTCCAATGTTTAATTCAGTAACTCTATTGGAAGAATGAAGTAAATCTGGACAAAACTCAGTTAAAGTTGCATACCTTTGTCGAATGTTCCCTTTTATAATAGTCGTGGTTAACTCTCTGCATGACTTAAGCATGTGAGGCGCAATGGAAGGAGATGTTTCTGTAACAGTCTTCTCATTAATGGAGATGCATTCATGGAGGTGTAGGTCCTTCCACGGCTCTTTCTTAGCGCAACGTTATTTTTTTTTATGAGATAACGCATATTGGGCCTGGAGTTAGGCTTTGATTCATCTAGGCCTATATTCGGATCCTGTTTACACCTCTTTAGTGGTGGGCCTAGTCTAGGCCTCTATAATTGGCTTCATTCTTTCTGGGCTTTATGAGCTCAATGGATCGGACGTTTTATTCTCGTGATGGGACTTTATTCCACGTGTACAGCCGTGATGATCAGTCTATATTTATGTATCATCACTACCTATTTCATAACCCCTCTTCCTTCTTGTCCATACTTTTTGTCTTTTTTCCCAAAAAAAGTGTTGCGGAAACTCCTGGTATGTAAATGCATGTGCAATTGGATCTAAAGCACAACATAGAAAGAAGGTCGTTAGAGTTGACATTTGTTGCTCACCTTTACGAAGAATGTTTTATGCGGAGTCTGTTGGATTAAATACAACGTAATGCATTCTGGGTAAATGAAGATTCAATCGAACAACTATTCCACCCAATACAACGTAATGCATTATGTAAAAGATGTCCAAATATTCGCCAAGCAGCTTCAGGTGGTCCAATATATCGAGCATCAAGATATTGTTTTATCTCATCTATTCCACCCAATATGTTGTTTTGTCATATGTCCTTTGTAGATGTACTTGTGTATGTATTTAACACAACATATTCCTTCACATACTTCGAAATTAATGTGACGATCAAACATTCTTGAAATATATGGATTGTATGCAGAACATCCCTATTATCAACTTTTTGATCCTTGACATTGATATACACTTTACCAATATTACGACGTCGATAAACAGTATATCCATCTTGATCCATCGTCGTTGTTTCTACAAAATCTTGTGGGTATCTTTTTGTGCATCTTCCATTTTGCATACACGGTGATTGAAATTTTCTATTACCACACGGTCCATGTATCATACAACTTTTTTTGGTTTGAAAAAGCATTGGGTTTTCATTTGGGTCAGGAAATTCAGCACACACAATTCTATCAATCTGAGCAACAATATCTTGTCCGATTGTTGAAGTAATATAAGTGTGTGCATATGTGGAAGACCGTGTTTCTAGAATTCAATTATAAAAACATGAGCAATCGCCACACCAAAGATGTTTTTTTCTTAATCTCATTCACCAGACATCTTCTTTTCAATTCAAATACGCGAGCTACTAAATCAGGATGATTAGTAGTCTTCTGATTTTGTAAGAGAGCATCTGTAATCTCCTGCCAATTCGGATTAGCTTTCATGGTGATAAAAATATCAAGATGATCATTATAACATAGGATTGTCATTGAATCCTGAAATATCTCAAACATATGTCTTGGACTGCTAGAATGGGATGATGGCAAAATAAATTGTTTTTCAACTTGATCTAGAAGGGTAACCTTTCTGGTCCAATATCGGTAAGATCCCCATAAAGCTCAGCCCTAAGTTTTGTCCGATTATTCCTTACATACGTCAAACAATTCTGCTCAGTTGCGGCCCAAGCATCCACAAAAAATCTTGAAATAGTTTTCCTGCTTTTAAAATTGTTGAATACTTTGTAGGTCGTTTGAACAAACGATAACTATAAAATTCTATTTGAGTAAATTGGTTCACTAATAAAATATCATTTACAACATCCCACTGAGTTAATTCAGTCTCCCAACCATGCTCACCATGTGAAAATAACAACACATAATGAAGTGGTAAGTAAGCCGGGTGACATTCACTAATTTGCATCAACTCTTGATTCCCTCATAGGTGTATAACAAAATCTCTCATTCCATTCATTTCCAACTCATCCCCTGGTAAAATAACAACTATCTCATCTGCATAAGGCAAATTGTAAAGTCTCCTGTCATTTACCGCACTATAATGTAAATAAGCAGGTACATTTTGTTCAGTTGAATTTGATGAATTCAAGATTTCATACGCCTGACGGTACTTTTCCAAAAACACATTATACTGCAACAAAGTATCTTGAATGATTTTAAGAATGTCTGACCTCAAGTGTGTATTTCGACGACTGCGAGCATGTAACGCAGAATCAGGATCATAAATATAAAGTTGAGAATAAATTAGTTGTTGCCCTTGTTGAGGTATTAAAGAACATGCACTTTGTCATAATTCTCCGTGAAAAGTAAAACTTGAAGGACACCTTCCATTAAGAATTCTTGGTTCCATTGTACAGCCTAGACTCGTAAATGCATTAGTTGCATTATATTTACGAATATGTCTCCTAAAAGAATTTGATTTAGCATCATTTATGTGATACAATAATTGAAATAGTGTTGGGGGAGTAGACAATAAAGGTAGTTTAACATTTCCTTGTAAACAACATGTTCCAAAAAATGGATTCTTGAAAGTCGATTTAACCAATTTCTCATCTTTCCAGTATAGTGTTGAGCAATGACGACAAGAACATTCATTCACCCTAAGAAGTGACGTGTTTCACATTGGTTAAAATTCGGATCTATTTCATTTCTGAAATTGAAGCTATCGTCACTGGAAGAACTATCCCAAGTAAGGGGTTGGCATACTAGAGTTGGTCTAAATGTAATTTCAGATATTTAAATGAGTTAGTAATTATAGCATTTACATTTATGTAATAATTATATTATTTCTGAAATTCAAGCTATCATCATTGGAAAAACTATCCCAAGTAAAGGGTTGGCATACTGGAATTGGCCTAAATGCAATATAACGCATTTAAATGAGTTAGTAATTGTAGCACTTACATTTATGTGATAACTAGATTATTTAACATTAGAAATAAAGTTAGAATTTATATGTTTTTTGAGGAATTCGCTGGTTCATCCACAATTTTTTTTTTGTTCCTGAACCACTTGATGTAATTCCATATTGATAAGTTCTTCACCCATGTTCTGAGGAGGGATAATTGTGGAAAAATTATTTTTTGATTTTCTTGGACGCTTTTCCGAAATATTGTTCGAATTGGGTGTGAAAGAAGACGTGTTTTTTGGAATAGGTGGTGTGACACATTGAATATTCTCCATTTCACAATGTAAGCATTGTGCTAACATACACTTAGAAATTAAATTCTCCTTATCAATATTGTTATCCTAATATATTTAAAAAATAAAGTTATTTCAATAGTAATGCATTTAACATCTAAAGGAAAGAATCACAAATAATGAGACTGTCTTAAAAACAATTGTCAACATATTAAATTTGTTTTAAGACAAAAAAAACAAAACCAACAATTTAGATGTCATTTTAGCAATTTGAAGCATGTCATCATACATACCTGAATGTTAGGAAGTTTTCGTTTTTCATTATCAGCAACACTTGTTTTTCCACCCCCTTTCAAAAAATGTAAAAAAAAAAAAAAATCAGTATCCGAAAATACGAAAGGCAAAAACATAAGAAGACATGTTAGTGTCGCAAATACCTTAAAGGATGCAAACTTGCAAACTCTTCATTTCCCTTTTCAAGATCATTAGATTTCAAAGTCCTCGAATCACCTATTACAATCCCTTTCAATTAATGGAGCTAACGGATCAACATGGCGTCTAGTTGCGTCCCCTCCCTTCAACGTAAATTAAACATATAAGCATCCTAAATAAGTGAAACAAAACAAATTTTTTATATACAAAAAAAAAACAATTAGTGATAATACCTTAAAGTATTGAACTTTTCCTTTTCCCTTTTGAGTTGTCGTCGCTTTTTGAGTAATTTTTTGTTCCGCACGCAAACGTTACGCTAACTGGGGCTTTAAATTAGTAGAATTACCTGGGAAATTTTTTTCCCCTTGTTTGACTTTCCCTTCTCAAGATCATTAGATTTCAAAGTTGTGGTACCACCTATTACAATACCTTTCAATGGAGCTAACGAATCAACATAGCGTCTAGTTGCGTCCCCTCCCTTCAACAAAAATTAAACATCTAAACATCCTAAAATATTGAGACAATATAATTTTTTCCACATACAAAAACATTTGGTGATAATACCTTAAAGTATTGAACTTTTCTTTTTCCCTGTTGAGTTGATGTCGCTCTTTGACTATGTTTTTGGGTCCACATGCAAACTTTGGGTCAACTCGTGGTTTGAATTAGTAGTATTAGCATAGACATTTTCTTTCCCTTTGTTTGACTTTAAAATAGGAGCAAAATATAAGTAATAATCAACATATTAATACTAGAAGTTATATAAGAAATTTATCCTAAATACGACACAGAGATTCCCTATTAATAATAATAAATAAATAATAGTAAGAGTAACATGTTCATCACGTTTAAGCCTTGGACCATTGTCTATAAGAAACTGATCCTACATATAGAAAGTTTGTTATAATGAGAAGCACACTTTTAATAAAATAAAAGCTAAATAGTTATGGAAAAAAATTTGGACTATAAAAGTTTTATTACAGTTCTTCGGTTTTAATCTACATGTTCATCTCGAATGGTAACCTTAATGCCTTGGTCTTTGAGAAATTGAACCTATATTTTTGTAATAAAATCATTTGAACTCTGTCACTATTTGAAAAAAACTAATCATAAACTTAAAAATTATATATTGGAATAAACTTGAGCAAACACAAACAAAAATGTTATCTTCTTACGGTTCGTTCAGTATTGGAATCAACTTGAGAAAACATCATCGTTTCAGAGTACGGGGGTCTCTTGTTGAGCTTTCCATGATTATTGTTCTAAGACAACACAAAGAAAAATGAAATATTATTAGAATTTCGCATGAAAAGGGAAAAAATATTGAAAATGTAAAGCGAAATAGGTATTATCTAAACGACTCTAAACAAAATAAATAAATAAACGACTCTAAAAAATGATGACTCTAAACAAAACTCCCAAATACATAAAAACCCAGTGTATCTCAGCCAATTTCCAATGAGTTAATTTGTTGAACCATCTATATCAACCAAAAACCAAGAGATTCTGACTATCAAATGTATGAAACTACATAGTGCAGACTTCAGGGAAAAAAGAACAAAAAAATCGAAAATGGCATATCACATTAACGCTAATAAGTATATCACAAATGAATATGAAGAGATGAGTGTCTCCCTAATAAAGTATAAAAAAACCTATCATCAGAGTCTAATTTTGATCAAATAAAAGGAACCCCACCCCACCAAAACCCTTGAAAAAAATCATACAAAGAGAGAAACTACATACATAATTTGAGAAAACAAAAATGAAACACTGACCTAAAAGATAAAACCCCTTGCATGACAGACACCAAGAGATTCTACACCAAGAGATAACTTTAGGGAGAAATGGAGTTGTGCGAGAGCGCTCTCATGTCAAAAACTGACTGTCTTTAAATATATATCACAAACTCTAATAGTAAATCACATTGTGTACATGCCTAGGTTGAATTCAACATTGACGTCTCTGATGCAAATTTATACACCATAAAAATTCAACAATAATACACTCATTTATCAACAGTAACAAATATATACACTAAATTATCAACAGTAAATGCAAATATTGAGGTGTGGCACTTTGGTTGCTATTTGGGACATTGTGTATGCATAAGTCCACCCAAGCCCCTCCCCAACATTTTGTATTGGTTTGTTAAGCCCACTTAATTGTGAGGGAAACACATGAATCATACAATATATACTAATTTATCAACAGTAAATCACATTGTATACACTACAAAAATTCAACATTGAAGTCCCAAATGCAAATGTCAATAAAAAAATAAAAAAAAAAAAACAAAAAAAACAATGTTATTGAGGTGTGGGAGACACTTACTGGTGAAGGAAACACTTGAATCATACAAAACTTCCGTAGTTTAATGTAAAAGATTATACATTTCATTTGGATCCTTCGGGTAGGATGAGAGTGAGACAGCCTGACACATCAACTGAGTTTTTCATCTCTAGAAGTGTTTCATGGCCCCGTATAACCAAGAGAAGTTGAATGCTCACTAATAATTTTTAAGATAAATATGCAAGCATGAGTAGTCAATATGAAGACCAATAAAGGCTATATGAATATCACAATCTCTCAAACAAGGTCCTTAAAATTGTGAATGCTCTTCAAATGGGGCAACTAAATTTATATAATAGAAAGGGAAACTACTACCCGTACTAACATATTAAGAGATTTCAAACTAAGAAAGAGATTTCACCATACCCAAAACCGAAAACTACTTGTACCGTGAGAGAGATTTCAACATACCCAAAACTGAAAAATCAAAAAGAAATTCGTGAGATTTCAAACTAACCTGCTAAAAACGAAGAGAAATTGCTTGAGAGAGATTTCAAACCAACCTTGAGAGAGAATACTTGAGAGAATGCTAAAAAACGAATGCTTGAGCGATGCGAAAAAACTGAAGTCTATTGAGAGATTTGAGAGAAAATGCTAAAAATGAAAAAAAAAAAAAATTGAAATCCCTTGCGTGAGAAACACCGAGAGATCACACCGTGTACATGCCTAACATTGGGTTGTTAGAGAGGGTTATCAGCTTAGAAAGTTGTCAGCCTGATGAATCTTATCAATCATTCAAATCAATCCCACGCGCACATGAGTTTTTTTTTTTTTTTTTTTGTGAGAAGAGAAAGCGCCAGGCAAGTTTTTCTTTTCCAATCTCAAGTAAGCTACTACATTTCTTGAGTTTAACAGTAGAGTTACGGTTTTCCATTGTAGATGCTCTAAATATGTTGATTTTTTAGGTTTATGATGTGTTGCCATGCGACATCTTTTCACTCAAGAAATACGAAAACGACATTAACAATTAGCAAAAATATTTAGATTTTAGAAAACAAAAACATGTCTAAGTTAAATCTCTTATGGTTTTCCATCTTGTACATATAACTCCTAAAGTTCATAAACAACAATAACAAACTTTTATTTTTTGTCAGTCATGTTATTGCCCTTAAAATATTGGTGGCTCATAAAATATTGCCCTTTAACGATAGGAAAAGAAGTTCGCGTTCTGTCGGTCTTCTACCTCCATGTGTCATTACTCCAGCAGGGTTTCACCTAATCGGCGTTTTACTTCAAATTGGTTGCTTTCCATGTGAGTGTTTGGTTGCTTTCTATATGCCATTGGATGGATTAGACTAAAATGAAACTGATTTCAATAAAACTAAAGTTGATTTCAATCAAGCTATCTTAAGCTAGGGTTAGGAAGAAAAAAAAAATAGGGTTCGAACATAACAAAAGTTTTCACAACACATGCACCTCCTTAATCTTAGCATATAGATTTAGAAGGTAAGCGCTACAACCAAAAACATGGTCCAACATTACAAAACAAATGCACCTCCACCAAAACCACTAACAACACTTGCCAAAAAAAAAAAAAAAAAAAACAACAACAACAAATAACAAATAACAACAAATAAAATGTCAGAGCCACTTCATTAAACATTGAAGATGTAAACACTACTCTGGATGATAATTCTGACAACAGTTAACATTCAGAAGACCAAGTGATCAAGCTATACAAATAAAATTGTACTGATTTCCTCAGCCAACCTACCAAAGCTTCTATTAACGCTAACATACATATTTCTATTAACGCTTAACATAAAGATTTCAAACATACTTAATTTCTATTTAAACTAACATACTGATTTCTATTTAAACTAACATACTGATTTCTATTTCGAACTGTGAAGTCTCAAACTAACATACAGATTTCTATTAACGCTTCTATTTGAACTAACATAGTGATTTCTAAACTAACATACTGATTTCTATTTAAACTAACATATTGACTTCTATCTAAACTAACATACTGATTTCTATTTCTAAACTAACATACTGATTTCTAAACTAACATATTGATTTCTATTTTAACTAACATATTGATTTATATTTAAACTATGCCACATTTCAACATACTAATTCAACATACTGATAACATACGATACAAATCGAATAAAAACGATAAAAACTAACAAACAAACTAACATACAGATTTCGAATTTCAATAACATACTGATTTTACTAACATACAGATTTCAACATACTAAGATAGAGATTTCAACGTACTAGAAAATCGTGAGAAGGATTTCAACTTATCCAAAACTGAAAAATTGAAGAGAGATCCATGAGAGAATATGTTTGAGAATATGTTTGAGAAAATGTTTGAGAGATTTGAAACTAACCTGTTGAGAGATCCGTGAGAGATAGACGGTTGTGAGTGTGTGACTATTTGAGTGTTTGATTGAAAGAGTGTTTGATTGAATGATGGTTGAGTTTGAGAGTGTTTCGTTGCTTTCTATGGGCCATTGGATGGGTTATCCTAAAGGCAACGACTACTCCACACTACCAATTCAACTTTTTCTCTCCCACACCATCTGCTTTATTTCCCACACCTCCAATATAAACAAGCAAATCAACATTCTTCTCCCCCATTCAAAACGCAAAGGCAATGTATCTTCCCTCTCGCATTCAAAACACAAAATGTATATCGCAAGCACCCAATTCTTCTTCCCCTTCATCGATTGTTCTCCCCCATCTCTTGCTTCTCCACTCTCTCCCCCATTCGATTGGGTCGATTGGTTCGATTGTTTCATGAAATTAATGTTCTGTTAACATAACATTTGAAATGTCAGTTTTCTTAGAGGATTCCTTATTTATTTAGTCACCATTCACTAGTTCACCAAAAAATTAATCAATGTGAAAAAATTTGGTAGGAAAATATATTGTTTGCACGAAACCATGCGAGAATTCGCAATGAACAATGCAAGTCGCACAGGTCCAGGCGAGGTTTTTTCAGAATCTCGCAGAGGTTCAGTCGAATGGGTTAAAACAAACTTTTTTCGAACAGATTTGCGCGACTTTGGTAAAATGACCATAACTTGCTCATTTCAAAACATTTTCAACTTATTCAAATTATGTTTGTTAGGTAACTCATAGTACTACAATTTTTGTGTGATGAGATTAAGAATCGGTCTCTATCGAGCATATAAGTTGGTCGAAAGTCAGGGACACTACCCCAGTTTCGTTGCATGACAGATTTGCACGACTTTAGTAAAATGACCATAACTTGCTCATTTTGAAACATTTTCAAGTTGTTCAAATTGTGTTTATTAGGGAACTCAGAATACTACAACTTTCGTGTTTTGATAAGCTTGATAATCAGTCTCAATCTAGCATATAAGTTGGCTGAAAGTAAAAAACACTACCCCATTTTCATTGTGAAACAGATTTGTGCGACTTTAGTAAAATGACCATAACTTGCTCATTTCAAACATTTTTAAGTGATTCAAATTGTTTTTATTAGATAACTCAGAGTACTACAATTTTCGTGATTTGATGAGCTTGAGCATCAGTCTCAATTGAGAGTTTAAATTGGTCGAAAGTTACCGTATTTTTATGTTATTGTTTTTTTCAAAAACAATTTTTTGGATGTTGTGGGTTAGTAAAAAAAAAACATGGTGGTGTGATGAGCAATTTTGGTGGTGTGGAGTAGTAGTTGCCTATTCTAAAATAAACCTGTAGCATACACAGCCATACCTTAACTAATCAAGTTAAGGGCATAACTGTAAACTCAGTAACAAAGTATTTAATTAGGAATGATTTATCAACATTGTAACTGCCATCTAAATCCTAATCCTAATCAAATCCAAAGAGAAAGGGTAAAACAGAGGAGGTTATACTAATCTTAGAGGGCGTTTGTTTTTTTTAAGTGCTTAGAAGCTAACTTCTAACTGGAGTTAGAAGTTCTAAACGAGATTTTGAATGAACTGTTTGTTTTACTTCTGAATGAGCTACTGATTAGAAGCTATAAAATAAAAAGGTGTTTGTTTTTAGGTGCTGAATGAGAACTGTTTGACAATTTTGCCCCAATGAGCTGAAAAAATTTATGACATAAATATTGTATATGGCGTTATTGTTGAATCTGAGCAATACGTTTGTAGCGTTTTAATTAGTTATTTGATGAAATCAACAATCCAAACATGGGTTATTTGATATATTATGATACACATAAGGCACAAAAATTATATGCTAAAAACCTGAAAATATACATGAGATGGAGAGTTGAAGAGATGAAGAAAAACTTCAAAATACATAAAAAGAAAATAAAGATGAAGGAGAACAACAATGCTTGGTGAAGAGAATAAAGGTGTGTCGCCAAAATATAGCTCTACTTACTTTTAAGAAGATGAAGCAGCAATTGTCATTACAAAATTATGTGAAGGTTATTATTGGAATAATTTTTTACTAAACACTCAGTGCTAAGTGATCAACACCTCTTTGTTGCTTACTCCAAGCATAACTTCTGATCTGAATTAAAAACAAACACTCCAAACAATGTGGTACACTTCTTATTAAGACTTTTAACTTCATTTACAGGGGGGTATTCAATCATGGATTTTAATAGAGTGTGAAAGACTTTAAATCCCATGGATTTTAAAATATTTCAAAGGAGTTTACAGAATCCACTGAACTTTGATGTATTTTAAGTGACTGGATTTTATGGATTTTACAGAATCCACTGGATTTTAATGGATTTTTATTATTGAATTTTCTGTAAATTGGAGTACTGGTCATCGCATTTGGGCTGGGCCATGGTACATCCACTGACGTACGTCCCTCCATTTTAGCCCAATTTCTACCCCAAAGCAAATGAAGAAGTCTGAGAATTGACAAGTGGAGAAGAAGAACTCACACACATACGCACTTGTAATGGTAATGGTCAGCAGCAGTAATGGTAATGAGAATTGACAAGTGAATAAGAAGTCGATCTCATCGTCATCGACACTGGCCTCCCAGAAATCCATCATTGCAGCTGCTTCCTCCGCCTCCATGAAATCCGTTCTCCACCTCGACCCCAACTCCTTCTATGGAAGCCACTTCTCCTCTCTCCCTCTCGATCACTTCATCTCCTTCCTCCAATCCCAGCAAAACCTTTCATCCACAACTTCGTCCATCTACAGTAATAGAGCTCAACTCCCAATCTATCTACAGTAATATTTAGCTAATCTGTTTTTGTATTTTTCATATTCTTTCCCAGTAAATTCAATTGAGAGATCAAAGCACTCAAGATGGAAGTAGAGAAGTTACTTATGGAGATCATACAGAGTAGAGTAGAAAAGATTGTATGGAAGTTGGTAGAAGCTCTTCCATACAATCTTCTTGTTGAAACACAAATGATTAGCTACAACCTTCAGTTGATAACGGATGAATGCAAGACATTCTTCTTTGCTGGGCATGAAACTGCTGGTCTTCTTCTCACATGGACTATTATGTTACTCGCAACCAATCCTTCTTGGCAATAATCACCGCGCAATAGAGCTAAACTCCCAATCTATCTACTCCGACATTGAAATCTTTTCAGGTCAGAAATCAATTTCCTCTCTCTCTGAATCTCTCTTAAAAATCAAAACTCTACTACTAGTACTCTTCCTTTCTTCCCCATCCAATCCAATTGTAATCTCGTTGAATTTCAGGAGAAGGAGAAAGCCCAAGAAGAACAACAGAAGAAACTATCTCTGCTCCCTCTCTCTCTACATTGAAATCCAATTGTAATCGTCTGCCCTCTCTTCCAGACGATCTTGAACCAGCCAGAAAGTTAAGTTTGGATCTTTCTGGTCCTAGGGTTTTGTTCTGCGCTAATCCAGCATTGGACCTGTTGTTGAAGTCTGGAGCTAGTCACCATGTGGAATTCAAGAGTGTTGATGCGAGTCTATGGAGATGGCAAGTTCTTATCTCATCTGCTCTCTCTCTTGTTCCGGATTCGAGATCGACTCATCTGCTCTCTCTCTTGTTCGATCCGGGATCTCAAATCTTCAAAGAGGGAGGAAGGAGAGAAATTGAAATCCGAGGGGAGGAGGCTGGATTTGAAAAGGGTTTTGGTATTTATATCTTTCACACATAAATCCTTCAAAGTCCTTCAAAGTCCATCAAGTCAATAAATCCATTAAAATTCACTGCTGTTTAAATACCCCTAGATTTCATTGTATTGTTTAAAATCCATGATTGAATACCCCATGATTTTAATGGATTATAAAACAATCATTTAAAATCTATATTTGAATACCCCTAGATTTCATTGTATTGTTTTAAATCCTTAATTGAATACCCGTATATTTTAATGGACTTTAAAATCTTTCAGACTCTATTAAAATCAATGATTGAATACCCCCTGTTAGAAACAAAAACAAACACCCACTTAGTTTTTCCTATTTTGTTTTTGCTTTTTCTGAAGTAATAAAACAAATTATAGGGTTTTAAAACTTTTTGCCTTTTCATTTTTATTTTGGTTCTCTTTCTTTCCTCCTTTAATTTGTTTTTGTATCCTTCCGTATCTGTTGAAAGGAGGAGGAGAGAGCGAACCACCAAACGGCTGTAATTGCCGATTCGCCTTGAAAACAGAGAGAGAGAACAGAGCCAAATCAAGAGAGGAGAAGAGAGCGAGCGAGTTCTCTGCTTGAATTTTAACGTCGACCCTCTTCATGGAGGATTTAGAGAGTCGATCTGGGAATTCAATCTCTCGCTGAAGAGAGAGGAGAGGCACGCAGAGAGAGTGTGTGAAGAGAAACGGGCAACAAAAAGTAAAGTTGTGAATTTTTATTTTTTTATCGTAATAATCTGGTGTTGTTCATGATGCCTGAAGTGGGTTATTACAGTTCCAAGAAGACAGATGATATTTGTGAAGACGTTTGTGGTCAGGTATTTTTTCATAACCATTTATTTATTTATTTATTTTATTTATTTATTTATTTTTGTATTCATGGATCTCTTCTTTTCAATTTAGGGCTCTGGGTATCCCTGATTTTGAATTTGGAGAAATGGGTATGTTTTGATTTCCTCTTTGGCTTCCTTTCTATTCATTATCATCATCATGTCTTCGTGAACCGAACCCCAAAAAGGTGGTTCTGTGTTTACATTGTGTGTTCTGGAATTTTATGTCTGGATGCTTGTTGTTTCAATTGGTGGAGTAAATATTGCTTGTTTGGTCTCTTTGTTGAAAAGATATATATAATGTGTTTCAGGGGTTGGGGTTGGAGGGTTTAACCATTTACGATTTTAGGGATTTGAATCATCAAATTGTTGAGTCAGAATTGGCTGTCTGAATTTCTGCATTTTCATTGTGGAAATTCCAAGAAATTTTTATTTTTTTCTGACTGAAAGGGTCTGACTGCTTCATGAGGAAAAGACAATTGGCAATTTGGAAAGTTCAAGTCTTTGAACTGTATTTCTTATTTTATTGGTTTCGTTTTGTTTTGTAGAGTTGCTTTTGCTTTTTTCTGTTTCTTATGAATCTATCCTTCATTCTGCAGGAAGCTAGAGGGGCTTTTAGTATGTCAAGAGTAAAATGTATTCTCAGAGGTCTGGATTTTAAGGCCTGCATCCTGTTGTTCATTCTCGTCCCAACGCTTGTCTTGGGTATTTATTTGCATGGACAGAAAATTTCATACTTCTTGCGGCCATTTTGGAAAAAGCTTCCTAAACCTTTCCATGAAATACCTCACTATTACCATGAAAATGTATCAATGGAACACTTGTGCAAGCTTCATGGTTGGGGGATCCGTGAATTTCCAAGGAGAGTCTTTGATGCAGTGTTGTTCAGCAATGAGGTGGATATCCTTACTGTTCGATGGAATGAGTTGTACCCTTACATCACTCAGTTTGTTCTTCTAGAATCAAATTCGACCTTCACTGGCTTGCCGAAGCCACTGGTTTTCTCAAAACATAGAGATCGATTCAAATTTATTGAACCTCGTTTGACTTATGGAACCATTCCTGGAAGGTCTAGGTAGGGGGAGAACCCATTTGTCGAGGAGGCATATCAGCGTGTGGCCCTGGATCAGCTCCTCAAAGTAGCGGGTATAACTGATGATGATTTATTGATAATGTCAGATGTTGATGAGATCCCAAGCAGTCACACCATCAATCTTCTTAGATGGTGTGATGACACCCCTCCTATTCTCCATCTCCGACTAAAGAACTACCTCTACTCATTTCAGTTTCTCGTGGATGACAAAAGCTGGAGAGCATCAGTTCATCGATATGAGAGTGGTAAGACGAGGTATGCACATTATAGGCAAACCGATGATATCTTGTCCGACGCAGGCTGGCATTGCAGTTTTTGCTTCCGTCATATTAGTGAGTTCATATTCAAGATGAAAGCTTATCGTCATAATGATCGGGTGAGGTTCTCCCATTACTTGAATCCCAGAAGGGTTCAGGATGTGATCTGCAATGGCGCCGACTTGTTTGACATGCTTCCTGAAGAGTACACGTTCAAGGAGATCATTGGAAAGCTAGGACCCATTCCTCATTCATATTCAGCTGTTCAGCTTCCTTCATATCTTTTGAACAATGCTGACAAGTATAAATTTCTCTTACCGGGGAACTGCGTAAGAGAAGGTGGCTAGGCTTCACCAAGGAATCCTCTTGATGAAGGTACAGGGCGTTCAATTCCTAGATCAAAGGTTTCATTGAACAACTGATTGTTTTCGTTTGGTGGCAGACTCAATGCCATATATCTGACTAGATTTAGATCATTCTTTATGAAGAATCGGCAAAATAGGATAGATTCTGATGCTTCTAGGTGAAACATTGTATATTCCGTTGGTTGGTTTTTTTTTCTTTTTATCTTGATGGTGCTAAATTTTGTTCAGAGTTGAAGTATGCATCAGATGAGGAGCTCGCTGATAGTGCAGCTAAATCATTGTTAAGAGGCTGCATATCACATGCAGTCAGCATGGCATTATCCCCAAGTGCAAAAGAGCAACGAAAACTTGGAAATAAGCAAAACTAATGAAATTTTGTTGGCATTTGAATGACAGGGATTTTGTTTCTTATCAAAGTTGATTATTTCTATGTTCTCAACATCCTCCAATCATCTCCATGATCTTTGGATGCATGTCCAATTATTGTTTTCTGGATCTTCTGCATTGTGCTTTTATGCTACAATCATTTGCAATGCCGTCAAAGATGTCTGGCTGTCATTAGCAGCATCAGGTTTTTCTGTTTGCATAGTCTATGTCAGATATGGTACTAATACTAAGAAGTCGATCAAAGGTACCATTGGATGCTGTGATGTAGGCAACTTATTTGTCTACATGAACTTCATTAGTTTCCAAGAAGCAAACACTAGAAAATTTAAGTTATGAAAATAAATATTTCAAGAAAAAAAAAATCCAAAGTGGTAAATAGAAAGCTGTTTGGTCAAGAAGTCCCCCTTTTTGGTAAGATTTGAACAATAAAATTTGACAAGAAACGTGCTACATACTGCAGCTTCTGATAGATAACTCTATCGTTTTGAATCAAAATTCATGTTTGTCAACTAATTTGTTGCTTATGGGAGCAAGCTGATTGTTTAGAACAGCTTTAAAATACTTAAGAGTCGGTTCATGTAACAAACGAGTACAAAGTGAAGGCAAGATTAAATTATCTAAATTGACAAAATGAGAATCAACCTAAATGTTGAAAAGTTTGCATCACCTTCCCATGCTTAGTAAAAAAATGGTTGGGGTGAAATCAATGAAGTTCAAAAAACCTTCAGTCGTCCCATCACAACGGTGGAATTTTATCAATCTACTTCACTATCTTGATATCCATACCCATTTGGGAAAAACAGAATCCATCAGACTTCAATTCCATACCCGATTGATCTCTTGGAGGCATACAGGTAACACATGCTCAAGGATTGATCTCTTGGAGGTATACAGGTAACACATGCTCAAGGCAGACCACACACAAAAAAGCATAATTTTTTTCCTGCATAGGCAGAAGATACAGTGTAAACAGATGTAGATCTGACAGTCACTTTCACTGCAAACATTCATCAATCGATGTTAACACAACCACCGTGTCTTAATAATAAGCATTTGCAGAAGATACACCGTAAATACATGAAACGAAAGTAAATGCCATGAGGAAGGTCTCAATGTTACAACACAGATAAATCCTATTAGGCCAAATCACTGAAGGTTGCACACCAAATATGTTTCCTTCCACCAAAATCTTATACAATAGCCAATCAATTACCATTCCACTGAAAGAGCCCTGCATGGACTCCCCACCAACTCCAGCCACCTGACAGTAGAAGTTCCAAGGAGAAGAGCTTAGACTTCTTGGATGTTCCCTAGCATCTTTGAAGCTCAATCATCCCTATTCTCACAGTTCAGGCACCAAGAAGAGAGTCTAGCAGCACAAGGATAAACAAAACTGGGGACTCCTAAGCACCGTTCAAAGTTTCTCATCACCCTACAATCGGTCTAACCAACCCATGAAACTTTCTTGGGAACCAAATTGCAAATCCTGAAAATGTGCACGTATGTATGGAGTAAGATGTATATTCAAGATAATTCTTTAATCTTAAAGAGCAAAAAACCAGAAGGCAAGTAAATGAACTTGAAGGACTAACGTTGACCAGGTAAGATTCCTTGTGCAGGATCCAACTTCATTGCACACGCACCGTGCAAAGATATGGAATTGCAAGGCTATATAAGAACATATGTGTAACTCAATAGTTCCAATAGTAATAGAACTTACCGCGAGATCAGGTGGTGTTCCAAGTTCCAAATTGTCAGACTCAGAAAACCCACAGGCTGGGTTGTTCTCTCCGTTCGGCATATCACTGTTGTCGCAACAAAAGTCCAAGAAGAAAGGGTTGTCATGCTTTAGTCCCATATCATCAATAGGAGTATAAGAATCGAGAATCTCATTGCAAAACAACAACGAATCTGTAGCATTTGGATCTGGAAGCTCAACATCTTGTGATTCGCCTGCCAACCACACAGAATTTGATTCCCCGAGATCAACATCTGCTGGAAGACATTGAGGTGCTTCTGGGATGTACTCTGCAACCTGTGTCAAATGAAATAACTTCTGTGAGTTTGTCCCAGTGTGTTTTAATGCCAGGTCTTGTATTTTACAGTACATCCAAACCATCATAATATGCATTAGGAACTAATATGGGCTAGGAACTGTGATACATATGTTTTAGTCAATTTTTTTTTCTAGTCGAATTATTTTGCTGCATGTGTTATTAACTTGTTATTAAAATACTTGTACCATTTATAAAGAATTGAAACCAAAAGATATATATATAGTTGATGATCTGATAGAATCACTGCAGTGTCCAACAAAGAGTGTTTTGACTGTCCAATACATGTCTGACATGGGATTCTTTTGAAAAATAAATGTCACTGTTACATAGATATAATCATAATCACATAGATAAAATATTAAGTATAGCGCAACTGGATCAAATGTTAATGAAACTCTATTGAGAATCAATAACCATATAATGATAATCTTGGTTTTATAACAGCTGAGTTTGGTACCAGAATCCAGAATTAAATTATCTGATTTCCCGATATCAACTGAAACTACATTATAACTTTCAACTATACATGCTCTACAGCAAAAAAAAAAAAAAAAAGAGTATCTTCAAAAAAAATTAACTATGCATTGGCAGGGATAACTAGACTCCTTGCTAAAGCTTCTTGTGTGTAGCACGATTAATTCATTTTCACTGCCATCGTCGACAATGTACAGAAACTAGTATTTTTAATGTACCTGAACAGGTGAATTGTGCACATTTGCGTCATCGATGTCATCAACTAAAGGACTATTTCCAAGTCGAGGTGGATTTGGGGTGAATGTCTTGGGGGTGCTTGGACTAGCACGAGCAGCCAATGCAACAGGTTCTTCAATGTATGGAATTACCTCACTCTTCTCTGACTGCTTTGGCTGCTGCTGGTAAAATATTTTAGATACCACAAACTCACCTTCCCGCTCATCTTCTTTGGTTCCCAGATGATACTGATGCATCACCCAGTTCGACTTATCTGATTTGGATCCCTTCTTCGAGCTTTTGTAAAGAACCATGATCTTCTTACAGCCTTTTTGAACCCCATTCTTCGTCACAGCCTTTGTTTTACCAGTTTTATGCCAGCGGACTTGCTCACCAGTCAAGCTAGACTGACCATGTATTTTCCGGCGCTTGCGCTCACCAGTTGCATATGCGTTGGATGTTCTGTGGAAGAAATGAACACTGTTTCCATCTTTCTTGGCCCCTAAAACAAAAAACCACATGCAAGGGAAAACCTAAGATTTTGAGTCCAAAACTAACTTGATTGACTAACTCACCCAAATCCATGACTTGGAGTAAGACATAAAGTGTGTTCATATAAAGTTTGTAGACAAATCAACTCAAGTACTCAAATAAAATCATATGGCCTGGTGCATTGACAAGCCGTCACATAAAGATACCGCTCTGACGGGAAACATGAGAGGATACCATCTATGTCAAATAAAGAGGAAAAAGGGAGAAATTGATACAACTTAGCACTCTAAAAGTTTATCATGGAGAATACTATTAAAAGTATCCCCAAGTATAAACATTGCAAACATAATAATTTAACTTAAAATTTTGGGCAATATTGTTGTGACTCCATAACTGAGGCTCAAGGTTTGTATGCATCAGAAACAATAAACAAATAACTAGAAACTTGACTTGTTAACACTTCTTTTAAACTTCAAAAACTGATTATAAACTTGATTTTCGACCTATTTAAGCAAAACTCTTACCCTAAACTTATTGGACTCCTATTTGGGCTTACATTGGACTAGCCCAATTATTTAATAACTAAAATAAATACTAATGCTAATATACCATCAATTCCCTACTTTGAAAAAGCTCGTCCTCGAGCTTAGGGGTTGTTAGCCAAGCCATCAGCGACCAAGGAAATGTGCTCATGTGCCTCTTGACCCGTGGTGACATCCCAAGGAGGAGAAGCATCAACAACCAACAAATCTTCATCATCCCCATCTACAATAAGGGTAATTACCTTATCCTTCAAACAATCTCGACAAAAATGACCAACTTATCCACATCCGAAACATTTGAAATTAGGATTGTAAGCAACAGTACATGCTACTGCTTTAGCATTAGCATATGTGGTAGGAACTAAAGTTGTTTGTGGTAGTAATCAAAATTATATCCAAAGCCTCTTGTATAGGCTGAGAAAATCCATGTAAATACATGTCATTTTGTCAACCTTTTGCTGTTCAGATATGTTCACTTTTAGTCTACTACACAAAAGACGAAATTCCTTAATGTTGTCAGAAACTGTAGACTTGCCCTGTGTAATTTCTGCCAAACAAATCTCGCCGATAATCTTTGGGGATGAAAGCATGTTGTAATAATTTTTTCATCTTACGCCAAATCTGAGATACATGCATATGGGAATACCACATTACTTGGAGAACCAAAATGCATGTAATCAACCCAGAGAGTAACGAGAATGGGCTTTGATGATTATGATGATGATAAGGTCAAGTTTGAATTGGTGCCTTCCCCAACAACTGTCTCTCTTTGGTCAAATCTCTCCACCAATTAGATGTGATACCCTGTAACTTTGTTGCAAATAAACACACAACTTTAATACTTGTTAGAGACTTAAATTCCAAAACTTTGTCCATTTGGTGAACCGAATCAACAAAAACATCACCAGGACCAACATAAGTTGGAACATCTAATTTAATATCACCATGTTGTATACATTCCAAGCAATGAATAAAATGACTAAAGTCATAGATAAAAACATCAAAATTATTCTCACCTCCATAGTCATCATGATGATCTCGCCCCCTTTGAATGGGGGGACAAAAATTAGCTAGTTTTGGTTCATAAAAATTAAAATCGAAATCATAAGTTTTGTCGCGAGGAGGTATTACCTGTCCTGCGTTGGTGAATAACCTGATCATCAAAAATTGAAGAAATTGAATCATGTTGTGGGACATAGGTGTTTCAAGGGTGATGCATAACTCCATAATCATTTGAAGTTGAATCAACTAAATGTGGTAGCACAAACGAATTATGGGGATGCGAATAACTTTGTTTCTAAAATGAAACCCACGAATCTTCTTCATCAAAAGATGAAGTAGCTTGCACAGGTGAAATTTGAACACACTTTCACGCCAAATCAAAGTCTCACATCAAGCTAGTCCACGTCAAAACGTTTGTTCAGTTCGACGGGGAAGTTGTTGAATTGCCGGCGATTATTCTATGCACGGTGGTGGGTCCAGCAGTAGCTATTGATGCGAAAGTAGACGGTGACAATGAGTAGGGGCTTTGCCGTGGTGCACGTCAGGGTAAGTTAAGGTTCCTCTTTGCTCTTCAATTCCTTTTTTCTTACTTTCTTTTCTTCCTCCTCCTTGAGTATGGGTAAGGTTAGGGTTCACAACGAATTTTTTATTTATTTTTCTGCTTGTGAATAAGGTTTGGTTGACTGTCTTGTGCCAATCGCAATTCATGATCGGCGAATTTTTGCCTTCTAGGAACCTTAGAATTAGGGACTTCGAACAAATAAGGGAAATTAGGGTTGTTATCCACAACCACCCCTTTTTCTTTTGATCTTCTTCATCAAGGATGTTGCGAACTACCGAGTTTGGGTATTATTCCTCCAAATTAGTAACGCAGGGTTTCATGGCCTCACGAAGTGACAACTTGCGGATAACCTGAATATTTGACTCTGAAAGGTCAGGTTCATCGTCCTTACCTTCATAGTCATCAAACGGATGCTCATTTTCCCTATCAATGGAACCCTACTCTTCTTCACATGAATCTGAATCATCTCATTGTCTAACCTCACGAACCAAGACAGTAGTCAATACTCCGAGATTTCTATAAGGGCTTTCTCCATATGCTTCATCCTTGTACTGGTGACTCTAATTCCCTTGGCAGTATTTTTTTTCAATGATTTTACCACTCCATGCGCTTCATCCTTGTACTGGTGACTCTAATTGCCTTGACGGTTTCTTTGTTCAAAGATTTTACCGCTCTGATTGATAGGTTTAACGGAAGCAATAAATAAATAACCAAAAACTTAAATAGACAGTTTTTTCACTATGTTAACAATTCTTTTAAACTTCAAAAACTGGCTACAAACTTGATTTATGGCTTATTTAAGCAAACTAAAGCAAAACCCTAAAATTGTTAGACCCCTACTCGTGCTTACATAAGACTAGCTAAATTATTAAATAATTAAAATAAATAACAATACTAATATACCATCAAGTTGAAATACTTGATTTGTAAGGTTATTTAAAAACATTAGCACTGCATGCAGGAAAGGACAGGACTTGAATCTCATGATAAAACAAAGAGTTTTCATTCATAGTTTAAGCAAACGGCACACTATTCACCAACTGGATCCAGTTCTTCATTTTAGCATATTGAACTACTCTATTAACCGTTCTAATACTTACCTGTTTTGAGTTTCTGAATAATTATAACTATATATTGGGTAAAACATAAATTCTAGGACAGTAAGCTTTCTCACCAGGAAGATTTTCAGGATGACTATAGCAAATGCCTTCATCTCCCTCGAGTGTCGGGATGAATTCATCAATGAATGGATGGGGCATTGAATTTCCATGCCCAACTTTTCCTGCTAAGTGTTCTAAAAGCTCTACATCAGACGGATCAAACTTCACACCCGCAGGCAGACCAGGCCATTCATGTGAAACCTGCGCAAGACAAGGTCCACCATAAAAACATTTTATAAGACCAGGAAAGGTACAAAAGAAAATAATATCAAAAGTACAATTTACACATACACATGACAGATGTACCATGTCTTTTGCCCGCAGAAAGATGGGGTTGGTAGAAACTATTAAAATCTTGCCATGCCAAGTGCCAATTGCATCTTGGCTAAATTAGACATTAAGCTTTCTAGGAATAAGAATGAAAGTGAAATTTGTAAGTTCATAGCACTAGCAGGCAGGATGGATGTGGAAGCAAATAGCCATTGGTTTGGAAATTGTTCATGAGCTCGAATGTAACAAAAAAGGATCAAAAGTGACAATCTGAATCACACTTGTGGATTTCTTTTAAAATGTGCTACAACAATTTGTTATTTTGAATTTAATAATGATGCAAAAGGATTCATAGGATATTTCAATCTTTAGTAATGCTCATCATCGTCCATGGAGAACCTGCAGTTATTTTGATGTCGGAAGAAACCTCAAAAGAGCTCTCTGTCTCAACCTTGTGCTGTGGCTGAAGATTCTTGCACCATAAGAGTATTGGACGAAAGAATCCTAGTAAATTTGAAGATTTGGGTAAATGAGTGTGCTCAACCTACTGAATTCTTGTTCGTTGATGATATCTACACTTTTTTTTTGGATACATGAAGAACGCAAAAAGCTTTTCCTATGTACATATCAACAAACTTCAAGTCAGGTTACAATTGAATATAATAGTGGAATTCTTTGAAATTTTGGTGAAAAGGGCTGGGGCGTCCTAAGAAAAATAGACCAAGAATCTGTTAAGGAAGAAAATAAAAATTCTACCAGAATAGCACGTAGATATTATGTGGATTCAATGTCCGTAAAGAAGACAGTTATTGTGGCATAGTGGTTTACTGTCGTCAAGAGTAACAAAAGAAAGGCCCTCAGAACTTTATGTCTGGCAATATTTTGCAAAAAAAAATGTCACAAATGGAGCAAGCTTAGTCAACCAATTGGTGTGGGCTAGGTTGGAAGTGAATGAAAGAAATTAGTCCTATGTTGATGAATTGTAGGAATTAAAAGTTCAACTAGATGCATGATCATAACAAGAAATTGGCAATGATTGGATTGTCAGTAGTCATGCTTGTGCCCCAAAAGTGTCACCTAGCCAAATTCCCCAACCTGCTAAATAAACTGATCTTTTTTAGTTTGTTATATTCACTCCATGACTGTTACTGTGTGGTTCATGTCTATTGTAACATGTTGACACAGTTACGACCCACCAACCAACCAGTTGCCTAATCACCTGATAAAACACTAATTATGTCAAATGGGTTGTGGCAACTTAGATTGAACCAACTTGACCTGTTAAATAATAATCATGTTAGATCGGTTGTATTGGGTTACCCCTTTGAAAATGTGTCATTTTCACTAGGAAACTTTAACGCAACTATTGAACAGTTCATTTTGGGTTTACTAGTTTGATACATGACACAACATGACCAGACCTATTGACGAATCTGAGAATTGATTAGAAAAAAGATATCATGTAACGTGTTCACGGAAAAGGCAAACTGCGTGTTGTTCATAAGCTCATTATGCTAAGTTCCTTATATTTTGGAATGCTACAAAATTAGAATTAAACATGGAAACATCAATAGACTATATCCACCCTCCAAATAACATTTTCTTCATGTGAACATATGGTTTATAATAGGTCTCCTAATATGGATGTCTTATCTAGGAGGATAAAGTTGACCTTAATTGTGTGTTCTATGAGGGCAGGGTGGAGTCTAGAGATCATCACCTCATTGGGTGTTAGATTTCTCCAGTGTGGAAGAACACAATAATCTTTTTATGGTGTCTTAGGTGATGAATAATTTGTGTACAAAAAACCTTAGAAATCTTGGGAGTGATAGACCTTTTTGAAATGGTTGCCCAGGGTACTTTTTTCTTTTCTTTTTTTTCCCGGGTGATTTAGAATGCAACAAGTGAGAAGATATTAAATGGAAATGTCTTTTGATTTTACGCCTTTAAGGCCTGGTTCAGAAGAGTAGGGTTTAATATCTTGTTGTAAATTCAGATAAGATTGTACATGATCAATAATTTCTTATTGGATATCTATTGTAATTTTGTATAATTTATTTGCCTTGAAATTTTTTTATTAATTTTTCCACAAAAAAACTTCCAAGTTACAATGGAAAACACTATATACATCATAAGAAGAAATATTCAATCAATAGGTAACCTCTAAACCAAATAAAATTAAGTAGAATCTTCCCATATTAACAGTGGGAAAAATGGGCTTTAAATCTTACATCACTATTATCAATGCGATGATGACAGCTGGGGCAATCCCGATAAGCTCCCAAGTCTTTTATTTGATGTGGAGAAAATTGAGTTGCATTTTTCACTTTACTTGCAATCCTTCTACTATCAATAAGCCAAGTCCTGCAGTGAACACATATCACAAAGGTAAATAACTAATCAAAAGCATCAAAGCAAAAATAGGAACTAAAATTTTTTCAGATCTGAACATTGTTAGATTTGACAATTTAGTCCAAACTCAACCTTTAAATCAAATTAATATCAGGATGATCTGATACATCTGATAATGCAAAAAAATATATATAGGGCATGAACTTCATTATTTACACACAAAAAGGAGATCAATAAGATTTATGCATTAAGATATTTCGATATCACATTGGACTAGTTGGCATGATTACGTTATTGGATTAGGATGCATTTTGCATCTTGCTTAGTACACTCACATGTTCTGTTAGTGATCTTCAGAATCTATAAGAGGAGGTACACATTAACAAGCTATAAATGGTTTTGCAGAAAAGTCATGAAACAAAACCCACCGAAGAAACAACAAACTAAGTATTCCTGACTATTAAGTATTAAGAATGTCCACAACAAGCCTTCCCAAACGAAATGGTTCTTCCATTTCCAAAATAACTAATCCATTCAGTTTGCATAGGATCTATTGGATTCGCAATTTTCTGTTTACATTTTCATATGAAAATAGGATTTCTCTTTAAATGTGCAGAGGATAATTTAAGATATTACTAGGAAACCAAATTATAATTGTTAATTTAAAATAAAAACCTTCTTTCCTTACAACTATTTTTTTCCTGATTGCCTTATCCTACTAGTTATTTATTTAAAATAACTCTCAAGAATTGAAAATCCTTGCAAATAACTTCTCCCAGAAACATGGATCTCAACTCACATATAAGACAGCAGACTTCATAGTTACCACAAGGTGCCAAGATCACCCCGATTCTCAAAGGCCATGTTGCAAACAATAATTTTGAAAATGTTTATTCTATAGTAATCTGAAATCAGACAAAAAAGAGAAGCAAATAGTCCTTAAACAACTCTCAACAATTATTATTCTCATGAATAACTTTCCCAAGAACATGACCTTAAGTCCTTAACTCACAACTAAGTCTATCTTTCCAGGTAAGACACCCACCATTTAGCTAGATCTTCATTATTATCCTAGTATCCACCATCTAAACGTTTTTTTGACACTGCTCGCAACCCAACAGGATGGCTGCATTCTAAATTCAACTTTCCCTGCCTCTTCATGACTCATAAAGAATCTCTCTGAAGTTTCTTGACCCATCAATGACGAAATAAGAGAAAATAAATCCCATAGGTCGGAAAAAGACACACTTTTAAGGCGAAAGCAACCTTTAAGACACTTTACTGATTGACGCGGCTATGATTAAGTTCAAATTAAGATCAATGACTTATTCACCACCTTCTTCAATGAACAACACAGTGAGGAAAGTTTCCCTAAAAAACCAATACATTGAGATGCAACTCATAGCAAGAGATGTGCTTATGTGAAACTAAAGCAATGGAACTCAATAGTCAACTTTTACCTTGTGCATTCAACATTTCACTCTTTCTTTCATTGGGTATCCAGAAACTCACTTAAGTTTCTTTACCATCGAAAAATTATTGTTGATACTACTCTCAACCCCAACAAGATGGTCCATTTCAACTAGTTCCAACTCTTCATGAATCGTAAAGAACCTCTCTGAAGTTTTTTGGCCCATTACAATGGAGCAAATGAATCCAAGTCCATAGGACGAAGAAAAGCAAACTCTCAAGGACAATGCAACCTTTTCCAAGAAGCTAGTTCCTTCAAGGCTTCAACACCTTATACTAGGTGCAAGTGGCAATAATGTTGTACATCACTGGCATATACATCCACTGAGAAATCAAGCAAAGGCTACCGCAAAACCAAATTTGAAAGAGATATACTATACCATCTAATCTTCATAACCATATAAATTCAAAAGTGACGAAAGATCCTTTTTTGTAAAGCAAAATGTTGAAATGGTGTGTCGCTGATGGTGAGAACGAGGGAATGGACTAAACCCCAAAATTAACATTACAGAATTCGCAAAATTAACATTACAGAATTCACGAAGCCACCTTCAACCTTTCCCTTTTGCATCCAGTATTTCGCTCTTCCTTTCATTAGGTATTGAAAGGAAGCCTTTAGTGTTCACTAGTCGTGAGTAGTGATGACTTGTCCGAGACGATCTATACAACAAGAAAACAAAAATGGGGAATAAATCTAAAAAAGAAAAAAGATGTATTCAAAGCATTTCAATATTAATGGTTGATGGACGATGATTTCCACATTATATAGGTACAATCCATCTATAAGATTTTAATAGGTGCACGAGTGGTTTGTAGATGCAAAATCCATGATGCCTTTTATATTCATTGCAAGAAGTTTCAAATGTTTTGCAGTTGCCTATTAAAATATGCAAAGGAAATGAACTGAATTCAAAGAGAAACAGCAAAGCAGAAAAGCAAGGCATCAAATAATATAAGATAAGCCCTCCAGAGCGCAGGGCAGAAACAATGAGATAGTACTGATCCAACAATCCTTCCACTGTCAAGGAAAACAAAAAAAGAAAAACTAATAGGGGGGTCAAACAAATTGGGGGATTTGAAGATTCCAACACACATAACATAAATCTAGAAAGTGGCTAGCTGGCTCTCTAAGCAAAACTTCAATAGGAAGGGAAAGAAGTAGAAGCTAATAAGAAACACATCCTCCTCCTCCACTAAACTAAAACAGGAGAGTAGATTGGTTTTTTTTGCCAAACAAACATGAAGCAGCTCGAATCAACAAATAAAAAAATGTCCAAAAACCATCCATCAACGATAACAAGTAACAAGGAAGGGTTTTCTCCCCCAAAATGGAATCATAATCGAACTCAATCAATTACTCAAAAACCCTAGAAAAAATCAACCAGATTCTCGAAACCCATAACTAGCACTAGTATAACCTGTCCCCACTAGTCACCCATAAGCAAACATCAATCAGTCCAAAATCCTTGGTTTTTCTGTTTACCTTGCCATGGTTGGATTGAAAGAGAAACGCTGAGTATGAGTATGAGAAGAAGCATATAAGAAAAGTGGAGTGGAGTGGAGTGGAGTGGAGTGGTGGAGAGAGACGAGAGAAGAAGCAAGTGCGATTTGCGAAACAGAGAGAGAGAGTATTGGTCACACACACAAATACTAGACTTGTTTCTCCACTATGCCCCCAAGTTAAATG
The DNA here is from genome assembly GCA_963556465.1 of Berberis vulgaris. Lineage (NCBI taxonomy): Eukaryota > Viridiplantae > Streptophyta > Magnoliopsida > Ranunculales > Berberidaceae > Berberis > Berberis vulgaris. Next base: position 32,103,627 of record OY747135.1, read on the forward strand.
CGAGCGGGAAAACAAAAGCACTTTCTTTTGCTTCGGTGGGGCCACGCGTTCGTGAACCTAACCTAACCTACGGCTTGGAACCGGAGCAATGAATGCAATGGGAATGTGTGTTTGCATCGATAACCGTGTTGGTATGTATGTGGGATACAAGGGAATGAATGGAATGGAGGGTTCCGCTTAATTTCTTCCTCTCCAAGCTAAGATAAATAGATTAGATTTGTACAAAGGAGAAGAATCATCACGTAATAAACAACAAGACTTGGAGAGAGACTCTGGGTTGATGCGAGAGAGAGAGAGACCGAGTCTCTGTGTCCGCCTTTCTAGCCCCATTGGGCACGAGTATCGAAAATATGCTACGGTTGCACTCCGCGTTTGTCAATCAAATCACAACTTGGATGTTTCCATGACCATTGCTTAGTAGACAAGGATTGTGATTTCGTTTTTCCAATTAATTTCAGATTCTTGATTTTTAGAAATATTTTATGAGTAATTCTTGCTGTCGAGGTTTTGGGCGAGGAAATGAGCGAGGGGAGGGAGGTGGCGGGGTGGGAGCCGTTCACCTCCCTCGGGATGCGCGCGTGAAAAGTTAATGCACGCATCTCGAGGAAATTGAACGGCTTCCACCCCTTCACCTCATTTCCCTCGCTGGTTTCCTCGCCCAAAACCTCGACATTTAGAATTTCTGATATTTTATATATATATATATTTTGAAGATGCATGAAATAAAATTTGAAGGGTATATGAAATATGTGAAAGAAAAAGTTGCAAGTAAATAAATATATTAAACACAACCTAAATATTAAGAATGATTTTTTTTAGTTTAACCCTCATTAGTTTATGTTTATTTGAATCTAGTACTCATTTTAAGAATTAATTGAGTTTAATCCTCAAATTAACATTAATTTTTAGGATCAATAGAAATCAAGTTTAAATTTTATTAAATTTCACAAATACCCTTCATTTACATGTCACATGCAAGGCACATGTTCAACTTCACCTATTTTTTTCTCCTCTTTGGCTAGACTTGCAGATATAGAAGGAAGTAAAAGTCTTGGGTTGGGTAGGGTGGTGTTTTGGTCCACGTACCTACTTCACTCATTTCTCCTCCACTTGTTTACTTAAAAGAGCACGCAACTAGCTAGTTAGTAATAGTATGGCGGTGTATATGTTGGAGATGAACTCTTCCTGGTTAGTAGCAGCAACTCCTCCACCAAAACCAAATCCACATCTCTATATAGTAGCAGTTGGGTTGAGGGGCAGTGATGTCATCCAGCCACCAGGACAAGCAGAGCTCCTCCTCCTGCATGAATTTTTTTCCCTGTTTCGGCTACTGGATAGCAGAACAAAGTAGGTAGGTTGGTGTCACACTGTTTGAACACTTGTTGTTTGCACATAATAGTTAACAAAACCAGTTAATACTACATAAACTGTTTTTAACTACAGAGGAAAGTGACGATGATATGTTCACGATTCCTGATGTGGAAACTCATCTATCACAACCCAATGATTCCAAGAACAACAACATAGGCCCCAATGCCAATGCCAATTACCCCAATTCTAAGCGTCGTAGGGGTTGGAATCCAGTTGATAGAGAGTATAAAAGGCTCAAGAGGTATGAATATGGGTTTCATAACCTACCATAACCCCTTTTTTCATTCGAGAGTTTGAAAACGACCCTCGGGAAGCCACAGGGGAAGATACCAATATCTCCATGGAAAATGGTGAAATCACAGAAAAGAGACAAGTCTTGGGAGTGAGTGCTATACGGGAGTTGGTTGGGTTGGGTTGGTTTGAGGAGGGTGAAGTGAATGGGGGAAACTATTGGATGTTTTTGTGATATGTGGAGTATTTCTCAGTCCTTGGATCAATTTTTCTGTTGTTTTAGATAGAACGTGTGTCTTGCATGTGACATGTAAGTGAAGGGTAATTGTAGAATTAAAACAGTCAATGATAGTTAATGAATTTGATTTCTATTGACCCTAAAGTCAATGTTAATTTGAGGGTCAAACTCAATTAGTTTTCAAAATGGATACTAGACTCAAATACACATAAACTAACGAGGGTTAAACTCAAAAAAACTTGAAAGAAACATGAAATCTATATATAATTAGAAAATTATGGGGTGGCTTAAAAAATTAGTGTAAAATTAGAAGAAATGATAATTAGTAAATTAGGGAGGTGGTTTCAAAAGTCACTAAATAATTAGAAGAAATGATAATTAGAAGAAAAAAAACCCTCGAAATTTAAGATAAAACTCTGAAATTATTCGAAAAAAACCTCAAAAAAATGTAACTTTTGGTAGTTGGTTTTTTTACAAAAAAACGAAATTGATAAAAAATCTCAATTTTTTTCAAAAAAACCCTCAAAAAAATGTACAGTTACATTTCACCATTTTTCTTTTCGAAATTCAAAAAATGAAATTTCACGGGATTTCGCAAAATCTCATTCCTTGTTAGTAGCAACGACATTTCAATTCACTGACACCACCACCATCACTTTCATTTTTTTGTACACCAACTAAGTAACACCACCATCATTGTTTAGCCCGTATGTCAGGTGCCCAAGTCCAAATTACGCGAGCCTAGTATGGTGTGAATCTTGGAGCTTGGCCCAAGACAATATGGCCCGAACACAGACCTATGAGCTATCACGAGCCTTGGATCCATTTGCATAGTTCTCGACCTAATCAAGTATTGGGTCCCAAACAGAGCCAAGTGTCAAACGAAACTTAGTCATGGACGGGTAAGATCATGTGCGGGATCTTTACCCTCTTTTACGCCTCGACAGTAGAGTCAATGAATGAGTAAAATATTTTCTATATAAGGTGAACAAAAGGGATGAGAAAGGTACGCACTTCAAATCTAAATTACAGTCTACATTCATCCTTACTTGGTCACATGATTTTAGCATCAGAGTGTTTTCGCCCACCACAATGGTGGTCCTTAGCTCACTGTTGTTCATTTTTGCAAGTCAGGAATCGACGAGAACGAATATGGATGCATCTGAAACCAAACCCATTTTTCTCTATTCTTCTTTTCTCTGCCATTTTGATCCTAAAACCTCAACCCTAATCAATGATGAAACCCAAAAATTGTTCATCAAACCAAAGCTTTGGAAGATGATTCAAATGGAGTATCTATATTCGACATCTTTCTTTCATCTCTGGCGTCGATAATCCATTGAGTATTGTTTTCTTTCCTCTATTTTTTTTTTCTTCCTATTTGTTCTCGCAGAACAAAGTAGCTCGAGGCTTCCATGAGAAAAAAAAAATTTATCGTGCAAAATCGAAACCCAAACTCGTAGTCTTTAATTGTAACAAATATAGAGTAGCCAATAGGGGTTGCTACAGGTGGTTGTTATTGCCCAAGTTGTTGTTGCTGGAATTTGTTGTTGTTGTTTGGGTTGAAATCAGCAATTTCATATTTGGGTAAAAACAACCTCATAAACTCGTACAAGGTTTGGATTAAGGCATCCTAAAGTATATGGGTCTAATTTAATTTGGGCTTCTCATTTGCTAGTTTAGGAGCCACACCAGGCTCTCGATATCATGGAGCTATTGGTTACAGGTCTTTGAACTGTAGATAAGATAAGTTATTTGTGTAACTACCTTTGAGTCTGTAAATAGAACTCAAACACCATTATATAATTTAGAAAAGGCACTTCTCAACAAAAGTTTATTTTCAAGTTCAAATCAGAAACAATTTATCTTTTATGTCTTTTTCAGTTCTTTAATTGTTGTCATTTACAATTGCGCTATTTAATTTGAAGGTTTGCATTTACTTTCATTTATTAATTTTTCTACACTTTTATTTGTCTTTTCTTCGATTTTGTTTATTTTTTTTTCTAGTTTCAAGCATTGTGAATGCGTATCAAAAAGTCTTCTTCGTTGAGGCATTAAAACTCATTGTCTGATTCTTTGAGAAGTCGGATTCCTATTGGAATGCCGCTTACACAAAGTCTTTGCACACCTAAAATTTTTGGAGTGATCACTTTTCATCCAAAAATATCTTTTGGCGCACTCAATGTGACAATTTATGGATTGTTTTTATCATTGATAATTGTTGGAGTAAACGAAGGAATAATGAAGCCAATATCTCGACGGGTGTAGAATCATTAATGGTTGAAAATAATGAAAACCAAAACATATTGCATGATCCTAACAGTAGGAACGATATTGGAAATAGTGGAGACCAAGAACATAAACTTGTTGATGTTCAGATATCAGAAATTGGAAAAACTATGCAGGAATTGTGCACACAGTTAAATCTAATATTTTATCACTTTGGTGATATGATGCGTGAAATAAGGAAAATGGTAACTTCATTGGACCAAAAAATGGATCAACCAACTACACCCTTGGATAACCTTCAAAACTCGCTCAATACTGGTCATTGCAACATGAATAGACCAAATAGTAACACCAATATTAGTGCAATTTCAATATCTGTACCATATGTTAATGGTCAGAATGATAAACAAAATGTATAAAGTTTTTACATGCCTGCAAACCCAAAATCTACATATCGGTTCAAACTCCGTGTGTGGAACAAACAAATGGGTTTCAACACACACAAAAACAACCATCTAGTTCACATATTCTTGCTCCGACCTGCCCAACAAAGGTAGACAACTAATCAATAAATAGGAATGAAATGGCAGGTATAATACATAAGATACTAAGACCAATGACTCGGGGGGGGGGGGGGGGGGGGGGGGGGGGGAGCAGGGCAACAGGCACCTACATATAAGAAGCCTTACCCTAATTTGATATATAGAATTTCATTGCATAATTTTTTGTTTTTGTTTTTTACCTTATTTTCTAATGATGGCACACAATCACAATTGAACATGTTGCTAATTCACTAGCTAATGTGGGGATGCAGCCGCTGTGATTTACATAAGGTTAGGCTTTTCCCAAACTCTTTGACGGATGTAGCATTTACTTGGTTCATAAACCTACCAATGAGCTCAATTATGGGTTGGCTGCAATTGGAAAATATGTTTATGCATAATTTTTCAAAAAATAACAGGAAGTGACAATAGCTGGTCTAGCAAGATTAGATTAAAAAAACCTTACGATAAAACAACTCAATACAACAATAGGTTTAAAAAAATAAAAGCAAATGTAAGATAGTTAACGTGAGCTCGTCAAACTGACCCAAAATGGTTTAGAATTTAAACTAAGGGTATGTTTGGTTGCATGAAAACTAGACATGGAAATTGAAACAATTTCAATGAATCTGATTCCGAGGCCTCCCCATCGAACTTGGATTCCCATGAGTAGTGGGAAAACATTTTTATGAAGAATCGGTTTCATGTAAGTCAATGGACAACCAAACAACGAAAATCAGCATAACAAGGGAAATGAATTCCATTTCCCAAGGAAAATGGCTAACCAAACAAACCTTAAGGAAAAGGTTTGATGGCAAAGAATTTAGAGGTTTGGTGGAATTAATTGCCAAAGTATCTAGATTTGAAGCCTTATTTGTTCTTCCATTAAATCCTATTATAAATATTAAAATCTAGAAATAGATGTTGTTGAAGCTTTACATGTAAGGCTTAAAAAAAACCTAATGTTGAAGCTTAAATGAGGAAACCAAATGGACCTATAAATAAATATTTATCTAACATCTCTAAAATGGATCAAATATTTGGTCATTTATTGGAAGGGAAAGTGCTAAAACTTCCAAAAGGAGTCAAGTTGCATTAAATAAATTTAAAATATTTTTTTTTTATTGTAAATGGCATAATTCTTAGTCTCACTCTACGAATGAATATTTTGTTTTCAGGGACAAAATTCAAGAGTTGTTGAAAAAGGAGAAGCTTGAGTTTCCAGAGTCAACAATGGGAGTTGACAAAGATCAATTTCCAACAGTTAATGAGATGATTGTGAATTTTGGTAATCTGAATCACCAAACGAGACAAATGAATATTCAAGAGAACTAACATTTGTGTTCAACACCAATGCCTAGCTTGTGGCTGTGAATTTCCAGGAAATGAAAGTCACAAGAAAGTAAATGTTAAAGAACAAGAAATGGTCCTCTCTAGAGGAATTGGGTTCAATAAGCCCATCTCTGAAAGATTGAGTGTAGGCTTTTCTCCTGGCCTAGACAGTATAAAGCCAAATTGGAGCAAAACTAAAGGTAAGAGGACCTTGTCTAATGATTCTGGAACTTCAAAACACCCAATTAAAATGTTAGTGATGTACTTGACTGGTTTGTTTGCAGGATCCAAGAGTAGTTCAAAGCATGCAAGCATTGTTTATCAGAGACAAACCTTTTGTGAAGCCAAAGCCAATTCCAGTGGATGAATGGAATGTCATATAACCAAGGTTTTCTAGTCTAGATGTAGTACTTACAAGGACCTATAAGAGGGAGATTCAAAAGAAGTACTCTTTGTGACAGTCTGTTTCTAAAAAACCAAATCCAAGGATTACTGAGATGGTATGGAAGAAGACAAGGAACCTGCAAAAATGAAGATGTCAATCCAAAGTTGTAAGATGATCTGATGAAAGACATATTGTTGATAAGAAAATGGACAATCTTGTAATTCAGTTGGGAAATTGACCTCAAGATGTGGTAGTGAACATGGCTTTCACCTTGCCAATGACTTTTGCTACCAAGAAAGCAATAAAGTTGAAAAAAACCCTGCTAGCTCAAATGATTTGGAGATTTGGTAGAATGAGATTGAAGAGGTGAGTACTACACAGTTTTGTTTCACTTTGGTTGGCTTACCTTCTACTTTTTAAGAACCAACTCAAGAGATGGTGAAACATATTAAACCATTATTTACCAAAGCTTAGTTCAACGAAAAACTTATAAGTAGAGGGTTAGTAGGCAATGGTGCATCAATTAACATCATTACTACCAATATTTTAAAGAGGATTAACAAACAAGATGTCAAACAAGTGACAACCAAAATCAGTATTTCTGGTTTTACTGGAGATAGAAAGATGGTCAAAGGATTATGTCACTAGAAATAACAGTTGGAAGTAACCATTCAGTGACAACATTCTTTGTCGTAAATGGTGCACCAAAATTTTCTAGCTATATTAGGCAGAGATTGGATTCATGCTAATAAATATATTTCATCCTTTAGGCATAATAAATTATTTATTCTAAAAAAGGGAAGAGATATTGAGGAAGTACATGCGGATCATCAACCATTCCATGTAAGTTCAAACTATGTAGATGCTGGACTCTACCATGATGACATAAGTGCTATTGATATAAATGACAAAGGAAAAAACATGCCTCTGTGTGAAAGGGATGAAAACCCATTTGGTTTAATTTGACCATTTGAAAAATGAAGAAGAATTATAGGAATAAGTATTCATCATAATAAAATCAATGAAACCATGCAATCGGTTTTAGACAAATTCAAAGAATTTTATATAAATGCCAAATTGCAACAAAATGACAATATCAATTGAGTTGATTACATACATGAAGACTTTGCAAAATGGAAGAATTTCAAGAAATAAAAAACCTTGTCAAAAGTGTTAATCTATAGAAATGAAAGACTTAGAGATTGCATCTCAAGATCCCTTAGTAGAGGTAAAATTAGGAGAGAGTAATGATCCTAAACCTACTTTTATAAGTGCTAAACTAGATGCTAAAATAGGTTTGAAGCTCATCTCAGTTTTGAGAACTTATAAATATATTTTTGCTTGGGATTGTGATGAATTCCCTGGATTAGATAGATCATTCACTACAAGAAAAAGTCTCATCAATAGCGTTTCAAAACCGCTATGGTATCCTACTATAGCGGTTTAGTAACCGCTATGACAGCCAAAGCTATAAAAGAAACACAGGCTATCATAGCGTTTTTAAACCGCTATGGTAGGTAGACTATTTATAGCGGTTTTAAAACGCTATGGTAGCCTATACATAGCAGTTTAAAAACGCTATCGAAGACTATAAAACCGCTATGGAATAATCTACTATAGCGTTTTAAAACCGCTATGGTAGCCTATACATAGCAGTTTAAAAACGCTATCGAAGACTATAAAACCGCTATGGTATATCCTTTTATAGCGTTTCAGAAACGCTATGGTAGACTTTACCATTAAAAACGCTATGGTAAGTATACATAGCAAAAAAAAAATTTTTTTTTTTTTTTTTTTTTTTCGATTTTTTTTTTTTTTTTGGCTATCAAATGACTTTTTATTACATCTTATAAGTTTTATTTCTAGAAAATAAAATTTTAAATGTGCCAAACTTAAACGAATAGAGGCAAAGTAATGTAATTAATAAGATTATACAATTACATCAAATGTGCCAAACTTTGTTTCATGCTGTGCACGTTTTGTCATTTGTCAGTTGACCAGATTATACAATTACATGAAATGGTCAAAGAATATGCAATACATTTATTCTCATGGACTTGCCCGAAGAGAAAGCTTGAAAGCACCCATGCAGTTGAATGCAATAGCAAGAGCATGATAACACACCGCAGTTTGAATATGCTCCACACCTAAAAGGCGTTCATTCTTTTTTAATGCTTCTTGCAAGTCCTATATTAGCAGTGATTCTGTAATCCTGAGGACCTCTGTTTAAAAGGAGAACAGCAGTCCTATATTCAGAAAGAGGTCCAGCCCAAACCTGCAATAGACACATTAGACCTGACTCAGTGGCTACCTTGTGTATTCATAAACATTGTGATTGTACAGTTATCATACCTCAATATCACCTTCCATCCTGACTTTCTTTGCTTGAACACCAAGTGGATCTATTTGAAATTTAGGAACAGGAGATCTTAGCATATACACGAATAGTCATTAGATGTAGATGAAAAACCCATCGACAGTGATGAAAAGTTACGCACCTTGGTTGACAGCAATGACCTCCACATTGCTAAGGATTTCCATGGTTTCTTTGGTCAAATTGCGAACATCACATCCAATGAGCAGATGCGCCTTTCCATAATCATTCTCAAATAAATCAATTCAATATTGGCAAAACACATTACGCAGGGAAGGAATATACTTATAAGATATACAAACATCTTCAGTACCTTTGAAATAGCCCATAGACTGATGTGCACTATGTATTCATCTTTAGTCATACCTCCATTTCCTACTTCTAGCATGTCTGGATCTGCTCATAAATAATAATTATATTGTTAGAACAAAAACTGAATGCTTCATCAAATTATTAGCCTCCATGGCCATCAAATCTACCTTACATTTCAGATTGCTTTTTTACTGTTCATGAACAGTATTTTGTGAGAGTTTGTCCTACGTGGCAAACTTATAATTTTGGCAGAACTTTAAGTGAAAATTTTGAAACCTCGATACTTCCTCTAACTCTCAATACTTCCTCTCCCTCTCATCCTCATCTGCACCCCCAAACTCCCTCTCTTCCTCTTTTTTGAGACCTTCTCCCCTGATTCTTCATCTCACTCTACCAAAGGGAGAAGAAGGGTTTCTGGATTCGTCCTTACAACAACCATCATCACCGATTCTCTCATCCATCTCCCCCCAACTCTCTTTCGTCACAACTACCCCTATCCCACCATGAAGGAGAGGACGAAAGAAGAAGAAGAAGAAGAAGAAGAAGAGGAAGAAAGACCTTCCAGGTAAGATCCTTCTTCTTCTACTTCTTATTTTTTGTTGATTTCATTCACTGACTCTTTGGAATGTGAATGATAGTCCTGATCCAGTTTCTCCTTCCCCAAGGTATCATCTTTAAATATGTTTTAATGTGGATCCAATCTCCTAATAAGACATGAAGAACACTTCAATTTCAATTGTGAGAGAGACCTTAAACCCTTCAAACCAATTCGGGTATTCATTTGTTTTCAACTCAGTTTTATTTAGGGAATCTCTCCAAATCAGTTTTTATTTGTTTTCAACTTTGGGTATTCATCCTTCACTTCAATTTCAATTGTGAGAGAGACCTTAAACCCTTCAAACCAATTCATAATGATTTGGGTTTAGGGAATCTCTCCAAATCAGTTTTTATTTGTTTTCAACTTTGGGTATTCATCCTTCGGTTCAATTTTAAAGTGAATAATGTTGATTAATCTGTTTTGGACCACCTACAAGTATTGTATTTTCATTGATTTTGAGATCTCGGTTGTTGTTTATTTGATTTAACGTTGTTCCCATTCATTTATATTTTCTTTTATTTGATTGTGTGCTATTATTCTCTGAGCTCTAATTGCAGTTTGGCCTAGATGCACTAGATGTTTTGGACCACCATGCATCTGAGAACCCGAAAATGATAAAGGCATCTTGGGGTGGTGGTGGCTAGGGTATAAGAAAGGTTTGTTTCCTGCTCGACACAATATATTCTTCAGATATACAAACTCCAAGGTAAATCTTAGTAATCATAACTAGGAATGTTGACGGTCATGTTGTTAGTGTATATATGTTCTGTGGTATCCTTTTTTATTTTTATGTTTTATTTTTGGAATGTTATCTCAACTCTTATATGGTTCATCTTAGCTAGCTATACTACCATTTTGAAAGTTTAGTAGATGCTACGGCATGACACGGTAGCCATGTCGGATGGGTTCATTACATAAATTTAACTAAAAGAAAAAAAATGTACAGGAATGTTGACGGTCAGGTTGTTAGTGTATATATGTTCTGTGGTATCATTTTTTTTATTTTTTATGTTTTATTTTTGGAATGTTATCTCAACTCTTATATGGTTAATCCTAGCTAGCTATACTACCATTTTGAAAGTTTAGTAGATGCTACGGCATGACATGGTAGCCATGTCGGATGGGTTCATTACATGAATTTAACTAAAAGAAAAAACAATGTATGTGTAGTGCCAATGGATGATAGGTGGCTATATGTGGGTGTTCTATTCTCTTATTTTTCCATAATTTAATCAATTTTTTTTTTCTTGAAGGTTTTCTCTTGGCTAAAGATGGTCATCTACTATGGATACTCTTGGTGAAAAATGCTGATAATGCCGAAGAGGACAATCCACACCCCAGCGTATTTGGAAAGGAACCACTTCTATAAGCCTTCAATCCAATCGCCATGAGTATCCCTTCTTTATGTTTTCCTTTTATTTGAGTTTTTTTAAGTTAAGGGGTTTGTTAGATTTGGTTATTTAGATTGCTTTTGAGATTGTTCTCGAGTTTGAGTTGTAACTATTCATTCATCATGTTGGGTTTGAAAATTTTTTGTTTTTCCATTTGAGATCGATTTAATTAGTTCTTCTTGCACCTCTAACTTGATGAAAGTTGGAGCCTTTGATAATGGGTTAAATGTGCTAGATACACATTCTATTCCCTAGCTCATCCCTTGCTATTGAAAAACCAACAGAAGAACATACGATTATGCAAGTGTTTTATAAATTGAAACAAAACCCCAAATGTTAGTATTCGACATAGCCGTGAATGTAGGATGTAACTATTGCAGCTTGCTTGCTTGCTTAGTGCTCCATTTTAGGTATATACCATTTGTAGTTGAGAATGTCTGCTTTCAAGATTATTAGTTGAGTCAAATTTTAGGTTTATACTATTTGTAGTTGCTATTTTTTTTTCAAGATTATTAGTTCATGGCATTGATTGCCATTGTAATTTTTTATGACAGGTTCAGACAAGTTTTAATATTGAAAAATACAGAGGAAACTCTGTCGAAATTTTGATTTTTTAATTGTTCATGACATTGATTGTCATTATAGTAACATAGTTAATGCTCCATGTAAGTCTTTCGAAATTTGCCTTTGAAGTAACATAGTTAATGCAATAAGTTTATTGATCATGAGATGATTTGATTGAATTTTTCGTTTTGGTTGTGAAATTGTGCTTATGATCTGACATGCATTTAGTTCTTTGAGTTTTGATGTGTTGGGGTTTGATCTTAGTTTGCAGTTTGTTCCAAAGTATCTTGCTTGGTTTTGCATTGGTTGAGAAATTGGTTAAGCATGCTTGCTTGCAGGCAGCATGCTTTTCTGAATATAAATGTCTTGCTAATTGTTTTTCAAGATTATTGGTTGAGTCAAATTTGCCTTCTTTGTAAAATCAGTACTTGAATACTTTGCCTTCTTTGAAAAATCATAACTTGCCTTATTTGAAAAATCATAACTTGAAAAATCAAATTGTGTTTATGTATTAATGGTTGATACTATTTGTAGTTGAGAATGCATGCTTTCGAAAAATCATAACTTGAAGAATAGGAGTGTCGTAGGCAGTAAGCTTGCTTGCAGGCAGGCAGGCGTGCTTGCAGGCAAGCAGGCAGCTTGATTGGTTGCAGGCAGGCAGCTTGCTTGCTTGATTGCAGGCACCATTCTTGCTTGATTGCAGGCACCATCCTTGCTTGCTTAGTGCTCCATTTTAGGTGTCAATACTATTTTTTGTACTTGAGAATGCTTGATTTCAAGATTATTAGTTGAGTCAAATTTTAGGTTGATACTATTTGTAGTTGCTATTTTTTTTTCAAGATTATTGTAAGATAGATTTGTAGTTGAGAATGCCTGCTTTTGAAAAATCATAACTTGAAAAATAGGAGTGTCGTAGGCAGGCAGCATGCTTGCTTGCTTAGTGCTCCATTTTAGGTTTATACCATTTGTAGTTGAGAATGCCTGCTTTCAAGATTATTAGTTGAGTCAAATTTTAGGTTGATACTATTTGTAGTTGCTATTTTTTTTTTCAAAATTATTAGTTCATGGCATTGATTGCCATTGTAATTTTTTATGACAGGTTCAGACAAGTTTTAATATTGAAAAATACAGAGGAAACTCTGTCGAAATTTTGATTTTTTAATTGTTCATGACATTGATTGTCATTATAGTAACATAGTTAATGCTCCATGTAAGTATTTCGAAATTTGCCTTTGAAGTAACATAGTTAATGTAATAAGTTTATTGATCATGAGATGATTTGATTGAATTTTTCGTTTTGATTGTGAAATTGTGCTTATGATCTGACATGCATTTAGTTCTTTGAGTTTTGATGTGTTGGGGTTTGATCTTAGTTAGCAGTTTGTTCCAAAGTATCTTGCTTGGTTTTGCATTGGTTGAGAAATTGGTTAAGCATGCTTGCTTGCAGGCAGCATGCTTTTCTGAATATAAATGTCTTGCTAATTTTTTTTCAAGATTATTAGTCGAGTCAAATTTGCCTTCTTTGAAAAATCAGTACTTGAATAATTTGCCTTCTTTGAAAAATCATAACTTGCCTTATTTGAAAAATCATAACTTGAAAAATCAATTTGTGTTTATGTATTAATGGTTGATACTATTTGTAGTTGAGAATGCATGCTTTCGAAAATTCATAACTTGAAGAATAGGAGTGTCGTAGGCAGCATGCTTGCTTGCTTGCAGGCAGGCAGGCTTGCTTGCAGGCAGGCAGGCTTGCTTGCAGGCAGGCAGGCTTGCTTGCAGGCAAGCAGGCAGCTTGATTGCTTGCAGGCAGGCAACTTGCTTGCTTGATTGCAGGCACCTTTCTTGCTTGATTGCAGGCACCATCCTTGCTTGCTTAGTGATCCATTTTAGGTGTCAATACTATTTTTTGTACTTAAGAATGCTTGATTTCAAGATTATTAGTTGAGTCAAATTTTAGGTTGATACTATTTGTAGTTGCTATTTTTTTTCAAGATTATTGTAAGATAGATTTGTAGTTGAGAATGCCTGCTTTTGAAAAATCATAACTTGAAGAATAGGAGTGTCGTAGGCAGGCAGCATGGTTGCAGGCAGCATGCTTGCTTGCTTAGTGCTCCATTTTAGGTTTATACCATTTGTAGTTGAGAATGTCTGCTTTCAAGATTATTAGTTGTGTCAAATTTTAGGTTGATACTATTTGTAGTTGCTATTTTTTTTTCAAGATTATTAATTCATGGCATTGATTGTCATTGTAATTTTTTATGACAGGTTCAGACAAGTTTTAATATTGAAAAATACAGAGGAAACTCTGTCGAAATTTTGATTGTTCATGACATTGATTGTCATTATAGTCACTTACGTGAAGTATATTTTCTTATGACATGTTCAGATAAATTAATTTAGGGAAACGTGTTAGAGAAGATGGGTCGATACTTGGGGTGGAGTTTGATCCATTGCCACCTGCTGCTTTTGGTGCACCAATAGGTATGACACGACGATTTTCATATTTGAGTTGTTTTGCTTATTGATCATGCAATGCAGCTTTAATAGCTATAGCGTACTGGGTATCGTAGAGATTAATTTGGTGTTTTTTTTAATGGGTTCAAAGAGATTCAATAGTTGTAAGATTCATGCATCGTCTCTCAATCTGAAATAGTCGTAAAAACCCAATTGCAATTGGAGATATTATGTGGTGTTCATGGCATTGTTTGCCATTGTAATTTTTTATGACAGGTTTCAATATTGAAAAATACAGAGGAAACTCTGTCGAAATTTTGATTTTTTAATTGTTCATGACATTGATTGTCATTATAGTCACTTATGTGAAGTATATTTTCTTATGACATGTTCAGATACATTACTTTATTCAAAAAATGACATTTTTTTGGATATAATGATATTGTGTGCATGTCTCTTTCGACAATAGTCTGCAATAGTGCCAACGGCACGGGTATTACACTAGTTATATACAAAATGGAACTAGTTTTATACCATTCCAACCACCAGGCCTTGCAAGATCAGCATAGACTTCATTCATGTCAGCTGTAGCAATCATACTGTTAAAAGAAAACAGGACGAGACCCAATTTTTATCAAACTGCTATTTGTTTGTGAATGAAAAAGGAAGTATACAAATGACACCCATAGTCTTCCTTACCTAGGCCAATTATCCTTAATGTCATTAGTAGTTCTCCAACTGTTTCCCAACCTACCGCCCCATAGAGCAGGATGCAAGTCACCCCTAATCCATAAAGTTGACCAAGGGTTAAGGATGTAATCTCCAAGTTAAAAGACAAAATGCTCATGATGTAGAACATGGTTACCATTCACATAGAGAGAAGAAGATTTTACGGCCTGCCTTCATTAAAGCTCGAGTCATCACAGGATATCTACAAAAGGTATAGATGATATTCAAATGTCATTTGCAGATTACACATGGTACATGGCCAGATGGCCCAACCAAGAACATAATACCCTGCCACAACCAGAATTTACATGGACTTCAAATGTCACAATTTAGATGAATTTCATGATGGCATACCTGCAGCAGCAAATTCTATATTCTCTGCACTTGAATGTAGATGGTGATCTGCCTACCCCAGACTCTTCAGCCCTGACCAAACATAACGAACATAATGAGTAAGAAAACAGTACTACAAAACTAACTTCTCTTACAAAAGAAAGAAACAAGATCAAATATAGATAGATAGAAAGCAGTTATACTTGACTCTTGAAGGTATAGGGCTTTAAGTTGGAGAAACCTGCATCTGATCATGTCTTTTTATAAATTTATAGAAGGTATAGATAGAATTTTACGTTGATTATGTGCTTAAGCTGACTTTTTGCAACCTCGAGATCCCCCATCAAACAAATGTGCAAGTCTCCTCTGATCTGCAGCTCCAAGAACTTCAAACATCAAATGTATACTCATATTCCTTTTCTAATGAATTTTAAGTATATTCTTAAATCCATGCACATGTCTAGTTTGTCACTTAGCTACTAATGATCAAGAGCTATTAGAAAATTGTTTACTGTAGTTAACTATTACTTCTTATAGCTGTTATTTTTTGCTAATGTACTATGGGTTTGTAACTATTGCATCTTATAGCTGTTATTTTTTGTATACAGGCAATATGCACATAAGAGACCAACAAGTTGACAGTTGGTTACTCCCTATGGTTGACCAAGTTTGCTCAACCCCATGTGAACCTCTCTTTCATACAGAATTATATGTTCTGGCCCCAATAACCACATACAACAATTGTAGGTGAAGCAGAAGATAATATCATCAAATATCAAAATAGATCACGACATTATAAGAACCAGAAGATGAAGCATACAAATCCAGTGGCAATAAGAACAGCTGAACTTGAACATGCCATGATTCCAATGCGAAGATGTCAAGCATATAGTGATTTCTGGAATATGGCACGCATGCTTAAAACACTATAGTACAGATATGCCAAAACAACAACATGTGACAAAACCTGCTAGCAAGAATCCTGTCAACAGTGGTCCATTCAGGCCGGATTGCAACAAACTCATCTCCAGTCTCAATCACTGAATTCTTTTGCCTATCAAAGTTATTAACTTTGGTCCTCAGCCTAGAATTTGCCCTATACGCTTTTATAAACTCCTTCTCTGGCACCCTGCAAAAAGTAGTACCTGCAGAGTAAGTAACTGAAAATATCCAGAAGCATTATTTGCCCAATGACCAATGAAGCTTTTTTAACTAGTGAAGCTTTTTATTAAGTGGACAAAAGGCAATAAAGCTATAACAGAGAGCCAGCTTTGACTAGTGACACGGTGGAACAGAACAATATTAGCACGCAGGAGAGACTACAAAGTAAACCTTGACTTGACAGTGGGAAATTCTACTTCAAGTGATTGATGAGCCCTCTAATTACTTATTATGAAATTGAAGGGACAAAAAGAAAATTGCATGCACGATACATTAAACCAGAGTACCATGTGCAATGCAAATAAGACAAGCCCTTCCACTTCACAAGATATTGTTTAACAAATATTTGGTTTGAACCCAGCTTCGAAGCATCACCATCATCAGCAGCAGTAGGCCGTAATTCAAAGTCCAATATCTTGTCAATGTCATTTAGAGGACTCGCCTACAGCAACCAAATCTTGGATTAGAAATGATATTCAAACCAAGCTCAAACAAATTCACGAATATGATTCACTGCTTCATAAACGTACACATTCTGGGCAGCTCCAGCTCTCAGGTGGAGGTCCTTTCAATGGAGGAAGCAAACATTTGGAGTGGTATGCATAAGTGCATGTCGCACAACTAAGAAGGTCCCCACTTTCCCAGATTAATAAGGACACATAATCCCAGAATAGCTAAGCTGGTTGAGTTGCGAAATGCACTAAAAGTCCTTGTCTTTGTTGCCTGGGATTTGTTTGAAAAAACATTTTTCCCCTCTTTTTTTAAATTGCTTAGGTTTTACCCTATAGAGCTACAATAAACATCTTCAAGTAAAAACACTTTTAAGTTCCTTATCTATTCTAAAAATAACTTGAAAGAAAATCCTTATTGGCAACTACCTTCTTTATAAGAAACAGATCTTACACCTTCAAAAAAAAAAAAAAAAAATTTGGAGTGCAAAATTATGGACAAGAGTTTAGAAGACATACACTTTAATCTCCTCAGGTGTCTTCTGCTTCACTCGATTTGTAAAGTCTCTCCAATCAAAGTCACCAACTCCGAACCTGAAAAGTAAATTTACATTGTCGTGAACTGCAAGAGTATCCTAGGGTAGCAAAAAAACAGAAAAAAGAAAACCTAATTAAGACAAAATTTTCAACATAACCAACCTCATTAATGTCAAGACAAAAGCAGTTCGCTTCTGGTGATTAAAGCCAAGAACTCTAAAGGATTTCCCTTCACCTTCCATCAGAACTCACCTCTTCCACACCAGCAAGGTCATCCTCGTCAACAGACACCATCTAAACGTATACCCACAAAACATAGTAAATGACATATTACCATCCAGACAGATATTTGCAATTAACCTTTCTAAAACATAATTTTTGCAATCAACCAGTTTTAATTATTAACTTCAATTTTTGTCCATGACTGTTAAAACTATTCTTAAATTTCAATCACAAGAAATCCAACATTCTTGAGCAAGATATCAAGTCAAATTGACACTGTAAAGGTGGTCAAGAAAAGACCTCAGAACCTACTTACGGCTTCTAATGACAGAAAAGAACCTACTTACGGCTTCTCTTTCCCTTCCCCAATGCAGTAGTCTCTTAAATTTGGTGAACTTCATATCTATCCCTCAGCAATTCTTCCCAATAACGTTTAGACTCTGAGATACTGTCGGTTGGTTTATTTGCAGTGGATGCTTCCTGCACTTCCTCCGCAGCTGCAGCTCTCACTTCATCTATAAATTCAAAATTTGCCACCTAAAAGAAGTAACAAGAGTGTCAACTCATAAATCATAATATTAACAATACTACTATAAGAAGAATGAAATGCCATATTATGCTAGAGAACACATTTGTTGTTCAGGGTGCCGTCATACCAATAATTACAAGAACAATGTATGCTTGTGAGTTTTATACAATCAGATATGAACTAATCACCAACACACACACACAAACACTAAGGAAAGTATACATATTCAAAAGAAAAATCCGATACAACACTATATCAACCATAATCAGTATAAACCATGAAAAAGCAACATAAGCTATAGAGTAATGGCACGCACTAAATACAAATAAACACTTCAAGTTACAGAGAGCCATTTGCAGAAAACAGAAAATGCATGACTAGCAACAACTATCTGATTCTTCAAAGCTTTTCTTTTAATCAAAAAGACGGAATTTTATTATTGAAGCATCACCAGGTGATAACGTCATATATATATGTGTGTGTGCATGTACATGTAAAACAATGCTACATGTCTTAAACTCAACCTAAACAAAATGACATGTGTTTCTTGTTGCACTAACAGAAAAAGGGAGAGATTGTATCCTGAAGTTCATAAACTCAACCTAAACAAGCCAATCTAGATAAAATCACAAGAGAATGTATACATCTAGTACATGGAGCTCTTTCTTTAGATAACATGCCAAGATGGACAGTGTTTGCATTCTATTACAACATATGCATACAGAATACCTGGTTAATATTTTGTGCTTTAAGCGTCCCCACAACAAGATGCTCTAGAACCATTTTTTTCTTGGTCATTTGCATCATCCTTTCCTCAATGGTTCCACGTGTTATTAATCGATATATCATGACCTATGACATTTGACCAGAATTCATCAGGAAAAGGAAAGAAAATAAATTCAAGAATAGAACTTCTACAAACTTCAACCAAAATAAAGAAAAGTTACTCATCTACAAGAAACATATACAATAAATATAATATGACCTTATTGGTCTGACCAAGCCAGTGAGCCCTAGCCATTGCTTGCAAATCAGCACGAGGATTCCAATCACTGCAAATAGACAACAATTAGTAAATGCAAATTTGGTCCATGTTTCGTGAAAAAGGGGGGAAAAGGTTGTACAAGTAAAAACCTGTCATATATTATAACAGTGTCAGCAGTTGCAAGATTTATTCCGAGTCCCCAAGCTCTTGTAGAGAGCAGAAAACAGAACCTAGTCGAGTTCTTAGCATTGAACCGATCTATACGTATCTGTCTCTCTGCCCCACTAACTTTGCCATCAATCCGTTCATATAACCATTTCTATACAAAAACATCACTCGCAGCTGCAACAGATCTGATTGCAGAACAAAAACCTCGCAGAATATAAGAGAAATGGAGTGAAATTCTTGAATGTAAACAATAGAACTCACAACAGAAACAATAGTAGTGTGCATATAACCTCATACAAGTAATAATCCAGTTCACTATTCTCATATGGTTCCCGAATCAGAGAGTTGCAGTCCAAAAAGCCAGTTCAGAATATACAAGTCTCAGAAAATCCAAAAAAAAAAAAATCATAGATCAACTGTACGATTCGTTTGTTGAAGGTTAAATTCAGCAAATTTAAATGAAATAAAATGGAATTTAAATCCTTAACAGAATATATAAGCACCCAATTGAATGTCAAGCCAAAATAACACAAATGAAATGGCTCTACGTTGATTGAAAAATAGCAAATTCAATTTATAACAGTCAAACAAACAAAAACCACAAGCAGGAAATCAGTCTAATTCAACGAAACATTTAAAAAAAAATGTCATCTTTCTAATGCAATCTGAGTTTCAGTTAGTATTTATAGAAGTTAGTTAATAGCAAGAGAAAGATGATTAAGTGAGTGTATCAGTAGTAAGAAGAAGAGGAAGAAACCCTCCCTCACTGTTGCTTTGTTTTAACCCCAAATGGAAAATTTTCTCGACCCTGTTCGATTAAACCACCAAAAATGATCAAAATCGATGAGAAGCACATTAACATTAGAACAATTTGACCAAAATAACAGCAAAAACTCAAACCCTATTTTTGATTAAACTCTCATATCCGTAAAATTTATGGAAAAAAATCCCTAAATAAAATCTGTCTGGGTGGGTTTTTAGTGCTTGAGTTTTAGAGAAGAAAAAGTTGATGAAAGGAATAGAGAGACAGAGAGGTACCTTTACTTCAAACACTCAAATCAAACCAGATCTTCTCTTCTCTGCACAATACTTTGCTATGTCGTTTTGAGGGTGTTTGGTCACACTTATAGTTTCAAACACCTTGCAGATGGAACAAAAGCATAAAAGACGAACCAGAGATTTCATCTATAAAACCTACATAGAAAGAGAATGAAAAACGTTGAAAACACAAAAATCATGCATAAATCGAAGGAACAAAAACTTCAGATTTTCCACAAACCGTACAATGAGGAAACAGTGAGGGCGACGAAGAGATGGATGGAGCAGTGAGGGAGATGGAGATAGTGAGGGCGACGAAGAGATGGAGGGAGCAGTGAGGGAGATGGAGATATGGAGAGAGCAGGGAGGACGATGGAGAGATGGAGGGAGCAGTGAGGGAGATGGCGAGAAGACGGGGAGGGAGGGTGAATGAGAGATGAAGGAGGCGAGCGCTGAGTAAAGGGAGAGATGAAAAAGGCGAGCGCCAAAAAAGCCCGCCCGAGTTTTTACAACATTTTCATTTTTAAAGTCATTAAAATTTGACTTTTGATAGCATATTCGACAAAAACGCTATTAACAAATGCTATTAATGAGCATTTGTGTTGTAGTGATTGGTGGAACATAAACTACAAATTAAATCTAATTTCAAGTTTGTCAAGCAACAATCAAGGAGGATGACACCAGAAGTGACTTCCAAAGTTAAAGAGAATTGGAAAGACTCCTCAAAGCCGGATTTATAAGGACTGTCAGGTATGTTGAATGCCTTCTAACATAGTTCCAATTGGAAAAAAAATGAAAAACTCAAAGTGTATATAGATTTCAGAATCTGAATACAACACCCAAATAAAGAGTATCCAATGCCTATATTTGACTTCCTAGTAAATAGGAGCAGGAAATACTATATTATCCATGATGGATGGACATTCAGGTTATAATCAAATATGCATAACTGCAAAAGATGTTGATAAAACTCTCTTCAGATGTCCAGGAAAATTGGGAACCTATGAATGAGTGAAAATGCCTTTTGGACTTATGAATGCATGAGCTACTTATCAAATAACCATAAACACTATATTTCATGATCTCGTTGGCTCATTCCTAGAGTGTTACATTGATAACATAGCGGCGAAGTTACAATCATTTAGTAACATTTAGAATATTTGACAAAAGATTTTGAAAGGATGGGATCTTATAAATTGAAATTGAATCCCATGAAATGTGTTTTTGGTTTCAAGCTAGAAATTTCTTAGGTTAATTGATTAAAAAAAAATATAGATAGACTAGAATAAAACCAATTTAAAGCTATCATGGAGACTAAACCTCTAAAGACCAAGAAAGAATTACAAAGATTTCTAGGTCAAGTCAAATTCCTTAGAAGATTCATATCTAATACAACAGAAAAGACTAAAGTATTTGCTCCCTCATTGAAGCTTAAAGACAACCAAGAATTGAATGGAAAAATGAACACAAGTTGGTTTTCCAAGCCTTGAAGGACTACTTATGCAATCCCCCCACCTAAAGAAGACAAACCTTAGAAGCTTCATGTTGTTGCAACATATGCCTCTATAGGAATTTATTGGCTCATAACAATGATGAAGACAAAGAACAAGCAATATATTACCTTAGTAGGTTTTTTAATTTGCATGTATGCAAGTACAAATCTATTAAAAAGTTGTGTTTGACATTTTATTACTCTTTGTAGTAAATTAAGATATCACTTATTGCGTAGAATATTTCTCGTTATTGCTCTGATGTTCTCAAGTAAATGTTAACTAGACCCATTTTGGAAAGGCAATGACTATTAAGATTCCTCTCACCCGCACTACAAAAAAAAACTCCAACTCATACATTCTTTTTCTCTTCTCTTCCTCCCTCATCCTTCCCACTCTTTTCTTCTCCATCAAGCATCACCACCTTGCCGATTAGATAACAACAATAAGGCAAGCCTAGCCATGGAAATCTTAGAATTACTTGGGATAGTATTTGAAACACCTTGAGGGGGAATAGGTGAATGAATCATAGGTTCTTTCACCCGACTCTTAAGCTAAAAAAAATGAAATCTTGATTCGAAAATCCATAAATAGAATCATAAAATGGGGCCTTTAAAATTACAGCAGGAAGAACAAAAGAAGGCGCACCAATAATCCTTGCACCCTTATGAAAGTCATGATAAGAGAAGATTGTTAGAACTCTTTCGCCGTTTGAAGAAGGCCCGTGGAGGAATTGTTTGAAGCTACTATCTCTTTAACATCAACACTAGGCAAGTAAATAAACTAGTTGTCCTTTCAACTGTCTACTACAAACAAAATATTGAACAAGTTTGAGACATCAAGAGCTGCTAACTGAAAATGGACATAAGGTAAAATGAGGCTACTACGTGTGACATTTTTGTACTCTAAAGGGAGACCATGAAACTCCTTTGAGGGGAATAAAACATTTATCATTGTTTTGGGAGATCTTTGTTCCCCTATAAATGTAGAAGAATTTGAGGGAATCTCCCACATAGGTGTAGAAGCCAACTCATCAAATGGTTGGTTTGCAAAAGGAGTTTTAGATGATAAACTACTTGGTTCAATCCTATCAGGACTAGAAATCGTCCCAGAAGTAGTTGTGCCGAATCTCTCCAACAACGAATAAGGAGGGGGAACATTGTGGTACTCTTGTGCCCAAGATGCAGGAAACTCACCATTAAGAGGTGAGGTAGGCGACTCAGTAGGTGGAGTAAGATTGGAAGAAGAATCCATGGAATTGAAAGCAAGGGAGACAAATCTAAGGATCGAACATTGTCTTTAAAGTGGTGAATATATATTTGCAAAGAATATGTTACTAAAATAACGATGATTTAACAAAGATCTAAAGGTAGCTGAGATAAACCAAGATACTTACTTGAGTTGATAAAATTGTTAAGAAGTACTCCATATTTGTTCAAATAGCCTACCCACGATCACATCTGCATTGAATGTGCATGTAAGACAAGGGGACGTGGATGAAGGCGTGCTGCTATTTGAAAAGATAGTGGTTGAAATTGGAGAACAACAAGGGTTAGTCTGATGATTACATTTTGTCATATTTATTTTGTCACAGTGATCAGAGAGAGCGTTGAGGGTATGTTAGGGCTAACATCTACAATTTCAGATTCGAATAAAAAAAACCCATAAGCCCACATAAGGATTGGACTAAGGCATCCTAAACTCTGTGGGTCTAATTCAATCTGGGCTTTCTCATCTTTCTAGTTTAGAAGCACACTAAGCATGATGTCATGGAGCTATTAATTACAAAATTTTGAATTGTTGATGAGTAAGTTATTTGAGTAACTATCTTTGGATCTATAAATAGAATCCAAACACCACTACACAATTTGGAAAGATACTTCTCAACCAAGGTTCAATTTCAAGTTCAAATTGTAAACAATTTATCTTTTATGTCTTTTTCAATTTTTTAATTTATGTCATTTACAATTCCACAATTTAATTTAAAGGTTTTAATTTATTAATTTTATGCACTTTACTTTAATTGCACTTTTATTTGTCTTTTATTCGATTATGTTCATTTCTTTCAAATTTCAAGCATTGTGAATGCACATTAAAATTTCCTCTTAGTTGAGGTATTGGAACCCATTGTCTGGTTCTTCTAGAAGTCATATTCCTCTTGAAATTTTGCTTATACGAATTCCTAGCACACCTAATATTTTTGGAGTGATAGCTTTTCATCCAAATAGTTGTGTGGTTGTGATTGATGTTGTTGATGCTATGGAAGTGGTGGACATAGGTAGGATGATGAAAATATTACTTGTGAATTAGAGCAAAAAAATATTAGTTAAGCTTTAAACCCAACATAGGTTGAGTGGAACGTTATTGTAAAAATGTATGACTGAATTATAAAGTCATGCATATTAGGTTATGAGTGATCGATGGAATTTGACCATTCAAATGCTACCATGAAGACTCAACCAAAGGTGTCAATACAAGAAAATTAGTCGAGTGATGCACTAATAAAAGTGAAAGGCAAAATCAACCATGGATGAAATCCACTCAAGAAATCGAACTCAAAGATAAGAAGATCGGTCAAGAAATGTCAAAGCTTCAAGAAGACAAATCCAAGATGGTTAGAATCCAAAAAAGAGGACCAAGACAAGCGACACAAAAAGAAAAAACAAAAATAACTTATGGATGGTCATAATTCAAATGAAGAATCAAAAGCAATTTAGAGGCAAAAATGTGTGGGAACCAAAATTCAAAGTTTGAATTTGAGTTATCTTTCTACAAGAGAATTCTCATGAGGAAGGATATTCCATCAAGAGATATGCCCATGTGTTTAAAAGGGATATCCTGACAAGTACAATGACATGTGACTAAATAGAACATTTTGTTTTAGAAAATTGTCTGGGTGTGACAAAGTCAACTTTACTATTGAAATCACTGTCTCCAGGAAACCGTTCTAATAAAGCAAATTGACACTCTGAATCTAGTCGTTCTAAAAACAAATTTTGAGTTCAGTGAAGTGAACTTCACCCCTCCAGGATCAGTCTATAAAGCATTGTAATTTGCCTTCATCAACTTTGGGAGCTCAAGAAAAATTTATTAGACCATTTTAAGAGTAGCAGATCCAGCAAGAAGAATAAGTTTCTCACTATTGTTCAAGAGAAAATCTCTCCATACTATCTTTGAGTGAGCTTAAAAGGGAAACATATATAGATCTAGGGCTTGAAAATGAGCTTAACTTAGACCAAACAACTTATTTTTTTGAGATCTATATGCCCTAGAAAAAAACTTCTTTGTCACCCAAAACATTCATACCTGCAAGGGTGAACCTCATTTTTACTCTATAAATAAGTGAAAGAATCGAGCTTAATCATCTCTCATACGTCTATTTGAGATATACTATTCGAGAAACCTCTTTGAGTACTAGCTTGCCTAAACTCAACCTACCCCGTATGGGTTCTTGAATACATTGATTGGATTTGTATGAGTGACACTCAGAGATCAAAAGCAGGTGGTAAGACTTGGTTGTATTGCATTCCATGATGGTGTGATCCTTGTATATTTAGTAAGTCTTGCGGGTATGAACATAAGAGCAAGTTGCATCTCTGTAATCCCAAACACACATCCGTTAGACTTGGTTGTATTGCATTCCACTGTGACAACCAAGGTGTTCGTAATTCTCGTGGAGCAAAACACTTAGATCATGTTGGTAAGTCTCGTTGGAGAGCAACGATTTGAATTTACGAGGTTGTAGAACAATATTTGTGAGGGTAGTTATCCTTTAATCAGGTAATAGAAACTTGAGGCTTGCGAGCCCTTTTCCATCAAGGAAGTAACTGGTCACGGTCAATCAAAACCCCAGTCTAGGTGACCCTCATTATTTTTGTGTGTGGTATTGTCTCTGCTCTATCTTTACTTACTTATACATGTTTGTTTATTTTACCGTATTTGATATTATCTCATTTTGCATGTTTTAAGTAGCATAAGGTCTTACAAATCATAGTTTAGCACACTTGATTTGTGCATCGTCTTGGATTACTTTGTAAAAGTGGTTCCTTAGGATCATGTTTTTAATTCCAAGACATATGAGACCACCCAGACTTAAAGTTGAATCATTTCATACTCTACACCTATCTTTGAACGTTGTCATTAGTGCTTAGGTTTAGGAGATTATTTTGAACACATAAACTCTGTGTTTATATAGCTTCCTAATCTTTGCATTCTTCCACAAAAGTTTTTCTTCAAAAAAAAAATATTATTCACCACCATCTAGTCGTGTTCATCATATCTTAGTGCACCCCTTGAGTGGTACGTAGAGCATACCACTCACTTTCAATTGGTATCAAAGCCAAGTTAGTCACAAAGGGCTTAACATCCTTAGACATGATGATCAGCAAGGATGAACATTTTCATATCTTGTCTAGCAAATTGATTTTAAACAATGACAATTATGGTTTTTGGAAAAACAAGAAGAGAACTCATTTGATCATTATGGATGGGCTTGTGTGGTTTATGGTAGTAAACGAGTATAAGAAACCTCCCATCACATCCACTAAAGATGGCAAAACAATTATGATTGTTAAAGTCTATGCAGATTGGTCAGCAACGAACAATGTTGAAGCTTAGATGAACGCAAAAGGTCTAAGCGGCAATCCCCAGTGCGGTGAGTGATGAGATTTTTCAAATCTATCACGAACTGCATAACATCCAAGGAAGCATTGGATATACTAGCATCCAACAACGAAGTTAACGCTCAACACAAATATTTCAAGCTTCAAATGTTGTACACCAATCTAGAATACTTCACATGTAAGAAAGAGAGTCATTCACCTATATTTGAAGAAAAATGAAGGATATTGTCAACGCCATGGAAGGTCTCAGAAAAAAGCTGACAAACACCCAAATTAAGAAGATTATGAGATATTTGACTCCTAAATACAACACAAAGATTTATGCGATCTAGGAGAACAACATAAATTTGTCATAAATCAATTTTAAGGAGCTGATTGGGAATCTTAAGAACTTTGACTTGAGATGTTAGATTCGGGAAGCAAAACCCGAAAAGAAAAAGGAGAAAATTGTCGCATTTAGTGCAAAACATTCAGATAATGTACCAAATGACAACATTGATGAACTATCAACTTTGATGGTAAGGAAGACGCGGCGAATGTTTAACGAATCTCAGTTGCAGAATCACAAAGAAGACATGCCAAAAAAAAATTCCAACCACAATAAAAACATAAAGTACAAAAAGGAAGAATATTTTTCGAAGAAGGATGACTCAAAGAACGAGATAAAGTACTACACTTGCAACAAATTTAGACACTTGTCAACTGTATGCCCCATAGAGTCGAAGAAGAATAAAGCTATGAATGTGACTAATGAGTTAGATGCTTCATAATTGGAATATGACTTTTCATCAAATTTGGAGTAATTTTGCAAGGCCTTAATGGTAAGGGTCAAACAGATGATCCTATTGAAGTCTCAGATACAGATTCATATTCATCTTTATACACTAGTGAAGATTATGGAACATCACAAGAAAAATATCGATGCACGTTCAAATAGACCTTGTGAAGATCATGGAATGTCTAGAAAATCTGAAGTAAGAAAGGCCAAATTGGAATCTACCATTCAAAGCCTTTCAGCAATTGTGTCTAACTCAAATTTACAAAAGGATGAGTTTCAATAAGGGAAAGAATAATGGGCCTCTAAGAAGAATGACTTTTTGAACAAGATAAAATTTGTGGATAAAGAAGTTTCGGCTCTTGCGGAAAAAAGTAGATTTGGAAGGAAAAGTTGAAGCAATTTCAGAAAAGTTGGAAATGAATATTTCGAAGCTTCAAACTTTCAAAATTGGGTTTGGGAAAACGACTTCGATATAGTTCAGGCTCAAGTCCATCCCAGACGAAGTTTGTTAAAGCTTTTGCCAACAACACCTCTAGTTTTCCCAAGGCAGTCCTTCCAGATCAGAGATCAATTGAATTCAAAATGTCTCAACATCAACAAGTGCATCACAAATCTTAGTTCCGACAAAGGAGCTACAATTAGTTGTCTCAACGTATATATTACAATTACTGTGCACTTCATGCACACAATGACTTTACATGTGTTCATAAAAATATGCTCCTCACTTTGTTGAATCTTACAGGAACTATCGATGAAGAACTATGAGAAGTGAACCAACGAGATATCTGTATGCTACTTTACAAAGGAATGCACAACGAAACTCAAATGAGAAGACTCAAAGATCAAAGAGTGTTGGCATAATGCCCCGTTCTTATGAAAGATCAATCGAAAGAAAGGAAGTTTGCACTCCTATCGATATGTGGAACCAAACAAGCCTAGAAAAAGGAGAAAAATGTGTGTATAAGGTTAGATATTCTCAAGGACCTTATGCAAAAAGGATCAATGTAACTTCTAACTAATTTCTACATTTATCTCTCTCATGTGCTTCCATTACATATTTATTTATAGAGATATACTGAATGAGTAGTTATCCTTGCATATTTCTTTTTTTGTCCTTATGCACTGTGGAATCTAGTTGTTTGTTTTGCTACAGGTCTTTTGATCGAACTATGAGAAGTTTGATTCCCTTAAAAGAATCGTAGGCATCCATGTTCGCATCATGGTTTATCTTTTGTATGGTTCGACAACTTCTTTGAAAAGATTTTCAAAAAGATTTTTTATATATTTTATTGTATTTTTACAAATAAGTTGAAATGTCTTTATGAGAGATTTGGATACTATTGAAAATTTATTTGAGAAAAACATTTTAAAGTAATCTTTGATTGATTTGAAAATGAATTTCAAAAGTTTTTGGACTTTTTGATGTGCTAAATGCGAGAAGAAATATCTTGAAATATCCAAAATAAGCTTCTGAGTCTAACTAAAAATGAATGCAACTTACTTGAATGATTGATTCCTACTCATCATTGGATTAGAAATGTATCACCAAATGATCATAATTGCATATCAGAAACCAATGCAACGTTTGAAAATTTAAGAACAATCTGAGTAGACGTGTGATAAACACCCAAAACATTGATTTTTACGCTCCATTTACCTCTTTATTAGTCTCTAGTTGTGCTTAAAATTAATTAAATGTCTCTATCTGTCTCAAATTTAATTATTTAGATAATTTTTGCTGGAAATCAAGAATTGCACGAAATTCGAGATAATTCTAATATAAATTTGCCTTATAAGGAGAAATTGGAGAAATTATGAAATCAATGAAAAGTACGGAATTTGAGGCATTTGGGCATGTTCATGAGACATATGGATCAAAAATTTCATTTCAAAACCACATTATGGAAGTCAAGATTTGATTTCAATTAGTGGTGTCTTATGATGGTGACATGTGGCAAGTTTCAAGATAAGAACTTCAAGTGTAGAGTATGCAATTGTCAAGACAAATAAAACATCAACTTAAAGCATATTCCAATGAACAGATAAAAGAATATTCCATTGCCTTGAGTTTTGTCTCACAGTGCACAATGTGTAAGTGTATCTATCTCTAATTAGGATTCTATTGATGCATTTATCCCTAATTATGACTTCTTTGATTTTATATGATATAATTTGGAGTATAAAAGGGATTTGTCAAATTTGTTGTTGTTGTTGTTGTTTTTTTTTTTTTTTTTTTTTTAGCTTTGGAGGAGAGCATTATAAATACGCTTTCAAAACTCTTGGAGAACAACTCATCTCATATACATTTCATACATCTCTTATCTCTAGCATAACCATTAGTTTTTTTGTCTTTCATTGAAGCTTTTGTTCAAGTCAAGTTTATTACATGTAAGTTATTAGTTTTGAATTTAATAAAAGTTGTTATTTTCTTTATGCATTAGTTTATTTTTCAATTTAATTAGTTTACTTCTTCATCATCATTCCTAGTTCTACTGTTAGATTAATTCATCAAAATGACAATAGTAGGCTAAACCTCTCATCTCAAGGAGAGAAGATGAAACCTATTTGAGTGATGTAGAGATTTTTTTTTAACAAAAAAAAAAAAAAACTTGTATAATTTCTAGTAATCCTAGATTCAACCAATGAATCAAAGTTGTCAAATCGAAAGATAGACAACGAAGGATTTTGCGAATTAAGATAAGGACTATGAAACAAAAATTATATTTATTTTTCATAGTTCTTCAATTCTTTATAAATTATAATCATTCCTTGAAAACTCGTCAAGAAATAAGGATGTATTAATAATGGTCAATGAGTTTATTTTATCATCGAAAGAGGTAAATGAAATTCTATCATAAAAAATGAATTTTCTTTGAGCATTGATATTGAATAAAAAAATTACAGGAATTTGTCAAGTATTCAATTTTTTTTTTTTACAAAAATGAGTTAAAATTAATCTCTACAAAGCTAAGAGGTGGATTCTCCAACCTTTGAGACGTTTCATCCTCAAGTTTCAATCAAATTTTGTTTTGAAAAAGATCATAAATATTTTCCTACTATTGTTTTATTTTTTTTGTGATTTATGTAACATTGTCCTTTCATTCAATTAGCTCATCATAAATATGGTTTAACTGGATGTGAGTTTCTATTGATTCAACATGCTAGCTTGACTTACATAACCTTCTTCTTATTTGGGCCTAGACAAATTTTCGACAGATATTTTCAATTAACTAAGCCAACTCATGAGTAAAATTATATTTTATTATATATTTAGAGCTTTGATTTTCATGACACATTGACATCATATACCACACAATGAAACGATTCATGTTCTACATATACTAAAATGAATGTTTGTATTGGTAAAGACACATTATATGTTTGGATTTTATAAACGTTGGCTTAGTGAATTGTCTTTATTGATCTCATGGCTGCTGCAGTTTTGATATACTTGGGTGGGCCAAAGTTCCCTAAGTTCATTATATTGTGATAAACTACACTTAAAGTTCATTTATTTTTCTAAATAGAGCTATAAGTTTTATTTGTTATTTTTTCATCTTTATTAGAATATGAAATCCTACTTATATTTTTTAAGGGGATATTAGTTATATCTGAATGTCATCATAATCTGACTCTTATGTATTTTCTTGATGAAATTTGAGATTTTCGCATGCTAGAGCATGAAGTTCTGAGCATTCTATTTATAAATGAATATGATATTGTTAATGTCATTTGCATTGTTAAATTTCATTTTTCAGATCGTAAGTTCGATACTTAGAACCCGAAGTGCTGATATGGGATATTGAATTTCGAATAATTTTGATCCAAGATAAACATCAAATCAAACTGCAAGTTTGACTGAAATAGTAAATCAATTCGATGAATTTTAAAATTTGTGCCTGAAGCAATGTGCGCTTTATGGACATGGTTAACATCCGTGTAGTCAAAGCCATCCAAAGCCACCACTTAAAGCCAAGCCAAATGATGAAATCTCAGGAGTTGGAAATTTTGTTCAAGGTTAAGCCTTCAACAGAGCTTCACCGAAATTTCCATCATCATGACCCCGAACAAAGAGCCCACAATTATACATTGATTATCTATGCATTAATAATCTATACATTAATAATGTTGTTATTTCTTATTTACTTAAGATGACCGAGGTGATTGATTATGGAATAAAATCATGGGGCAAAGGAGGGTAGTTCTCGAAAAGGCATTGGTTGGAAGTATGGTGTCGCTTTGAATAGTAACAAGCATCATAACATACGAAGATGAATACTTACATTGACTTGAATTAACACCTCTAAATCTAGTAGAAAAACATAATGCATATATTTATAAGCTTAGATACAAGCCAAATGCATATATTTACATTTTTATATAATATTAAAAACAATTTTTTAGGGTTGCTTTACTTGCGTAAAGCCATCGCTTCGCTTTTTTCTTTTTTCTTTTTTCTTTTTTCTTTTCGCTTTTCGCTTAAAGCCAAGCCAAGGCAAATCGCTTCACGCTTTGACTACCTTGGTTAACATAATTATTTACTTGAGACATAGCAATGCTCTGAAGTGCATATTCACTACCATGTGTACGAAGATCATCAGCTTTATACTATATATATTTCTTATCTTAATTGAAGTTAATAGAAGTACTATACCATTAATGACTCCTGAAGAATTAATTTGTATCACTAAGAGATACAAGATTTTATACTCGCCCAAAATATATTTTTCATGTTTCCTTTTCTCAATTAATTGAAAAGTTTTGAGTTGTTATAGTTTAATAGATGTGATTGATATTACCAGCTCTTTGTTTAGAATTGCTCCAGGATACTTCAGTGATCGTTGATACAATAAATATTAAGTGAATTCTTAGTCTTTGTCCAGAATATCAATTAGTTAGTAATCTCAACTTTGGTCTAGTACATCAAATGGTTATTTTTTATTCATTTTTAGGTAATTTTTTCTTTGTCATTATTTTATACATGATTTATTCATTAAGTGATTTTCATTTTTGTTTTTCTTGGTAAAATAGTATGGATCTTGAATTGTAAATTACGAAAACAGTACATATCTAATTGATATTGCTATAACTCATATTTTATGAGAAAAGTGAGAAATATTTTATCTATACTGGGACATACACAATGTCTGCTATGGTTGTTTATACAAATTATTGAAGGCTCCTAAATAACCATTACCAAAGTAGTCACTACCTATTCATTCAGAATGCATTAATTTCATTAGTTTCCTAAGAAATGTATTAATTCTTTCAACGATATATGCATTAATAGGTATTGATGAATTTAAAGTAAGAGTAACAAATAAATTTTTATACATCGTCTTTAATGTTAGAAACCAGAATCTTACATTAGACAAATACATCACAATCTCATTGGGATTATAAGCCGAAAGCTTCACTTAGTGAGAGCCAGAAGCTTAATGATAACATGAGCCTGAAGTTTGAAAATAATTGGTATTTTGTTTTTGCTAGATTACTTGCACAAATAATTAAATTTAAGACATAATTTTTTTTACCATCTATACTGTTTCGCTAATGTGATTTGATAAATATTGATTCTTCATAACGTTTGAGATCAAACATTTAGATATATTAATCAGTAACATATTTACTGTTAGGTCTTATGCATTATCAATCTTAAAAAAATCTTGAAAATATATTACATTTATGTTTTCTATCTTATGAATATCTTTGGAAAGGATAAAAAGATAAACCTACTTCTCATTGGATAAATTCTTTTCGAATGTTTAGTTTTTCCATCAAACAAAATCACTTAACTCCTAGAAAGTTCAAGGTTACAACTCTAGGAAGAACTAAAAATCAATTCAATCCTAAGTATGTTCATTAAAAAAAAGTCCTCAAAAACCTGATTGGGACTAAAACGTGAGTAAATGACTTTGACCCAAATTATTCTAGCTTTAGTCAGTTGGACAAAAAATTAGTAGTTATGGAGATGTGATCTAATTTTATTAAATGTTTTTGTAGGTGATAATAAAGAGTTTTAGTGCTATTTTGGGTGTCATTTTGGACTGAATTGCGGAGAATAGTTTTAAGCTAATTTGCGGGTGATATGATGCATAACTTGGTGCCTTTTATTATGAAAAATTCTTTGCTTTTCAGGTTCATCCGTTGGAATTTATTTTACATTATTACATAACAAATTATTTTGGCTCATTATTCTTAATTTTATCATGTGTATGGTGGTGCAGGTGTGTAGGGTTCTTCGGGATGTGAATAGTGTGTATACAGGTGTTAGGGACACAACAATGATGTGTCAATTTGTGTACGGTGAAAATGTATTTGCGAATTATGTCATAATAATATTAACATATACAGTGGAATTATAAACCGTATATCGAGTGAATGAGATTAGGTTTATGCCTAGTAAATATTATTTTCTGGTTATCTAACTCAGGAGGACTATTGTCAAAGGACAAGAAATCTAACTCATGAAGACAATTAAAAAATTCAATAAAATATGTTTGAAGAGTATTTATGATGGTTATCTCCTAGAACTTTGCAACCAAATTTTTTATTCCTCTTAAAGTTGTTAAAAAAACATAGTTCTTTTAGGACGATTCATTATTAACCGTCTTATTATTATATTTTAAGAATTTTTTCTCTAGATTTGAAGAGAAAATATAATGACACTTAATGATAAATCATTTAAAATATATATATAACAAGTTTGTAATGACGGCTAATAAGAAACCATCCTAAAAGAACTACACTATTCTTGATGCATCATAAATTTGCTTAACTATGTTTATTTGGTAAAAACCTTCCTTAATAATCTTCAAACATATTTAGCTAATTGTTTTCTGAAAACATCAAGAAGTTAGTTTTTAAAACTGTCCTAAAAGACTAAATTTGTAATTGTGATCCAAGACTTGATGCACAAATCAAGCGAGTTAAACTATGATTTGAAAAACTTAAAACATGCAAGATGAGATATTATAAGCAGTAAGATAAACAAACATGTATAAGTAAAGCAAAAAGATGACAAAAGACAATACCACAAACATAACAAGGTTCATCTAAGCAAGGGTTTGATTGGCCCAACCAGTTACTTCGTTGGTGGAAAGGGCTCACTAGACACAAACTTCTATTACTTGTTTAAAAGATAACTACACTCTTAATCAACGTTCCACATCCTTGCAAGCTCAAAATGTCGTGCTCTCGTGAAACTTATCGACATGAACTAAGTGCTCCGCTTCACAAGTCTTACGAATACCTAAGCTACCACCAATTAGATGCAACCACAACTAAATTTTACGAATGTGTGTTTGAGATTCTAGAGATACCACCCGGTCTTAAGATCGTGTTTCATGAGACTTATCAATTTTCCAAGGATCATACTATCATGGACTGCAACACAACCAAGTCTTATCATATGTTTGGGATCACCGGATGACACTTACTCATACGAATCCACTCCACAGATTCAAGAACCCATACCGGGTAAATTGAGTTAGCAAGTTACCAATCAAAGAGGCTCTTCTAGTTGTGTCTCTCAAATAGACGAATTAGATAAAGGTTTAAGCTCGAATCTCTCACTTCTTTATAAAATAGAAGTGAGGTTTCACCCTTACAATTATAAAGGTTTGGGGTGACAATGAAAGTTTCTCTCGATGCCCTTTAGACCTCTTAAAAGAAGTTGTTTGGTTTAGGTTAAGCTTACAACTCAAGCTCTAGATATATCACTTTTGTTTGAAGCTCACTAAAAGATGATATGGAAATATTGATTTCTCTTGAACAATGGGGAGTTGAAGTCGACTTCGCTGAAAGCAAATGAGGATGCAACTATTTATAAACTGATCCTGGATAGGTGAAGTCGACTTCATTGAAGTCACCTTCTGCTTTTGAGAACAACTATAATTAGAACGTCTCTTTGCTTTACTAGAACGTTCATATGTTAATAGTGACATATCAAGGATGAAGTCGACTTTACTAAGCCCAAAAATCTTTTTTTAAAACAAAAGATTTTCTTTTGTGCGTGCGCAAGGTACTTTGGCACATAGCCTTGTACTTGACATGAAAATGTCCTTTAAGCATATGAGCATGTCTCATGACGGAATATCCTTCCTCATGTGAGAATATCCATTCTCATAGGAAATGATATCTTAAATTCAAATTCAAATTTTTTTTATCTTTGTTCCCAATAGTTTTTTGCTATTCATTTAAACTTTGACAATTTATAAGCTATCTTTGGCTTGTCTTCATTTGACTAATAACTTGGCATACCTTTTTGGACTTCTACCATCTTGAACTTGTCTTTTTAAAGCTTTGAGAATGCATGATCGACTTCATATATTCTACTTTTGTTCATTTGAATTAACTTCATCCTTGGTTGACTTTAGCTAGCACAATTTTGATCTTATCTTATCTTATCTTTTTTTTTTTTTTTTGAAAGGCAAGCGTGGGGGTTTATATGGGCTCCCCAGACCACTAAAAAAAGGAATGATTTTATTTGTTACATTCTAGTGTATTTCCTACCTCGGGCATCATCAAAGACAATTTTCTTAACATCTTCCGCAAATGAACTAGGGATTATCTCAATAAATTCATGGTCAGGCAGGAGTTTTGACAGTTTATCCGCTGCTTGGTTCGCTTCTCGCATTGTATGCATGACCTTGCATTCCTCAAATGTCCTGATAGCCTCCTTGATGTGCCTGGTAATATGTAATGCTTCCCATGGTGGAGCTTTATTGGTGGTGATGTATTTGAGTGCATTGCTTCAGTCCATATTTAACTCAACTTTTTGACAACCATACTGTTTTGCTAGTTTGATCCCCAGTTCAATGCCTTGAAGTTCATGCAGAGTCATTATCTGTGCTCTTTGTGACCCAGCCGTAGCTGCCAAGACGGTCCCTTATCAATGCACCGTAGCCACCTTTATTCCCTGCTAGAGAGCCATCCGAATTCACCTTGAACCATCCTAGTTCAGGCTTCTGCCATGCATGCATAGTGCTAGTGCGTAGATGAAATTGAACATCTATACGCCACTTAGCAAAGATATCTCTATGCTCACCATTGTCTTCTGTCTGCAGATCCAGTAGTGAAGCACGTAACCTCACATCTTGAGTAATCCTGGGTACCAAATCAATCGCTGCTCTAAATTTGGACTGGAATACTCTCTGGTTCCTCTCTGTCCAGAGATGATAGACAGTGGCATTCAAAGCAAGCTTCTTAAGCATTGATGTTGGGAACGTACCAGAAAATTTCAGTTCACACCACTTCCATTCTGCTTCCCAATCCAGAGGATGTCTTCTATATCCCAATTGGAGTAGGACCAAAGACCAGACATAACTTGAGTACCTACATCTAAAAAATAGATGCTCTTCACACTCTGGTACATCATTGCATAGTGGGCAGCGTGAGCTTTCAATAACTCCCCATTTTTTCAACTTGTCTTGGGTCTTAAGGGCCTTATGCATAACCAGCCAAGTGATGAAGCTATGCCTTGGTATTCTTCCTGTAAACCATACTAGCTTAGACCATGACACTGATTGTGATCTTTGCCGCAACGAATGATAAGCACTCTTATTAGTGAATTCTCCATCAATACCCCCCATCCAGGTTACCTCATCTTTGTAAGCATTATCCAGTTCTACTGATTCCAAGTCTTCACAGATATCAGCTGGAGTGGCTCTGTCTGGCACTCTAGTGTTCCATTTGTTATCCCTTATGAGCGCACCAACTTTGGCATTTCGGTGTAGAGTAGAATGGTACGTAAGATGCAGTGGGAATCTATCAATTAGAATGCCCATCGGGTGCCATGGATCTTTCCGTAGTAAGGTATCTTGGCCATCTCCAATTGAGTGCACAATCAGCTTGCTTGCCTGGCCTCTGCATTTGAGAATGTTGCGCCAACACCAGGAAGAATCATTTGGTGTGTCCATGACCCAGAAATTCTTTGATTTGGTGATGTTCTTGGTTGTCCACTGCACCCATAGGATTTGTTTCTTGGAAACTATATTCCACACATGCCTCATCATCGCAGCCTTGTTAGAAGTTTCAATACATCTAACACCCAGTCCGCCTTCATTATAAGGTCTGCAGATTTGCTGCCAGCTCACCATAGGAGTCTTTGTGATAGTGTCATTGGCCGACCACAAGAAGCTCCTCATAATGGCTGTTATCTCAGCCCTAACACTTGTAGGCAATATGAAACAAAAGGTCCAATATACATGGAGATTGTTTAATACTGCTTTAATGAGTGTGACTCTGCCTGCATATGAGAGGTACCTGTTTTTCCAAGATTGGACTCTCTTACGTATTCTGTCAACCAAAGGAAGACAATGGTTGTAGTCCAAGCGAGTAGATATCAGTGGGAGACCCAGGTACTTCACTGGAAGTGCTTCTAGTTTGAAATCTAGGCACCTGGTTATCTGTGTTAGCTCATCCCTGGGAACTCCAGCAGCAAACAAGCTGCTCTTGGTGCAATTTATTGCAAGTCCCGAGCACTCCTGGAATTGCTTCATGGATTTTGATAGTGCCTGTGCAGACTGAGTACTCCCATGGAAGAAGGCAATGAGATCGTCAACAAAGCATAGATGAGTGACTTGAGGATTACTACACTTTGGATGCAGGATATATGCTCCTTCTTCTACTTTCTGTTTTAGAATTAGATGTAGTATCTCCATAACAAGAACGAATAAATATGGCGACATGGCGCACCCTTGTCTTAAACCTCTCTTGGCCCTAATGAAACCTTTTTGAGAGCCGTTTATGGAGATGGAGAATCTAGGAGATGTAAAGCATGTTTTCACCCAGTCAATGAACAATTCAGGGAATAGCATCTTCTGCATGACATGGACAATGGTTTCCCATCTAATCATATCATAGGCCTTTCTGAGGTCTATCTTTGCTGCGCATCTAGGAGCTCCATTGTCTCTGTGATAATTCCTAACCAACTCATGAGCTAGCATAACATTGTCGTGAATGTATCTGCCCCTTATGAATGCGGATTGATCCAAGCTTACCAGTCTGTGCACTACTCTCTTCATTCTTGTAGTCAGAATTTTTGTAATGCATTTGTACAAAACATTGCAACATGAGATTGGTCTGAAATCACCCAGATAAGAGGCATTAGTAATTTTAGGAACCAAAGTAATGTACGTGTTATTTACCTCTCCAAGCATCCTCTTGCTTCTGAAAAATATTTTGACTGCCTTTGTGAAATCGTTCCCTATGATTCTCCAAGAGGTCTTGAAGAACAGTGATGAGAAGCCATCAGGCCCTGGGGCCTTATCAGATCCTATGGAGGCCAAGGCTTCAGTGATTTCATTCCTATTCACCTCCTGAGACAGCTCCATAGCATCCTCCTAAGATATAGTTCTTTCAGGTTGTAAGTTATCCACGAGTGTAGAGTCATAGTCTCCCTGTTCACCTGCATAAATCTCTTCAAAATACCTGATGCATTCAGCCTCGATGTCCTGCATATCCTCCAGCTTCTCATGCCTATGATTGTAGATGGATAATATTTTGTTTTTGGAACGCCTTTCCCTCAAGTAATGATGGAAGTAAGATACATTTTTATCCCCTGACCTCATATGCTTTGCTTTTGTTTTTGTATTATCTCTGACTCCGCATTCCTGGCTGCAAATGCATAACGCTTGACTGCCTCTTTCTCTGCAACTGCCAAAGTGGGGTTAAGGGGATCCAACTGAAGCGAGGTCTGCATTGTTTCCATGAGTTGTTTGGCCGTATAGACGCTGCTTGTAGCATTAACAAAGTTGCTCTTTCTCCAGTCTGTGAGATGAGCCTTTACTTTTTTTAGTTTCTGAACAAAACAGTATGTGGCATTGCCCTGCACTGGTGTGTCCCATGCATCCTTAACTGTCTCCAAGTAGCCCTTCTCATGAACCCAATAGT
This sequence comes from Berberis vulgaris, assembly GCA_963556465.1. NCBI lineage: Eukaryota > Viridiplantae > Streptophyta > Magnoliopsida > Ranunculales > Berberidaceae > Berberis > Berberis vulgaris. The sequence goes on from OY747135.1 coordinate 32,142,584, forward strand.
TAAATAACCTAAATGGGATGGGTCTAGGATTCTTATGTTCATAGATGGTCAGGATGATCTGATATTCCTGGATTTAGAAAATCAGCTTCAGAGTTAGGCATATCAATAAGCCATCCTTGGTTAATCATTGCACGGTCTAGCTTGGACATGACCCTACGCTCGACGCTTTGTTTGTTGCTCCATGTTAAAAAACAGCCCTTATATTGGCAATCAAATAAGCCTGCTTTCAATACACTTTCTGCCAGATCAATGAATTGACTTTGCCTTATTTCATCCCCACCTACTCTTTCCTGTGAATTCATGATAGAGTTGAAGTCACCTAAAACAGTCCATGGCAACTTGTTAGTACCTGAGAATGTGATCAGTTCCAGCCATAGTTGCTTTCTAATTGTGTTGTAGTTGCTACCATATACAAAGGTCAGTATGCAAGAGAATCCATTCGGCCAAATAGCATTCAAGAAAATTGCTTGGTCAGATTTGGAGACTACACTCATGTTCACCTCTTGCGGATCCCAGAGAACCCATATTCTGCCTCCTTGTGTTAAATCATTATTATCAATTACAATCCAGTCACGCACCAATTCTTTCTGGATCTTCTCCTTTTTTTCATTGCCCACCTTCGTCTCTACCAGCCCTAGAACACTGATGTTATGTTTGTGTATAAGTTTCCTGACCTCTCTTTGCTTCAAGTGGTCATTTAGACCCCTAACATTCCAACATGCTGTCTTGATCATGTAAAGATATAGGTTGTTGGTGACCACCCCCTGTAGGGTTAGACAGTTCCTGACTCAGTATAGGTTTAGGTCCTCTCATGATCTTGTTCGTCTTGCCTAAAACAATCTCAGCCCTTTGCTCCATGCTTTGTAAGACCTCAAAAGAATTGCTTCTACTCCTCAAATTATGGACTTTTGCTTGGGTATTTGATTGCTTCATGTTCCTTTTATTAGAGCCTTCTCCCTTCTTACTGATTCCCACTTGCATTGGTTTAGATGTTGTCTCCTTACTGCCACCAGTTGCTTTACCTGTGCTTGATTTCATTTTTTCCTTCTGAGCCTGACTTGGTGCTGAGTGAGCTAGTATCACTTGCTTAGAGACGAGCATATGCTCAGTGTGAGTGACTACTTGCTGGGATGCAGCCCCTTGCTGGGAAGTTATTTCCTGCAGATTGGCAATCGCTAGTGGAGTAGATTCCTGCTGAGTTGAGACTGGATTTACCAGTACAATTTGCATGTTCGCCTCATTTGATTGTGTGTTCTGCACTTCCTGCATCCCCATCTCAATAGTTGCTTGCTTGGCAGTTATTTTGTCACTATGCTCCTCCTGCACTTCAGACTCAGTATGGTCTTGAGTTTGCATATCTCTTGGCACCACCTCCTGTGTAGTTGGTTGAGCCTCATTTTGCACATCATCTTGCTTACTGGCAGTCCTTCTGCCATTGACTGTTGTCCATCCATCTTTAGACTCGTCTTCTCCCTTGTTGCTCTTAGCATCTTGAGGTTTCCAGTACCTTGCTTTTGTAGTTTGAGACTTCTTTTGCTTTGGACATTTAGTGGAGTTGTGTCCAAAGCCCACGCAATGTTTGCATCTCTTTGGCTTCCAGGAGTATTCCACCTCCACTCTAGTGGATCTCCCATCATCTGAGGCCACTAGGATATCCGTAGGGAACTTGCTATTTGAGTTCATCTCTACACATACTCGGGCAAAGGATAGTCTGGTCCTATGCTCAGTTGCTTTGTCAAGCATGATGGGGACCCCAAGTGCACTCGCAATCGATTGTAGACCCTCAGGACTCCACAGAAAAAGTGGTACCTTCCTCAAGTTAACCCATACAGGAACTGAGTTGAGTACTTCAACATCCTCCTCAATGTATGGCTTCCATGGCCTGACAAGAAATAGCTTACTTGCTATGTACACAGGACCCATGTCTAGGGCTTTCGCCTTATCTGTTTCGTTTAGAAACTTGATCACGAATGCCTTGTCACCATACACAGACATATCAAAACCATTTTTCAATCCCCAAATCCTCTTCAAACTATCATTGACAAATCCATAAGATAGTCTCTTGCCTACGAAATTGCCAATTAAGTATTGCTCGCATTCAGCCATTCGTCTCTCATGTTCAGCCACCTTGATCTGCACCACTGCCTGGCCATCTACCATGGAAGGGGGTACGTAGGACAACCTAGTTGATCCCTGATCATTGCGGCTGTCAAACAGAGATGCCCAGCTCTTCCTAGCAGACATATTGGTGAATGTAGGTTGTAGCCTCCACATCTTCACTTAGGTCGTTAGTAGTAACCTTGTTTCCTAGTTGCTCTCCTATTGAAGGAGCAGTAACTTCTGCATGTCCCCTCACCTTGTTTCCTAGTTGCTCTCCTGTTGAAGGAGCAACAACTTCTGCATGTCCCTACTTATTGTCAAACGCTGCTCCACGGGGGGTAATGGAGGCGTTGGTATTGCTGGAAGGCAGCAACATCATCCTAGTGCAATCAAGTTATCAATCCTCATCATTCAGCAACTCAAAGCAATCAATCCTAGCAAAACCCTAGTCGCCTCCCAACCCAGATGTGTTATTCTTTCACCCTAGTCGCCTCCCAACCCAGACATGTTAATTTTGATCTTATCTTGTTTAATTGACGTCTTTGTTTCACCTTTCACGATCACATTTGAATGATATATTCATCAATAACTCATAATCGAATATGCACGACTTTATAATTCAGTCATACATTTTTACAATATCTCAGTACTCAACCTATATTGGTTTAACTTTAACCAATACTTGTTTTTATTCTAATTCACAAATAACATTTTCATTTAGTCCCCATATTTTTCAAGGGTTTACTTCTACTCTTTCAGTAAAATAATCAGTTGCCAATATTATAAACCCATGTTGTTTTGGGGACAAGAGGTAGATTTTACTATCACATCTACTGCCCATCCCCTAAATGACTATGGTTTTATGCTATATTGCATGCCAAATGGTGTATGCTTTAAAAGACTATGCTTTTGACATTCAGTGCATCTTTTAGCACACTCAATGCAATTTTTCAACATTATAGGAAATAATACCATGTCTTCTCGTGATCCATCTTACATTTTTACCTGATTAATGTAAGCAACAACATCCTTTATGAACATACTTGATGGCTTCTAAAGCTTCTTTTCTATTGAAATGTTTGAGTAAGACTCCATCCACCCTCGTTTTGTATAATACTCCATTTAACATCACATATTTGCAACTTGATTTTTCTGCTAGTTTTCGCTTCAGGATTCTTCAAGTAATCTATAATGGTAACCTCCAATCTCTTCATGGTCAATTGCCTTGAGTGTTGTATTGTCTGGAATAATGGATCTATGATTGTTTGTTGTATCAACCTTTTATGTGACAAACAAATACTTTCATCTAAATAAGGTATACTCCAATCCTTAGAACTTGATGCATTATGAGTAATTTCATTTGCTTTAATTTTCATGAATCAATGTATGTATGTCAATGTAGGTTTAGTGTTGAAAGAACTTGTATAGTAAGGTCTTAGTAACATGTTGTGCATCGATACTCTCATGTTAACTGTTTTATAATCGATTGGGAATTCTCATATATTTCTATATTTTTAGCTTGGAGAATTATTAAGATTTCCAAACCAATTAACAATGTTTCATATTCAACTTGATTGTTTGTACTAACATCACAATCCAACCTAAATCTATGTTTGGATCACTTTACTCCTAGCGGTTCACTCACTACTCCTAGTTCTGCAACATATGTTTTGAATCCATCAAACCATAACTTCCATTCTAAAGAAGTGTTTTAACCAATATCTATACTTAACTCATCATCTATCAACTAAAATTTTTGCGAGGGGTTTACCCTTCACTGGTTTCTAGGCACATATCAGGGAAAAAAAAACTCAAAGATAGTTAACATCCATTTTCTAATCCTATTTTTCAAAATGGGCATTGTTAACATGTACTTGATAACATCAGTTTTTAGCAATAACTAAAATTGTTCTAGGCAATAAGTAATATCTTAGTTTACTACAAGCATAAACTAATATCAAACGTGACTTCTCAACTCACTTGCATTCATCGACATTTAGAAAGCTACTAAAGTAATATATTAATTGCATTTATAGCTTGCAAAGCCAATTTGTGCTCCTCTTTCCACTACAATTCTTGGTTGTCTTTAAGCTTCAAGAAATGAAAAAAAAATGCAATGGTATTTCTTCCTAAATGAATCTTCTAAGTAAATTTACTTGACATTGGAACTTTTGTCATTCTTTCTTGGTTTCTGGATGCTTAGCCTCCATGATTGTTTTGGTTTTTATTCATATCTACTTGTATTCCTTTTCTATGAACCAAGTAATCTAAAAAGTTTTCAGCTTTAACACCAAAAGCATACTTAGTAGGATTCAATTTCGGCTTGAAAAACCTCATCCTCTGAAAAGCTTTTGATAAGTATTCTATATTAAGGATTGTGAATGATTGTGAAGGATTTTAAAATCCAGGGGTATTCAATATGGATTTAAAAGAATTGTTTTAAAATCTATCAAAATCAAGGGGTATTCAGTTCATGTTTTTAAAAGTCCACCAAAATCGAGAGATATTAAAAAATAGTGGATTTTAATTGATTTGTTAAAGTTGTGGATTTTGAAGGATTTGTGAGTGGAAAGTATAAATAACAAGAGTCATTTCAAATCCAATCTTCCCCCCTCATATTTCAACGGATTTGTATTCTCTTTCTCCTTCCTTTTTTTTTTTCTCTATCTCTTCTTCTAGGGTTCTTCTTGTTATTTATGACGAAGATCAACAAACTCCCTCATCTCAATCTCAATTGAACCCATCATCCATTTTTTACTAATCTACCCCTCCTACCAAATCCAATGTCAGTGCCCAATAGCTTTGAATTGATTGCAAGCAAAAGGTACACAAGCAATGAAGAAGATTAGGAAGGGAAGGAGTAAAAGTTTTTTTTTTCATACATGTACTCTTTCGATTAAAGACGAAAAGATGAACAAATACTACAGTTGAATATCTAAATAGCTAGTGCACCCACTATTTCCACCATGCATCCCCGTCAAAGTCAAATTCATTAACATCCATACAGGGATACAACTACTACTGCAGAGCACATAACATTTAACATTTCAATGAGGCTTTCAGATTTGAGATTTTTTATGCCATTTTCATCTTATGTTCGTGTTCTTTTGCTATGGTGTAGTTAAAACACGCCATTTGTTTGATGAAATGCCTCACAAAAATATTGTTTCTATCAACACATTGATTTCTGATTATGATGTAAATATCACTATGAAGAATATTGTTATTAAGATTCATGCACATATTGTTAAATTAGGTGATGGATCAACATTTTCCATTTACAACACTTTGGTTGATTCTTACTGTAAATGTCACTGTCTTCAATTAGCTTCTTAGGTTTTTGGTTTCGATAATAAGAAATTCTCATATTCTAGCATCCTAAGCATTACTGCAATAATGAAGTATGAGAAGAATACTAAAGCTTTTCGAGAAAATCCCGTATCGTTTTTTGCTCCAAATCCATCAGATTGCTTACATTCCTATTAGAAAGAAAAAAAATTACAAGGAGATTTATTATCTTGTAATCAAAATTGGGACAGAGTTGGATGAGTTGTAAGTATGAAAATGTGGAAATGGGAGAAAGGGCTGCAAGGGAACTCTTCAAGCTTGAACTTCAAATGGAATTGACTTTCATATTGTTATTCAATATTTATGCTGCCAAAGGGATGTGAGAAGATGTTGCTAAGGTCAGAGCAATAATGTCTAGCAAAGGTATAAAAAAAAAGTGTGGGTGTAGTTGGGTAGAGGTTGATGTAAAAGTCCATGTTTTTTTCTCTAGAGATGGATCTCTCATCCAAAGGCCGTAGAGATCTATTGAAAATTAGATGAATAGGGTGAGAAAATGATTTTAGCAGGACATGTCCCAATCAATGATTTCAGTAGGTGGTGTTCTTTCATGGCTTCCTATGATTAATAAAAAAATTCATAATAATCCATAGAAATCCATAAGAATCCTTTAAAATTCATCAAAATCCAATCCTTTAAAATCCATAAAAAAAAACCATGTGGATTTCGTAAAATCCATTAAAATCATTTGAAATTATTTAAATCCAAGAGTTTTAAAATCTCTCACAATTCATTAAAATCCTTAATTGAATACACCCCCTAAGTGTGATTTCACCACTATGTCATCCATGTAACATTCTAAAAATAAGCCCATTAAATCATGAAATATAGTGCCCATGGCTCTTTGATAGGTTACATCTATATTCATTAATCCAAGACATTTTGACCATTCATAGGTTTCTAAGTTTCATCGATATCTGAAAGCAGTTTTATGCACATCTTCCTCATCTATGCATATTTGGTTATACCCTGAATGTTCATCCATAATGGACAATATAGTATTCTCTGTTGACCTATCTACTAAAAGATCAATTATATAGAGGAAATTACCTCTTGAGAGTTTGTTTTTGAAAGAGTACTGTAATCTTTATTAGTTAATAAGATAGCAAAGCTTGAAACAAATTGTCTTCTTCTTCTCTTTTATTATTTCTGCATATACTTTGAGTCAGCTAAGTATCACTCAATTTAATTAAAACACGCTTCATTAATGAAAGGCTAAATAGACCATGTCTACCTTAGGGGTAGAACAATCATAGGCTTCAACTCATTATGCGCCCTTGTTCTTTCCAACAGATATCTAATAATTAATTTTTGAATTTTCACCAAGTCAGTAACAAATGATAAAATCCACAGTAGAACTTAATTAAAATTTGTACAATGAAAACAAACAAACCACACTTAAAGATGAAAACATGGCAAGTTTTAGTGATTAACGGGAATAACTTGATAGATAACATAATTAAGAGTCCACTTAGTTTGCATTAGCATCCTTTGTGGCTGATTAATGAGGACTGGTTGGATCCAAGCTTTTGGTGCGTTGAAGACTAGGCGCTCGATGAAGCCTGCAACGAAATGAACCCACATGTGTAGTTGGTGTTAGAATTATTTTCAAATAAAAGGGTGAAGGTTTGGTGAGGATTAGATATGGGAAGCTTTAGTCCCATATCAAGTAAACAACTAGGAACCACTTGGTTTATATACATGGACTTGAGTATAGGCTTTGATACAGTAAATGGAAATGGAATGGGCTAGGTGGGTGACGGTGCACCGTCACACGCGTGCGTGCATGGGCGCAATGTGGTGCTTTGATGGCGCACGTTGCTGAGACGCTTTGATGACGCGTCCAATTTTAGCCACGTGTCAGATGCGGGTTTTGTTAGATCCACGTGGATCTAATGTTACATACGGATGCATGGGATCAGGGGCGATCCAACAGATGCATCTCCTCACAGGGTGCGATTTGGGACATCCATCTGATTGGTTAGGATCTAACGGTCTGTAGTCAACCAGGAGAGGTGCGATCTGGAGCCTCCATCTGATCCAACGATCAGGATCCAACAAGGAAGGGTTGTGACCCATGGTTGGATAGTCACCTCGGGCCTATATAAAGCCCACTAATTTGGGTCATTATCATAAACTCAATTCCAAGCAATTCTATTCCAGAGAATTCAAGTCAAGTCCATATTCTTCAATCAATTCCAAATCTAGGAATTGGAACAACTCCATTCCAGGGTTGTGCAAGTGTTCCAGGAATTCTCTTCCATCCTTCTTACTAGTATCTAGGGATTACCACATTTCGTACAAGTGTGGCCAATTCCTGATCTTGTGTCTTTGATCTGCCCGTCTTTCAAAGGGTCGTTCTTCATCAAATACAGCCACAGTTCGACAAACGAAGTTACTGTTGTATCTTGGAGGAAATTCACCGGTAACCCAGTTTATTACCCAAGTGGTGGGGGCGAATTAAGCCTTAAGGAAAGCGAGTACGTGCCTTGGTGCTCCATCTACATCATCCAACCAGTTGTACGGTTTAACCTCTTCTACAGTAAATTCTCCAACAGTTGGGGCACATAGGTAGTTGTTGGTGGTCTTGATACCACTTGTTTGTCTCACCAGCCCCCCCCCCCCCCCCCCCCCCCCCCCCCACCTCCAGGGGTAGCTTGATGAATATTAGTTGGGTGTGCAGTTGGCTTAGTGTCCCTCCTCATGGTGGTGGTCTCTGATGGAATGTGGATGGTAAGATGATCCTGAACCACCTCTATAGGAGGTGGTGGTGGTGAGTGCTCCATAAGTGGTTGAGTCCGAGCCAGATGAAGTCATTTTTACTAGTCTTAAGTTGGGCATGCAGACCTGATTCTTGTCGGATTCGACACCTATTGGACTCGATTCTTGTCGGATTCGACTCCTATTGGACCCGATTCTACTCGGGCCTTTCGGACATGTTTCCTGTCCATGTAGGATATGTCTCATGTCGAATCAGTCTCCTGTCCATGTCGGGCTCGTCTCCATGTCGGGCCAGCTTCTAGTCGGGTTCATCCTTTTTTTATTGGGTCCATCCTCCGGATTCCTTTTTTTTTTTTTTATTCAAGTTCATCTTTTACGGGCTAGCTTCTACTCTGGCTGTCCTTTAGATTCATTTTCCATTCGGATTCGTCTTCCACAGGCTAGCTTTTATTCGAGCCCATCCTCCAGACTCGTTATCCAAGAACTGTTAATCAGCAAGGAACTTCCTGCCAACACGAAGTCCACTATTCAATAACTTCGCTAGTTTTGGTAAAACAAAACACTTCGCTCAAGGGACTATGCAATCCGAGCCAGGACCATATGAGCCTCCTTCAGGGCCGGATTAGTTTAGTCGTCGATTGGAGTTAAATTATCTTGTTGCGTTGATTTCATTTTTTGTTTTCTCTTTTCCATTTCAGGTTAGAAGAATTGTTCGTACAAGACAACCTCTAGAAATAAAATAGATTTTACTGATTCCAATGAGAGTTATTACAAAGCTTGTCGACCAACTACTACATCAGTTCATACACTACAAGTATCTAAGTCCGATGCAAGTATCTATCCGTTGAAGCAAAGACAAAAGTCTCGATCTGCTAATCCACCTCCAGAAGAGAAAGTGGTGAAAGAAAAGTGTCTGTGACAAAAGACGAAAGAGCGCACTCAATTCATTCTTCCGTTAAATCACCTTACAAGGATGATTTGAAAGTAGCAAGAAAAGTACTTGAAGAAGGTTTGCTTGAACGCAGAATAGCTGGCTTATATATTGGCGAGATGGTTCACAAAGCAGTGTCAACAAGCAGTCACTTCAACATTAAATGCCATACAAGAAATCGGGAAAATGACAGTTCCAATTAGAACTGCACAAGTCCACATCTTTTGAATTAATGACCCTGCAAGCAACCTCATTAACTAGGGGGAGTAATCGATACTAAATCGTCTTGCAACATGCACCGTATCAATGGCACGCTAATCCATAAAGATTTTTTCTATTTAGGCCCCTCTACTAATGGGCCTAAGCTATGCCTTGTCAGATCCGGCCCGACACATGCAAAGGAACAAATAGTAAAGGCACTGAGCGCCCATGGAATAAGGGGTCTGCCTACAGAGTATTATCATTAATCCAAGGCATCAACTCTATTATTATTCACTTGCATATTTTTTAAGCCGGTCAATCTATTATTAGTCTGATTAATCGATCCGACTCTAGAACCAGATCGTCAGGCAAACTAAGTAAGTTAGAACTCCCAAGTCAGACTTGCAAGCCCAATATCTTATTCTGACCAAAGCTTAGTTAGCTCCGACTAATTACAATAGCTTCTGGTCCGTTCTAACACCTAGCCCGCCAAAAATAAACGACAATGGGTTAGAAAGTTGGAGCTTAGTTAGTGTTTGTAATACCTAACCACGATGGCTTGTCAGGGACCATTGTCCAACTAGAGATAATGGTCGCCAAACCTAACCAAAGCTTAGTTGATTTCGACCCATGACGATAGCTTCTGGGATGCTCTTACGCCCAGTCCGTTAAACTAAACAGGTGTCTGCGGTTTAGAGATTGGCAACTTAGTCAGTGCTCTAATGCCTGATCGAGACGGTTTATCGGGGATCATTGTCCTAACATGAGCAATAGAAACCGAACTCAACAAAAGCTTAGTCGGTGACGACAGACGACGATGGCTTCTGGTCTGCTCGAAGTCTAGTCCGCAAATATCGAATTTTGACAGATTAGAAAGTGGGAGTCTAGTCTGCGCTCTCGATGCCTGATTAAGATGGCTTGATAAGGGTCACTACTCGTACGCAGACAATAATTGCCGAATCCCTACCAAAGCTTAGTCAATGGCCGCTGATGACGATTGTTTTGGTCTACTTGAAGCCTAGTTCACTGCGCGCGAATTTTGATGGCCTAGAAAATGGGAGCTTAGTCATTGCTCGCGTAGCCTGGTGAAGACGGCTTGCCAGGGATCATTGGCCAACTACAGACAATGATCGCCGAACCCCCGCCAGAGTTTAGTCGGAATGACTGACAATGATAACTTTTGGCTAGCTCCAATTCCTAGTTCGCCACAAACGGATCAAGATGGGTTGGAAAGTGGAAGTCTAGTCAGCGCCCTCGATGCCTGATTAAGATGTCTTGCTAGTAACCACCATGGTCGTTGAAACCCGACCCCAGTTTAGTCAGCATAACTAGCGATAACAACCCACGGTCCAATTAAGCTTATTTTATGAATAACAAACAAAGATGTGTCAGAAGTTCGGTCAGAGTTCCATAAGCTTGACCAAGACGACTCGCGAGGACGATTATCCAATCGTCTACAACGATGCACGCGCTGGGACCACAATCTAACTAATTCACTTAAAACAACAAAAACAACTGCTGGTTCAACATACAACTTAGTCACCAAACAAATGGTGAATTACACTCCCTGGTCTCTAAGAAGACTTTGACCAGAATTGCATGAACTATTGCAGCGCAAGGAGTCAGAACTCTCACAAACATATCAATCATAAAGCTTCCTGGTCTAGCAGAGCCTTTCACCTGACAATTAATGTCGAAATAAGACAAAGCATGTAAATGCTAGCAAAGGTGAGAATGATCACGTACACAGTACCATTCATTTGAAGACAAAAAGAAAAATTCAAGGTTCATCCCTCATTAGGAGGAGAGTCAAATACAACAGAACCAGACTTAGCAGGGGAAGAGGCAGGAGACACATCTGTAGGTGCTGCCTCATGATCCCCCTCTCTTCTTCAGACGAATCAAAAGCCACTCCAAACTCTGCATATGCAATCTCTTTATAATAGAAGAAATCCCAGTCGGGATGCTCTTCATTCATCAGATGCAACAGCTCAAGCCTTCCGTGCACGACTCTACTGAACTCAAATGTGCCTTGGGCTTTAAGAAGCTTCTCCTCGTGCACCATTGATTCAGCAAACTCCTGTTCCAGTCGTTCTAGCTTGCCCGACAGCAAGTCAGTCTTGGACTACTCATCACCCAGCTTATCTTTGATGACATTCAGCGAACTCTGCGCTAGAAGGAACCACTCTTCAGCATTCTGCGCACTCTTGGCATTAAATTCAACATCGACCTACAACTACTGGCATCAGACTGTCTATTAAGACTCCTTGATCCCCTTATCATGCAGAGCCTGCCTGCACTCCAGCCACATTCCACAAGCGAGCTACAAGTCACGATGGGTAAGGCTCAATTCATTTCCGAACCGATCCCTAGCAGACATAGCCCCTACCAGGTCGGATTCAAGCGTTTCAAAGCGAACCTTCATGCACCGATGCAAAATCAGTTGACAGAGAAGGGGGAAGCGAGTTATTCCTAGGACCCATCGTTAATTCAATATGAAGATGGGAACAAGACGAAACACAACACGAGCGATAAGAATGAGACTCTTCACCATGGCATCAATGATCGGACAACTCTTCAATGGGTTCATGATCCACAGAAAGGCGAAACTCAAGTTCTTTATTGAAAATGGACGACCAGACGAAGCTCCATGCTCTCTTGCAACAACATTTTATTCAGAAACTCCGCCTGCTTGGTACTCAGTTTGGTTACATCCTCCACGCCCATCATTTGCAGATACTCCATTTCCAAGGCAGGAAAAGAGATAGGGGTCTTGGCCTAAGCATCATGCCCCTTATAGACAACTGTCTCATCCGATACTTGCCCGACAGTATCACGTCCTTCGGACGAGACCTCTCCAGATGTATAAGAGAAGGAAGCGCCTCATCTATTTCTACCCTCCTCGAAGGGTTTGGAACCTTGATCTTGAAAAGTTTCATCTTTCGCGAAGCAGACACATATTCAGGCTTTGGCTTATTCACTCAAAAAAAATTAGGAGCCGCATGCCAGCAAGCCCACAATCTGCTGCACTCAACATTAGAAGAAGCAACGACATCCTCTACCGGTAGACGAAGCATGTCACGAAACACATCCAAAGTTAAATCATCCTAAGCAGAGAGTGGCGAAGTTGAAAATCTCCCTACGAAAACCACACAAGTCAATCTAATATGTGGTTAACACAAGCAAGACTAGAAAAGAGTCAAACTTACTCAGTGGCTTGAATTCACGCGACCGGACGACCAACAAGCTCAAAATACGCCGAGTTCATGGGAGCCATGAAACAAAACTTCTGCTAGGATTTAAAATCATCAGGCAGTTTATCGAAGCAGTCCGGCGACGTCAGCACACATACAGTGTGCTCATTTATCCGAGGAGAAGTAAACATTTGCATCACCCTCGAAGACACTTGGACACCAGCGTCCTTTGCCCTAATCAGAATGGAAAACACAGTCCTATACCCGTTCGGCGCAAGTTGAACGGGTGCAATGCTGAAGTACGCTAGAAACTCCAAAATCTGCTTGATAACAGGAAAGTGGACACCCGATTGAAGCATACCTCGATGAAGACAAATAAACCCTTCAAGAGGGGACAATGGCCTCAGATCGGCACCCAAAGTGCAGAACACCAGATCATCAGGAATCACATATGTCTTACGAAGGACTTTAGATCAGATTCAAAGAACAACCTCTCTTCAAAAAACTTGCGGCCCTTAGTGGACGGTTATTCAAAATATGAAGGTTAAGCAAAGTCAAAAGCATAAAAGGAAATACGGCAAAGCAGAATCTCTGAGATCAAAAGAGTAAAAGGGCTACACTCCATGGGCAGGAGATCTATATAGAAAACTGAATTGCCACCTTTCATTCTTTCAAGCTGGCACACGCCCAATTAATGAAACTCGCCACTCGAGGAAACAATTTAGACTCAGTCATCATGATTGCATAAAAACTTTATGAAATGACATAGTAGATCGATAAGACGACCCACTAACTTTGGGGGAGTAGCTGATGATACATCAAACAATCATCTAATCAGCACCGTACGCGTGTCATGATAATCTAGTCAACCGAACAAAGCAGACCTGATTGCATGCACAATCCAACGAGGCTCAGACAACATCAAACCCACTATTGGCAAATTCCAGAATGTTTGACCCGAATTGCAAAGAACCACTAAGCCCACATGCCACGCGGTCAAGCCCAATACTCGTAAGCCTTGATAAGGAAAGAGTAAGCCCTGATAAGGAAAGTATCTAGGGGATCGACCCAAGACAGGCAGGCCAACAATACATCGATTCCGACTAGGAAACAAATACTAGAGTATAAGTTAAGCAATGAAACTTTCTTGCATGGACAACACTCATAAAGGGAAACATTTCCCACGAATCTAGAAGCACAAGTCGTGTAGGGAAACTATCTCCAGCAAGATCTCTTTCCCTAAACTACGCCACCAAAGGCTTAGTCGAACAAAGACTCCTACACTATAAAAGGGAGATAAGCTCGATGAACTCGAGGTACACAACAAAATCCTAGTTTACTGTTGTAAGCCTATCCTAAGTCTTATCTAACTTAAGCATCGGAGTGTCATCGGCTGCCACACGGTGATCCTTGGTTCACATTTGCTACCTATGCAGGTCTAGGTAAGCAGCGAGGAAGAAGTGCAGGAATCGACTACATCAATAACGTTGAACAATCTTCTACTAAAACTAGACCGCCATGGGTTCAATTGCTTCCAGCTTGACATCCACTTTTAGTAGGTTTACCACCACCGGCTGATCACCAATTGAAATAAAACAACAAGAAAATCTTGCTAGTCAGGTCGCCAATTTGCATAAATTGCAACAAAAATTGGTGTGATGACCAATTGCATCCTTAGCTTTCAAGAAGGGTATACCCGTAGATCACCAATTATATGGCGAATTGTCCATGAAATTGGGCAAAACTCTTGCTGAAATCTTCGCCATGGCAGAATACTGTGCATTGTGGGATGACGAAAATATAGTGCTAAGGCACCAGATGTACCCAAGAAAGATAGTCAACCTGCACTAATGAATACAAATCAAGAAGATAAAAAGAACAAGAGTGACAAACGTAGAACATGCTCCCCAACAAGAGACTCGTCAGCCAGTATAACATATACATAGTTCACCGTTTCAATCAATCAAACTCTCCAGTGCTGAAGAATCTGATGATTGTGGAAACCGACCATTTCACAAAGTGGATTGAAGCTGAGGCGTCCTAGGTTTTTTATTTTTAGCTTTTTAGATGAAAAAAAAGATGCAATGTATATAGAAGAAAAACTTGATTGTATTTTATCACTTTGCTGAGCACACAAGCTTGCAAGAGAAGTGTCTCCAAACAGGAAGTTACAACCACCAACGAGAGGTTATAACTCTCTACGGGAGTTACAACTACCTAAGGAAGTTACAACCGCTTACAAGCAGATGACTCACTCATCTGGCAGTAGTTTACTCATTCTGTCTCTATAAATAGCCAAACACAAAGCCATTTGGAGGTAACTATTTTCTCGATTCACAATTCTCTCTTCAAATAGAGAGAACTAAATACTTTCCTAAAGACCTTGCTCTTATTTTGGCATCAGAGTCCCCTTGAGAAGCACCACAACGATGTCAAAAATTAATCTCAATCTAATGCAGATTGTTCCGCATGAGTAGCACGTGATCCGATGGAAATTTGCATCCACAATATTCATCATCATAATGTATTAAATCTTTAGTTGAAGTAATCGAAATGCACCCCTCCTAGCATTATTATACGAGAAACCACTTTATTGTAATTTTGCATTGAAGTCCTTTGTTGCATATGCCTCATGGTTTTCTAAATTTAAAAGTTGATCTGGGCTAACGAAATGAATTTATGGTAAGTCTATAGAAGTAGAACTTTGATAGGGCGAGCGACACATATGCTTTTGTGAGACCCCTATTTATGTGTGCCACGTGTCTCCAATAAATCAATGAGATTAATGGTTTCAACTTCCCTGGTAATCAAGGTAATTCTTTCCTAATCCATTCTCAATTTGGGCAACTCAAAATCAACTTTTTCATCTCTCCGTCTCTCCTCTTTCTTCTATCTCTCTTTTCTCAACTGTTATCTTTTCTTCTTCCATGCAAGCTCACAAAAGAAACAGAAAATCCAGCTTGTTAAAACTAATTGAACGAATGAAAGACATAAAATTATTCAAAAAATGCTAGGAAACCATGTTTTTACAGTCGGATTTTGTAACCATGGTGACGTGGCGTGATCTTGAAAGAATGATAAAATTTCCAAAGTGTTTGTGTATCTCGAGGTTGTAAAAAACTTCTTCTAGCGATGCCACATCATTCTGGTTATAAAACATGATTGCAAAACCTGGTTCCCTAGCCTCACTCAAAATTATTAACTGCAATTTAGCAAAACTTTGTATACAAACATTCTCATTGTATATTATTATTTTACTCAATTGTGTGTTGTGTGTTTATCAGACCCATGTTGATGATAAAACTATTCAAAAGAAGTCTATTTTTTATTTTATTTTTAAAATGAGTTTCACAGCCATTGAAAACTCTGTTATGAATTACAAACATTGAGATCATTTTGGATGGAAGATGGGTCTAACAAGAAAAGAAGGAAAGAAAACAGTGGAGACAGAGAGGAGATGGAAGAGAAAGAAGAGAGTTGAAAGAGAGAAAAAAACTTGCCTTTGATGGCCGATTAGGAAAAACTTACCATGATTACTATGAATATTAAAAACCATTAATTAGTCAAAACACAATGGATCTCATTAATTCAATCTGGGAACACGTGGCCTACATTAAGGGGATCTCACAAATCATCTGTGTGGCTTGCCCCCATCAAAGATCTGTTCATCTATCACAAATCTTGCATTTCTAAATGATTATTACTGCACAATTATAATAAATTGACTTCATCTAAGTAGTAGGGATATTCTTTGAGTGGGCCCACCCCAAAACTTGAAAAACACTTTTTTTTGTTAACGTGATTTTATTTTTTATTTTTTATTTTTTATAAAGCTTATAGCTAGATATATATTACTAAATAATATTACACAATATTTTACCTGCATAAGTAGTTAAGTTGTGCTTCGCGATTCATTTCGCGGGAAATATAGTTACATAACCAATTAAAATTAATAGCTAGAGAAGACTTAATACCACAGACTAGTGGTCCAGTTAGGCTCAATCTGACTAGTACTGGTATTGGATTGGATGATGGTATTGAGGGTCCCTGAGTCACCAAGTAGGAGTCCTTTCGCCATTGTTGTGTTTGAATAGTGAGAAGTGATGCTTTCGTTGCAAAACATTCTGCCTTAGTACTATCAATTTCTTTACCAGGAATAACACTTGCAATTCTAGCACGAACCTGTCCCAAAGCATCCACTGCAAACACTCGTAAAACACCCTGTTGGGAAGATGGGAAGAAGCAAGCATCATAGGTTACAACAATCATATCTGATGTGAGAGTGTCTAGTCAAGGGATAAAATGGCGGGAAAAGTGATTGAGAGGGTGATTTTGCGCGGCTTGAAGTTTATAGTGAATATCATGGATTCTGGTTGACTGGGAGGCAGAAGTTGTTGTAACTAAAAGATCTGGGTGGATTGTTTGAGGTGAGGTTTGGGCTATTGTGATGGTTGAGTTAAGGACTTGATGCAAGGTATTGGGTTTTGTTGAGTTGGCAAGAGAAAATGGGAGATCAAACCATTGTTTTTTTCCATGAGCCCCAGTTGTGATTAAAGGATTGAAGAAATAGGTGTGGGGAGAATTTTGTTTTAAGAAAAATGATCTTGTTACGTAAATGCCAAATAGTGTCAATCACCGCTGTAACTTGGGATAACATTTCTTCTTTATGGTTTCCGTGATGAGAAGTTGTTTTCCACATGACTTTGAAGAAATGATTGATCGTGCTATCCCTATCAACTGTTATTGCCCAACGGATAGGGACAAGGGAAAAAAAGGCAAAGACGCCAAATAATTGGGCAAGAGAAAAAGAGATGGGTGACCTCTTCTTTGTGATGTTGGTAGAAAACACAACAATCATCAATAGGGACATAAATTCTGCTTAGATTAGTCATAGTAAGAAACAAGTTTTGAGCCACCTTCCAAAGGAGAAAAATAACAGTAGCAAAAGCTTTGATATGCCATAGTTCCTTAAGGATTTTGGGATTGACAAAGGGCTTAGTCCCCGAATTGCGAAAGGTGGGAGCTTCTACAGATTCCTGAAGGAATGCCTTAGTCGAACTTTTGACTGAAAACTTCCCCGTTTTGTCAAAGGTCCAAAGCATTTTATCGAGGAGAGAAGAAGGCTTGTTAACGCGACTTGAAAAACACTTTGAATGTACGAGTTTTGTGTTTCAATGAGCAATAACCAATAAAATTTTGGCTGTTGCTAAATAACACCACCATTTCTACTGAAGGACACCACTAATATAAACACAAAAACCCTACCACATTTCTTCTCATCTCTCTCTTTCTTTTCTTCTCTCCATTTCTTTTCCATCAATCACTATCACCACCACTTCTCCTTCTGCTCCTCCCCTGCACCACCACCACCTCGCCACATTTCTTTATTTTTTGATTCTCCATCAATCACCACCATCCCGCCATCGCCATCTCTCTTCTTCTTCTTATCCATCAATCACCACCCCACCACCTCTCCTCCTCCCCCTCTTATTCTTTCTTCTTCTTTTTCTATCTTCTACATCAAGCACCACCACCACCATCGGCCGGTGGTAGCAGGGAATGGCGGGGCGAGGTGGTGGTGGGGCGGGCAGGGCACTATAAGAAATTTTTTGATTAATAGCGTTTAAAAAATGCTATGGTAGGATACCATAGCGTTTTAGTAAACGCTATGTCTGCCGGAGCTATAATAGAAACATGGGCTATTATAGCGTTTTTGAAACGCTATGGTACGTAGATTATTTATAGCGTTTCAGAAACGCTATGGTATAGTCTACCATAGCATTTTATAAACGCTATTGTATACCATACTATAGCGTTTCTGAAATGCTATGGTATAGTTTACAATAGCGTTTTAAACGCTATTGTATACTATACCACAACGTTTCTAAAACGCTATGGTATGGTTTATATCGTTTCAAAAATGATATTGTAGACTATACGATAGCGTTTCAGAAACGCTATTGTATATTATACCATAGCGTTTCTGAAATGCTATAAATAATCTACCTACCATAACAGTTTTGAAATGCTATTAATCAACTTTTTCTTGTAGTAGAGCTAGTTCACCGTAATCTGGAAACTTAAAAAGGTAATCTGGAAACTTAAAAAGGATAGTAGATCAAGACACAAGATTATGGAATACATTTTATTGACAGCAAATTTGAATAATAGCTCGAAAATGTACCAATACAAAACCATTCATGGTGCACAATAACTCTTGAAAATAGGAAGGGGAGTAACTAACTACTAAGAGTGCTAGCATTCTGACTTACTGACATGCAACAACAGATTAATACCCTACAGAGAACCCGATCAAACATCTGCCCTGAAGGGCAATCATAACCTTGGTCCACTCGCCCACCACAGTTGTGGCAGATGATAATGGCCACACAGTCACGACTGATGTGCCCTGGATGACCACAACTGCGACAAATCTCAGATGCAAGGTGTGGAGTTGCCTTTGGACACTGGCGGGCAACATGCTGTCCGGAAACATTGCATACGTTGCCTTTGGACACTGGCGGGCAACATGCTGTCCCGAAACATTGCATACGTTGCCTTTGGACACTGGCGGACAATACTGGTGGAGTTGCCTTTGGACACTGGCTGACACTGGTGGAGTTGCCTTGTGACACTGGCGGGCAACATGCTGTCCAGAAACATTGCATACGTTGCAGATAGGATCATTTGGGCATTCACGAGCCAGGTGACCCGTCTTACGGCAGTTGTTACAAGCCTTCTCATTAGTGCAATCAACAACAATGTAAGGGGCCTCATTTATAGCAGTTACAGCATAGTCTTGCATCGTAGAGAGGCAGGCCCGAGCCTGAGCAGTCACGAGCCAAGTGGCCTACTTTGCCACACACATGGCATATTGGATCATTGCTGTACTCACTTGCCATGTGCCCAGATTCCTTGCAGTTCCAACACAGTCTTAGCATTGCACTCAGAAGCGATGTGCCTAGAATATGATCATTTATATTAGTAGAGGAAGTAGAAGTCTTTTCTGGATAATACGCTAATTACATTGCTAGTAGTCAATACAAAACATTGCTGTAAGTGAGATTTTTACATTTCGCTCTACATGACTTGAGATATGAAATTGCATAATCATCAATTCAAAGTACAATTGTATTATGTTTCCAAAACTTTTAGATGGAAGAATATGGAATAACAATTCATAGATGCAAGCTTCTAACCAGGCATAGAACAACACCAAAAAAGTTGAAGCGAACAGAAGAAAAAACCATGAACAAGACAACAAACATAACATTAGCCCACAGGGATGGTTAGTGGCGACTAGGGGACAAATGATCGATACACGTGGCAGGGGATACCTCTCAAACAAATGCCTCAATTAACATCAAGTTTTAGAATGGATGTTATCAGACTCGTCATCTATATTTCACATCATTAAGGCCCCCTCTTATTGAAACATTGACACCCTCAATACACAATCAAATAAGTTGAAGCCAGAAGTGGCTGCGCAGATCACAAGGAATACAAAAAAAAAAAAGAGTTACATATTGAAAATGCTACCCCTATTTATCAAACAAAGGTGGATAAAAACCTTCCAAAGTGCAACCTGAGTGCCAAAGGAGGGTTTTGATGTCACTAATGCTCACAGAGTACAACATCTCAACATAAACCTCTAATAAAAATTAAATTTTAAATAAAACTAAAAAGTGCAATAAAAATCCCCAATAAATCCATTATGGTAGACTAGACTAAGAAAATGAATCATATATGACAAGAAACAATAAAATTAAAGCACATATTTTAAAACACGGATTTTATGTTATTTAAGTTTCAAGGCACAAACAAGACCTTCAAAAGATAATAATGACAAAATCCAGTCTTCAAAGATCAAAACAAGTCCATATGAACGAAGTAAAGCTTACCCAGGAAGTCCACAATTGTTGTAAGCAGCCTCGAAACTTCTAGTGTGCTCAACGTAAAAGATATCTAAAATGACTAACCTGTCCGTAGTTTAAGATTCCAGCTGCTGGGCTCAACTCAGTGTTCCCATAAGGTCGTAATTCACCTTGTGAACATTCCCCACTGCCAGAAGATTTCATGACATACATATAATCCGTCGGCCTCTGATTGAACCCAATGTCATCCCAACATATGTCTGCTAATTCAGAGGTTTCCGTGCTGTTTCACCAAAGAAAAGCATGTGATTATCACAATCACTAAATCATGAGACATAATTAGGTACCTAAGTGATACAATGCAAATGAATAGATTGTAAAAGCCAATAATAAATCAAGTTTGTTAAAGCGAAGTCTAGGACAGGGCCATGTCCTTGATGTTCTAATGTCCTCAACCTAAGCGATACCAAGAAATTCATAACCAGATATGACTTCAGTTTATAAATTGCCATAGATAACACCCCCTACTGGAAAAGAATGAAAAACAAAGTACTAAAAACTAGTAGTGAATACAAAGTACTAAAACTAGTCCTAATTGCAAAATATGATTACAATATTGACTAATTCATACAAAGAAAATCCTATGCTTTTCTGCAGAATTTATTCCTATAGTGCAAAAAACACAGACTTGATAACACTGGGCAAAGTAATTGAAGCTTCGCGTTTCAGGGTTGAAGAAACCACGCGATGATTTGTATCGGCAAAAGGTGACTCGTTTTGAACCTGCAAAACACACCCACATTCATTTTCACTCATTACATGATGAATTCAATTCAAATATTACAAAACAAACTGAAAGACTTTCGTTTATCAACATGGAAGTATGTGCTCATGTGGTGTATGTGGAAAGAGAGAAATATGAAGGTTTTTTAAGGACTTAATAGATCGGAACACTCTAACTTTATCGAGATTAGGGAATTGATGTAGAAGATGTGTTCGGCTTGTAATCTCTTTAGATACTTGTTTTTTGACACCTTTATGGTGTTTTGGCATTCCTTGATATAGGGATGGTTGTATTTTGTTTCTTTTCTTATCTTCAATAAAATTCTTCGTGTTTGGACTTTAAAAAAAAATAAAAAATTAGTGGAAATTCTTTGAAACTTCAGTCTTCAGCTTATTAACCAGAAATCTAAAAAATGAATTGCTAGTAAGTTAAGCATGGTTAATATTGAAAATTGGTTTTATCCTCAAACAAATCTACATGGAAACAAAACTTCTTAATGATGTTAGGAATTCGATCATGTCAGCTTTGAGATTAGAGGCCCAATTAAAACTCAAAAAATGCGTCGAAGATGCACATGTATAAACTGTATATGGTACCTGGCAGATGTCACTGCGAATGGCTTTTTCCCACGAAAGATACAGGAGCGGAGATAATGGTTTCTGCATCTTGGCAGGCATACTTCCATGCTGAGCACAACCATCATGATCATAAACTACAGCCTCGAGCACATCCTCATTACGCATGTTTGATTGTGTATTCATCTGTTGACAACATATGTTCAAAAACTTGATCAGATCAGAGATCTATAATCTATAGACATATTAACTTATTCAAAGATAATGAAAAGTTCTAAATATACTGCACAAATAGTCTTGCCTGGAGGAAATAAGAACAACATTTAAATGTTAGGGTCATTGATCATACAAATAAACTTGTGAAAATTTAATACAAGAGATAATGCAAAACGGAGAGATCTTTCTGAAGAACAAATTCCGTCTAGATCTTGAGATCCTTCTCAAGAACAGATCCTTCTAAAAAATGGAGTGAATTCAATCTGAGACTCAGATAATGATAGACAGACAAGGGTGGGTTTGTGAAGAAATAAAGCAGGGAGGAGTCAAAGACCTTTTGTTGTATAACAAACAAATGCTATTTAGTACAATACACAAGAATAGAAATGGATAACAAACAAATGGATAAATTTTTCAAGTTCATGAGAATCAGGCTATTAGACGAACCTGCTAAATTGGGCAATCATTCACTTCTTCATCTGTATACAAAGATCACAACTTCGTTTAAAATGACATTTACAACAAATAGTTGAAGCAAGTTTGGCAAGTGAAGTGAACTGACCTGAAATTTAGCTTTCGGAGTCACTGTATCCAGCTTCTCTGCACCATTAATCCTTCAAAATTTTCGAACTCCATGAAGCTATTTTGATGAGTCTGCAATCATGTCTGATAGTAATGTTATCAAACCTGCATAAAAACACAAGTTCACTTAAGTTCACTCCACTAGAGCATACAGAAATTCTGTTGTGACATAAAAACACAACTTCTGTTGTGACATTTACATAAAAACATAACTTCACTATCACTTAAGTTCACCTGCATAAAAACACAGAAGTTCACTTCACTTCCATAAAAACACCTGCATAAAAACACACTAGAGCATACAGAGGTTCACTTAAGTTCACCTGAATAAAAACACAACTTTTGTTGTGACATTTACTTCACTAGAGCATACAGAAGTTCCAAACAAATTAAAAGTGATATCAAGTAGATAACTAGCAATACAGATGTAGTAAACAGAGAGTCATGGTAGGTCGCTGACCTTGGCTGAGCACAACATATGAAACAATCTCTTTATATCAGAACATGTGAAAGATGAATCACACAAATCCACTTCCATTGTAACAAATACATCCCATACAGAAGCTCCAATCTGCACTCAGGCTCTCAGGCACTCAGGCTCCAATCTGCACTCAGGCTCCATCAGAGCTTTCTTCAGTGCAATCAGCTGCTTGACTTGCTATGTTCCTCTACTATAATTTGCAAAAACAGAGCATAAACAATTAATACTATGTTCCTCTACTGTAATTTGCAAAGAACCTCACTGCAGCAACATGCAGCACGTAACGACAGAGTCAGAATTTTAGTTTACCTGTGCAGGAAAACTATCCCATGAGGTTTCCGAAGATTTGGGATCATCCTCTTTGTGTTATTTATCTTGATCACCTTTATTTAACATTTCCATGGCAGCGTAAGCAACCATGACCTCCATAGCTTCCTACAGAAACGAAAGCTTTCTATTAAAAATTGAATGGTGAAGAAAAAAAGAAACTCAGAAGTGAAATAAAATGGAGTTCACTATGCCTACCATTCAGCTGTACCCCAAGTAAAAACAGGCTAATCATGACATTCTAACATAAACCATACCTCAATACCCGAATCCGGAGCTGCATTTATACTAAATTTGAAGCATACCTAAATACCTGCCTCCGATCATTAGTTGATTTAGTCCCAAATTTCATACTCAAATTGAAGCTGAAGTAGAAAAGCTTCAACATACCCATGCAAGCATATTCAGCAGCTACATACCCAATTGTAAGTACTTGAACAACAGGACTAATTAGTGTCAAAATGACCAAATGCATTTAAAAGGTAAAAAATCTCTATAGCAAAATTGGTAGTAGTTCAAGCATATATTCAAGAATTCAAGACCAAGAGATATATTCATTCATGCATTCTAATATATATTACAAGTCTCGATCAATGCTTACCGAAGCTCTAAATCATAACAACTTTGTCTGTTGGCCATGCTACTCTAGTATCGATGGCATCTTCAATAAATTCCAGCTTAGATGTAGGCCTCCAAAGAGATGCAGTAGGAACTTTTGGACTATCTACCCAAACTTTAATAGCATTAGGACCCAAGGGAATGTGATGAACGACCTGATTTGGATCACTTGAAAACCAACGTCCTTCAGCAACTACTTGTCCCGAACCACTAACATCCAACAACTTGCAGTTTTTCTTTGAGCCCATGTTCACACTCTAACAACAAGTCAAACAGGACAAATACATTAAACTGAGTAATCACTTTACTAATAGATTCCTGAAGATGTATATATACATTAAACTGAGTAATCACTTTACTTCAATTATGCATTAGTGTATGCCAATCACATTTAACTTACCAAATGATATGATGCATTTTCGACTTCCTGATTTTCAGGTACTTTTTCCAAAACAACTTTGTCTGCCGGCCAAGCTATAGTAGAACCAACGACATCTTTAATGCATGTCATATTAGATGTAGGCCTCCATAAAAATGCGTCATGATTTTTTGAAATATCTTGAAATTATAGGAAAGTACCTCAAAACTTTAACTGGAATAGCTTTTCTAATCTCTTTGGTCCTCTTATTTTTCTTCCATCTTGAAGCACCACATTTAGGACAATTGTCCAAGTCCTTGTACTCTTTTCTAAATAGACTGCAATCATTCTCACAAGCATGAATATTTTCATAACCAATCTCAAATGACTTGAGAAACTTTTTAACCGAGTAAAACGACTTCAAAAGTA
The DNA here is from genome assembly GCA_963556465.1 of Berberis vulgaris. Taxonomy (NCBI): domain Eukaryota; kingdom Viridiplantae; phylum Streptophyta; class Magnoliopsida; order Ranunculales; family Berberidaceae; genus Berberis; species Berberis vulgaris. The sequence goes on from OY747135.1 coordinate 32,167,320, forward strand.
CATTGTCCTGTGGAAGCATGTCTGCCAATGTCTCAAGAAGCTCACTAAAACTTTTATTAGACCATCCACTTTGAGTTTTAAGTCGATATAAGGCTACAATGGCTGATAGTTTGTTATAATTTGAACAGTGAGGGTACAAAGGGGTTTCTGCATCTTTTAGTTTTGCTATAAAATCATCAGTATGTATGTATTTAGTAGGCTCAATGTAGTCTTCATTAACCAACTGAGTAGGCTTCATATATTCTTCATCAAAAAAGTGGGCAGCTCTATATAAGTTATATGTCTCGTCGTTCCACATTTTTTCAGGAATAAAATCATCATTCATAATTATCTTCTCCCCATGCTCATACCAATCTTTACTTTGTTTGTACTTCGCATCCATTCCCCTTGTAACCAAATGTTCAACAATAGTACTGCCACACTGATGCTCTACATTACGAAAATCTATGCAAGGGCATAATATCATTTTAGGATTTCACAAGTTGTTTGTAACCATTTTCACAAAATTCCATGCTCCTTTCTCGTACTCAGGATCAGCTATATGATAAGAAAGACAAGAAAAATCTTTTGCTCTAAGACCTCTGACATTTCTAATTCTATAATAAATATCTAACTACGCACAACTAAATTTGTACCTGTGCAGACCCACCCAACCTTTATCCAACATCATATTTTCTTGTAGTACTCAACCCAACAAATTCTAAAATTCAAACAAATAACTACCTAAATCTTCATGGGGTAATTGAAAGTTTCATATATATATATATATATATATATATATAAGTAGTACTTGAATGGAAGTCCAATTTCATACTAAATACATATTCATATCCGTTCTTAAAGCATTACAAACTGGCAGCATAAATGTTAAACGTAAACACAAAAATTAAAATCAGACAATGCTATAGCATAAATGTGATGAAGGGGTTCAAATTGGACAAATTTTGGCCTTTTCATAGCACTAAATGAAAAAATGTTATTGTCATATGCTAGTAATGAGCAATTGTTGTGTAGTAGTGAATGTCATCTTTTCAAAGAAATCGTAAGTATAATGCGTTCATATATGTTAGAAACCTTTGAATAATACCCGCTACGGCATCATTTCCTTGCATACATGACAGTGACCTAAATAGTATAACTAGATCAACCAAGAAAATGAATCAAAACAACATCTTTGAAAGAATAAAAAAAGTGTATTACTCAAATAACACAATTTACATATCTTTTTAATAGTATTCCCTTTGCAATATCATCTCCATGCATATATAATTGACCTAAAAAAATTTACACCTATCTCCTACTGATCACTTGCTGACTGTGTGTGTGTGTGCATTTTTTTTTCTTAAAGGATCACTTGCAGAGTGTTAATATGGCCATGTTCATGTTCTGTTGTTTGTTTTGGATTAAGAGTGTTAATATGGTATGTATGTTTGCATAAATAAATTAATGAGGTACAAAAATTGGCTCCAGAGCCTAAATAAATAAATATCGCTCTCCCGCTCACTGTTTTCCTTGGCGTTTTAAAAGGGTAACAAAATTATACTTGGTTTTTGATAGCACAAGTCTAAAAAACACTATGTGCATGTGCTATTAATAAGCACTTGTGTTGTAGTGTTGATTGAGTAAAATATGTTGGTTTCTCAATATCTACATTCAGAACCAACCAATACTCCATCAAAAGCTCGCAATGCCATGCAGCTGAAAGTTAATCATAGTAACTAGGACAAAATTTCGTGACACTTCTCAACCATATTCAACAACTTACTACTATTCTCCTACCATACTACCTAACTATTTTATTCCAACCTCTAGGCCACCCCTCCGAATGTAGAACCTTCGATGGAGTGCTTGGCCGTATTTGATACCAAATGTTAAAAAGTAGCCACTACTCCTCAGTAGCTTGATCACAAACTAGAAAACTACTTTATTGCAGCACACGCCAGAGAATTAAGGCAATTCATGGGTGTGTGATAGTAAGGCGTACTCACTAAAGTATATCATTTCATCACAAAAAATTCGGTGATATGCTAGGGGTAATATTGTCGTGGTGGTGGTAATAGCATTGTTGTAGTTGTCGGAATGATGAGATTTTGAGTTGTGAGATTAAATACTAAAATGTCGCAACAATGACCTTTAAGTTGTAAGATTAAATTAAAAAAATATGGAAAATCATGAAATATGTTGATTATCCATCCATTTATGCTTTCAGAATGCAAATTTCCAATAAATTTATAATTTTTCTTTGAAACAAGCACTACATTTTTCACATGGTATGAAGAAAGGGACTCTAAAATTTTATTGATGACCTTAAGCAGTTGTCATGGTGATTATATCGAATGGATATAAAACACCGACGAAATACCATACAGACAATATGTCCAAGTTAGGAACATGTATTCCTGAAATTATTTTGGTGATGTTGCCTTCAAATAAAGGGGATGAAACAAGTAGGACTCAACAGTGAATACTGGTACACTTCAGTGATTTAGAAAATTTTCAGGTCATACACCATAAGTTCAAATTCAAAATTTTAGTTTTAAACATTACATTCAAAAGGGAAATGAGGTTGAAGTTTATCCAAACCTTAAGAAGTGTTTGCAGAACTAACTTTCTGCCTCTCTACGGCAAAACTAAGTCCAAAGATTTATCCTTCAAAACCCACAACTTCTGTATTTTCAATGACAATATGTTACAAAGACATACAAAGAAATTATCTCTTCATAATTGCGCTAAAGGGCAAATATGGAAAAGATAATGAGAGCTTAAAGAAGAGCAAAAACTCCAAAGGTCAAAACAAACTTGAAACTTGTAAAATGGAGAATTTCACACCAAACAAGACTCTTCCTTTAACACCTGCAAAACAACAAGAACACCCAGATATCAGAATGAGAAGGAAACATAGAACCCTAAGAAATTTCAAGAAAAATGCAGGAGTTTTACTCTACAATACGTGTCTCCACAGTGCCTCAATTTCAGTTCCAAAGCTCCAAATCCACTTCAACAAGGGAGCAGTGTTAAGGCCCAACCCCTCTAGATTTTGGTTGGTATACCTTAGTGGTTCTTAAAATTAGGAAAAAAAAACCCCAACGGAAAGGCAGAAATACAAAGAAGAACATTAAACGCAACTTTGGAATGCCTACTCCACATGGGTAAGTTCTTTTTGGGTGACTAGATATGCACAAAACATAGGCATAAGACATTGTCCGTAAGCGTAGTATACCATCCATTAGTAATATGTTGCAAACTATATATCTCTGTCAGTGCCACTGAACATCTTGACATCTTGTAGATTAAAATTTGTCAGTTATTATCATGATGATTGATAGTGTGGTAACTACTCAAGTTTCCAACTATCAATCAAAAATGTAAACAAAGAATTATGTATTATTAATCAAATTCTTATGAAGAACTCTGTTGTTCAAAACAGTTACCGGAAGGCTCTACGTTTTATGTATTATGCGGATCATCATGGGTTTCCTATAGTCACTTTTATTGACACACCGAGGGCTTTTGCAGATCTAAAATCAAAGGAACTAGGCCAAGTATGGACCTCAAATCTGATTCTAAGTTAGGTTTAATAAAAATCCAGCTCAACTGAATTGATTGTTTTACCTACATGCAGGGTGAAGCTATAGCCCACAACTTGAGGAGTATGTTCGGTCTGAAAGTTCCTGTTATTTCTATTGTTATTGGCGAGGGTGGATTTGGTGGTGCTTTGGCCATTGGATGTGCTAACAAATTACTCATGCTTGAGAATGCAGTCTTCTATGTTGAGGTCAATAAGGTTTGTAAAATTATGACCCAATTAAAATTGAATAACAAGGTTATGAATCTGATGAATACAAAAGTCCTAAATTTAAGAACAACACAACTCAAAACGAAGAACAACACAACTCAACCAAATTAATACTCTAATAAGGAAATCAAAGAGGAAAAAGAAAAAATTTCAATTCCAGAATTACCTATCTGAAAAATTGATCCTTCAATCAACCAAAACTGATACAAAGACTAATCCTTCAAAGCCTTCAAAGACTTCCACAATTACTTCATAAACTGATACAAATTAAAAATCGTTAGGGTTTGCAGTGAAAGTAAAGCAGGAGAGAGTGAGTGTGTTGAAAATCAGATACCGACCTGAAACAGAGAGCGAGAACACGTACGGCGAGAAGTAGAACACGTTGGAGAGGGAGAGCGATCGGAGAGGGACAGCAGAACGGAGAGGGAGAGCGATCGGAGAGGGAGAGCAGAATGGAGAGGAAGAGGAAGATGAGAGCAGTCAGAGAGGGAGACAGAGAAGGAGAGCAACTTCCTTCCTTCTTCTTTGTTTTGCTTTTTTTTTTCAATTCGAGCGAGCTTCTTGGCGCCCTGCGAATTGCATCTCCCGCCTACATATCCTTTCATAGCATTTTACAAATGCACAAATCAATTTGGCCATTGATAGCATTTTACAACTTTTTATAGCATTTTACAAAGTTTGCATAGCATTTTGGCCACATTGAACAAATTAGGTTTTGACTTTTCATAGCACTTTATGAAAAAACGCTATGGTCATATGCTATTAATGACCATTTGTGTTGGAGTGGGGGTTGCATCTTGATAAGCATCCAAAACATTAAATTTTACGCCCAATTTGCCTCTTTATTAGTCTCTAATTGTGCTTAAAATTAATTAAATGTCTCTATTTGTCTCGAGTTTGATTATTGTCATAATTTTTGTAGAAAATCGATAAACGTGCAAAATTCGAGACAATTATACCATAAGTTTGCATAACCAGGAGAAATTATGAAATTAATGAAATATACAAAATTCGAGGAATTTGGGCATGTTCGTGGCACATGTGGATCAAGAATTTTATTCCAAGACCAATATTATGGAAGTCGACATTTGATTCCAATTAGTGGTGATTTATGATGGAGACATGTGGGAAGTTTCAAAATAAGAACTTCAAGTGTGGATCATGCAATCATAAAGACAATAAAACATCAACCCAAAGCATATTCCAAGGATCAAATCAAAGAATATTCTATTACCTTGGGTTTTGTCTCATGTATCTATCTCAAATTAAGACTATCTTAATGTATCTATCCATAATTATGACTCTCTTAATTTTATATGATATGATTTAGAGTATAATCAAGAGATTTGTAGGTTTTTTCCATTTCTAGCTTGGAGGAGAACACTATAAATGGGCTCTCAAACTCTTGGAGAAAGGACATCCAATCGATCTATTTTTTTTAATATATCTTTTCTTATCTCTAGCACGCTTAAATTAGTTTTCTTTCTTTCGTTTAAGTTACATGTAAGTTTTTAGTTTTGAATTTACTGAAAGTTAATTTTTTTTATGCATTAGTTGTCATAATTTAATTAGTTTACTTCCTCATCTACTTTTCTAGTTCTACTATTAGATTATTTCATTACAGTGACAATTATAGGTTAAACATCACCTCTCAAGGAGAGGAGATGAAACCTACTTGACTGATGTAGAAATTTTTTTAACACAAAAAATAATAAAACTTGTATTATCTCTATTAATTCTAGATTCAACCAACAAATCAAAGTTGTCAAATAAATAAATGGACAACAAAAGATTATGCGAAATGAAGATATGGACTTGGAAACAAGAATTTTTTTTTTTTTTTTTTTTTTTTGTAGTTCTTCAATTCTTCATAAATTATAACCATTCATTGAAAAATTGCTATCAAAAGAGAGGTGGATTAATGATGATTAAGGAGTTTCTTAGAAAATAATTTTCTTCTGAGCATTGTCTTGAATTAAAAATTAAAGAAATTTGTGCAATTGTTCAAAAAAATGTGTAAATTAATCTCTACAAAGCTAAGAGGTGGAATCTCCAATCCTTTGTTTAGTAAATTTGTTTAGTAAATTAATCACACACACGTTTCTTTTAATTGGTAAATTTGTATAGTAATTTTCATCTACAATTTTCAATCAAAGTTTGTTTAAAAAAAATCGTTTTCTATTATCCAAATTTTATTATCTTCTTTCCACAATTCTTAATTTTATTTGATCTTCTAAAGTGTTTCTAAAATTTTGAGCTTGAATTCTTTTAACTTGTTGAGTAGGACGATAACCCCTACGAACCATTTTACTTGTATTGTTCTTAGAAATTTGGAGGTAACTGATAAGAAGGGAATAAACACAAAAAAAATGTTGATTTGCTTGGAATTTTAAGCGACAATAATTTCAAACAAATCAAATAGCGCCGTCGAAAGGAAAGCTCAAGACATTAAAAACACAAAGAAGATCAATTTTTGTCCTATCCCTTTTCTTCCTTCCCTTATAATATTTTTTTTTGTGAGAGAGTGATCACTTTTACATTTTATTATTTTTTAAAGCCTCGAAAAGTTGAGTGCAACTTGTAATAATTGAAATTTTTTTGGTAGATTGTTAGCTTTAGGATACAATTAATTCACTTGCACAAAAAAATCAATTAAAAATATATTGGAAGTCGTATTTATTTGATTTACAGCTTGCACAATATTTTAATTGATTTATCAAAAAAATCTGACTTCTTGACCAAGATACTATCTTTGCATCTGTAATTGCTTGATTGTGATTATTTATATATATAGACATCTACCGAAGTAAAAAAAAAAAGGATTGTTCTATGAGTAAGAATAAGTTTTTTTTTTTTTTTTTGGACAACTAGTGGTGTTGTGAGGAGAGAGTAATTGCTTGAACAAAGGAGAAATAGCTCTAAAATAACACTTCTTTCTACCCCCACGGATGAGACCTTGTGTCTGAGCTCACAAGTTAGTAAGTATCTCTTTCAGACACGTTGTTTTAGTGGTTTGGGTGCTGAGTGAAATTTGATTGGATTTTGCTTAGTGTTTGTTTATGTATATGCATCTTAACAAACTGCATGGTTGTATATGTTAATAAACTACCATAAACAGAGAGGCATACCTAGCCCTATTTTTGAAACTAGTGGGATTTCATCATCCACCTCATCACTCTAGCTATGTGAAACCAAGACACATAATAAAATCAACTAAGATTAGAGCCAATTAGAACGATGTTCATAAGACAACCAAGACCAAGGTGAATCTGCTGAATTTTGTGTTGACCAAAGCTAAACGTGACATTGGGTTTAATCATTCAATGAACTCCGGGAGGCCGCTGTCACATGGGAAACTCACCCGGTATGCCAAGTCATCAGTAAGCTACAAACCAAAGAAGGACGTGGCGCAATTGGCAGTTTTGGTTAGAAACACACACCCTAAGTGCGTATTAGACACACATCATTTTCATATCAATCGGTCTACAGAGTGGTAGCATAAGTACAGTTCTTAATTAGACCACATGATTTCTTGTCACTTGTGCAATAATCCGGCTTCTTGTAACGTAACTCTGACCTCCTGATTTTGGACTTTGTACTGTTGGATACAAACTTTTAGGTTCATCCTTTAACACCCTATCTAATCAGGCGATAAAAGATAACAGTGTGTGCCCGCTGGTTTTAATCAATCTTGTCCCTCATAGATTTACAAGATATCATCCCTTTAAAATGTTGTTTGTTTAGATTAGGCATTTGTGTGGTTAAGCGGTGATTGTTGCTTGTGTATGCTTGTTAGCAGTCGTCTAGGGATAAGCACTCTGTGCGTTTTGTATATGTCATCTTTCCACCACACTCTTTTCCATATTCTTCCCCACAGATGATTCAATCTTTTGAGTCTATGACTCAACCATCAATAGATGATGCATTGCTTCAATGTCTTTTACACTTTGGTATGGACTTAGATATTGATGAAGCTGTTGAAGAAGTCAACATTAAGTTGGATAATGTTCCTATACTGCATATACATGAGTCTGTGCCACTTTATCAATACGAAGAGTTGTATTCCTCAGCTTCCTTTCCAGCCTAGTTACTAGAGAGTGACTCATCCACAAACTCTCCTCAATCATTAGAACTTAATCGTTTGCCCAATGATCTAAATTACGCATTTTTCTCGATCTTAAGGAGAGTTACCAAATGATTATTGCCTCAGATCTCATTGAGGAACATAGTGACGTGTTTTTGGGAGTCCTTAAAGCTCACAAGTCATGCATTGCTAGGAGCATTAATCACATCAAGGGTGTTGACCCTGCTGTTTGTGAGCATTATATCTATTTTGAAGATTAAACCAAAACCTTCAAAGAGCCCCAACGTCGTCTCAATCCCATTTTGAAAGTTGTTGTAAAGGAAGAAGTGTTGAAACTTATGGATGCAAACATCATCTATGCTATCTCTGATAGGAAATGGGGCAACCTAGTCAGTTTATTCATTCATTTATTTAAAAAAAAAAGACAAAAATATTGCCAATGCCTATTTGGGGGTAATGCAGTTTTTATACATTGCCCCCACCAACTCGATCTATTTCATTGCAGGGACGGTACATATGTTCAACAAATCAACTGAGGTAATAAGTTTCAATTTTTACTTCTCACTTTCCATTTTATTTATTTAACACTAGGGACAGTGTTTTATTTGTTTGGGGGTGGGGAGATTTATTAAAATTCATACCTATTTTGAAAATCTTTTTTTCTAAAAAAAAAAAAGTGTGTTATCTTAGCTATGATGAGATTGGATTACTTGATTCACTACATTTAGGCATAGAGATATTTGAAGTTTATTACTAGAGTAAACATTGCATTTGAGCAATTAAAAACAACATTTTTGTACAATGGCCACAAATGTAGTTTGGAATAAATAAGTAAGTAACATCCTAAGAATCTAAAGGAATAATAGTGGAGAGTTTTACCTTGTGAGATATCAGACATTTCATTTATTCAGAGGGTTTTTACACAACTCCAAGTCACATGATGACTCAGATTTATTGGATCCTACATTAACTTGTTGTTAAGTTGCATTATTCTAATTTTTTGTTCATCACCGATGATGACATCTTTTTCGAGTTAAGAAAAACATAGGTCTTGTAGTTTATTTGAGACTTATAATCATTACCAAATCTTAAAAGGTAAATTAGGCATCTCGTCCATCCATACCTTCTCAAAAACATCTTGCTAACCATTCCATCCAAAACCAATGTGAGCATTTATGTTGGTTTATTAGACAAAAAAAAAAAAAAAAAAAAAAAACTATGTTGCCTATTTATGTTTCTGAAAAAGTGTTGGGAAGTTTATGAAGAAAATGGGACAAGTGCAAAGTGAAACTACAAGGTCCAACGTACTTCAAAAAGAAAAAAAAGTTGGGTTATGAATAAGAAAAAAAAGGTTCTAAAAAGAAAAATAAAATAAAAGGAAGTAATTGATGAGTTCCCTATTAAGCTACTTGAAGACCCTATCTTTTCAGAAAACATTTCTTTACTTACCATCTACACAACCCTCCCTAAAAAAAAAAAAAAAAAAAAAAAAAAAAAAAAAAAAAAAATTTCCATTTACCCCACTTTTCCACATAAAAAATATAAATAATAATAATAAATAAAATTCCAGCCAGATTTATTTTTCTTTAGAGAGGTCACAATTAACCCTATGCTAAGGTATGGTAAAAAGTGGGGAGTAGATGAGAAGACACTATGGTGGGTATCTCGACATTCTCGTAAGTGATCAACATTATTCCATGAGACCATTATTCTTTTTCACGTTCGTTTATTTTTATGTGCATGTGAGACGTTTGAATTTTCACACTAACTCTTTTTCTCACATGCAAGAGAGAAAATATTTAACCAATCTCAGAGTGTTCATTTCAGAGAGATAAACTAGTGAGTTTTGAAGTCAAGACAACTATTCCAAGGATGGATTTAGATGTACCTTACTCTGACAGGAAAAATTGCATATTTTTGGTTATTCACACACACACACACACACACACACACACACACACACCTTGTTCCAAAGTTTCTTAGTTTTAATATGCATTTTAGTAATTAACTACATATGGCTTTTGTCGTTAATGTGATTGAATTTCAATGCTATTCTCTGAGAAAACAATTTTGAAAAATAGGGTAAACACCAATTTTTTATTTTAAAAAAAAGTTATATTTGTGGGTGTTCATCCTCGATAACCCTCAGGAGGCTAAAACTCCTCCTTTAGTGCCACGCTAGAGGTTCAAGGCATTGTTGCACATTGTAAATGCAATCGAGTCATACCAACGAAAGTGGCCTTGAGTTATTTGTGAAGTTTAGGAACAATAAAAAAAAGGTTTTGTGTTCTTATCCTTCTTTTCGCTTCTCTTTGCTTGAGGACGAGCAAAAGGTTGTTTGGGGGTGGTGTGATAAGTACCAAAAATATTGATTTTTACGCCCCATTTGCCTCTTTATTGGTCTTTAATTGTGCTTAAAATTAATTAAATGTCTTTATTTGTCTCAAATTTGTTTATTGTCATAATTTTTATAGGAAATTGAGAAATGTGCAAAATTCGAGAAAATTATACCACAAGTTTGCACAACTAGGATAAATTATGAAATCAATTAAATGTAAAAAATTCAAGGCATTTGGGCACGTTCGTGGCACATATGGATCAAGAATTTTATCCCAAGATCAATATTATGTAAGTCAACATTTGATTCCAATTAACGGTGATTTATGATGGAGACATGTGACAAGTTTCAAAATAAGAACTTCAAGTGTGGAGCATGCAATTATAAAAACAAATAAAACATCAACCCAAAGTATATTCCAAGGATCAAATCAAATAATATTCTATTACCTTGAGTTTTATCTCATGTATCTACCTCCAATTAGAACTATCTTGATGTATCTATCCCTAATTATGACTCCCTTTATTTTATATGATATGATTTAAAGTATAATACTTTTCTCATTTTTAGCTTGGAGGAGAACGCTATAAATAAGCTCTCAAACTCTTGGAGAAAGGATATCCAATAGATCTAATTTTTTTAATACATCTTTTCTTATTTCTAGCACAAATTAAATTAGTTTTCTTTCTTTTCTTCAAGTTACATGTAAGTTTTTAATTTTGAGTTTACTAATAGTTAATGTTTTTTATCCATTAGTTGTCTTTTAATTTAATTACTCTACTTCCTCATTTACCTTTCTAGTTCCACTCTTAGATTATTTCATCACAATGACAATGGTAGGTTAAACCTCTCCTCTCTAGGAGAGGAGATGAACCTACTTGAGTGATGTAGAGATTTTTTTAACACAAAAAATAATAAAACTTGTATTATCTCTATTAATTCTATATTCAACCAATGAATCAAAGTTGTAAAATCAAAAGATGGACGACGAATGATTATGCGAAATGAAGATATGGAATTGGAAACAAGAATTGTATTTGTTTTTTGTAGTTATTCAATTCTTCTTAAATTATAGCCATTCATTGAAAAATCGCCATCAAAAGAGGGGTGAATTAATGATAGTTAAGGAGTTTCTTTTATTATCAAAAGATATAAGTAAAATTCTATATTAGAAAATAATTATCTTTTGAGCATTGTCTTGAATTAAAAATTAAAGGAATTTGTGCAAGTGTTCAAAAGATATTTATAAGAATGTGTTAAATTAATCTTTACAAAGCTAAGGAGTGGAGAATCCAATCCTTGAGACATTTATTATAATTGGTAAATTTGTTTAATAATTTTCATTCTCAATTTTGAATCAAAGTTTGTTTAAAAAAAAAAAAATCATTTTCTATTTTCCAAATCTTATTTATCTTTTTTTCACCAATTCTTAATTTTATTTGATCTTCTAAAGTGTTTCTAAAATTTTGAGCTTGAATCCTTTTAACTTGGTGAGTAGGACGATAACCCCTACGAACCACTTTACTTGTATTTTCTTAGAATTTTGCATATAATTGATAAGAAGGGAACAAACTTAAAAAAAAATGTTGATTTGCTTGGAATTTTAGGCTACAAGAATTTCAAAAAAATCGCGTCTCTCAAATAAATAAGTAGATCAAAAATATAAAATAAAATAAAATAAATGATGATGTTGTTTAGGAACAAACTAAAATTTTTGTTGGGGCACTTTTTGTTAAACAAGCTTCTGCTGTGGCACTTCTTGTAGAAACAAAAGCTTTAGATCTATAACTTCAAAGAGTGGCCCAACTGTGAATACCATTATAATACAACTTAGCAAGTATTAATTCGGGGCACCTTTATTTAAGCTTCATTAAAATATTATATTATGCAATAATTCTAGTAAGTCATGTTTGGATTATTTTTTACACTTCTACACATTCTATAGATAGTGTTTGTGGCTGTGTTTTAAAGAGAAGGGGTAAAAAGTGTAAAAATATAAAAAAAGCCAAAAAAGGCTAGCAAACATGACTGGCTAGACTTACTCTATATTATGTGATTCCATTATTAAGCTACACTAATATATTGGCTAAGAATTTATGTATAAACCAGGTCTAACTAAGCTTTATATCGAGTGGATTTTACAATTATCGTTTGAGGCACTATTACCACATTCCTCCTCAAACAGAACTATCTGATTGAAATGACCCTGTACATATTTTGTTTTCAAGGTTAAAGTTTCTATTTGTTGATTATTTGTCAATAACTCGAACAAATACAGTTTAAAAAACCATGGTTTAGAAGTCATTTTCTTCTTTTACTTGATTAAAACAAAAAAATAGTGTCCCACCCAACACAAATTCCTGGATATGCCCATGTTACCTCTTAAGACACCTTTATTACGTTTAATAATGGTATGTATGAGCTAGTATTGGTTTTCTGTCCCCTGCCTATTGTGAAGCAAAATAGGAAAAAAAATAGATTAAGAAAATAAACAGGTTCGTTTGAGGGAGCCTGAACATCCAAAGAGCAAGTTTAGCAATTGAAAATCAGAGTATGTCTCTGTTGTTTTATTCTGAAAACAAATACAACTTCCTCTAAAACAATAGGCACACGCCAATCAAATAGCTAACCCTCTAACAACTGGCTTAATTTATTCTAAAGCCACTAATTGACCAATAGATAAACAATAAAAATGAATTCAAATGGGGGCCACGTAACAACTCTTCCCCCATTAAATTTCAGCCTTGTCCTCAAGGCTGAGATTAGGAAACTGGTTCTTGATGAAGTCACGATCTTCCCAAGTTGCATCTGATAGAGACAACCCTTGCCAGTGAATAAGAACTTCATGTCTTCTTTTCCTCATTCTTCAATCCAATATTGCTTGAGGAGTTTGAATCATTCTCTTGTCTTTTACATCAGAAATGGGCAATTGCTTTTGCACCATCTCATTTCCAACCTTTTTTTTGAGCAAAGAAACATGGAATACAAGGTGTAGTCGAGATGAATCAGGCAGCTCCAACTTATATGCTACCTTTCCAATCCGCTGCAAAATCTTGAAAGGACCATAAAATTTTGCAAATAGCTTTATATTCTTTCTCACGGCCAGAGACAACTACCTATATGGCTGCAACTTCAGATACACACTGTCCCCAACTGAAAATTCTCAGTCTCTGTGCTTCGAATCATACACCTTTTTCATCCTTGCTTGTGCCTCAAGGATATTTTTATGAGCCAATTTGATCACTTGGTCTCGATTTTCAGGTCATCTTTAACAGCTGCCACTCTAGCAGTTTCTGATACATAAGAAAGAAGTGAAGGTGGCGCTCTCTCATAAACTAACTCAAATGGTGTTCTCTTGATGGTTGAATACCAGTTCGTATTGTAATAGTACTCCGCCCAAGGTAGCCACCGAGTCAAATTCTTTGGTTGAGAGCTATGAAACACCTCAAGTACATTTCCAATGTGTGATTTACCACTTCACTCTGTCTGTCAGTTTGACAGTTTGAGGATTATAACTTGAACTGATGAAATTGAAACTTGTTCCATCGAGATGAAAAATCTCCCGCCAAAACAAGCTTGTGAAAACAGAATCTCTATCACATACAATAGAGCATGGCATACCATGCAATTTGAATACATTTTCAAAAAAAATTCTAGCAACTCCATCAGCAGTGTATGGATGAGAGTAGCTATGAAATGGGCAAACTTGGATAATCTATCAACAATGACAAAAATTGTAGATTTACCATGAGATAAGGATAGCCCGTCGATGAAATCCATAGGCAATATATTCCCAAATTTGATTGGGAACTGGTAATGGTTGTAGGAGACCAGCTAGTGCAAGTTGCTCTACTTTGTGGCCTTGACAAGTATCACAGTTTCTGACAAATTCTCTTATCGCCTTCCGCATGCCAACCCAATAAAATTTCAATGTATCCTTTGTAAGGTTTTGATGAAACCTTCATGAGTACTCTCAGGAAATTGCTCAATTATGATAGGAATAAGATGAGAACTTGTGGCCAAATATATCATATCCTTTAAGAAAAGAATATTATCTTGGTATTTCCATGGTCCAACAACTTCCCCATCCTAAACCAATTACACCAATCTTTAAAGAGCTGCATTTTCTTGAACCTCCCTGTTAATTGTCTCTGTCCAATCAAGTAGCACTTGAGAAATTGAATTAAATTCTCCATTTTCCTACTCATACTTCCTTGAAAGAGCATCTGCTACCTCATTTTCTTTTCCACTCTTATATTCCACAACAGAGTCAAATCCCCATTTACTTGAACAACCACCGTTCTTGTGCTACAACGGTACTTTTCTAGGACTATAGGTACTTTAAACTGTTGTGATCGGTGCACATAATAAACCTTCTATCCAACAGATAAGGACGCCATTTTTTATTGCCAAAACTAAAACCAACATTTATTTCTCATATGTAAACAAAAGAATATGTTTTCCTTGGAGAGCATGACTAAATAAGGCAATCGATCTCTCTTGCTTCAACACAGCCCCAACCCCAGATCCTGAGGCATCTCATTCCACTACAAAAATTTTAGAGAAGTCAAGTAAGGCGAGAATAGGAGCTTGAGTCATGGCTTCCTTGAGTTTGGAAAAAGCTGCTATAGCGACATCATCCAACTTGAAAGAATTCTTCTTAAGCATTCCAGTTAGGGGTCTAGCAAGTTTTCCATAGTTTTGGATAAACTTCCTGTAGTACCCAGTGAGTTCTAGGAATCCTCAAAGGGCTTTCAAGGTCTGAGGTTGTGGCCAATGGAGCATTGCCTCAATTTTCTCTGGGTCTACTGCCACTCCTGCACTTGTGATTAGGTGTGTACTTAACTTCCCTTTGGCAAAATTGGCCTTTTTCTAATTTTACATGCAAGTTGTGTGAATGTATATAGAAAATATATCTAAATGTTTCACCATGATCTACTGTACACCAAGATGTCATTGAAAAAAACTAAAACAAACTTTCTTAAAAAAAAATATGAATACCTCATTCATAAGAGCCTGGAAGGTAGAAGGAGCATTGGTAAGGCCGACGACATCACTAGAAATTTGTAGTGACCTTGATGGGTTCTGAAAGCCGTCTTATCCACATCATTAGCATTCATGCAAATTTGATGTTACCCGGAATGAAGATCCAACTTTGAAAATACTTGTGCCCCATGTAACTCGTCTTAAAGTTCCTCTATCACTGGAATTGGGAATTTGTCTTTGATGGTAATTTGATTTAAGGCCCTATAGTCAATGCACATTCTCCATGAACTATCATTCTTTTTCACTAAGATCACCGGAGAAGAGTAAGGGCTGTACTATGGCAAATAATATGAGATGTGAACATTTCAACTACTAACCTCTCTATCTTTTTTTTTTTTTTTTTTTTTTTTTTTTTTTTTTTTTTTTTTTTTTTTTCTGAAAACGTGATTACCGATACGGTTTAACTGAAACAAGTCCATGGCCCAGTTGTAGTGGAATTTTATGGCCACATAATTGGCTTGGAGGTAGGCTATTGAGTTCTGACAAAACAATTGCATATTTTTTAAGGAGTTGGATTTTTGGATGCAAAATAGGTTGGACAGAATGCACCCCTTTTGCAAACACAGTTACCCGGGCTCCCCAACTGTTCTCCTGAAGCCACCATTTTTTTTTTGGAAGGCGAGCTGGGTTTTTATAGGATCCCATAACCCATTAAAGACCAGAACTGGTCAACACACCATAAATTGATAAAGATGCCGCAAGCTGGGTTCGAACCCAAGACCAAGTGGTACCATCCGTCAAGCTCCAACCGTTGAGCTGAAGCCACCATTACTTCCAAATGTTTTCCTTCAATGGTTTGAAGGCCTGCTTTATTAGCATTTTTCTGACTTACAAAATTGAGGGTACTTTCCGAATCGATAAGCACAGTAACGACTTCATGTGATAAACTGCCTAAAACACGCATAGTGTCGGGAACACGGAGCCCTGAAATTGCATACAAGGAGATTTCTGACCTTTCTCGACCTTATTTTGATATCCCATCATCCTCCATCTCTACATCATCATTACTGTCTAAAATAGTAGTTTGAATTAAAAACAACTCGCAAATGTGTCCAGGGCCAAACTTCTCATTTCATTTGAAGCATAATCCCTTTCTCCTTCTTTGATTCAATTCCTCAATAATCATCTTCTTAATTGGCGTCAAGTTAGTTAGCTTACTAGGTTGTGGGCCAACTCTAACATTAGTAGGGTGGGTCTTGCGATGCGTTAGATCTTGAGCTTCATATAGATGAGCTAGTCCAATTGTTGAGGACAAGGTGTGTGGTTTGTTAGCCCTGACATCTGTGCGAATGGAGTCCTGTAAGCCAGCAACAAAACAACTCACTTGCCTTGTTTGTTCCCGATGTAGTATTTTTCTGCTCCCTGATTTGACATAGTCCCGCTGACCTGCACAAGTAACGCACGTGAGCCACAAACCACTGTGGGGTGGCCGATGGCACTCCGATGCTAAAGTCAGACAAGGCTCTAAGGAAGGTGTTATGCTGTAACATGGAATTTGTAGCATACCTTAGCTTACCAACCTCATATCTTATTTATAGTGCAATGAGTTCTGGTTCTACCAGGCCATCGTAGGCGTAGTTCGGAAGGAGATCTTCGTGGAGATCCCTCCATAATTAGGAGTTGTGCTATACGAGGGAAGTTCCGTGTTAGCTCCGTGCTCCTAGATACCCGAGAGATAGTTCCCAATTCAAGATCAATCTGTAGAAGGGAGTTTTCCTATGTGGAAGATATTTAGGTGTTTGCTTCCTAGTTGGAAGGAGAGAGCAGCTGTAGTTGCCCATCCAAAGTTGATCCTTAAGATACTTGCCTGAAGAGAGCTTAGGGTATTGAGGATAGCTGTGAGACGTGTGGGCCTAGCATGCTTTGAAAGTTTGGGTCTGCTTGGTGGACTGTAGTTGGATGGGCTTAGAACCGCTTGGACCGGATCAGTGTTGGGCTGACGCTTGAGGCCGTAGTTCCTCGAGATCATGACACGTGTACGGCTTCGAGGTGTGACCATTTTATGTATCACAGCTACTCCCCTAGGTCAGAGGGGTGTTAAGTCGGTCCACTGACTTTTTGAAAAGACAACTGTACCGTTGTGATGATTGGACTTGAAATGTCGGTTTCGAACGACGCGTGACATTTAATAGGTACGTGACTGCTCAAGGAGGGAAAATTTGGTTTGCCTCCCTTATAAATATTTACTGCTTTGAGTAGGATTTTTCTATTGTTATCTGCACTATCTTTTAGAATCATAGTACTTGTTTTCCTTTCCAATGGCTGACAACGTTAAAGTTCATTTCAAGGATCCATTATCCCTTGCTTGCATGAATTTCTTTGATGGTAGCTTGGTTGACGAAATTGAGTTGATCAGGCTCCGTAATCTGTACCGTATCCCTGGAGATTTGCAAACTATTCCTGCGTTTGGAGTTTTAGGTTCGACTGTGCCTCCTCATGGGTTTACAGGCTTCCACCGAGGTATGTCCGTGTTCGCGCTCCGATTTCTGATGCCAGATGATGTCTGGCGCTTTTTTACCCATTTTCGCATGCTTCCTACTCAAATGGCGTCGAGCGTGTTCAAGATACTGCTCGCAATTCTCCTGAGGGCTCATGACGCTGACCTTCTTTTGACTTTACCAGTGATTCATCACCTGATCGATGCTCGGCTGGATTCCAGAGGTATTTGTATGGTGACCTGTCCTTCTTGTCTGCGACTGATGGCGAACAACCCCGAATCTTGTGAGAAACAATTGTTATTGGCTGCGGCGGATTCTGGTTACTTCAGGCTCGGGAGTCGCAGAGTGTCTCGATACTTTCAGTTTGACCTCGGTGAGTCCCATGGTCATTGGTGCATGCATATCTTCGTGTGTTCCTTCTGTGACACGGGTTCTGATGTTGTTTCTTTGTTTCAAGGAAGTATTTTATTCCATCTCTTAGCGAGGAAGAGATGCGGATAGAGAAGGAGTTTATCGAGCTCCCTTTGATTTCTATCGAGGGGGTTGTAATGTCTGGCAATGTCGCGCGCAGCGGGTTGCTACGATTCTCTTATGGTGCTCACCTCATGTCAGACTTCTGTCAAGGCGGCTTCTCCCCTTAGTAATTGCGCCCCAGAGCTGTACGGTCCTGTTTGCTGCACCCTGAAGCCCGTGGGAGGGTCCTTGCTTTGGAGAAGGCCTTCACCGATCTGTAGATGTTGTATTTGGATGCCCTCTATCAAGCGAAAGGTTCTTGCACTGTCGCAAACCGCAAGGGCGTAGAGGCCACGACCCTCATTACTGATGCAACAGTTTCTGATGTGAGGGCTCGGCTGAGGGCTATCGAGTTCGATTTGACGTCAACCCGTGTTGAACTCAGGTGGACCAGGGATGAACTAGAACATATGGATGCGGCTGTGGACAGGTGGTCTTCTGGATGAGAGGCTCAGGAAGCCGAGAGGAAGCAGGCGGAGGCAGAAAGGGTCGTTGAAAGGCAGTGGCTGGAGGCCGCGGTTGACGAGGGGCTTCGTCATGCTCTGGAGGCGGAGCAGTTGCTAGCGAAGGAGCGCTCGCACTATGAGGCTTTGTTGGGCGCAGTGGACTTAGACGTGTACTGCAGGAGGCTGCCGATTTCGTTTGAGGTCATTCAGGGCAGACTGGAGCTACTGGAACTGATTAGAGGAAATCACCCCAATATCGATCTTGACTTCGCCCACTATAGGAGGGTTACTCTTGGGCCGATCAATCGAGGGGAGGGCTCTGGTACTGCGAGGCTAACAGATGAGGAGGATGCTTATCCTTAGATTGAATGTAATGACCTGTATTTTCGTATTTGCTATGGTTGCTTTATAGACCGTAAAGTTTGTATTGCTAGGAGGAATGCCTATCTTCTTTGGTCAAACTATATTGCTATTGTGACAGATTAGGGGATAACCAGCGGAAGTCGTTGTTGGCAAGAGGTTGACCAGATTCCTTCTGTCATTGTATGTAATGACTTCTTCAGTGTTGGCGGGCTAGCGCTGACTTCTACTTCCATTTGTTCAGCCGTCATGACCCGCATTGAGCGGGTTAGGCTTGGCGTACCAGAAGCTGTTGTCATCAATCACGAATTGACTAAGCTTACTTGATAAGTTCGACGATCATTGCCTGTAATGAGAGCCCTGATCCCTTGGCGAGTCGTCTTCATCAGCGTACAAACGCAGATTAGACTCCAACTTTCTCAGCCGTTGTGACCCGTGCGGAGCGGATTAGGCTTTAGACACCATAAGCCGTCATCATCAGTCAGGAATTTACTAAGCTTACCTGGTAAGTTTGACGATCATTGTCTGTATTGATAGCAATGATCCCTGGGCGAGTGGTCATCATCAATGGACAAGCACTGACTAGACTCCCACTTCCTCAGCTGTCGTGACCTGCGCATAGAAGATTAGGCTTTGGGCACCAGAAGCCTCCGTCATCAGTCACGAACTGACTTAGCTTACTTGGTAAGTTCGACGATCATTGTCATTATTGATAAAATGATCCCTTGCAGAGTCGCCGTCATCAGTGGACAAGCGCTGACTAGAATCCCACTTCCTCAGTCGTCGTGACCCGCGTGGAGCGGATTAAGTTTTGGGCACCAGAAGTCCTCGTCATCAGTGGCTAACTGACTAAGCTTACCTGGTAAGTTTGGCGATCATTGTATGTATTGATAACAATGATCCCTTGGCGAGTTGTCTTCATCAGCGGACAAGTGCTGACTAGACTCCCACTTCTTTAGTCATCTTGATCCGCGAGCAGCGGATTAGGCTTTGGGTACTAGAAGTCGTCGTCATCAGTCACGAACTGACTAAGTTTACATGGTAAGTTCAACGATCATTGTCTGTATTGGTAGCAATGATCCATTGGTGAGTCATCATCATCAGCGGACAAGTGCTAACTAGATTCCCACTTCCTCAGCCGTCCTGAGCCGTGTGGAGTGGATTAGGCTTTGGGCACTAGAAGCTATCGTCATTAGTCGATAGCTGACTAGGCTTACCTGGTAAGTTTGACGATCATTTTCTGTATTGACAGCAATGATCCCTTGGCGAGTCATCGTCATCAGTGGATAAGCGCTAGCAAGACTCCCACTTCTTCAACCATCGTGACCCGTGCGAAGTGGATTAGGCTTTTGGCACCAGAAGCCGTCGTCATTAGTCTCGAACTGACTTAGCTTACCTGGTAAGTTCGGTGATCATTGTCTGTAATGATAGTAATGATCCCTAGGCGAGTCATCATCATCAGCCGACAAGCGCTAACTAGACTCCCACTTCCTTAGCTGTCGTGACCTGTGCGGAGCGGATTAGGCTTTGGGCACCAGAAGTCGTCGTCATCAGTCGCAAACTAACTAAGCTTACCTGGTAAATTTGGCGATCATTTTTCGTATTGATAGCTATGATCCCTTGGCGAGTCATCATCATCAGCGGACAAGCGCTGACTAAACTCCCACTTCCTCATCTATCGTGACCCGCGTCGAGCGGATTAGGCTTTGGGCACCAGAAGCCGTCGTCATTAGTTGCGAACTAACTAAGCTTACCTGGTAATTTTGACGATCATTATCTGTATTGATAGCAATGATCCCTTTGCGAGTCATCGTCATCAGCGGACAAGTGCTGACTAAACTCCGACTTCCTCAGCCACCATGACCCGCGAAGAACGGATTAGGCTTTGGGTACCAGAAGCTGTAGTCATCAATCGCGATCTGACTAAGCTTACCTGGTAAGTTTGGCAATCATTGTTTGTATTGATAGCTATGATCCCTTGGCGAGTCATCATCATCAGCGGACAAACGCTGACTAAACTCTTACTTTTTTAGTCGTTTTGATCTGCGCGGAGGGAATTAGGCTTTGGGCACCAGAACCCATCGTCATCATTTGCAAACTGACTAAGCTTACATGGCAAGTTCGACAGTCATTGTCTGTATTGATAGCAATGATCCCTTGGCGATTCATCGTCATCAGCAGACAAGTTCTGACTAGACTCCCACTTCCTCAACAGTCGTGAGCCACGCGGAGCGGATTAGGCTTTAGGCACTAAAAGTTGTCGTTAGCAGTCGATAATAGACTAAGCTTACACTACAACACAAGTGATTAACAATAGCACAAGTCCATAGCGTTTTTTGAACTTGTGCTATCAAAACCAATGTAAAATTGACAAGATAGCATTTTGATTACAGTGAAAAACAGAGCGGGAGATCGAAAAATTTGGCCGCGCATTTTTGATCTATCAAAACCAAAATCGATTTCATCTCCTCCCTCGCGACTCTCCCTCTCCCTCGCAACTCTCCCTCCCAACTCTCCCTCCCTCATAAGAACTCCCTCACAGACACACCTCTCCCTCGCGACTCTCCCTCGCAACGCACCTCTCCCTCACAAACGCAGCTCTCCCACCTCGACTCTCCTCTCGCCGTCACCTCGCCTCGCCTCGCCTGATCTCTCTCGCTCTTCTCTCGCCATAACCTGATCTCTCTCGCTCTCTGTTGCATCGCCTGAGCTCTCTCGCTCTCTGTCACTTCGTCGCTTCGCCTCCACTTCACTCTGCCTCTGCTACTCACTATTCCTTCACTATTTCGTCCTCTTCATTTTGCACAAATTAGGGTTTCTGATTGAAGGTAAGTTGTATTCTGTGATTGCATTTCATTTTGTAGTTTGTTCAATAATTTATTGAGATGTTGATTTTTTGGAATCAAGAGCAGTTTTGTAGTTTGCATTTATTGAGATTTTCTAGTTTGTTCAATAATTTTTTGGAATCAAGAGCAGTGAATGGGCTATGGTAATACACTGGATGGAAATTTCAAACTCATTTATGCAATACCCGATAAATTGGTGATTGATTGGTCTAAAATCTTGTATGTCAAAGTTTTTGGTTGCTAGTTGGTCGAGGTCAACTTTGGGGCACTAAATTTGAATCTGAACATGGTACACGTTCTTCAGGTCGTACTCATCTATATTTGTTGTTTTTCAGGTCACTACAGTTGCATATGTTGGGCGCAGGTGTTTGCGATTAATTTCTTGTTTAACAACTTCATACAGTAAGCTTCTCTTTACCATCTCTAGTTTGATTATTCTTCAGGTTCCTTGAGTTGAACAAGGTTGTAGATGGATATTTGGTTGTTTTCAGCACTACCATTCTGCTACCTTCCCTTGCCAGCACTACCATTTACTGCGTAATATTTTCATGTGTGAATAGTTATACAACAGAGTGGATATAGAACAAATTTTAAAGAGATACATCTGTTTAATCCTAAAGAGTTGTTGAAAGGTTAAGAGTTTTGGACTCATCATCAGTGTTTATCATTCTTTTATTTCTTTCCAAATACTTACTATCACACTCTTGATCATGACTATGCTATGCATGTTTCTTTCTTTCACTTTTCTTGGGTTTTAAGTCTTTGATTTGGGTAATGCATCTACAACACATATGGGGTGATGCAGTTGGAACCATTTTGATTCTCACTGATTTGCTGATTATTAATATATATTTTTTTCAATTAAGTAAAATGTAAAGTTGCTCAACCCTGGTTGGATTATTAGGGTGGTCAAAGCCCCCTTTTTCTGCAAATTTTTTGTAGCTGCAGATGGTCAAAACACTGCAAGGTTATTCTTATATTTTATAAGATGGTAATTCACTAATTTGGTTCTGAAAATCCATGTGATACACATTCATGTAAGCATCAGTATTCTACATTTCTAAATACGGTCTACAGGTTTGGATTCTCTGCTCAGTTGGAGCAGCTACCCACACATTAAAGATTTTGCTTGTGTTCGGCTCAGGAGAGATTTCCTGTCGTCTTTCTCTTATTGCCCTGTACTTATAACAATTATGTTATGTACGCACAAAAAATACCATGCTTGCCAAGATTATACGTGTGTGCATATGCATTATGCAATAGCCTGGTCATAAGTGCATCTACATGTCACTTATCCATCAAAGGAATTCACAATTATTTGACCCACTTAACTTGATAGTGTGTAAGGTCACAGTGAATGACATAATGAGTTTGTGCTATTGTTTGAGTTGTCTAATGTTTCATTTTGTTAGCTTCCTTTGTTATTTGTGATGCTTTTCCTTATAGTTTGTCCTTTTGCCAGAATCTGCACTGAGAGAAAGAAAGAAAAGTAAGGGGAAGATAAGTAAAGTGAATGTCACACAAAGAGAAGATATATTATTGTACTATACTTTAATTTGCAGACATATATAGAAAGAGAGAGAGAGGTATGTGCTTGCCACACACTTTTATGACTTGGTAAAAGTTACCTTTCTTTCCCCTGCTTGCTTTTTGGGCTACTGGGTAATCTCAATTTCATCTTTATCCATCTTTTTAGTACAAAATTTCTCAATGGTATGTCTCCATTTTGGGGTGTTTGCATTCAGGTCATTTCTGTCCTGCATTGTCCAAAGCTGTGAAAACAATGAAGAAGGGGGAGAAGGTTATTCTCACTGTGAAGTCACAATGTAGGTTGCTTTGCTTTTATTATTTTTCTTCGTCTGCTATCACGAAGTGAATTTTGTTTGGGTGATGTGCTTGTATTTCGATTGCATTCAGATGGATTCGGGGAGACGGGTAGGCCTGCTTCTGGGGAAGAAGGTGCAGTTCCTCCTAATGCTACACTTCTAATAAATCTTGAGTTGGTCTCTTGGAAGTCTGTCACAGAGGTAACTCCTGATAAGAAGGTTGTGAAGAAGATTATTAAGGAAGGGGAGGGCTATGAGCGCCCTAATGATGGGACTGTCGTCAAAGGTGAGCTGAAAAATTCTAGCCTGTGTGCTTTGTAGCGTCTTTATGGTTTGATGAATTGAACTGTTGCTTATGATTTTTTTTTGTATTTGGCAGTGAAATTGACTGGCAAGCTGCAAGATGGGACTGTGTTCTTCAAGAAGGGTTATGAAGATGAAGAGTTGTTCGAGTTCAAAACAGATGAAGGTGACATTTAGTTTCTAGTGTCATTGCTGTTGCCATAACATCATTAATAAGAATCGTTATTGTTTAAATCATTTTGTTATTGTTTTGGCTACATATTTACTTGGTAGGTCTTAATTGAATTGGAGCTGTTTTAAATGAAATAAATGGTCTCTTCGATGGTTAAGGTGTGGGTGAAGTATTACCAGTTGTTATAGGTTTCTATATCATCGACTAAAGCTTAATTAGATTTTAGGCTTGTTTATGGTGAAATTAAATCTCATTGTTATGGCTGAAATTTGTGAAGTATTAGCATTTGTATGTACTTTGTAGATAATTGAGTCTACCTCAGAGTTTTTGTAGACTGAATATTTCTTTTCAAAATTCAAATTTGAATCTTCTTCCAGAGACAAAGTTGTGCCTCTAATGATTATGCTATAATTGCAAGTTTGTACTTTGCCATGGACTAAACTCTTAAATGCTTGGTCTTTTAAACAGAGCAGCCATATAGTGGCACTCAAAGTGTTGCTCAAGTCTCAGCTCAAGAAATCTCAAGTTGAGCATCAGTTTCGCATGGAGGTGGAGATACAAAGCCATCTCAGGCATCCCAACATTCTCCAACTCTGTGGTAACTTCTATGATCAGTTTTGGATTCCATTCCCCAATACTTTTTGTGAATAAGCCATTACATTTCATCTATTGCAGAAAGTCAGTGAAAGATGGTGATTTAGAGTTCTTTGTTTACATTTTGTTAATCCAGACTCAGGTTTATTTGATATTAGAGTACATAGCGAAGGGGGAGCTTTACAAGGAACTGTAGAAATGCAAATTCTTCAGCGAAAAATGCGTTGTCACTGTGAGTTTTCAGTGCATCGGTTTCTACTTTGTTTTTGTGTTGTTATCTAGCTGTTGATGACATTGTTTGTTATATATGAAATGGATAGAATAGTATATTTCATCTCTGGCTAGAGCACTGATATATTGCCATGGAAAACATGTCATACACAGAGACTACTTCCCTTCTTGTTATTCAGGATGAACAAAGCAAAACAATGGAGAAACAGCCAAAGGGAAAGCTGAAACCGCAGGTTGATGATGAGGGAAAGAAGGTTGGACACCTATGTTTGAGTTCATTTATGCCTGTGGGTGGAGCATCCAACCCAATAGCTGTGGTGTCGGCTCGCGCTTCGCTGGCATCTGAAGGAGAGAAGGGTACTCCTCCTTGGGCTGCTGCAGGGACCTCCCCCATTTTTTGCCGGCCATTTCTGAGGGACATTCAAATGCAAGAGGTATGAAGATTTTTAAATTCCCCATTTCAGATTTTCAGCTGTTATGTTAACTGTCATTCACCATTTGTGAAATCATAGTTATGCTTTTGCCTATGAAGAACATGTTGTGTCGTTAACGATTAAATTTCTATTTATATTCACTTTCATGCTGTAAAGGGTTTTTAGATATACCCACATATCGCTGGATTCATGTCCGACAGCTACCACTCAAATTTGAAACCAGATTTGGGATGTGTTGAAGAATATATACAACAATGAGCTGTGGGTTTTTTTTTGTTTTCAATCCATCTCTCTTTCACTCACTCCATGTCATTTTTTTTCTTCTTCTTTGACTTGAAAGAAAGAGGAGAATCTCTGAAACAGCTAAAACAAAGAATGTAACACAGTTTCATTTGGGGTCTCTCATGTGAAATATTACCAAGGGAGAAGTCATTTACTTTGCACCATTCAACAATTAGCTTTGGGGAGAATCAGAGCACTTTCAGTTCTTTTGGTTTGATAGAATTTTCCCCATATCATCAATATACCTATATGTATTTCAGTTTTCTCATTTTAGTTACCCGTTTTCTTACATACAGGGATGGTGTGAGCGAATGCCAATTTAGTGAAATGTTACTGCATGAGGTTGATGCAATTAGAAATGTTACTTTAAACTAATACAACGATCTCATATTGTGCCTCAATTATACTTTGTTAAACAAAGATGTAGGTTGGGGTGCAACAACGTAAGGAAGCTATTCCTTTAGTTTGCATTTACTTTTTACTCTATTTCTGTATGCCTTTTAGTTTTCTTGGTAGGTTTTTCTCCTCTTCTGCTTGGTATATTGAAGATATTTAGATTTTACTAAAATTGTCTGGCTGCAGTAAGTTTTAATTTATTCATATGGAATCTCTTCTTTGCAAATGTCAGTCTCTGTCTCTCTCAATTGCCTGTGTACACATTTATCTTATCATGCTTATTTAGGTTTATTATTTGTAACTATTTTGTAGCCTCAAACTCTAGCTTTGTGATACACCTCCAACATATTCTGGATACATACATGGGCCTTGTAATGTAAAATAGCATTCTGGCTAGTCCTAAAGTTTAAGCCTTCAATGTCTCGTTTAATTTAGACTTTTGCTTTATAGCCTTTTTTAGGCAAATACATGTTTTTCTATTTTTGGAGCTTTATCTTGGTATGTTATTCTTGTTTGATTACTCGTGCACTCTATGTTGTTGCTTGATTGGATGCAAAACTGTCCTCTTTCTGTTTATTTATTCATATTGTGTGCCGTGCATCATCTTCATATATGCAGATTCCAGCATAATATAGATGTTCAGTAACTTTGTTGGAAACTTTAGATTATTTTCTGATTACTACCTTGCTAACTATCCTCTTTTGCTTCCTTCAGGCATCACAGATACCGGTTTCTGCCATTGTACTGCACCAGAAGACAACTTCAGGTTCTTCAGTTGCTCCTGCTTCTGAAGCACCCCATCCATTTGCTCCATTTGCCTCTCAGGGTACCTTATATCCATCTCCAATGCAGTTCTCTTCTGAAGCACCCTATCAGCAACTACCTTTTGGATTGAAGGAAACTGATCAGACGGACTCTCCCACAGTCCAAATGCTGGCTTCCATCCGTGACTCAATGGAACGTATCGTGGAGTCACAGAACCTGGCTGCCATCCTTGACTCAATGGAACGTATCTTGGAGTCACAGAAACAGCATCAGGCCTTGGTCCTGGAGGCTTATGCCAAACAGCAGGCCTTGCTGGATCAGATTCGGGTAGATCTTGGGGTGTTCCATACCAATGCAAGCTCGTCCTCTTCCCAGCCTACTTCAGCACAGGCTTATCAGCTGTTGGCTCCTGTTCTCAGAAAATCCCAGCCAGCTCCATCTCTCTCTGTGGTGAAAGGAGACAAGCCGGAGGCTATTGAGTGATTATTTGAACACTATATACATATATTGATCTAGGAAGTGAATTTTCTTCTGGAACAAAATGTTTCAAGGAAAATATTGTGGTTTAAGATGTGGATGTTCCATATACTGTTTTTGCTGATAGGTGATAAGGTGGAATATGGTTTTCTGTTGCTGATAAGTTATAAAGATTATGGTTTAAGATGTGGATGTTTCATATAATGTTTTTCTGATAGGTGATAAAGATTGTGGTTTAAGATGTGGATGTTCCATTTCCTGTTTTTGCTGATAGGTGATAAGTCATTTGATAGTAAAAAAAAATAAATAAATAAAAAAAAATAAAAAAATTGCTATGTATACTTACCATAGCGTTTTTAAAACGCTATGGTAGAGTCTACCATAGCGGTTTTATAGTCTATTATAGCGTTTTTAAAATGCTAAAAACGCTATGGCAGAGGCTACCATAGCGGTTTTGAAACGCTATAAAAGCCAAACTTACCATAGCGTTTTAAAACCGCTATAATATCCCCTGGGTCTATTATAGCTTTGGCTGTCATAGCGGTTACTAAACCGCTATGGTATCCTACCATAGCGGTTTTTAAACGCTATTGATCACAATTTTTCTTGTAGTGTTACCTGGTAAGTTTGACAATCATTTTCTATATAGCAATGATCCCTTGGTGAGTCGTCATCATCAGCAGAGAAGTGCTAACTAGACTCCCACTTCCTCAGCCATCATGACCAGTATAGAGCAAATTAGGATTTGGGCACCAGAAGCCGTCGTCGTTAGTTTCAAACAGATTTAGCTTTCCTGCTAAGTTGGGTGATCATTGTCTGTAATGATCCCTAGGCGAGTCATCGTCATCAGTAGACAAGCGCTGACTAGACTCCCACTTCCTCAGTCGTGATCCGCGTGGAGCGGATTAAGCTTTTGGCACCAGAAGTCGTCGTCATCAGTCGCGAACTGACTAAGCTTACCTGGTAAGTTTGACGATCATTGTCTGTATTGATATCAATGATCCCTTGGCAAGTCATCGTCATTAGCAGACAAGTGCTGACTAGAATCCCACTTCTTTTGTCATCTTAATCCGCGAGCAGCGGATTAGGCTTTGTGTACTAGAAGCCGTCGTCATCAGTCGCGAATTGACTAAGCTTACATGGTAAATTAAACGATCATTGTCTGTATTGATAGCAATGATCCATTGGTGAGTCGACATCATCAGCGGACAAGTGCTGACTAGACTCCCACTTCCCCAGCCGTCGTGAGCCGCGTGGAGCGGATTAGGCTTTGAACACCATAAGCTGTCGTTATTAGTCGATAGCTGACTAAGCTTACCTGGTAAGTTTGATGATCATTTTCTGTATTGATAGCAATGATCCCTTGGCAAGTTTTCGTCATCAGTGGAAAAGCCCTAACTAGACTCCCACTTCCTCAACCATCGAGACCCGTGCGAAGCGGATTAGGCTTTTGGCACTAGAAGTCGTCGTCATTAGTCTCGAACTGACTTAGCTTACCTGGTAAGTTTGGTGATCATTGTCTGTAATGATAGTAATGATCCCTAGGAGAGTCATCTTCATCAGCGAACAAGCGTTGACTAGACTTCCAGTTCCTTAGCTGTCGTGATTTGCGCGGAGCAGATTTGGCTTTGGGCACCAGAAGCCATCGTCATCCGCCGCGAACTGACAAAGCTTACCTGGTAAGTTCAGCGATCATTGTCTGTATTGATAGGAATGATCCTTGGCAAGTCGTCATCATTGGCAGACAATCGCTGACTAGACTCCCACTTCCTCATCCGTCGTGACCCACGCGGAGCGAATTTGCCTTTGGGCACCAGAAGCCGTCGCCATTAGTCTCAAACTAACTAAGCTTACCTGGTAAGTTTGGCGATCATTATCTGTATTGATAGCAATGATCCCTTTGCGAGTCGTCGTCATCAACGGACAAGTGATGACTAAACTCTGACTTCCTCAGCCGCCTTGACCCGCGAGGAACAGATTAGGCTTTGGGTACCAGAAGCTGTCGTCATCAGTCGCGAACTGACTAAGCTTACCTGGTAAGTTTGGCGATCATTGTTTGTATTGATAGCTATGATCCCTTGGCGAGTCATCATCATCAGCAGACAAGCGCTGACTAAACTCCCACTTTTTTAGTCGTTTTGATCCGCGCGGAGGGAATTAGGCTTTGGGCACCAGAACCCGTCGTCATCATTTGCGAACTGACTATGCTTACATGGAAAGTTCAACAGTCATTGTCTGTACTGATAAAAATGATCCCTTGGCAAGTCATCGTCATCAGCAGACAAGTTCTGACTAGACTCCCACTTCCTCAGCAAGCGTGAGCCACACGGAGTGGATTAGGCTTTAGGCACCAAAAGTTGTCGTTATCAGTCGATAGCAGACTAATCTTACCTGGTAAGTTTGAAAATCATTTTCTATATTGATAGCAATGATCCCTTGGCGAGTCGTCATCATCAGCAGAGAAGCGCTAAATAGACTCCCACTTCCTCAGCCATCGTGACCAATATGGAGTGGATTAGGCTTTTGGCACCAGAAGCCATCGTCATTAGTTTCGAACAGATTTAGCTTTCCTGCTAAGTTGGGTGATCATTGTCTGTAATGATAGTAATGATCCCTAGGCGAGTCATCGTCATCAGTAGACAAGCACTGACTAGACTCCCACTTCCTTAGTCGTGATCCGCGTATAGCGGATTAAGCTTTTGGCACCAGAAATCGTCGTCATCAGTCGCGAACTGACTAAGTTTACCTGGTAAGTTTGGCGATCATTGTCTGTATTGATAGCAATGATCCTTGGAGAGTCATCATCATTGGCAAACAAACACTGACTAGACACCCACTTCCTCATCCGTCGTGACCCACGTGGAGCGGATTTAGCTTTGGGCACCAGAAGCCGTCGCCATTAGTCGCGAACTAACTAAGCTTACCTGGTAAGTGCTGACTAGAATCCAACTTCTTTTGTCATCTTGATCCGCGAGCAGCGGATTAGGCTTTGGGTACTAGAAGCCGTCGTCATCAGTCGCGAATTGACTAAGCTTACATGGTAAATTAAACGATCATTGTCTGTATTGATAGCAATGATCCATTGGTGAGTCATCATCATCAGCGGACAAGTGTTGACTAGACTCCCACTTCCTCAGCCGTCGTGAGCCGCGTGGAGCGGATTAGGCTTTGGGCACCAAAAGCTGTCGTTATCAGTCGATAATTGTAAGGAGTTCGTTAGAGCTTAATAATAGACATAGAAATGTGACATTTTATGCCTCTAAACATACA
Source organism: Berberis vulgaris (assembly GCA_963556465.1). Classification (NCBI taxonomy): domain Eukaryota; kingdom Viridiplantae; phylum Streptophyta; class Magnoliopsida; order Ranunculales; family Berberidaceae; genus Berberis; species Berberis vulgaris. The sequence continues at coordinate 32,197,937 of OY747135.1, forward strand.
AGTGTTATATACAACTTTATAACAACAATATCTCATTACATGCCTTTTGTGTATTTTATAGGAATTCAACTATCAATCATCGAATTCGACACGAAGTTGCATAATAAGGCCAAGTTCAAGCGCTACAAAGCCCAAGGACTTGCAACCCAAGATCCATGAAATCAAGCCCCATGAATCACAAGTTTACAGATTTCGAGGTTAAGATTAAGATTTGAACCTCCACATGGCCAACATAGAGAAGAATTTTTACAAATCCCCGAAGTGTTAAGTCAAAATTCAACGTCCATCTCATTTTGCTCTTCATATCCTATTTGCTAAATTCACATGCAAACCACTTTCGTTCACGTCTCACATGCAAATTTTGTCATTCTCATCATAATCCACCCCCATAAGCCATCAAGCCTATTTATTTGCTCAAAATAGAAACTACCCTATTACCCAACAACAACACCATTAGTTTATCCATGTATTACCTCACCCATTTTCACCTATAAATACCCCCATGTTTTGAGATCACAACTTGGAACACACTTTGAAGATAACATTTTTGGGAGAGAAGCAGTTGTAGAGTTTAGAGAGAAATAAGTCGAGTGAATGCCTTGAGCTTACCATATGTGGCTAACATCTCACCTTGGGGTGTTGGTAGGCCCTTGAGATGATAACTCCAATATGTCTATTTTATATTAGTTTATTTTCATTTTCATGTATTAGAGAGGCACGTGTAGTTAAATTGGTCTTAAAGTTTGGTTGCATCACAAATCAATGAGGTAAGTTAGATTTTCGTATTTCATTTTATGAACTCAAGTCATGTTTCCTTCTTCTACTTATTAAGCTCAAGATTAGAAAACTTGTATACTTGAAATTTCTCTAACAAGCCCCTAAGGATAATGTTTCTATGTTATTGATCCAAGTCTCATTATGATGTTTTTAGATACTGGGTGTTTGACATTGGTGGATTCATATTATGCTTTTAAATCCATTTTTGATTCTTAGGTTTATAACATAATTTAGGCTTGGGATAACTTTGCGTATAATGCATTTTTTTCCATCCTAAGGTGAAATGAGAGTCTACCTTAGGATGTGTTATGAATTTGGAAAAGATTAATCTAAGGGTGCATTTGGTTGCACTCATTCCATGGGAATAAGAAAACTATTCCCACTTGGAATAAAATTTTAGGTATTTGTTTGGGGTCCTAGGATCATATGCTTGCGCATGCCACATATTTTTACCATTGATGGGAATCCAACGCCTCACATCCATTGGGAAAACAATTCGCGAGACAAACCCTTGTCTCTCTCCACCTCTCTACTTCAGCAAGTTCATCTTTAGTTCTCAAACTCTCTCCACCTCTTTCATTGTAGAAACTCCTTCATCTTCATCACCATCACTTCAATCTCATCTATCTCGAAGATCTCCTCTCCTATCTGCAATCTCATCTCTCTCGAAGATCTCCTCACCTATCTACAATCTCATATCTCTCGAAGATCTCCTCTCTACAATCTCCTCTACTCGCACTCGAATGTCTTCTTTGTGATCTCCCCCTCCAAGTTTGTCAACCCCTCTTCATCTCTCTATCTCTCATTTTCTTCTACTCGTAGCCCATTTTATTGTTCACCGATTCGATTTGTTCCATTGTGTCTCTTGTTATCTAGGATCTATATATTTCGATTTAAGTGGTTGGTGATGGATTGGCTTTTGATTTGGGTTGGTTCAGTTAGTTTTCTTCATCAAAATCCAGTCAAGGTATAATTTCACAATACCCTTTGATTCAGTTATTCATTTTGTTGGTTTGAGATGGAGATTTTCTTGTCTCATTCTCGGTTAAAGTTGAGTTTTTTATGTACCCAGACTAAAATTTGTGTTTTTTTTTTAATTATTATTTTTGTGTTTTGTGAGAAACCCATTTTTTAATTGTAGTGTGTGATTGTTTTGTTGGAGATGATTAGGTAAGTTGAGAAATGGGTCTGGAGAGGATGAGTGCAGAATCCAGACTGAGGTTATTGTAGTTGAGTAATTTTTGTTCAATTTTGGCTAAGTTGGAAATTCGGTATGGAAAGCTATGAATTATAAATTTAGGAATTAATTTCAACATTTGGAAATATATATTTAAGAAAGACTCTGGATAAGCTTGCAAGTTTGGTGGAAAGGATTCAAATGTTGATTGAGAAAAGAGGTCAGCTTACTAATTGAGGATAGAACCTATTGTCAATTTAAGGTAATTGGGCAGAAAAAACCAAAATTTTATTATGTTGTTTCTGGTAAAGTTGGTAAGAAGCCCTCATAGTTGTGCCATGCTTGTCCTAATTCCTAAAACTGATATTTTCACTCACAAAGTGAACGCCAATCAACAGAAAATAACAATTTAGACCCATCTATAACATATTGTAGCGACTTTTGTCATTGTTTGCTCTATCCGTAGTTGAATGATAGTGATAGGTATCAAAGGCCCATGACTTATACCCTTCAACCTTCATGTGAGTGGGGGGTTATGGAGGTGATTGGTTTCAATATGTGTAAATAGTTAATGAGTTGTTAAATGTGATGTTACTTGCAATTAGTTATTTGTTGTCTCTAGTATTGAATGAATCGTGGAAACTTGTGAGTCAAATCGGCGATTTGACTTGATCTACAATTGATTTGAATCACCAATAAATGAGATTTCACACAGATCGATGTGAATCATCCACAATTCAAAGCTTAAATTGCTAAATCACGATTGTAAATAGATCGTGCAAGTTTGGTGATTCATATGGAAGAAATAAAAGAACATAAGAAAAAAAATAACAACAAGAGAAGAGGCAAGGACCACGAAACAACCTGATATGCTTAATGTTCACTAACGACATGATTATGTCTTTTATGTGTGAAAATAATGATATTTTTATTGTAGCTTATGGGTGGGAAAACTTTTGGGGGCATTGTCCGGAATTGCAAAATGTAGCTAAGAGAATTTTGAGCTTGACTTTTAGTGCTAAGGGGTGTGAACGTAATTGGCGCACGTTTGATCGAGTGAGCAGAAAATTAATGTTTGTTTGATTCATATTTAATTGACTAGTTATATGTATGAAAGCGATTGAATGCACTTGCGTTTGTCAAATATAATCTTGCTCTTGATCAATGCCAACAACACAGTACACAAGGCACATATCCTATTATATTGTCGGAGTTAGATAATGACAATGAATGGATTGTGGAGCAAGAAGATCCGACACTCCCCAAAGATACTTCATGGTTGGACATAGTAGATTGTTACGTTGAGAATGAAGCGGAACCAATCCGAAAACGATGTCGTAAGTTAATAATTTAGTACTTGTTTGCTTTAATTGTTTAAGTTTACTTCTAGTTATTTACCATAGTTACTACTTTTAAACTTTAATGTGGAGAAGACCAAGAAATTTAACAAAGTCGACAAAAGGAAATAACAAAGTCATTGAAGATGAAGATAAAGAAGGTTGTTACTTGGAAGTTGAGATTGATGTTATTGATAATGCATACATTGCAATCATCGTTGAGCATGATTTACTTCATGAAGGGGTCGAAGTTGGAACAAAGAATCAGTGAAGACATCTTGATTCTTGAATCATACTTTTGACTTTTGGAGGAAGACTATGATTTCTAGTTTAATAGTTATTGCTTAATACTTTATATTTTTCCTTTTGAGAGTCATCTTGTATACGTTCGACACATTCTTGGGTGTGGAAATAAAATGTTGGAATGGACATTAAATTTTGAAGTCTTGTACTTTTTGGCAACTGAAATTGACATTGCTCTACTATATTATGTGTGTTTTCCTTAAAATTTTCAAAAGGACTAGATAAAAGTAATATTCTGCACAATTCCCAATCTATAAGAATTTATCAAGTTTTTAGTAATTCTCTATCACACAAGAAAAGTTGAACTTGAGTTACATTCATTCATCTTAATTCTAACAATTTTTCTTCTTATGATCCAATCATTATCTGTAAATAATAGTTTTTGCTATATGTATGGGAGTTTTGATACATGTTGTGACCCATCTAGCTTGTGATTTCTGATTGGAGTAGTAGGACTGACTGAAATCACAAGAGTAGTTCCAATGGCCATTCATTCACACTTGCCACACATCGGTTTCGAAATAACATCGTCAAGCTTTGTGCACTTTCAACCGATTAACTAGATTCAAAGCATTTTGGTACTCATACCATCTATTGCCCACTTTTGTACTTGATCATGCTAGATACACTTTCAAGTAATTCTAAAACCTAAAAAAAATGTATATAAAAAGAAAGGATAAAATCTGAAATAAAGGTCAGACTTATAGTGTTATTTAATTGGATACCTTCAAGATCTTAACAAAGTAATGGTTTGATCTACAAGTTCACAAACTTTTTTCTCCAACATAGGTTAACAATGGGATTAAAATGTACATCCAAGTCTGTTAGTTAAAGTCAGCAAAAATTGTTTAGCAATTTCACAATCATATTTCTTTTCATGTATATATATATATTCACCATGAAGGGAATTATGGTTGCAAAATTGCTAAACAGTTTTACACGTTACGATTACATTATGATTCATGATTCACTAACATTGGTCGTCTTTATTGTTTTGTTTAGGAATTACTTAGCTTGAATTCATTTGGTAGATTTCGCGGTTCTTCGCAAATGCTTGCTTTGCTCTTTGATTTTTTTTTGGAGTCTAATCTTGTCTTGTGATAGATAATTGGTTGATTGGTGTCTTGTTCATGTGCAAAGTTCTACTTAGGGTTTAACTTCCGTTAGGGTTTAGTGGTTGGCTAGTATTATGTTTTCAGATACTGCTTATAGTTATGCCATTTGGAATGGTGTTTTGTACTATAATAAGGATCCGATCTAAGGAAAAACCAAGTTTCTCATTGAAATGCATGCGTACCATTAGATGATTTGGACACCATTTCATTTCATGTAGATCCAATTCAATATTTGGGCTTAGATTTTAGTGATAAGTTTTCAATTGTGTTTGCACCACTACTTGAGAATGGCATCTGTATTCTTAGGTCACTATGTACTAGGTGATTTTGGGACAAAGATTGTGGCTGATATGTATTAGTTACTGATGTAGTCGATTCATGCTCTCCTTCCATGCTACTTACCTAGACCTCCACAGGTAGCACACGTGAACCAATGACCACCGTGTGACTGCCGATGGCACCCCGATGCTTAAGTTAGATAAGGCTTAAATGAGGCTTAAAGCTGTAAATTGGTATTTTGTAGTGTACCTTAAGTTCATAAACCTTATCTCTCTTTTATAGTGTAGGAGTCTTTGTTCGGCTAGGCCTTTGGTGGCGTAGTTTAAGGAATGAGATCTTGCTGGAGATCCTTTCCTGTTTGGGAGCTGTCCATGTGGGATAGTTTCCCTACATGACTTGTATTCCTTGATATGCGGGAGATGTTTCCCCTTCTGAGTGTTGTCCATGCAAGGAAGTTTCCTTGCCCTACTTATACTCTAGTATTTATTTCCTAGTCGAAACCGATGTACTGCTAGCCTGTCTGTCTTGGGTTGATCCTTCAAATACTTGCCATATCAGGGCTTACTCTTACCTTATCAGGGATTAGGAGTATTGGGCTTGACCGCGTGACGTGTGGGCTTAAGTGACTCTTTGCAATTCGGGTCCAATGTTATGGAATCTGCCAATAGTGGGCTCGATGTTGTTCGGGTCTCGCTGGATTGTGCATGCAATCAGGCCTTCTTTGTTCTGTTCACGAGATTATCATGACACGTGTATGGTGCTGATCAGAAGATGATTTGATGTATCCTTAGCTACTCCCCCTGAGTTGGTGGGTCATCTTATCGGTCTACTAGGTCATTTCATGAAGCTACTGTGCAGTCATGATGATTGAGTCTGAGTTGTTTCCTCGAGTGATGAGTTTCATTAATTGGGCGTCCGCCAGCTTAAAAGATGGAAAGGCGGGAGTTCAATTTTATATATAGATCTGTTGCCTGTAGAGTGTAGCCTTTTTACTCTTTCGATCTCAGTGATTCTGCTTGCCATATCTCCTTCTGTAATTTCGACTTTGCTTAACCTTCGTATTCGAAAGTTTGTACTATCTTTCATGGCGGGCCAAAATTAGCTTTCTAGATAACTGTTCACTAAGGGCCACACATTTTTTTGGGAGAGACTACTATCTGAATCGGATATGAAAGTCCATCGTCAGACATACGAGATTCCTGATGATCTAGTGTTTTGCACTCTTGGCGCCGATCTGACGCCGCTGTCCCCTCCTGAGGGGTTTATCTGTTTTCATTGAGGTATGCTTCAATCAGGTGTCGACTTTCCTATTATCAAGGAGATTTGGGAGTTCCTGGTGTACCTCGGCATTGCACCCGCTCAATTGGTGCTGAACAGATATCAGACTGTGATTGCCATTCTGATTAGGGCTAGGGACGCTGGTGTTCGAGTATCTTCGAGGGCGCTTCAACTTCTTACTTCCCTTAGGGTAAATGAGCACGTTGCGCTTGTGCTGACATCGCCGGACTGCTTTGGCAAATTGCCTAATGATTTTAAATCCTAGTAGAAGTTCTGTTTCATCTTTCCCTAAACTACACCACCAAAAGCTTTGCCAAACAAAGACTCTTATACTGTAAAAGGGAGATAAAGTCGATGAACTTAAGGTATGCTACAAAATACTAATTTACAACTTTAAGCCTTATCTAACTTAAGCATCGGAGTGCCATCGGCTGCCACACTGTAGTCTTTGGCTCACATGTGCTACCTGTGCAGGTTTAGGTAAGCAGCGAAGAATGATAGTTTCCCTACACGACTTGTGCTCTTAGATTTATGGAAGAGGTTTCCCCTTCTGAGTGTTGTCCATGCAAGGAAGTTTCCTTGCTCGACTTATACTTTAGTATTTGTTTCCTAGTTAGAACTGATGTACTGCTATCCTGCCTGTCTTGGGTCGATCCCCCAGATACTTGCCTTATCAGGGCTTACGAGTATTGGGCTTGACCGCGTGACGTGTGGGCTTAGTGGCTCTTTGCAATTCAGGTCCAATGACGTTCTGGAATCTGCCAATAGTGGGCTTGATGTGTCTGAGCCTTGCTGAATTGTGCATGCAATCAGGTCTACTTTGTTTTGTTGACGAGATTATCATGACACGTGTATGGTGTTGATCAAAGGACGATTTAATGTATCATCAGTTACAATCACAGATATATCAGTTACAATCATAGATTTAGTATATTGTTGAAATGCCATAAGTAGAAATTGAAAAGATATACGTGTAGGGAGTAATTGAAAATGTAAATTGGTATGAAATCGACCAAGTTGATAGGTTTTTCTGGGGTTGTTATCAAGGTGAGTATGTTGCCAAGGGCATTGGTTCTGTGGCTCGATTAAATTCCAGGGTTTGAAGTTCACACTGAACATCTTACAATGCTCACAATAATTTTCTAGGTCTCATTTATCCTTGTACCGTTCCCAATGGGAACTGTAAGGTGAATTCAACTCAACCCCATTTCTTGATTTCTTGCAACTGAATTGAAATCCCATGATCCATTGGTGAATACTAGTCAAACCCATGCCAATTTTTTTTATTGTTTATGGTTTATTATTGGAGGATTTATCCCTAAAACCGCGCAAAAACCCGGGGTCTATTAGGGTCTTCTGGTGGAAATGATGTTTCAGTGAAATTTTTGTATAACATTTTTTTGGGTAAGCTAATATGCAGAAACTTTGAACAAGTAATTTGTAGATCATCTTGAGCTGTATAAATTGGCATGTCCAACTCCTCAAACTAGGCTATTTTCAGTGAAAGGCTCTAAAATGATATATCTCATGTCTTGAAATGGGATATTTGCTTCCTGTAATTGAAGTTTACATCCAGTGTAAATAAAGTTGTTCAAAGTTGATTAATTTTACCCTTTATCTCAATTTAATAATGTCAGGTTATTCTGTTGCTTGTTGCCTTTTACGATTGATTTTCCATTTGCGCACATAAGCTTTCACTTTCTATTTCTGGTGAACAGTGTATCATATAATCCTACCATTTTGAAAGAATTATCTAATAAAAAAAGAAAAAAAATCTACATTAAAATCATCTTTTGAGTCCTTCAATTTAGTAATGAGATCGCTAGACAAGATCAACCAAAGAAAACCATTGCAAGAACTAGTAATTTGGACATGAATACTTGAGTTGGGAGTTTTCCTGGACTGGATAAGGAGATCGCTAGGAAGGGAGCTTTCAAAGTGGTTATCAAATTCTACAAAATATAATTGGTTGGGTGAACTGTGAGATCTCCATAAATAAATAAGTAAATTTCAATGATTAGTTTTAGGCAACCAAACACTCACAATAGTAATTGGAATCTTATTCCCATGGTCAACCAAAAAATAAAGTTGTCCAAGTATATGGCGTGGGATGCAATGGAAAGGAATTGCAATTCCCATCTTAGGATTTCAAACAACCAAACACACCATAAGAGTAGCCTAATAATGCCATCAATTCATGATGGTAAACCCACAACTCTAACTTTCACATTTAGCTTATACTTTGCATTTTTATTTAACGCACTTCCATTTATTTTATTTTTTCATCAACAACTCTTTATTTTACTAGGTTAACTATTTCAAGCTTGATTTTAAACAAGTTTTCTTACTTCTTTCAAGCCTTCTTTATGGGATTTGACCCATACTTATCAATGTCTAACTAACGGATAACCATGCACTTGCGGTAAGATACGAGATCTCTCACTTAAACTCCTCTCTCTTAACAAGTTTTCTAAGAGACATCTTTGTGAGGAAAAATTAATGTTTGATACCTTGTTGAGTGAGAAATCAATGACCTTATGGAGGCATTTGACCTTCTAAGGTCGTGAGAACCACGTCAGCAGAGGAACTCCTGTTGAGTATGTCTTTGTACTATTGTCAGTTCACTGATATTATAGCTAAGAGAAGTACAAATACTTTTCCATCGTGGATATAGCCTCGTCGGAACCAGTTTACATATAGTCAGAAACTATTTTACATGGGTTGACTGAGTTTTTTATAAATTTTTTGACTGCATGTTTTGATTTCATCATCTAACATTGTGAACCATGTTCTACACTTATCTGTTTGGTTTGTATGTTTCAATTCCATCACTCTCTCTCGCAATTTAATTTCTTGTATAGTTCTTAAATGATTTACTTTTCACATATTAGACAGTGAAAGAATTGAGTAAGTCTAGCCAGCATTGTTTGCTAGTCTTTATTGGTCTTCTTTTTTTTTTTTTTTTTTTTTTATACTTTTTACTCATTTTTTTTAAAACAAAACAAAAAACATTATTTATAGAAGGGGTAAAAGTGTAAAAAACTAAAAACTAAAAAAAAACAAAAAACAAAAAACAAGAAATGCTAACAAACAAGACCGACTAGAATTGTTGAAAGGATTACATCTCAAAGCATTTAATCAGTGGTGATGTGAACTTGAATAGATGACTCAAACCATTATTTAAATGGCTATTGGGTGATTTGTTCATTAATTTCCAGATTTATTTTACAGATACCCGAAAAAAGGTTTACCCATTAGAAAACTCAACTTTCATTTCCTGGACAAATCTAATCGACCAAGCCTTTCGGCAGTCGACCTGACTAGTCCAGTCCAATGCATGGTGCAATCGTTGTGTTCAACTCGCTCTATATATTAATTGTCTAATCATTTTTTGGTTTGATATTCATCTTAGATTTCTCTTGATATAAATGTTCTCTTTAAGGACAAGGGTGTGTAATCAAATATTATTCATTTATAATAAATGAAAAACCAATTTGATTTGGAAAAGACCCCCCCCCCCCTCCCCCCACAACTTTTAGACAAGAGTTCATTGCATTTAAAGGTGATATCAGAGCCTAGTTTCTTACTCAATACCTAACATCCCGAGTTAGATTCAATGAACTTTAGAGATGTGAACATATTCACAATTTTATCTCAAGAGGGGTTGGACGAGCTACTCAAGGGATATCATAGTCCCACATCGTCTGAGTGCGGGAGGGTGATGTGCTTTATATGTACGAGCTTGACTCTACATGATACAACGCGTTTTGGAGCCCCAGTAGGTGGGTGGAAATAGCAAAACCGTGAGGGGGCACTACACCAAAAGGCCTGTTTAGCTACGGGGAGGTGGCCACGACTCTAAGCCGTTGGTTTATTTGCCACGGCTAAAAACCATGGCTATAACGGCCAACGGTTTAAAACTGTGGCTAAAAAGTAAAATCGTGGCCAAAAAACACTACACCAAAAGGAATGCTACGGTCTTAAACCGTGGCTATAACTGCCAACGGTTTATAACCGTGGCTAAAACTGCCAACGGTTTAAAACCGTAGCTATAAGACCAATCACTTTCGCGCTTTGGCGAAAATTCTTTCGCGCTTTGGAGGGAGCAGTTTCCCGCTTTGGCGAAAAAAATTGGGGAAAAAGAAGGAGAGGACGAACTGAGCAGATTCTCACTCTCTCCACACCTTCTCTTCACAAGCACTACTGATTCTCGAAGCAGAGAAGAAGAAGGACGAAAGAAGGAGAGGACGAACTGAAGAAGAACATGAAGAACCGAAGCAGATTCTCAAACTTTTCTTCTCCTTCTTCTTCTTTAGATCTTGAGAGAATCGAGCTGAAGAAGAACATCAAATTGGTTCAGATCTCCTTCCAGGTAAGACCCTTCTTCTTCTTTAGATCTCTTCTTCTTCTTCAGATCTGTTTCAAGAGAACAAAATCCTTCAAGAACCCACACAAAATTTGACCTTTATAAGTTTTTCTCTGATGGCCCCATCTCCTATTTTGATCCCAAACCATGGGATTTGAGTACCCTTTTGTTCTTTGAGTGCAGGGAGAGTGAAAAATAAGTGGGATTTTAGATACCCAGAAGCAAAGATGATTGCAGAGAAGCCAGGTTGGGTTAGGCATGAAGGAATGCAGATTTTCTCCATTGATATTCAACCTGGTGGCATCAGGTTTGCAACTGGTCGAGGAGATCACAAGGTAGCTTCTTTTTCATTCTTGGTTTTATCTTCGGTTATTTCATTACAATCAAGTTGAGTTTTTTCTTCTGTTGTTCAACTTCAATCATGATTCTTGTGAGTGGGTTTTCAACTTGGGAAATTTTGATGTGTTGGAAAGTTATTTTTATTTGAGGATCCTTACTTTTGCTTGAATTGAATTAGGTTGTCATCCGTTTAGGGTTCTAGTTCGTCTCAGTATTAAAATATTGTATATGAGGTGTTTCCTTTCTTGGAAAGTGAATATATTTAGAGTAGTAGTTTGGGAATTTACAACTTCATTTACTGGGTTTAGCTACTTGGATGGTTTAAGCTATTCTAAGATTAGAATGTATATGCTGGAAAGCTTTAATTTTTGTCCTTAGAGACTCTTCAGTAATGTCGAAATATTGAGATTTGTTCATGTTCAGAATATACAATTCAAATATGTTATGAGCAAGGAGAAAGAAAATTTACGATACAAAAGTTGGAATACCCACGTAAAAATGAAACTATGAGGATGATGTTCAGGTAAGATTTATGTGAAATATATAAAGGAAGATGAGTACAATGAGGATGATGTTCATGACTGGTTATTAGTTTTATTAAAAAATGTAATTTAGTAAATATACTTTTTGAGGATAGTGTTGAAATTCCACTGCAAAAAAATAAAAAAGAAGTGCAACAGAGAGAATCGAGCTGAAGAAGAACATCAAATTGGTTCAGATCTCCTTCCAGGTAAGATCCTTCTTATTCTTTAGATCTCTTCTTCAGATCTGTTTCAAAATTTTTTTTTCTTCTTTCAGCAAAGCAAAATAGTTTGATTTTTTTTTTGTTGATCTCTTCTTCTTATTTTTTTTTCTTCTTTCAGCAAAGCAAACCCTAGAACTCACTTTCTTCTTTTCTCGAGCTCGATTTCTGAAGAGGAGAAGAAGAAGACTAAGATAACCACTCAAAACAACAGGTAAGCTATTCAACATTCTCTCATTTCCTGTCTTTGTTCACTGCCTCATTGGATTGTGAAACATATGGGTGAGATTCTAATTGGGGTGTTGGGGTGTTTGGCAGCTGTTGGAGGTCAGGTACATTTCCTCTATGTGATGGAACTCATGTGAAGCACAACAAAGACACTGGAGATAATGTTGGTCCTTTGCTATTGAAGAAGCGGTAGAAGAACTACTTGGTGAGTATAGGGTCTTCTTTAATTTTTTGAGACTTTTGTTAAGCACTAATGTTTATTATGTACAAGGGAACATTTCAATTGGAGGGATTTGAGTCTGCTACTATGTATAGACCATCAACATGATTTACTCAATAGTCTTCTTTAGCCATGTCTGTGTGTTTGTATTGTTATGAGCATGATCATTTGGGTATTCTAGCTTAATTGGTTTAAATGTTTTTTTAGCTTAATTGCAAAAGAGGTAATGAAACAAAGAAACATATACTCAATTGGCCTCAATAGCAATATGCTGTATCCATGGTTTGGGAAAATTTAAGCTTTAGACTTCGATTTTAATATGAAAAGTGGACTACTCTTAAGATTTAAAATTCATTTTAACTATGAAAATTTGGACAGTGCATATAATTTTATAGCAAGCAAAAGTCCTCTCTTTTAGTAGATGTCAATAATTGATTATACAAGTCTCTATAATGTGTGTGTAGTTTCTCTCATGATTTCTCTTATGTTTCTTTAATCTAGATTTGTTCCTCCTGTGAAAATAGTAGAATCTGCCTTTCTACTCACCTTGCAACTCTTTAGGCAACATTTGGTTTTAAGACATTCACTTAGAAGCAGTATTAGTTTTTCAGGAATGAACAATTTACATAGCTGACAATCTGGTTTGGGTTTCAGGTTTCAAAGAAGCAATTTCACTGTGATGGATGTGGAGTTTGCAGGTTGAATCCTCTATCCTTGTTCCATACAATGTTTTTTGTAGTAATTATTCAAAATTTGAATAATCTGAAGTTTTTTATCTTATGTTTTTGCTGTTACAGAATCGGAGGCGAAGAGAACTTCATCCACTGCAATAAATGTGGTAAGTAAGCTGCTTGAGTGGTCATTCTTCCTAGGTTTCATGTTTTCAGTTCTTGTAAACTAATTGGTGTTGTCTGGCGTGATGATCTCTTGTTCAGAATGTTGTTACGCAAGGTATTCCTTCACTTGAATAATTTATATTTTTGTTTCCTTCATAATTTCTGGTATTCTAATTGCATGCTCTAATGCTTTTCGTTGCATGCTCTAAATAAATCTCTTCTTTATTCTTCAGGTGTTTCCCATAAAAAGTCTTCAAATTTTCACAGAGGAGGAGCTTGAGCTTTTGTTATGTGGCCAACAAGATGCTTGGACGGTATGTATTTGATAATCTATTGACATGTGTGGATTGCTAGAAATTATCCAACCTAACATATGATGTTACTGCTCTGTCCTATAGGCAAATGATCTCTTAGATCATATCAAGTTCGATCACGGGTACACAACCAAGAGTCCTGCCATCAACAATGTCAGTATCTATTTAACAATCTTCATTTCTCCAACTATTCTTAAATTTCCAGTACTGACCTTTAAAAAACAAATTGCAGTTTCTGGAGATTCTACAAGAGTTTGAAAGCGAGCAAAAACAAGCATTCGTGCAGTTTGTGACGGGAACACGTAGGATGCCACCTGGAGGCTTATAAATTGTTTTTTGTGTGGTCGTAGACATGATACACAGTAAGGCTCATTTGATAAAGTGGGTCTTAATTTCTTGCATTATGCACTTAATTTCTTGAGCTTCATGATTAAGAATATTTTTTAGTTAGCCCCTCCCCCCAAATAAAAAATATTAACATGTACTTTTTTCAAGTGTGTCTTAGGTTTCAATTTAATAAGATTAAAAGTCTATAATATTTAACTTCATTGGACAATGTTTGAACGGTTTCTCTCTAGGTCGTGGGTGTTTATGTACTGGTCTTGCTTTCATATGTTAGTTCTTTGTCTCTAAAAGATCTCTGAGATGATAGCATGAGGAGACACTCTTTGTTTTTCCTACTAATTAGTATGTAGAAGGTGGTTCTTCTTCATTGGTTTATTTTTCGAATTTGTGAAAATCTTTTATTTTATTTTATATAAATGGTGTATATATATTGATATCTGTTGAGTGTTTGAGTTTCTTGTCAGAAAGCTAGTATCAAACTTCTCATTTGCTCATATATATATATATATTTATTTATTTATTTGTTTATTTATTTATTTGTTTATTTTTCACATGAAGCAATGGGAACAAAAGTGCATTATAAAAGCTACTTTTCTGAACGTTCCATGAGGGGTCTTAATGAGGATGCTGAGAGTGGTCATTGGTCTTTGTTCTATGGAGATAAAATGACGGTGCACCCGCAACACTACAACGGCTTCTTGCCAAGGTCTTCTGCAAACGAGCATGCAGATTATGATAAGGAAATGTTGAAGCAAACTATGCTTGAGCATGAAGCTATTTTCCAGAATCAAGTAATGATAGGCTCATTTGTGTATACTTGATTTTGGATTTTTATGTTATTTGCTCAGCCCGAGTAATAAGTGGGTCAAACCAAATCAGCTTGGTCTTTTGACCATCTGTCAGTTTTTAGACTGGCCTAACTTGTAATGTGTCATTGATTGTCTAGGTATATGAACTCCATCGTCTTTATAGAATACAAAGAGATCTGATGGAAGAGTTCAACAGGAAAGAACTGCCAATGGAAGTATCACATTCTATATATCCCTCTTCATCCCAAATGCCATCTGTTTATGTTCGAAATATGGCTCATATCTCAAGTGTTCCTTTTATGAATTCTGCCTGTAGCAAACCATCTAAGTCAGGCACGGACAACAGGCAGTCGCCTCTGAGTTATGTGAAAGAAAGCAAGATGCAGGTTGAGAGAGTTCTAATGCAAAATGGTAGTTTTAAGTCCATGACTGACCATGTCTGTTCTGATTGCTCATTGATTGGAAAAGTCAAATTATTTGTACTGTCACGTGATATACTGTTCTGTTTCTTATGATGTTTGAATTCCAATGCAACTTACAGGCTGGTCAAGAATCCTTCAGATCTATTACTAGGTCTTACTACAGAGGTGCTGCTGGTGCTTTGCTTGTCTATGATATCACTAGGTAATGAGGAAGCCATTTGTGTTATTTGATTGATCGTTCTGCAAATATTATAAGCACTTACAGTTGGGACAACCGTCTTTGGTAGTTGTTAAGAGGAGGAAAACTTCCTTGGTAATTGTGTCAGTTTCTACATTTCCATAGTTGGCTGACATTTTCGATCTCGGTATATTCAGGTGCGGGAACCTAAATCCCTGGGCAAACTTCTTGAAGTCGTTGACTCAAGGTCCGTCGATCTTTCCATTGTTTAGTCTTGAATGCTATTTCATATTCTGTTATATGGGTCGCCTTTTCAGACACTTAAATGCTTACTTTGTACAGTCAACTTCCTGATTTCTTGGGTGGCTCATGTACATGCTCTGCTGAAGGAGGGTGCCTTAAGTCTAATAAAGGGCCTTGGAATGATCCTGAAATACTGAAGGTAGTGGTGACTCGTATATTCGTATCTGGTCTGGTTACTGTAGTTCAGATTATCAGATAAAGTTAACATTTTCATCTATAAAAATAATTGGTGACCAGATTGCATTACATGTTTATAGCTTGTCCACAATGAGGAAGCAACACTTGTCAGGCAAATTACTAGAATATTTGACGAGGAACGGAAAATTAACTCTTACATCAAGATACGACCATTGAAGGTAAAAATTTGAGTTCTTTAAGTTGATCGATATTTAGTGCATCTTGTTTTTAATCCTTAATTTGTTCCTCAAGTCATATTTTCTCTTCCTTTTTCAGGGAAGAAGTAGTGACACATCAACAGCAGAATCGGGGTCAGATATTGATGATCCTTGCTCTCCAGATGGGTTAAAGAATTTTACATTTCAACGATTGGCCCAGTTCATGAAGAAGTGAGTTTTTCTTATGATTGTCACTCATCTCACGCATTAGTTGACATGCGGCCTGATCATCACAATCACAATTCAGTAATTTCATGATTTTGTGCTACCCGTGTCATTGTCCAACACTGGTACGAGTGTTGAACACGTCAGTTAAAATACCCCTAAAATGGTGGTCTGCTATGTTACACTATTTTTCTCTTCCAAGTACAAACTTCAACTGGTTACTTGTCTAGTTTTTCCCCGATGCATTTTGCATTCTTACTCGAAGTAGCTTTTCTTGTATATTTGTGTGAGATATAAACAGATAGTATGCATATATTCTTTCAATAATGGATAATGACCCTTGTGATGATCATGACTCTATACATTTATCTTTTTTTACTTCATGCCTTAGGCAGCTACACCTACCTATATGATGTGCAACCAATAAGTTTATGTTTGGTTCTTTTGGTGCTACTATGAGGTTAATTTTCTGGACACCCCAAAAAAAAAAATGTTATCTGGTGGAGGTTAGGTAACTTGTGTAAAACATGCCAAATAAAATTTTCACCTTCAAACAATGTCAACCGTCTCAATTTCTTCATTCTTAGCTGTGGTTCTAATGTTTGGGTTTGCACTTGCAGTTTGCACAAGCCAGAACATCAGACTCAACTACATACCATAGTTGTGATGATCATTTTGCTGTGATTGATAAAGCTGTGGATTGTAGCCAAGGCAATGGTTCTTCTGAGGAGCAGCCGTTTGGAATTAGGGAACCAAGGAATCCTATGGACCGAACATCAAAATCAGAAGGTAGTGGAAGCAGTTATACGAAGAAAAAAAACACTTATATTTGTTTTTCATTTCTAGTCTTTAATAGTTATAAAGTAAAATGTTAAATGGCGAGTGATTTAATAATATTATTTGGAAATTGTTTAATTTGAATGTGTGGCCTTTGTGGGTGTTGGTATTATTTTGTTTTCCAGGTAATCAGATAATCAATAGATTAACTGCTATAATGGATGCGATAGGGCAGAGGGGAGGTTTTCAGTGTCTAGCACAAGCGCTACTAGCTTTTGTTGTGAAGCTTTATACTGTTTTCCGAATTCTTCGTTATGGAATTGGAAGGAGGCTGGGTATTGCCTTTCCTTCTAATACACCGGAGTCCACAATAGAAGGTCATTCTCCTGTTCCAGAAGCTGCCCCTGCCCCTGTTGCAGAAGCTACTTATCAAGAAGACAATGTTCTTCCTTGCTTACAGCGTTTCCAGAAGCTCGAGACGATGATGGAGGATCTTAACAGCAAACCAGCAGAGATTCCCTTGGAGAAGGACAAACAGATTATGGAATCTTTGGATCGGATTAAATGCATCGAGTCTGACCTTGAAAAGATGAAAAGAGTAAGCCTTTGTTTTACCTCCTTTTGTTATATTTGGATTTTGAAAATGGGAATTTGAAAATAGGTTTTAGATTTTTACTTTTCCTTGGGTCAATTGACACATCCTTTTTTTTTTCTCAGGTATTGCATGCTACTGTGTTAAAACAAATAGAAATTGCAGAGATTCTGGACAGTTTAAGAGAATCTTTGGTTGGTTTGGTTCTATCTTTTGATTTTTCTTCTGCAAATCTGCTGCAGAACAGAGAGGGAAAGCTTGGTTCACACACATTCTCTCTTAAACCACATAACAAGGAGAAGAAAAAGCAGGGAAATGGGTGAAGATTCTTTGACAACAACAACTCCGTTGGACATCAGAATTGAACAGGTTTCATCTTCTTTTGATTCCGAGTGTTACCCATTTCTTTGTTTTTTCATTTTTAGATGTTACTTTCTGGGTTCTTCAGTGTGTTTGAACTAAATATTTTTGATTTATTCAGATTATACATTTTATTTCGTCTCTCCAAAATTCTGCACATTTTCAGATCCATTTTGCTGAAACACAATAGAGATATATAGGGAACCCCTTTTCAATTTTTTGTTGAAATTTCCCTATATAAGTTTCAGTGCATCATTAGTAGATTATGGGTGCTTGGGAACTTTAGTTGGAGGGAGGTTAATGTTAGGACTCAGCCTCCCATCAAGTTTACATATACAAGGAGGAAATATCAAACAGAGAAGTGAATTGGGTGCAAGTCTTTTATTCTGTGGCAGTCTGTAAAGACATTCCTGTTAGGTGCTCTGTTAGTCTGTAAAGACATTCTGTTAGGTGCTCTGTTAATTAGAGAATGTTCTGTTAGATCCACGGTTAGTCAATGTTAATTCTGATTGCTATAAATAAGAGTTAGCAAAAGAAATAAAGGATTCATTCCTGTAAGAAAGTATTTGTACATTGAGCTTTGCTCAAATAGGAGAGTGGCAATCTTGAATACTGCCTGATACATATCTTCTTTTTCATTGTAATCTCAGAATTCATTCTATACACATTACATTCTTACTGAATCAGTCTTCACTGAACATATAATCTTTGCAGTTGTTATCAACTTGTTTGTATCTTGAAGAATTCTTTTGCTTCCAGGAATCACCACTCTGACATTGAGATCTGGTGTTGAAGTGTTTGGAGTCTCAATTCCTGCAGAACATCAGTATAAACAGGTAAGTTCCTATCAGTTAACTATTTAAGTTAATTATTAGTTGGGTTATTGTTTAAAGTTAAAGGCCTCTTGAACTGGCATTTTCATAACTTAGTAGGATTTGTTTTCGTTCGGTTGTTTTTGTTATGTTTTTATTTTTCTTCTCCATTTGTAAAGTGATCCAGTTTTTGGGATTGCAAATGATAGGTGTAAATAAAGTAATAATTGGCTAAGCAGAAAAAAGAAGAAGAAAAAACTGATAATTGAATTAGTTGGAAACAAAATCTATAGTCCACATTTCTTTGTTTTTTAATGTTTTTACGAGTTCAGCTTGCCTTGGGCTAGAAACAGCTACCATTACTGGTAGATGTTATGTTTCATTATCAGTTGATATTTAATTTAGACATGGAAATAGCATATTCTGTGACTTATAGCTTGTTTGTGTTCATAGATGTGCAATAGGCAAAACTTTTGTAAGCTTGTTTGCTTAGATTTCTAACTGTTTGCTGTTTGTTTATTCAGCACTAACATTTAATGTTCTCTATAGTTTATATTACTAGTAATAGATGATAGCTTATTATAATTAAAAATCATTTCTTGCATATATTTAAGCAACCTTAAAATGCAGTGTGGTTCCAGCATTCAAGTCTGCAGCTGAAGATCTTCTGAGTTCATCTGGCCTTTCAGCACTGGAGCTGCTCGCAAAGGCACTTGCAAAGACAGCTGTAAGTGCTTTAAAATTTATTTTTTTCACAAGTGAAATAAGCAAAATAAGAGTATTAACTTGAGGTGTGGCTTGTGCAGGGTTAACTTGAAGTTTCATCTTTCATTTTCCAATGGAAGATGAAACTTCAAGACTCTGACAATTTTAGAGAATGGGATTAGTGATTTGTCTGAGTACGAGTCAGGTTCTGACCAGGAAGGTGTCGCCATTGCATCTAATGACGATCATCATTTTCCAATGGAAGATGAAACTTCAAGACGTTAGACAAATAACATGGATAATGGTTTTGTATTCAATGCTCACCCGTCAACAATGCAACAACATTTGGAAGAATCCAGCAGCCAGATAAAGCAACAAGGAAGGTCAGCAGTTCAATTTATAATTTCTTATCTTTCTTTTCTAGGCTATGTAATGTGGAAATATATAGTGCCCTGTGGTATACCAAAGGATGATTCACCAATGGGATATGGTTACAAGCAATATACCTGCAAGAAATCTGGGGGGTTATCTGTTAGCAAGTTAGCAAGTCTGGATGGTTACACAAAAATGTTGTGGCATTGTTGCTATATCAAATGCAGTGTTGTCTTGTGTTTTATGGAGAATTATAAAGGCATTAGGAACTGATATAAGTAGGGGGAGTATGTAACAGAAAGTATTGATTCATTTTTGTAAACACATTGTACAAGTGTAGGAGATTGGCAATCTCGAATTGTGCCTAATACATTCTAGTCTATCAGACCATTGTAATAACCTTTACATTCCAGTCAAATAAATCTTTCCTTCCTGTGAATTCTTTGTCTTCCCTTTCTGTGATTCTCTTGATAATGCTTGATTGCTGAAACTGCAATATCATCTTCCAGTATTCTCTGTGATTGCATTATCAGTTTGAAATTGGATTGTTCCAATTCTGCAGCAGCAGCAAAAAACATAATTCTTTTTTGTATTATATTATTTTGCAACGACTTGTATTATATTATGTAATCAAAAGTCATTTGATAGCAAAAAAAAAAAATTTCAACGGTTTAGAACCGTGGCTAAATATTGCATCGGCTCAGAACCGTGGCCATGACTTGCCACGGCTTATAACCGTGGCTAGGACTGGCCACGGCTTAAAACCGTGGCTAAAACTATTGCAACGGCTTAGAACCGTGGCTAGGACTTGCCACGGTTTTAAGCCGTTGCTATTCCTGGCCACGGCTTAAAACCGTGGCTAACATGTTTGCAACGGTTTATAACCGTGGCTAAATTATCAACCGTTCTCGAGCATAAAACCATTGCTAATATTTTTTCCACGGTTTTTAGCCGTTACTGAGGATTTAGCGACGCCTCTACAGCCCACGGTTCTAAGCCTTGACAATGGGTTACCCCCACGATTTAAAACCGTTGATAATGGGCATTTTGGTGTAGTGGGGAGGGTGACGGTTGGTGCCCAACAGGCCTGTGGATCCCAAAGCGGACAATATTGTGGATGGGTAGGGCCGGTTGTGGGCCGTTGCGCTGCGCTATGCATACTCTGAAACAACGCGCTTTGGAGCCCCAGTAGGTGGGTGGAAAGAGCAAAACCGTGAGGGGGAGGGTGAGGGTTAGTGCCCAACAGGCCTATGGATCCCAAAGCGGACAATATTGTGGATGGGTAGGGCCGGTTGTGGGCCATTGCGCTGCGTTATACATACTCTGAAACAACGCGTTTTAAAGCCGTGCGGGCCGGTTTGGGCCTAGAGCAGACAATATTGTGTCATGTGAACCGGGTCGTTATACACTTAGTGTTGGAATAAATTGAATGATATTCAAGACTAGTATTGAGATTTTGGTGGCCCGACTAGAACTCTAAAAATGGAGCCCCTTTTATCACATGAGACTTTTTTTAAACATACCAGATAATTTTGTGAAGGCATTTGCTAAATGACACTATCAAGTTTGCTGAAAGACACCAACACTCAATTTTTTTTTTTATTTACTGAAGGACACTGCCACTATATATACCCCAAAATTAATTTCTCCCAAATCCAGCAACAAAAGGAACCCCACTCTCAACTTGTTTATTTTTAGGGTTAGTTGTTAATATTTGAACCCTAAAACTTGTTTATTTATGTTTTGGCATTTGCTAAATGACAACCACTTCTACTGAAGGACTCCATCAACCCATTTTTTTTTAGGATCTGTTGAAGGACATTTCCACCCTTCCCCTTCCCATTTCCACCTTCATTTCTCTATTTACAGGAGCAACACCACCCTGTCCGCCCTACCACCACCTCGCCTTACCACCTCTGGCCTCACCGAGCCACCGCTGGACGTATCTCTTATCCCCGGCCTGCTTCTTCTCTTTATTCTTTTTCTTTTTCTCCTCCTCTATTTTTTCTTCTCCCCTCTTCTCTTCTTCTCTATTTTTTTCTTCCCTTTTTTTCTTGTCTTTTATTCTCTTCTCCTATTCTTTATTTTTTATTTTACTTCTCCTTATCTCTCTTCATCTTCTCCTCTTCTTATCCTTTATCTTTTTTCTCTTATGTTTTTTATCATTCGCACTCACGGAGGTTCCTGTAAGTGGAGGTTCCCCACTCGCAGAAACCTCTACGATGGCAAAAAATTTGTCCATCGCAGATGCTCTTGCGAGTGGAGAACCCTCACGCACACAACTTTGTGTTAGTATGGGTTTCCCACTCGCAGGAACCTCCTTGAGGGCGAAGGAGAAAAGAAGAAAAACAAAGAAGAGGAGGAAAAAAGAAGAGATGTGAAGAAAAGGAAGAAGAAGGGAAGAAAAAAACAGAAATGGGAAGAGAAGAAGAAAAAAAACAGAAAAGAAGATAAGAAAAAATAGAGAAGAAGATGCAAAAAACAGAGAAGAAGAAGAAGAAAACAAAGAAGAGATGAATAAAAGAAGTAGGCGAGGGTTGGAGTGACGTCTGACGGCAGCTCAGTGAGGCCGACAGTGAAATGGAGAGTAGGTGTTACCGATGGTGGCGGTGGCAGGGTGGTGGTGGTGCTTGATGAAGAAGAGAATGAGAGAGAAGAGAGGGAGATATGAGAATAGAAGTGGTTAGGATTTTTTTTGTTTATATTAGTGGTGTCCTTCAGCAGGTGATGGTGTCATTCAGAAAAGTGGTGGTGTCCTTCAAAAAGTAGGAAAATAGTTGTGTCCTTCAATAGAAATGGTGGTGTCATTTAGTCATTGCCTTATGTTTTTAAGGTTAGTTTGATCGTTGTTGTTGTTGTTATTGATTATTATTATTTTCTGCATAGGATATTATAGTAGATCTAATAGATTTCGAGATATCTTCAAATAATCTTGACAACTCGAAGATACTTACAGTGTATTTGGAAAAGACTAACCTTCTAGAGGTAACCATTGCCTTAATCACTTTCTTCATTACATTTCTTAATATATGATTAGAATAAAAAAAAATTATTTACTTAATGCATAAGGATGATGATGTTGACATGAATGAGGAACGAGCACTAGAAGAGGTAGTAAAAGATGGGGACTTATTTATTATGGAATTGGTAAGGTTAATTCTTGTTGGCATGTCATGCTGTCTAATCATAGTTTACAAGTTCATTGATTTTAGTGACAAGTTTATTAGTGTTCCTAATGTGAGTATGCATTATTTTTTTGTAGGTATTCCCATCGAGGTCATCATTGATAGCTTGGTGCGAAGGTGTTGTTAGCGATAATAACGTGGTTCTGATTATTACTAAGTCAGAACCCGCTGATCATAAACGTAAAGGAAAGATCTACTTGGGATATGAGAGGGGAGGGAAGCTCAAGAAAAATCAAACACAAAAATTGGAGGTTGGTCGATCAACCAGTAGAAAGAAGTGTACGTGCCCATTTCAGTTGAGAGGGGTGCCATAAGGTAATGATGGTTGGAAGCTGCAAGTGACCTATGGAACCCACAATCATCTACGATCAAAATCTCGTCTTGACACTTCTTTTGTTGGCAGACTCAACGAAGCAGAGATCAGATATTTGCAAAACATGTCAACATCAGGTGTAGCCCTTTGCTACATATTGTCCTGTTTGAAAGAATGTTTCCCAACAATGTGTTATATTTGAAAACTGATTACAATGTCATTCATCATCTAAAGACAATCCAACTGAAAGGCATGACAACTTTGCAACACAAAATGCACTTGTTGAGTGAGAATGGTTATATTGGGCACACATACGATCATAATAGAGTCGCCAATATTTTTTGGTTGCATCCCGAGTCAATTCAACTAGCAAAGTGTTTCGCATTGATGATGCTTATAGATTGCACCTACAAAATCAATCGGTATCAAATGTCGCTATTTGAGGTTGTGGGTGTCACGTCGACTGACAAGACTCTCAATGTTGATTGTTCTTTATGTCTTCTGAAATAAAGAGTCGTACACCTAGGCATTGGAAAAACTACTGGGATGTTTGAGCAAGACAACTTATCAGCGGAGTTTGTGACTGATAGAAAGCTTGGTTTATTAAAGCCATTGAGCTAGTCTTTTGCGAAGCAAATAGATTGTTGTGCAGATGGCACGTAAATACAAATGTCAAGATTAATTTCTAAAAACACTTTAAGGATAATGAGGGGTGGAACGAATTTATAGAATTTTTCTCAAATTTGTATAGATTAACTACAGAGCAAGAATAAAACAAGGGCATTGTTGAGTTTGAGAAAATATTGACATCACATCCCAAGTGTTTGGACTATTTGCGGACAGTTTGGTATCCGCATAAGGAGTACTTTGTGAATACATGGACCAACACTTTCATACATTTTGGCTAAATGGACAATTGGTTGCATTGAAGACGCACACTACAGGTTAAAGAAAATGTTGATAAATTTTCAAGGCACATTTTATAATGTATGGACAAAAATTAATGATATGATCCAAGTCCAACTTATAGAGATTAAAGCGTCATTTAGAAAAAGTTTGACGAAGGTCAAAAAAGAGCATGTCACGTTAATTTGAAAAACTTCATAGGTCCGTGTGGCACAAGGCTCTTGATTTGATGCTATCAAAAATTCGTAGGTTTGAAGCTGAATTTGTGGAAAATAACCCAGTTAAGAGTCGATATTTGATTCGAACTACTCATGGGTTGCCTGCTGTTCATGAAATGACACAATATCTCACTCCTATAAGACAACTTCCATTCTCTATCTTATAAAAGCATTGGATGCAACTTCGCAAAACACCTCTTCATGCAAGTGTGGATGTGATTATAGACTCAATGGTTGATGTCGTTAAGCAAAAGTTTTTTTAATCCACTCTTGATCAGCAGTTGGTGTTAAAGAAAAAGCTTTTAGAGTTGAGTTGCCCTGATTCAAGTGTCATGATTGAACCATCCGAACCTGTAAAGGCCAAGGGGAGACCTAAAAAAAAGAAATTATCCAAGCATGAGAAGTCCACGAAAAGGGACCCGTCTGGTCATGAGTACGCCAAGACACAAGAGGAGCTTAAAAGTCAAAAAGTGTTTCTAAGCCAAAACAAAAGGCGAAAATGTGGAAAACTACGTTTATGAAGCAAATTCCTTTGTGGATTCAGGATTATGTCGAGGACATTCAAAATGTACTCGCCAATGGCCATTGTAGATTCAGATGCATAGGCAACTTCTTAGGTTTCGATGAGAATAATGGTTGGAAGCAAGTAAGAAATGAGCTAGAAACTAACCATGAGTTGTAGCTTCGAATGTGAAAGGAGGGTGGGATGGATGTGAATGATGCTTTGAAAATTCTAGATGACATTGTATGCATTACACGCTAAAACTGGTTGATTGAACTAGATATGCTAGAGCTGGTGGCGAGTCGTTATGGTTGTGTTTGTGTGCTATGAGAATCAAAACACTACATGTTTTCCATATGTTCAGCCACCATCAAACTTGAATGACATACGGGTATGTTTCATGGCACATTTTACCCGGAGTTCCCACTTCATCTTGCTTCATATGACTCCAAAACCACCATTGCCTCGGATAGTACCTACTTGGCTCTCTCGCATATTTCTAGAAGCATAATCCTGGAAAAGTTCATTCAATGGCCAGCTCTAATAGGTGACGTGATGATTAAGAAGTACAATACATCCAAATCTCACATTATGGATTGATCCGCATTTTGTAACTTTTTGCACATTACGTAAATGACATGTATAGATACGATGATCAAGTTGTAAAAGAAGTCACCGTTTTTGTATTTATGGATGACTTGTACTTTTATGATCATTAAATGTCAACAAATTATATTTTACATTTTATGATAAGTTTGTTTGTTTCCATTCTAGGGATGATTTATGTCATGGTAATGGCGAAAAGTTAACTGATAATTAATTAAAACTGATAACTCATGATACATCAAAATCGACCCTCATCACAGGCATACACGTGGCAGAAATTAGGGGTGGGCACGGGACGGGATGGGACGAGATATGCCCATCCCTATCCCATCCCGTTCATACGGGATCGGGACGGGACGGGATGGGAAAAACCTCATCCCGACCTCGTCCCATCCCAAACGGGTTCGGGACGGGATCAGCGGGAAGCCTGGACTGCTGGAAGCCTGCTGCTGCTGCTGGAAGCCTGGAAGGCCTGCTGGAAGCCTGCTGGGCCTGCTGGAAGGCCTGCTGGGCCTGCTGGAAGGCTTGCTGGAAGCCTGCTGGGCCTGCTGGGCCTGCTGTGCCTGCTGGAAGGCTTGCTGGAAGTCTGCTGGGCCTGCTGGAAGCCTGCTGCAGCTGGAAGCCTGGAAACCTGAACATTTTATGCAAATGTTCATAAAATAAATAAATAAGTAAATAAAAATATTAATAATTAATATTAAACAATTAGTTCGGGACGGGACGGGATTGGCGGGATTGAAAATCTTCATCCCATCCCATCCCATTCTAGATCGGGACGGGACGGGATCGGGATGAAATTATTCAATCCCATTAAGACCCGGAAAAATCGGGACGGGACGGGACGGGATCGGGACGGGAACGGGATCGCGGGATGGGATGCCCACCCCTAGCAGAAATCACCCATCACGAGGATCGGGAATCCCAAAACTGGGCTAATTAATAAAACCCAAAGAAGGCAAAAACAATCATGAAATTCCAAATAGGGCCCATAAGAAAAAGTTATAACTAAAGCCCGAACAAGTTCTTTCATAAATAAGAGAGGCTTTGCACAAGAAAAGATTCGTGAATGGTGTTACGCCTCCACGGACGCATCTTCATAAATAAGGAACCAGTTACGAAGAACGTTTCTTTCTGTTGCACCCTACATACTTAAGTCACGCAGAGAATTAACTGCGACCATTAAATAAGGTAAAGGGAACAATCGACTGAGGTATGCAACTTTAACTGAGTTTTGTCCAGATTTACTTCCTTCTTCAACAGAGTTGCTGACTTAAGCATCAGAGTGCCTTCGACCATCAAAATGTGGTATTTAGCAGTCTAACATCTATTTTGACAGTCAAACTCGCAGGAGGATGAGATTTGGACGCATCAGTTTGGTATTGTCCATGGGGAACGACAAGTTTCCTTTCTAAAAAGAAGATGCACAGTGACAAAACTCACCGAAATCTGATCAACGATCGACATGCTATCAAAATAGATGAAACACCCAACAGACCCTCAATCAAGTAACAATCACAATACCCTCCCACTAGGTACACAACATTTCCAACGGCTCACGATCGAGATCCAGCAGTGACCACCAGGCCAATTGCACTCTACAATCAAGATCCACAACATGTTGTAGCTCAGACAACCCAGACATCCGGCGATGCTGCTACTGACCCTCGGGTAGATCTGCTTATGGCCCAGATGAACCACATGATGAAGATGCTGGAAAAACATACTCAAGAGCGCACTCAGTCAGCCGACCCTATCCAAGCGCTGCCCCAGCAAAACTCTACCAACCAAACTTGAGAAAGCAATGAAGTTCCTGCCGAACCACAACAAGGAAATATCGAAAGCAATGAACTTCCCCAAGGTAAGAATCCATAAAGTGACGGAACACCTGTTGAAATCCCGTTCAAGATTGGTGTCACGGATCTCGATGTATTGTATGAGCTGGCCAAGCTGCCATTATCTGGCGCCCTCATGATAACTCCCATGCCAAAGAAATTTACCCCACCAAAGTTCGAGGCATATGATGGCACCACCGACCCAACAGGTCATTTGGAACATTTTCACCACATGATGGTGTTAAAAGAGAGTACAAAGTCCATCCAATGCAGAACGTTTCCAACTAGTCTTACCTTGACAGCAATGAACTAGTTCAACAACTTACCATCGAGGTCAATAACTTCTTTCAGACACTAGCCACCGCCTTTATCACAAGGTTCATCGGAAGTCGACAAATGAGGAAAGGACCACACTACCTCATTCACATCAAACAGAGGCCCGATGAGACGATAAAGGAATACATCACTCATTTCACTATTGAGCTAACAATGATCGATGGATGCAACGATCACACGACCACTTCCACTTTCACCGTCGGACTGAAAAGAATACCCTTTTTTATGCTCTAAACTTGGAACTCCCAAAAAACATGGCGATCTTGTTAAAAACAGCCCAAAAACACATTACTCTCGAGGAGATGAAAGCTGCCATGAAGAAAAATGACCACGAAAAAAAACCATCCGAAAAGCAGGAAAGAATAGAGGAAAAAAGAAGAGACGACGGACACCGGGAGGATAACATTAAGTCGAAGAGGCATGAAAATAATGGGAGGCCAGAATCCAACCAGCAAGAGTCCGGGAAGTTGCAGTCGGCAATACCCTGACACGAGCGGGTAACAAGTGCAATGAAAAAGACATACAAACCATACACGGCCTTGAAAACGAGCCGTGCCAATATACTGAAACACATGGCGAAATAGGAAGAAATCAATTGGCCACTTGGAATGAGAGGAAACCCAGAAGGAAGAGACAAAAACAAGTATTTTTCCCTCCACTAGGATCATGGGCATGATACCGAAGACTGCTATAATCTAAAAGATGAAACTGAACATTGGGTTCAGAGAGGACGACTCGAAGAATTCATTGGAATGCCAGATAAATAGCTCAATGGAAAAGAAAAGGCAAACACCACTACGGGATCAAAAGAACAACTCAGGGAGCTAATATACTCCCTACACTACATAGCCGGAGGGAACGAAACGATCAACCAAACTGAAGAAGCAACCGGAAACAACACCCACTCGAGATGATCTATATCAAAGTGGGAGTATTAATGCCGAGCGAAACCAGACTAACCCATATACTGATTCACGGTCAAAGAACATGGGGAAGCTTGCACCAATCGACTAATGCAATTCAAACACCCCACTGTCAGATGCAAGTCCGGCTCGAATTACCAACGAAGAAATTGACGACAATAGACTCGATTAAACCTCGGTAGTTGGTGCTGATGCAAGCATGATTGGCCAATTTGGCGCTAATGTGAGCATGATTGGATAATTTGACGCTGATGTGAGCATGATTGGACAATTTGATGTTGATGTGAGCATGATTGGATAGTTTTGCGTTGATGTGAGCATGATTGGACAATTCAGCATAGCTCAGATACCAAGTCAATCAGCTACAATAACATATCTAATGAACAATGAGACATAACAAACAAACGAAACCAATAGCAAATCCGGTGACTTGAAGACATTGGCGATGCGAGACAAAACAACAAAGACGTAAATTTTTAACAACACGAGGATCGACATCAATCAAGCAAATGTCAGGAGGATGAAGCAAACCACTCTACAACCTAGTGTAACTTTTCAAGAAAGATAACGACTAAGGTTGCTCAGAATGCCTGAGAAGGAATATAAATAAAATTACAAGTTCAGAATCCTCATCTTACGTATGGACAACAAAATAAAAACATCAAAACTCGATAATATAGAGCAAACAACATATCAAGCCAAAAGAGATCCAGACGTGAATCGGACATATACAATGAACTTTGGGTCTGATCAACCATGAAGTTAAAGTTGGAAAAACGAGTCAACTTATTCAAATAAAAAGATTTAGGTCGACTAATGCGTCGAACAAACGAAGTAAAAGTTGGACAAACGAGTCAACTTAATTAAAGGACTTCAGGTTGATTAGTACGTCAAACCAAAAAAGTAAAAGTTGGACAAACGAGTCAACTTATTCAAATAAAGATCTTCAGGTCGACTAGTGTGTCGAACCAATAAAGTAAGCTATGGACAAACGAGTCAACTTAATTAAAGAACTTCAGGTTGACTAGTACATCAAACCAATGAAATACAAATTGGACGGATGAGTCAACCTAATTATAAAAGAGTTTCGGGTCGACTAGTGCGTCAAACCATTTTAGTAAAAGTTTGACAAACGAGACAACTTAATTAAAGAACTTCAGGTTGACTAGTACGTCAAACCAACGAAGTAAAAGTTGGACAAACGAGTCAACTTATTCAAATAAAGAGTTTCTGGTTGACTACTGCGTCGAACCAATGAAGTAAGAGTTGGAAAAACATGTCAACTTAATTAAAGAACTTCAGGTTGACTAGTACGTCAAAACAACAAAGTAAAAGTTGGACGAGCGAGTCAACCTAATTAAAAAAATGTTTCGGATCGACTAGCGTGTCGAACCAACAATGTAAAAGTTGGACAAAGGAGCCAACTTAATTAAAAACTTCAGGTTGACTAGTACGTCAAACTAACGAAGTAAAAGTTGGACATACGAGTCAACTTATTCAAATAAAGAGTTTCAAGTCGACTACTGAGTCAAACCAACGAAGTGAAAGTTGGACAAACGAGTCAACTTAACTAAAGAACTTCAAGTTGACTAGTACGTCAAACCAACGTAGTAAAAGTTGGACGAATGAGTCAACTTAATTAGAAAGAGCTTCGGATCGACTAGTGCGTCAAACCAACGAAGTAAAAGTTGGACAAACGAGTCAACTTAATTAAAGAATATCAGGTTGACTAGTACGTCAAATCAACGGAGTAAAAGTTGGACGAACGAGTCAACCTAATTAAAAAAGAGTTTTGTGTCGACTGATATGTCGAACCAACGAACTAAAAGTTGGACGAACGAGTACACTTGGTCAAATAAGGAACTTCGGGTTGACTGATACGTCAAACCAAACAAAGTAAAAGTTGGACGAAGGAGTCAACTTATTCAATTGAATAACTTCAGGTCGACTAATACGTCGAACCAACAAAGTGAAAGTTGGACAAACAAACCAACTTTCTCACAAAAAACTCCGAGACAACCTATATGAAGTAAAAGTCGAGACAAAAAACTCAATTTGCTCGAATAAGCTCCAATGCATTAGGAAAAAGGATATGGTCAACCCACTTCGAGTCTACCGATGCATCAAAGCATAAAAGTAGCCATAAAGGAATTCAGATCTAGAAATTCAAACATGATCGAAGTCGTAGCCGTAAAGGTTCCCTGGCTAGTCGAAAAAATCAAACTAGAGATATGCAGTGCGACTTACTTCGACTAACCTTTTAAAAGTATAAGCAACATGCAACGAGTCAACAAGACAAATTACGATTACAATGAAAAAACATGCAAATAAGAATACTATGTAGGAGAGTTTTTTCATTAATAAAACTATTATGTTACATCCGGAAAAGAAAATAAAGGAGTGGGAGAAAAAACAGAGGCAACTGCAACGTCGTTGGCGACATCATCTGTAGGAGGGGTGAAGCTCTATCTTCATAAAGATAAGGAAGCAATGGTTCTTCAATCACTAGAGCACTCGAAGAGTCTAGGACACCTTCTTCACCGTCATCATCTTCGAAAGCTTGATCAACCAAGTGGCGGTACTTACACAAATCAACATCGAGCCCCTAGATATAATCAAGAAGCTCAATCCGCCCATCATTAACTTGCTTCCAATCTTCCACTTCCAGAATGCGAAACTTGTCTTTGGCGGTAGCAAGGTCACTTTTAGCAGCAATAAGATGTCCCTCAGTAGTGCACATGCAACCGCATCATAAGCTGCCTTCTCGGCAGACAACTCCTTCTCCACATCACGCAAACGAGAGCGCATACCCCATCCAATTTGGTCCTCAAGTACTCGAGCTCAACCGCAAACTTATCCTGTGCACCTTCTATTTCAATCAACGAGGCCTGAGCAGCCCTGAAAGCGTTTTCCATCTCTGCGCATCGTGCTTTCAATACGTCGAATTGAGAAAATACCAGCAGCAGCGCTACCAACTTTATTTCCAAAGAAGCCACTTGATCATGACCAGCTTGACAAACTGAGCCCATCACCCCTGCATAAGTGAGATGATTCATCCCGTCCATTATCTCTTAAGACCGTAATCAAGATGAGTACTCGGATCCAATACGGGCGTCGAAGGTCTTTCCACTGACCGCTTGTGCCATTCATTTATCAGCCTGTGGGCACCATCTTGCACGACAAAAGTTGAGTAAACCAGCAAAACTTTTCGTCTGATTTGATATGGATATCTTTTGAGTTGGGCTCAGTCTAGCTAATCCACGGATGAAGAACACGGGGATCCGGAAGCACAGAGGGAAAACTCCCAACAGCCGGAAAGGCAGGCAAAACGGTGGTAACAACAGAAAAACCACTCTTGCCCACCCAGCGCGGAGCAACCATAGCAGGAACATAACAAGTATTAGTGGTAGTAGGAACAGGGGAGTTCAAATGAGTAGGAGAAGAAACTAAGAATCCGGGTGCATCGCTAACATTAATGGAAGGAGACCGAAGAGGAAGAACCTCAAAACTCTTACCATTATCGACAACCTCTTTAGATTGTTCCACCGCCAACTGGAGCATCTTGTCATAGATAGCCTGAGGATCATCATTAGACCACTCAGCAACGTTCGAAACACCATAGGTGGAAATAAGCCTCTTGTCGTTATCGTCCAACGGACGAGTAATCTTTTTTCGCTCATCTCTAGCACCAACATCATCTTGTCAACCTCTTCGAGGGATGTGCGATCCTCTTCAGTAACATCCTTGCTAGAAGGACTCGGATGAGATGCAGTCCGAGCAGAACCACGAGTAGCGAGTCATTTCTTCTTCGGAACCTGATCAGGGTTGACCAATAATCGCTTCGACGGACTAGCGGGCCTCAGAAGCTTCCTCTTCCTGGAAGTTGGGCCAACGACATTGATGCAGACAGGAGCATCGAGATTTGTAACACGCCTGTCCGAACTCACTTCCCAATCAATGCTAGTACCATTAACGCCAACAAGAGCAACGCGAATGAAAATTTCCTCAACACAGGATTCAGTAAGCAAGGTCTACTCCACTTCATTCATAGTGTACAGACCGCTATGCTCCAAGATGTCCTTGGAGATAAATGCCTCCACAGGGAACTCAGGAACCTTCAAGAATTGGTCACTGACCCTTCACTCCTCAGCAGTAAACTATAGATCGTTCCGTTTATTAGGAACTCGAAACGACCGCCACTACACCAAAAATACCCATCAGCAACGGTTTAGAACCGTGGGGGTAACCAGTTGTCACGGCTTAGAGCCGTGGGCTGTAGAGGCGTCGGTAAATCACTATTAACGGCTACAAACCGTGGAAAAACATATTAGCCACGGTTTTATACTCAAGGACGGTTGATGATTTAGCCACGGTTCTAAATCGTTGCAAAAATGTTAGCCACGGCTTACAACCGTTGCAAGTTATGGCCACGGTTCTGAACCGTTGCAATAGTTAGCCACGGTTTTAAGCCGTGGCAAATTTTATTTTATTTTTTTGCTATCAATTGACTTTTTATTACATCTTATAGGTAAGTATAATTCAGCACGTGCATCAGGTAAGTAAAATTTAATATGACTTTTTATTAAATTTAAAAACAACATTTACAACCTCTGATCAACAAATTCCAGCAATTGCTTTCAAGCAATTCATTACAACAGCAACATTTACAATTCATTACAGTAGAAATAGATCATTCACAATTCATTACAGCACGTGCATCAATTCAGATCATTCACAACCTCTGATCCGCAAATTCCACGAATTGCTTTTTCAGCAAATTCAATAATGCGCCCTTCATCGTCAATTTTCATCAGACCAAATGCAATGGCACGTTGTTCATCCATTGGCAGCGCAGCAACAGTGATGTCAACATTTGTTTCTCTATGAGCTTGAATAAACTTCACATAGATCATACGGTATAGATGATCTCTAGCAAGAACCAAAAACTCCATCACATTGTGATCTTCAAAGAGCCATAAATACTGTCTTACAACATCAATAATAATTGGACTTAATTAGTAAGAGTAAAAATAGTAGTTAGAGCATTATTAGTCAATTAGGATTAGGTTAATTAGCTTGCCAGAGAAGTTAAGAGTATTATAAATAAGGCAAGGGATTGTTCATTGTTCTTATGTTGATGAATGAAAGAATAGTAATTTCTTATTTGTTTTCAATTAGCTTTTATCATAGTTATTTCGATTCTTGTTCGTTTATTTTAATTATTACTTCATTTATTTCAATTTATTTGTTAGTTCTAGCACTAACACATGCTCTATAATTCTAACAATGGAAATGTTATGCCCCAAGCCTCAAGTCCAAAAAAGAGATATGTATACAGAATACTTACCATGACCCCTTCTACTTGGAGTATTGTCTGTTTCATAGGTTCTAGAAGAGGCCGCGAAACTCCAGCATCAACCAATTCCATGACACTAAAAATGAATCAAGGAACATGTCAGTTGAACCTATACGCATAAACCCTCCTGCTGAGCTGGTTAAACACATCTAACAACAACTAAACCCAATAACGCCCAATGTTCAACCATAATGCCACATAGAATGAGCACAACAACACTAATGGAGAAGCTTGTCTACCAGTTTAACTAATCATTCAGATTATGTGATTCCAGAAAGATAGCAAACTGGATGTAGTTATGTGTGGTATGTCAGAGATGATGCAGCACAGATGTGGATATTGACGAAATGACAGCAGGTCTCTTTCGAGAAGCTTTTTGATTCTTGAGAAAGGATACACTTTTATTAACAAAAGAATGAAGTTACACTGGATACAAAAGATGTCCAAACAGGGATTAGAGATTATCAGCATTACAAGAAGAAATTGAATATACTACGAAAGTACCATGTTGGGAGTTTTCACACGTTTAAAGTAGTTTTTGTAATTTACAAGATTGTTTGAATTGTCTGCCAAATGACTCAAAACAAACATGAAATGCTTCAAATAATATCTAGAGATCTACTAGCAGTAAAGAAGCAACCTTTGGGTTCAACTCACGCTTTGTTGCCTTGACTCTCTCATTCCAATAATAGCTGCCTGGATCCTTCCCTAAAATATAAAGACAGTAAATAATGGTAAAGATAGGCTGTCTAACATACACAGTTGACAGCTAATTAGACATAAACAACAATGCAAAAAATTATAAGAAGGTATTAAACTAGCAAACCAAGCTGCTGAATGCATACCCAATGGACGACCTGGAATCTGCCATACAGAATACTGTGGAGCAACGGCATGATGCATGCCATTCATTTGAGTGAGAAATCCCATAAGTTGTTATTCTGTAGCCATCATTATAAAGCTGCCAACTTGAGTTGGATGGTGCATGGTCTGTCATGATCGTCGTCTTTGTATGATTCAACAAACTACAAGCACCTTCACTGTTACAATTATTCCGTTAGAGACAAATGAAGAGAAATCCGATGAAATTCTATACAAGTTCATCAGAACTCCCCCCAACCACCATTTTTTTTATTTTTTTTGTTTAATACTGCCATGCCTGAGTTACAGAATCATAAGTTGAAACCACACATCATATTTAGCACACATTAACGCTCAAGTGATTCAGAAACCATATGTGAATATATTCCCATCTTGCTAAAACGAGAAAATAATAGAACATATACCCTTGTTTCATAGTACATAACATATACAAATAGGCAATAAGGAAGCAATTATTTGCACCTGTCCCCACATAGAATGAGATATCCGCTGGCTCTGATTTGCTTTAGAAACTTCCTGAATGAACTTTTGATCGCTTCCTGCTTGACAGAATATTCCGAGTCAGGCTAGAAATCAATCAACTTTTTGTTATCAGCAATGAACCTCCTCCTACCATCTTTTTAAAACACCAAATCCAACAAACCCATTTTCCTTCCAACAAAAGCGTCAGCTCTTTATAATACAAATATATTAATCTCTTCTCTCACAAATGTACCAAAAATGTTTCAAACAAGGGAAGTGAAGAACAAGAGAAGAACTTGGTTTTAGTGAGAGAGAGAGAAATTAAAAATGGGGTTTAAGGGTTTGATCACTTTCATTTATTGCTTAATAAAAAAGCCTAAACCAAACATCAACAACAACAAAACTAGGGAGAGACACCTTGAACCAAAAAAAAAGTGCTTATTATAATCAATAATAACAAAGTTGGGTCATCAATCAAGCTTATTGAATTTCAAGAAAGAGTTTCAACAACTTACAAAGGCTTTAAATGCAGGTTTTAGAGCTATCATTTCATATATACAACATCCTGCAGAATGCAAAAAATTCCACATATAAACAACTTAAAAGGTCATTGCAAAACATATGTAGAGTAAAGGTAATGTACCTAAGGACCAGATATCTGATTTAGTACCATAAGAAATATCAGAGAGAAGTTCAGGGCACATATAGGTTGGAGTTCCCACCACCTGTATTTCAGTGACAGTCCTTGTTACTTACGCAGTCATTCATGCAAATGTCTTAGTTGGAGGACTAGTTTTATCATTGAAATTACTCACAGAGCAAGCAAGTTCATCTGAAGTCAACATCTTCGCAAGTCCAAAATCACCTGCAAGTCAAATAGTAATCTAATAAAACTTCAATCATGCGACATAGAGAAAAAGCATTCACAATAGGTGGTTTAACAAGCTTATAGATTATAATCATTGGATAGAACATTTTAAAAATAAAAGAGTCTTTTACCTAGACGTAGGTCTTGATCTTTTGTCAAGAAAATATTTGAACACTGAGGAATCATGGAACACTGTAAGTACATATAGGTTCAAATATTTCACAACTAACACCATAGGTTGTGCCTCCAGCACAAAAAGTTACCTTGACATCACGGTGTAGAATATGTCTCACGTGCAAGTAATCAAGTGCCATTAGCAGTTGAACAAGCCACATACAGAGCCTCTGCACACAATTCACGCATTTTAAGTATAAAACATAAATTAATTGCAGGTACACATAATTGACAACACATTGTTAGCAAATAACAAATGTCAGCCACAGAGGGTAAGCATCCTTAACAGGGTGGGTCACACGATATTGCAAGAAAAACCCCAAGATGATAAGCCGGAGTATGATCACAATGCGGTAAGGTGTGAGGTGGGAAGAAGAAATAGGCACGATGCAACTCAAAGGTTGACGAGCATCATCAGGCCTGCAGCAGATGATCATATTAAACACACTGATCTCATGAAACGAAAAAATTCTAAAACACAACACAGGCTCAAATCTGCGTCAGCTGAACTATATCACAGTGAAGCTCTTACATTTGCAGGTCTTCCCCATTTGAACCAGTGCCTTCCATGTCACCTTTCCCATCAGCGTATTTGCTGCTCACTTGCATCATATTTTTCTCCTGTTTAAGTTTCCACCCTTCGACTCTTTCTTTCCAGTCAACATTTCCAAGTCCATAAGAATTCAAATCCTTTGATGGATCCACAATCCTAACAGGAACTGTTATCATATTAACAGAAAACGCTATTAAAAGAATGTTCAAATAAGTAAATGGGTTTCAGATAAAGTTTGTTTAAACTTGTTCTGAGAGCATAAAGTTTACAAAATACCTGGTGTGCTTGGATCAATATAAGAAAGTGAATTCCCGCGCTTTTCACCATTACCCAAAGGACCTGAGTTTGTAGTTCGCACAGATTGGTTGTCAGGTGTCCCAGGTATTTCCCCAGAGAGTGAGACCTGAATAAAATTGAATGTGTGGATAAGTAACTAACCTTATTCCAACTTCTTCAATTATTTGGACTTTTCATGAAAATTTAAAAAAGAAAATTAAAATTAATTAATTAATTAATAAATAATAACAGAAAAGTACTAAGATGTATGGGATGCTAAATAAGCTAAAACTGAAGATTGGAAAATCTATTAGTAACATACAGAATTTGCAATATCATGCAAAACAGAGTTGATGCCTGATGCACATCCATGTATTTGCATGTTCAGTACCAAATCAATCACAATGTGATTGGTAAAAATGAACCAGAGTTCTATGATTCCAAGCTCGCCCGAGTATTCTTCTTCAAGATGTTGGGTCTTTATCGTATCTGTTTTCTCTCCTTTCAGAAAACTTTTTACCTTACCTCAAAAAAATAAAACTGATGATGTAATTAACCTACTTAAAACCAACTAACTATTTGCTCGTGTAGTTACAAAAAAATATTCTAAAGTTTGGTATCAAGATTCAAATCTTAAACACTGATTGCAGAAAATGCAAGAACCATGAAAAATAAAGTTCCCTTGTCTGTAGTGTCAGGGTGTATTGAGGCGAGGGTTTGGGTTCATTGGTTTAGAATGCAAGCAGTAGCACAGATCATTCTCACCAGTTAATATAATTGGAGAATCATCAATTCAATAGAACTTGATACTTACAGACTAACATTAACACAAACGTCTCTATCTTGGTGCCAATAATAATTACGAGAAAACTGAACATAACAATCATTCATATGCAGATATTACCAAATACAAGGATACATGTTGGTTGACTGACGTACCGATAGTCCATTGGTGAGAAGTGGAATGGGTTGAGACTCGTGTCTAGAAGAAGAAGAAAGATCAACATCTTCTCCTTGCCATGGACGCATTGTTTTCCCATTGCTGTAGTTGAACTCATTCTCCAAGTCATCAACATCGTCCTCATCATCATCTCCGTCCACTCTAGGACTCACTAAATTTAGTAGAGCGAAATCAGATTTCAACCAAATGATGGCAAGAAAGAATGGAACATAAATTATCAAATCAAAATTGCATAAAGCCATGCCTTCGGAACTAATAATAGGCATAAGTAAAAAACAACAGGGCAACCTTTGTGTCTTTTGTACCTAGTCTTGCACTGAGGGCAAGAATGATTCCCATCTCTTCTTTCATATTCATAACAGGCCCGGCAAACTGGAAAGGTGCACTCGTTGCAAGCAACAAATATGTCCCCTGTGGCAGTGACCCCAACGGTATCTCCACAGATCTGACACACTTGGCCATTCAAAGACTTCAAGGGTTTGGCATGCATTATCCAAGGAATGAAATCAATAAGAATTCAAGGTAGACCTAATAAAATTGCATTTGGTAAATCAAAAACACACATAACTAATCCACATTATAACTTACAAAAGGAACTGATCAAATTCATCCTAAAGACGAGCGCAATCAAGTGAAACTACATTTAGCACACACTGAGGACAGGACACTAGATCTTACCTTAAACCTCCAAGAAGCAACTTAATTTTCTAAAAAGAAATAAGAAAATATATAAAATTTTACATTTGGACAACTGAACTACAAAATCTAGAAGAAAAAAAAATTCATTATCTTCTATCTGCATACAAAACCTTTTAAAAATTCATTATCTTCCAAACTTGTCTTAGTGTTGATGATTCTTTGCACTAATCAGTCGATCTAGCAGTTCGAAAGAAACAAAAATATAAATTATTCAAGTGAAGGAATACCTTGCGTAACAACATTCTGAACAAGAGATCATCACGCCAGACAACACCAATTAGTTTACAAGAACTGAAAACATGAAACCTAGGAAGAATGACCACTCAAGCAGCTTACTTACCACATTTATTGCAGTGGATGAAGTTCTCTTCGCCTCCGATTCTGTAACAGCAAAAACATAAGATAAAAAACTTCAGATTATTCAAATTTTGAATAATTACTACAAAAAACATTGTATGGAACAAGGATAGAGGATTCAACCTGCAAACTCCACATCCATCACAGTGAAATTGCTTCTTTGAAACCTGAAACCCAAACCAGATTGTCAGCTATGTAAATTGTTCATTCCTGAAAAACTAATACTGCTTCTAAGTGAATGTCTCAAAACCAAATGTTGCCTAAAGAGTTGCAAGGTGAGTAGAAAGGCAGATTCTACAGTTTTCGCAGGAGGAACAAATCTAGACTACAGAAACATAAGAGCAATCATGAGAGAAACTACACACACATTATAGAGACTTGTATAATCAATTATTGACATCTACTAAAAGAGATGACTTTTGCTTGCTATAAAATTATATGCACTGTCCAAATTTTCATAGTTAAAATGAATTTTAAATCTTAAGAGTAGTCCACTTTTCATATTAAAATCGAAGTCTAAAGCTTAAATTTTCCCAACCCATGGATACAGCATATTGCTATTGAGGCCAATTGAGTATATGTTTCTTTGTTTCATTACCTCTTTTGCAATTAAGCTAAAAACATTTAAACCAATTAAGCTAGAATACCCAAATGATCATGCTCATAACAATACAAACACACAGACATGGCTAAAGAAGACTATTGAGTAAATCATGTTGATGGTCTATACATAGTAGCAGACTCAAATACCTCCAATTGAAATGCTCCCTTGTACATAATAAACACTAGTGCTTAATAAAAGTCTCAAAAAATTAAAGAAGACCCAATACTCACCAAGTAGTTCTTCTACCGCTTCTTCAATAGCAAAGGACCAACATTATCTCCAGTGTCTTTGTTGTGCTTCACATGAGTTCCATCACATAGAGGAAATGTACCTGACCTCCAACACCTGCCAAACACACAAACACCCCAACACCCCAATTAGAATCTCACCCATATGTTGTTCACAATCCAATGAGGTAATGAACAAAGACAGGAAATGAGAGAATGTTGAATAGCTTACCTGTTGTTTTGAGTGGTTCTCTTAGTCTTCTTCTTCTCCTCTTCAGAAATCGAGCTGGAGAAAAGAAGAAAGTGAGTTCTAGGGTTTGCTTTGCTGAAAGAAGAAAAAAAAATAAGAAGAAGAGATCAAAAAAAAAAAAATCAAACTGTTTTGCTTTGCTGAAAGAAGAAAAAAAAATTTGAAACAGATCTGAAGAAGAAGAAGAAGAAGAAGAGATCTAAAGAAGAAGAAGGATCTTACCTGGAAGGCGATCTGAACCAATTTCATGTTCTTCTTCAGTTCGGTTCTCTCAAGATCTAAAGAAGAAGAAGGAGAAGAAAAGTTTGAGAAGGAAAAATCTAAATAAGAAGGAGATCTAAAGAATAAGGAGATCTAAAGAAGAAGAAGGAGATCTTACCTTCTCAAACTTTCTTCTTTTTCTTCTTCTTCTTCTTCTATCGTCCTCTCCTTTTTTCGTCCTTCTTCTTTTCTGCTTCGAGAATCAATAGTGCTTGTGAAGAGGAGGTGTGGAGAGAGTGAGAATATATTTTTCCCCAATTTGTTTCGCCAAAGCGCGAAAATGCTCCCTCCAAAGCGCGAAAGTGATTGGTCTTATAGCTACGGTTTTAAACCGTTGGCAGTTTTAGCCACGGTTATAAACCGTTGGCAGTTATAGCCACGGTTTAAAACCGTAGCAACCCTTTTGGTGTAGTGTTTTTTGGCCACAGTTTTATTTTTTAGCCACGGTTTTACACCGTTGGCCGTTATAGCCACGGTTTTTAGCCGTGGCAAATAAACCAACGGCTTAGAGCCGTGGCCAACTCCCCGTAGCTAAACAGGCCTTTTAGTGTAGTGCGCAATCAGACGACCTCACAATTGGAAGTAGCCAGAGTTAACAGAAGCATAAAATCAGGACCTCGACCAATCTCATATGTCATCATTAAGCTTCACAAAACTGGCAGAAAAACGAAGGAAGCAAATATCCTTGGTCACCATCAGACCAACCACCGAATGCAAGACTTTAACAGTCAAAGGAATATCGGATAGAATAGCCCTTGCGTAAGAATGAACCATGACATTCCAACCATTAGGACCCATTTAGGCGGGAGGAATGCCCAAAAAATTCAAATACTCCCAAAATAGCTCTGGAATTAGGAATTGAAAGCCAGACAAGAACATGCATGGATATATTGCAAATACCCAGACCTTGGATGACAAGGACTATCGTTCTGTCTTGGGAAAGTAATCTACAGATCGGGTGGCAAATTATATTCAAACGAAGGTTGTCCAACATTGCTTGAAAAAAATATTTGGAAAAAAATAAGCTTTGCAAGTAGCTAGTCTTACCGTTTA
This sequence comes from Berberis vulgaris, assembly GCA_963556465.1. Classification (NCBI taxonomy): domain Eukaryota; kingdom Viridiplantae; phylum Streptophyta; class Magnoliopsida; order Ranunculales; family Berberidaceae; genus Berberis; species Berberis vulgaris. The sequence continues at coordinate 32,239,287 of OY747135.1, forward strand.
GTTTATCGCCTGCAAATATTGCTAGAAAATGGAGAATCAAGGAGAACAAAAAAGACGAAGGAATAAAATTACCCTAATTTCAAAGATAGTGTCAAGAAGGAAAACAAATCCATCACGCCCTTTTTATAGAGCCAAGCAACGAAGGGACTGCTCATGGGACGATGTGCATGATATGATGGCCATGCGAAATTCCAAAAATGTTTGCAAAAATGAATGGGTGACCAAGAAATCGAGACACCAACCTACCAAAAGTTGTTGACAACATTAAATGCAAGGCTATGATGGAGTAGAAAGTCCGATCGTCACGATGTTAATGGCCACGTCAGCATACACACTAACTGAGGGGGGAATAGCTGATGATACATAAAAATGAACTGTCATCATATCCATACACGTGGCAGAGATCACCCATCACGAGGATCAAAAATCCCAAAATTGAGCTAATTCAAAAAGCTGGAAGAAGGCAAAACCAATCATAAAGGCCCAAACAAGGCCCATCAGAAGAAGTCATAACTAAAGCCCAAATTCAAGCGTGAACGAGTTTTCTCTTAATGAAGAGAGGTTTTGCACAAGAAAAGAGTCGTGGAGGGAGTTACGCCTCCATGGACGCATCTTCATAAAGGAGGACACAGTTACAAAAAATGCCTCCTTCCATTGCGCCCTACATTCTTAAATCACGTAAAGAATTAACCGCGACCATTATATAAGGTAAAGGGAACAATCGACTGAGTTATGCAACTTTAACTTAGTTTTGTCCAGAGTTACTTCATTCTTCAACATAGTTGCTAACTTAAGCATCGGAGTGCCTTCGGCCACCAAAAAGGTGGTATTTGGCAGTCTAACATCTATTTTGCAGGTCAAACTCGCAGGAGGACGAGATTTGGACGCATCAATAACTTTGATCAATCGAGTCAGAAAATTGGACACACAAAGTCAAAATTCAATAATAGCAATTTTTTTACTGGAAACACACGATCCACTGCGAAAACTATAACTACTATCACAGAAGCCGCTCGGAAAAAGACAACCAAAATTGCATAATATTTTGCGTTATGGACCTCACTCATCTTCGCAGCGGATCGTGCAACTCTAAAATAGGTAACTGCACACTAATATGCAACCATTATGTGTAATTTTTGTCCATTCACAGGTATTCCTATGAATAGGAAAGTCCCACTTGCAGGAGCCTCTGCAAATGAACAGAAATCAGACTCTGTCCATTTTATGGTTTTTTCGTGTTTGACTTTTTTTTTGTTATTTCAATTCCTATGGTTTAGATATACTCTTGGCATATTTTATTTATTGCATAAATCAAAGATGCCAAGAGTATATCTAAGACATAAGAATTGAAAAATATATCAAAATTAAAAAAACAAGAAAATGGACAAAGTGTGATTTCTGTCATTTCGCAAAGGATCCTGTGAGTGGCACTTGGCTACTCGTAGAGTCCTCTGTGAATGGACAGAAATCACACACATTGATCACAACATATTATGTGAATCCTTGTTTTGGAGTTGATTTGCCACTGCGATAGTAGTCTAGTCAGTAATGCAACCATTTCTGTGATGATTGTTGCTTTCATCGCATTGACTTATTCGATTAGACAATTAGTTTTAGTAGTTGTTCTTGCTTTTGCAGTCAAAATTTTTTGCTTTTATTGATTTTTGACTTTGTGTCCAATTTTCCAGGTAGATTGATAAAATTGGTTATGTTTACTTTGTAACCATTATAGTGATATAAATCATACATAGATATTGTCCATTATCGCAATTCTGAAATCATGATTCATTTCATAAACATATAATCATTGCTGATGTTGTCGATTTCTGCTCTCCTGCTTCGCCTTTACCTAGACCAGCACAAGTAGCACACATGAGCCAAAGACCACCGTGTGGCGGTCGATGGCACTCTGATGCTTAAGTTAGATAAGGCTTAGGAGATGCTTAAAGTTGTAGTTCATCGACCTTATCTTCTTTTATAGTGTGAGAGTCCATATTCCGCTAGGCTTTCGTTGGCATAGTTTAGGGAAAAAGATCTTGCTGGAGATCCTTTCCAGTTTGGGAGTTTTCCATGTGGGGTAGTTTTCCTACACGACTTGTGCTCCTAGATCTGCATGAGAAGTTTTCCTTTCTGAGTGTTGTCCATGCAAAGAAGTTTCTTTGCCCGACTTATACTCTAGTATTTGTTTCCTAGTCGGATCCGATGTATTGCTGGCTTGTCTATCTTGGATCGATTCCCAAGATATTTGACTTGTTAGGGCTTATTTTTGCCTTATCAGGGCTTTGCTTGACTGATCGGTCTCAAATCATACTGCAAGCGCACGATTATCTATTGAGTTAGATAACGGTAAATACCGATCGAATCCCACAAGGAGATCTATAAAGTTAGGAAAATTAATCTTCAAATCTCTTTTAAAACTTAACCTAGTTAGAAAAGTAGTGATTGGTGAAGTGTTTAAAATAAAAATGTAATCACTCAGAATGAAATCACTCAGAGATTTGACTATTTTCTCTCAAATGTATGTGAATAAGATGAAACAATGAATAAGAGATAGTTCACAGTCCACCAATTGTAGCTCAGTTGGTCGGACATCCACTCTCCTTGTGAGAGGTCGCGGGTTCGAGACTCACTAGTTAGGATTTTGTGAGTTTTCGCTCGATTATTAGGAGCATATTTGCTCCGCCGTTGATAAGCCTTCAGGTATTGAATGTAGCTGCATAGATGGACTAGACCGGAGTGAAGCGAAAGCAAGTCTTCATGCAAGGTGGAGGCGATGGACCAGAGCGAAAGCAAGTCTCTATGCGAGATGGAGGCGACGAGGACATTAAGTGGCACCAATATTGTAGCCTTCGGGTCTGGTTTGGTTAACCCTATTGGGTCAGTCATGTAGCCTTCGGGCATGGATTAATAAATAAATAAAAAGGGTCAACGACCCAATTTTTTTTTTAAAAAAAAAAAAAAAAAAAAAAAAAGAGAGATAGTTCACATACAAGACTAAAGATTGGAATTCGAGAATATAATAAATATGATCTCAAGAAAGAATATAATCTGCAGAGAATGTTGATGCATTCACCACAATATTTCTTAATTCACTTCCCACACTTTGGCCATGTTTTCCCAAGGATCAAAAGATTTTGACTAGGTTGTAACGAGGCTTAGGAAAGGGTAACATTGAAGGTTAGGGACAAACAAAAATACTTTTGATAAAGTTAGAGGTCTTTTTTAAGTGTTGAACTTCATGGATTGGCTTAACTCTTTTTCTATTAAAGTGATTTAAATCTTCATTGTTGTGAAAACAATAACTAGGTTTTTTTTTTAAGCCTTGTACAAAATGGTAATGGAATGTGAAGCTCTTTCAACTCGTTTTGGCACTAAGAAGTGTATACCTATCCATTGATGGTGATAAAATTTTCTTTGTTAATCATTAATCTCCAACCTTTCTCAAAAGTGCAAGGGCAAGGAAAAATATAATTTTGTTATTTTGGGGTTATTAATTAGTGGGTTATTAACTAGATTTACGAAACCTAATCCCATCATGGATAAGCACTCAGTTACAAAGACCGAAATTTTTTTTATTGACTCAATAAATTGGACAACCCATTTTCAAATGAGACATAAGTTTTGAAATGTCTCCCCCATACCTAAATCATACATTGTCCTCAATTTTCTAAAATAAGACATTGTGGGTCGACCATGAACAAGAGAGAAACAATAATAAATAGAAATTGAAAGGGTATACCATTAAAATACATAAGAGCTGAAATAACTTTTGTTAATTAAGATCCAAAAGTAGGCTCCAATCAAATCATAGTCAAGTGATTTTTTCCTTTAAAAAAAAAAATTCACTTGATCGAATATATACACTAAAATCTTAGTCTAACAATGGGACAATAAAATGTAACTGATTTGACATGCCCCACGAGTGAATCCAATGAAACATCTAAAGATTAAAATTTATCTTTAGCTCAGAAAATGTTTCCTCAAAAGAATGATGCAAGTTCAATTTGTCAAAAGGAGTAAAATCAATTTGACGTTCTAAGATAGGCCATTGGTAAGGCGTGGATATGTCATCGACTTCTTCAAGTTCTTCATAATTTGATTCACATTTTCAAAAATAATCCTCCAAGATTTTTGAAACATGCAATTCAAATCTAAACTCGGGGGGAACTTCCTTAAAGTGGGGAAAATGTTAACAAATTTCTCAGGTTTTTCCTTTGAATTAGATATGGATGTTCCAACAATGGTTAAAAGAGGAATATGACCACATGGTGGCGTAATTGGATCTACTTTTGTGTCAACATCTACAGTGTATGTATGATCAATAAATTTGACACAATAACATCCGTAAACATGGAGTCAGCTAAGGAGTGTCTAGACAATTCTACAAGCTCACAATGCTTATCAATGTTATCCTCTTGAATACAAAATTCATGATTCATCCACAATCATTCTCTATCATATTGTCTTACATGTTTCATCCTCTCATCTTATTCTACTTGGGGAGTTTGAGGGGTTGATATAGATATATCAATGTGGCTCAGTTCATCAGATCTCTCACTCTCATATAATAGGTTTTCTTCACATTCATCAATGTATCATTTTGAAGACTAAAATCTCAAATGTCAGGCAAAAATTTGTTTGTGGCCTGTTGACGTGTTTTGTCTTTCGTTTGGACAGACTTAAGGATTCCATATATTGATTTAGGCTCTCTTGGAATGAGGGAGAAATGTTAGTTTTCTCCCATGAGCTATTTGAATCAAGGTAGATTAGATTTTTTTTTTAAATGACGAAAATCTAATGCAACCTACGATGATACGACCTAAACTGAGTGCAATATGCAAATGCACCACATGACACTTAAGCTATCAATTTCTATCCATCCATCTAGCAAGCAACGAGTTGATTATCTTCAATTAAGTGCAAGGAATAATTGATTTTTAAGGCCCAATCTAATTTGAAGTGGAGAATGATTTTTGAGCTCCTCAAAAGTCAATTATCACCCTAGTTAGATTTTTCCATATGTCTTGAATGTAAGTAAGGAGAACCTTATTACGTAAAAAATTCTTAGATCACCACACTAGGCAGAGATGTGTTCTAGCCAGGTTTTACACTGTTTGGTATGCTAGAGCTGGCTAAGCCTTTGAAGGGAATCTTTAAGATTCAAGGATTTCTTACGATATTTAGTTACAACTTAAATACTTTCAAGAACCCCTGTGTTTCTAATTAAAACAAGATTAGACTTGTGAGAAACCTCATCGAAACACCACTCTCTATGCGAAAAGGTCAGAAATGGCAATGCAGTCACAATGGTCTTTACCAGCACAGACCAACTATCACTAGAGCACCCTTACTTCGAAAGAGTTTTAATCACAGTCTAATCCTTTTCTGAGGTCCTATGAACACCGTTCTAATTGGATCTAGTTATCTGAGTTTATTTTATTAAATTTGGCCAAGATTGAATGTGAATTAGAGTGATGAGGTGGGTGATCAAGTCTCACTCACTTGCAAATAGCTAGGTCCACTCTTACCTAGTTTAGCGCTGTTTGATATCTTGCAAAAAATTAAACACTCAAAAACATCCATAAGCACTTCTTACAGGAGATTCAAAGTGGATTGAGAGAGGTATCTACTTTGCTTTCGGTTGTATCTCAGACCCTATTTTATCTATTACAACTTAATAGTACAAATTCAAATCCTCCCAATCACTCATAGAAAAGAAAAAAAATTGTCTTAAGTTATGGTCCAAGTATCATCCATTGTTCAATAAGTTCACCCAAGGCCCTTGATCATGTGTCCCTTTCTCCGAATAGTAATCAAAACTCCTATTCAAGATATTCTTCAAAGATTCGCCTAAAAATCAGACCTTGGATAGTATAAATTCAACCAAGACCGAAGTAAGTACAAGTTAGGCTAAATGGTAAAGGGCGGAAAAATTTCCAGAACTGGTAGTTTTATTTTCAAAATTCATACAAAGTTCATTAATTAATGAAAGTAAGATATAGAAAATGCCCCAGATTAATAACTCAGTGATGTTCTATTAGAAAAATGTTAGAAAAAATTTTCAGTACCAGAAGATTGAGAAATATGGAAGCCAACTCATACAAACAATACAATTTCCAGAATGTATAGATTCTGCGAGAATTCAAATTGCGACTAAACCACTGACCCAAATTGATTTCCAGAACTTGATTTGGAAAGTTAACACAATGGAGAACAATTTAGAAGCAGAAAAATCATCAAACACAGTTGTATAACAACAGAAAAATGCATCCAAACATCAGGTTACAGAATTCCAGCACAAGTGGTCTGACTTTAAAATCCAAATCTTACACAATAATGATCCAATTGACAAATGGAAGGATGTTCTTAAAGACCCAGGTCTCGTATATTTTTCCAGAAAAATTCAAAAAAATAAAACATCAATGTTAGACACTCAAGAAAATGCAAACATGAAGATGTTCAGATTTTTCAGACTACAAGATGTTAACAAATAATGCAAATGCACCAAAACTATGAAAATGAATCTAAACTAAACTAGTGCTAAGCATTCTAAATTGATTTTAAAACTAATTTTTCACTGTTCTCCCCGGTAATGGCTCCAAAAACTTGATCGATTTCAATTCATACCGCAAGCGCACGGTTATCTATTGAGTTAGATAACGGCAAATACGAGTCGAATTCCACAAGAAGAGCTATAAAGTTAGGAAAACAAATCTCTTTTAAAACTTAACCTAGCTAAAAAAAGAAGTGATTGGTGAAATGTTTAAAATAAAAATATAAAGTAAACTTGCCAATGGCATGACAGCTCAACGGTTAGAGCTTGGCAGATGGTACCACTAGGTCATGGGTTCAAACCCAGCTTGCGGCATCTTTATGGGTTCTGGGATCCTATAAAAACCCTGCTTGCCTTTCTAAAAAATAAAATTAAAAAAAATATAAAGTAAACCTAAATGTGATAGTTAAGGCTTTGAGTTTATCATCATGATTAGATGACACCATTAGGCCACTCTTCGATTAATCTTTCCCAAATTCATTAACACATCCTAAGGTAGATTCTCATTCGCTTTAGGATGGAGAATATGGCATTATGAGCAATTGATTTCAAGCCTAAGTTATATTACTAGCTTAAGAATCAAATGTGGATTTAAAAGCATACAAGGAATCCATAGTTAAATGAAACACAAATATCTAACAAATCACAATTAAATTTTACTAATAATATGTAAACATTGTAAGGAGCTTGTTAAGGAAATGCAAGGAAATAAACTTATCTAATATCGAGCTTAAGAAGTAGAAGAAGAAAACATGAATTGAATTCGTATGATGAAACACAAAACATCTTACTTACCTCATTGGTTCATGATACTACCAAGCTACAAGATCAATCTAACTAAACTTGCTTCTCTAATACATGAAAATGGTAGGAATAAATCTAAAAGAGAGCCATCTTGGAGCTATCCTCCCATGGGCTCACCCAGACCCTAAGGTGGGATGTTAACCAAACATGATAAGCTCTAGGCCTTCCCTCCACTTATTACTCTAAACTCTATAAATACTACAACTTCTCTCAATTTGATTCCAACTCGTTGGTTTTCTTCCGTCCTTCCCCAAGTATACTCTAAGCATGGGGTATTTATAGGTGAAGAGGTGTGAGATGGTATAATGGATGGTGGATTAAAATAAGGAAAAAAATATGGTGGAATAAAATAAGAAATAGATAAGGGAATGTGTTGGAAAATGGATGGTGGAATAAGGAAAAGATAAAAGAAATGGTGGAATAAAATAAGAAAAAGATAAGAGAATATGTTGGAGAATAGATGGTGGAATATGTAGACGTTTCTTTTGGCTAGGATGAAGTTGCCCTGTGGATATCCAAATCTTCAAATTAATTTTCTCGATATCCATAGATGATGGTGTTTTGTGGGCTTGACTTCATGGACCTTGGGCTTGAAAATCTTTGGTAATGCATGTGTTATCTTTCAATGGGCTTTGTTGTTGAACTTAGCCTTATTGTGTCATTTTGTGCATATTTGATGATTAATACTTGAGTTTCTGCATTATACAAAAAATACACATAATGAAAGTATTTTATTAGATAATAGAACTTAACAAACATAGAATTAGGGGCTTAAAATGTATCATTGATGAGGCTCTAATTGACCGCTTGACTAATGGCCTTGTTAAGGCCAAGCAATTCAGGTCCAACGTGCTGGAATCTGCCAATAGTGGACTTAATGTTGTCTGGGCCTCGCTGGATTGAGCATGCATTCGGGTCTGCTTTGTTCTCTTGACGAGATTATCATGACACGTGTACGGTGTTGATTAGAGGACGGTTTGATGTGTCATCAGCTATTCCCCTCGAATCGGTGGGCCATCTCATTGGTACACCAAGTCATTTCATGAAGCAGCTGTGCAGTCATGATGGTTGAGTCTGAGTTGTTCCCTCGAGCAGTGAGTTTCATTAATTGGGCATGTGTCATCTCGAAAGGAAGAAAGATGAAAGTTATGTTTCTATAGATCTTTTCTCTGTGGACTTTAGCTTATTTACTCTTTCGGTCTCATAGACTCTGCTTTGTCGTACCGCATCTTGTCTTTAACTTTTCTTTACCTTCCTATTTGAAGGCTTGTACTATCTATCATGGCGGCTCGAAATCAGCTTTCCAATGAATTGTTCGCTATAGGACGCATGCTTTGAGAAGTGATTGCTCTCTGAATCGAATTTGGAAGTCCTTCGTAAAACATACAGGATTTTTGACGACTTGGTTCTCTGCATTCTAGGCCCCGATCTGACGCCATTGTCCCTTCCTGAAGGGGTTTATCTGTCTTCACCGAGGTATGCTTCAATCAGGTGTCTGTTTTCTTGTTATCAAAGAGATTTAGGAGTTCCTGGTGTACCTCGATATTGCAACCGCTCAAGTAGTACCAAACGAGTATAAAATTGTGATTGCCATTTTGATTAGGGCTAAGGAAGCTGGTGTCTGAATATCATCGAGGGTGATCCAACTGCTTACTTCCTCTCAGATAAATGAGCACGCTGAAGTTGTCGGATTGCTTTGGCAATTTGCCCGATGATTTGAAATCGTGGTAGAAGTTTTGTTTCATGGCTCTTGCAGACTTGATGTATTTGGGATTTCTGGTCATTCGGTCGAGCGTGAGTTCAGACAAATGAGTAAGTTCAATCATTTTTTGGTCTTGCTTATGTTAACTACATATCAGATTGACCTTCGTGCCTTTCGTAGGGAAATTCTCATTCTCACCACTTTCTACCGAGGATAAATCAACTTTGGATGCATTTCACGACATGCCTCGTTTACCGATAGAGGATGTCATTGAGTCTTTTAATGTCGAGCGCAGCGGACTGTGGGCTCATTGGCATGCGGCGCCTACTCTTTTGGGCTCATTGGCATGACATTCAGCATCAGTTGACAGGGAAAAGCGCAGATGCGGCGCCTACATCTCATTCCCATCGCCTTCTTTGTTTGTTCTAGATGTAGTAAGGATAGGCAACCAAGCTTGGCATCAAAGAGATTGACATTTCTTATGCTTCGAGGAAGCATATTCGCAAGTGGAATGACTGGCCGACGAACTATGCTCCTGAGCCAGTGGGAGAGACGCTGGGAGAACGTATGGATAAAGTGCAAAAACATCTTGTGCTGGGGATGTCATACCTAAATCAAGTGGCCAAAGCTGGAACTAAAGTTGATGCCACTCATGAGAGAGTGTATATCATGGAACGTGTCTTTGCAAACTTTCCAAAGTCCTACTCTGATGCTCTTTACGAGATTGAGTCATTGAGGAAGCAACTTGGAGTTTACTCAGATACTGGAGCAGAGTCCTAGTGCATGAGATCGGAAGCTCAGCAGGTTCGCTTGGAAAAGCTTGAGTTCGACCTGGCGGGGGCAGTGTCTGCGAGGGATTGGGTCGAGGGAAATTGAACCTTATCCGTTGTGACTTGTAGCTTGCTCGCGAGACAGTGGCTGGAGTGCAGGTTCTGTACGATGAGAGGGACAAGGCACGTTTGAGTTCAGAAGATTCATGCATGGAAGGTTGGAGCTGTTGCATCTGATGAATGAGGAGCATCCCAATTGGGACCTCTCCTATTATAAAGATATTGCATACATGGAGATTAGAGTGGCCTCCGATTCGTCTGAAGAAGAAGGTGACCATGATGGGGGTGATCGAGAGGTAGCACGTACATATGTGTTTCCCGTTTCTTCTCCCACTAGGTCTGCTTCTGTTGTATCTGACTCTCCTCCTGATGAAGGGTGAACCTTGTATTTTTTTGGCTTGCAACCGAATAGTACTCTGTACTTGTTAGTTTTTCCTTAGCTTTTTTTTATAGCTTTTACCTGTTTTGTCTTATTTCGACATTAATTGTCAGATAAGAGGCTTTGCTAGACCAGGAAGCTTTATGTTTGATCTGCTAGTGAGAGTTTTGTCTATTTGTGCTGCGATAGTTCGTGCAATTCTGGTCAGAATCCTTTTAGAGATCGAGGAGTGTAATTCACCCTTTGACTAGCGGCTTGGTTGTATGTTGAACCGGTAGTTTTTGTTGCTATTGTAAGCAAATTAGTCAGATTGTGGTCCCAGCACATGCACCGTTGTATATGATCGGACAATAGTCATTGTAAGTCATCTGAGTCGAGCTTCCAGAGCTCTGACCAAACTTTTGACTCGTATTTACCTATTATTCGTGGAATTGGCTTAGTTGGACCAGAGGTTGTTATTGCCAATTTTAACAGACTAAACCCATGTTAGGTTCGGCGACGATGGTGATCCCTGGTGATTCATCTTGATCAGGCGTCGAGGGCACTGACTAGACTCCCACTTTCCAACCCATCTTGATCCGCTTTTGGCAGACTAGGAATTGGAGCGATCTAGAAGTTATCATCGTCAGTCATTCTGACTAAACTTTGGTGGAGTTTGGTGATCATTGTCCGTAGTTGGACAATGATCCCTGGCAAACCATCTTCGCTAGACCACATGAGCACTGACTAAGCTCCCACTTTTTAGGTCGTAGTAATCCATGCAAAGCAAAGTAGGCTTCGAGCAGACCAGAAGCAATCGTCATCAGTAGCCACTCACTAAGCTTTGATTGGGTTGGCGATCACTGTCTGCATACGAGTAGTGACCCCTGGCAATCCATCTTAATCAGACCTCGAGAGCGCTGACTAGACTCCCATTTTCTAAGCCGTCGGAATCAGTTATTGGCAGACTAAGCTTCGAGCAGACCAGAAGCCATCGTCGTTGATCATCGCCGACTAAGCTTTGGTCGGGTTCCGTCACTTTTTGCCATGTTTAAACAATGATCCCTGGGCGTCGGTCGTCTTGATCAAGCATCAGACCGCTGACTAAGTTGCCACTCTTTATACCGTTGATACCCGTTTAACGGACTGGGTGTTGGAGCGTACCAGAAGCTATCGTTATAGGTCAAAACCGACTAAGCTTTGGTTAGGTTTGATTACCATTATCTACAATTGGACAATGGTCCCTGGCAAGCCATCACGGTCAGGTGCTAAAAATGCTAACTAAGCTCCCACTTTCTAACTCATTTTCGTCCGTTTTTGGTGGTCTAAGTGTTAGAGCGGATTAATTCGCATAGCGGTCTTATTCCAGAATTGGATCAACTGATTGGACTGATAATAGATTAATAAGCTTCCATGAACAGCAGTGGAATAAACATAGGGTTGATGCCTTGGATGTACTGATAATACTCTGTAGGCGCGCTCCTTATTCCATGGGCGCTAAAGGCTTTTTTTTTGTTTGTACCTTTGCATGCGCTGCGCCGAATCTGGTAGGGCATAGGCTTGGTCCAATTATTTGGGAGACCCAATTAGAAAAAATCTATGTAGATTAGCGTGCCAGGTATACGGATCTTTGTATATTAGCGTGCCAGGTATACAATGCATATTGCGAGACGGTTTAATATTGGTTACTTCCCCAGTTAATGGGGTTGCATGCACGGTCATTAATTTGAAGTATGTAGACTCGTGTAGTTGCAATTGGAACCGTTACTGATTTCCCGTACGACATTTAATGCTGAAATAATGTCGGCCGACGTCATTTCGTAAACCATCACGCCAATATATAGGTTGGTCGTTTGTGTTCAAGCTCTACAATAAGAATAGTAGAGCATGTTAATCAAATGCATCTTACTAGAAAGTATGCTTTGGATTTTCCAAACGCTTAAGAAAGATCTCCCTCACTGAAGTCTTCGAATGTTCTGACATTTGCGGCGATGAGTCTTATTAAGATTTCTTGTTATGCGATGCCACCTGATCTAGGTGACCATTTGATTAATCCCATGAGATCTTGTAATATATTCTTATATTGCGAAGAAGAAGTACAGACTTTTCCTTAGGGGTCAGGTCTGTCTTCCATCTTCTGTTGTTCCCGAATTCCCATTTGCTATTACTGTTGGGTGATGGTACTTGCAGATAGTTTGTGGCGGTTGTTCCTTTTCAATCTGTTGGGCTTCACGCGTGACGCCACAGTCGGAAGGCAGGTTGGTGGAGTGGATTTCTGATGAATGTGACCTTCTTTCCAAGGACGTTAACTCAGCAGCACCCCAGATACTCCCCTCTTGATGATCATCCTCCTATGCCTTCTTCTATTCTAGTTCGTGTTGCTACCTTCAAATCATCCTGCGAGGTGGTTCGACGGTGCAATGAATTGAGCACGCTCCTTTGTCTTATTTTTCAGACATTCTACTTTCACCACCTTCTCTTTTGGAGGCAGATTAGCATAGCGGAATCTTTACACTCGTTTCAACGGATAGATACTTGCATCGGACTTAGATACTTGTAGTGTATAAACTTCTGTATTAGTTGGTCAACTAGCTTTGTAATGACTTTTATTGCAATCAACGAATCTGTTTTATTTCTAGAATGTGTATGGTACGAAAAATTCTTCTAAACTGAAATGAAAACCAAAAAAAAATGAAATCAAAGCAACAAAACAATTTAACTCTGAGTAAGGATTAAGCTAACCCGACCCTGAAGAAGGCGCATACGATCCTGGCTCGAATTGCATAGTCCCTCTAGCAAAATGTCTTGTTTTGTCAAATCCAGCGAAGTTACTGAATAGTTGGTTTTGTGCTAGCGGGCAGTTCCTTGCTGATTATCAGCTCTTGGAGTAAATGCCCGTTTGCTGAAGTATCATTACTTAGCTCTTTATTGGTTTGAATTGCACTGACAGCTCTGAATTCTGGCTCTCTGCATAACTACACTATGGTTGACAGGGCTCCTCCGCCCTCGCAAAGTGATTCTCCTCTTTTGCTTAAGCCCGGTGCCTAACATGTTTGTTCCACAGGCCCGAGTTGCTATTGGCAACAATTCAGCTATTTCAGGGTTGTATAATTGCAGTTTCTCGCTACAGGTTGATCTCCATGGATAGTTCCTTGAGTTGGTTTGTTGTATATTTTATGCATTGGTGCAAAGAGGAAACTGTTGCCTCCATATGATGAAGCAACGACCTTCCCAGAATAATGTTGTAGGTGGACGGAGCGACGACTACCATAAATTCTTGGATAAGGTATTTCCGCAATTGTGGCTCACCCACCTCCACCATTAGATTGATCTTCCCGATGGGGAAGCACTTATTTCCACTGAATCCGACCATGGGGTGGGTGGCGGAGGTTAAATCTTTCTCCTGTAGTTGCATGTTGCGGAATACACTCAGAAACAAGACATTGAGTGAGCTTCCTATATCCACTAAGGCCCTTACTTCCCACATAGCGATAAGGACGAAGATGACCAGGGCATCATTGTGAGGAGAATGTACCCTTGGAGATCCCTTTTCGTAAACATCAGTGGTGGGATCGAGCTTTGAACCCATGCATGCTGCACTAGTTGATTCTCACACTGAGATGCGTCCGCATCTCATTCAGTGTCCTCTTGCGGGACTTGTTAGATTTCTCCCCCTCGATACCGCCCCCATGGAGGACATAAATGATGTCAAGAGCTTCTTTTTCAATCTCCTTGGCAGCATCTATTCTTTCCTTTGCCCAACCTGCATCTTGTCTGAGCCTAGGAACTCCTTGAGCTTGCCTTTCCCGATCTAGTACACCAACTTTCGTTTGAGTTTTCTGCAAATCCTCAGTATCGTGTTCGCTTTCCTTATAGTAAGCGCAGTAGTTTTTGTTGTCGCGCTGAGCAGGGTCTCCTTGTTGCTTAAGCGGTCATTTATGCTCTTCCCAATCCTTGATGGAATCAAGGATGTCGGATAGACTAGTGTTGAGTGGGGCGACGGATTTAGATCCAACATAATTAGAGGCGTTGTCCTACCTTGTACGGCCTGAGTCGGTCTTGCTGTCAATTCGCTTCTTCTTGTTCATGTCGTCGTCCTCTTTCTTTTTCCCCTCCTTCTTGTCCCTTGGGAAAAAGGGTGTCTTTTGTGACTCCGCCTCCCCTTGGCGGCCAACATCTCATCTAGAGTGATATGTCTTCGAGCATCCCAGAGCAGGTCTGCAATATTGGTTGGGGGTCCAGAGTAAGGAAGTCGTAGAACTTGCCCCTTCTCAGACCCGAAGTGAAAGTTGTGATGGCAGTGTCATAAGTACAGCCATCGATGAAGATCAACTCATCGTTGAATGAGCGAGTATTCCCTCAATGTCTCATTTTGTTTTTGTTTTAAGGTCAGTAGATAATGCAGGCCCTTTCTTATTCGTTGGTTGCCCACGAAGCGAGTGAGGAACACCGTTGCCAATGTTCTGAATGAATCGATAGATTTAGGAGGTAGGCTGTGGAATCGGGTCAGCACTGACGTCTTCAGGCTGACAGGGAATTATCGGCACATTATTGCATCAGACCCTTCCTTGAGTGCCATAACGTGCTGGAAGTGGCGCAAGTGATCAGACAGATCTTTTGTCCTGTCGTAAAACTCCAGCTTCAGTGGTGTGTACTTTTTCGACAGCAGTTCGTCCATGATATGATCCATGAATGGAGGGATCGTGAGATTAAACAACACATCTGGGTTTGTGGCCCTGTTCTGGATGGGGTTGTGTGAGACGTGTCTATCGGCTCTGGTGGTTGGGTCTTTGTTGGCTACTCCTCCACCTCTGGTCCATTGAGATGCAACTGGGGTCGTGCGGCTCTCCTTAACGTGTTCTCTGGAGTTCACTGGGGACTGGGCTCTTCGTTGCACGCGGTCACCTTTTGCGAGTGGAGGATTCCGTTGTTTGAGTACCCCCAGCGCTTCTGTGATTTGTTGCATCTCAATTGGCAGTAGATCCACCCTTGGGTCCGCAGTGGTTGCCACCGATGTGGGGGCCTGAGAAGGTTCCTTCCACTATGGTGGTGGCACCGGAGCGGGTGGCACTCTGTTGGTACGAGCATTCGAGGGTTCTGCAGCACCTCCATTGTAGCGAGACCTTGTTGTTACCATCTTTTTGGTTTTCTGGGAAAGGTGGCACTACTGTTTCTTCTGACGAACTCTGTTGTTCCCCACGTACAACGCCAAAGTGATGTAGTCGATTCTTGTTCTCTTGTTTCGCCTTTACCTAGACCTGCACAAGTAGCACACGTGAGCCGAAGATCATTGTGTGGTGGTCGATGGCACTCCGATGCTCGAGTTAGATAAGGCGTAGGAGAGGCTTAAAGCTGTAAATTGAGTTTATGTTGCATACCTTAGTTCATCGACCTTATCTCCCATTTATAGTGTGACCTTGTTCGGCTAGGCCTTTGGTGGCTTAGTTTAGGGAAATAGATCTTGCCAGAGATCCTTTCATGTTTGGGAGTTGTCTATGTGGGGTAGCTTCCTTACACTCCTTGTGTTCCTAGATCTGTGGGAAAAGTTTCACTTTCTGAGTGTTGTACATGCAAGGAAGTATCCTTGCACAACTTATACTATAGTATTTGTTTCCTAGTCGGATCCGATGTATTGTTGGTCTACCTATCTTGGGTCGATTCCCCATATACTTGTTTTGTCACGACTTACTCTTGCCTAATTAGGGCTTACGATATTGGGCTTGGCCGCATGATGAATGGGCTTATTAAGGCACAACAATTCGGGTCGAACATGTTGGAATCTGCCAATAGTGCAACGAACGACGACAGTATCTCATGCTTCACCGAGTAGTTACGGCCATATCAATATCTATTCTTTATTTTGGCTTTAATGGGGGCGGGGGGTTGGAATGACCTATATTCTTTACCATACTAAACATTTAGAAAAAGATACAATAAAAATAAAAATGAGGCATTCAGAATTAGAGTTTCGGCATGGAGATTTAGAGTTTCAAAATGGAGATTTAGAATTTACTTGACTTCGTGGGTTTGGTTGAATGCACAGAGAACTCCCACAATAACAAGTGAATAGAAATTAGCAAAGAAGAAGACCACGCAATAAATCGCTACCAAATCACATATAACCACACACCAACATGGCCCCAATCACAACAACCACCTTGTCCTCCTAGTCCAACACAAATCACACAAAACACACCAAAAAATCCTTAGTTTTGTATCGCACAGTGAGAATAGAGATAAACAACAGATAGTAGAGAGTAGAGGGAGAATGATGGCGGGAAAAGGGTGCAAAGATTCAACTTTTGGGAGAGGAAGGAGACCGTTTCGTCGGATAAGGGGAAATTTGATTTTGAGAGAGTTAAGGTTATGTTGGTGGTGTCCTTCAACAGGTGGTGGTGTCCTCCAGCAGAACTAGTGGTGTCATTTAGTTACTACCTTTTTTGGTTATTGATTCCAAATTATAATTATAACAATGTTTGTTTGTGTGTGGGTTTGTGTTGCGCCAAAGTCACTTTAGGGTTATCTATATACCTCCCAATCGAATCAAGCACAGTGTAGTTTTCCTAAACTACTGAATCACGACCAAAATCTTACAATCATACCCAAGTACTCTCAATCCATTACCATGAAAAAACAAAGATTACAATCTTTTCTGAAAGATTCCCCTTCTCACATTTTTACCATCAAAGTCAATAATCAATTTTTCTTGAGACAATATTGATCGAAGTTAAGTTCTGATCAACTTCAATTTCAAGAAACTTCTCTTTGCAAAACAACTATAGCCAGTATGAATAATAATATTTTCTACTCGATACATGCATTTGGGTAGCACCCTCCATTCTCTTTAAATAATTCAATACTTCCACTAGCTTGTTTATATACTTTGGCAATATTATTTTCAACATATTCAATAAAAAAAATGACTCCTATCAATATGAAAATCCATCTCATGTTGTAGTAAATTCGAAAATTGGGATAAATAAACTATTAAACCTTCATCATCATCCATAAAGTCCAATTATTGCCAATGGCATGACAGCTCAACGGTTAGAGCTTGGCGGATGGTACCACTAGGTCATGGGTTCAAACGCAGCTTGCGGCATCTTTATGGGTTCTGGGATCCTATAAAAACTCTGCTTGCCTTTAAAAAAAAAGTCCAATTATTTAAATCAAATAAGAATCCAAATATTTTTCATGCTTATTGATTGATTGAGAATTCTTGAAATAATAGTCACTGTTTTTTAATCAATGCAAAAATTACCCTAAAAACACTCCTAAAATCTAGCACAATGATACGCATGATATACCAAACAAGTAAAAATCCTAAGAAATTATTGTCAAATCTAAACTAAGGACTGAGATGAGCAGTTTTGAAAATAATGTGATTTTTGCCGACATAAAAAAATATAATAAAGAACTAAGAAAATTTTGATTTATCAAGAAGATGAATCCTCAAGGGAAAAGAATTCACCACCATGGATCCATTTAACCAAAATCTTGTTATCTTGTACAAATTAACAATTCAATCTTAGAACTTAACCTCAACATAATCTACAAACTTCTTCGTTCAATAAACATGTAAATACAAGTGGTCATCCGATGAATTACCACTTGAGGCAAAGATAAAGAATCTTCCTTATATTTATTTTCAAATTCAAAACTAGAAGAAAATAATATAGCTTCACATAGACATGAAACCAATACCTCAAACTCTCAAACTAAGGTAAGTTGATTAATAGACTATATTAGAGAACTAGCGTATTACACGTACCTAGAACACTCCATATTATCTTTTTCTTATATAATTATTCATGTTTCCAAATCTCTTTACCGAATTTATCTAAATCAACTAATTCTACATACATCTTCAATGTAAATAGCATTTAGCACGTAAGCTAAAAGGTATCAAGGTGCACCAAACTCGATCAAAATTTATAAACATTTTAGTCAATAATATCGGTAAAAATTATTTAGGTATAAATTATTTACAATCCATGCCATCAAATCTTGATTCTTGATAACTTTTCAAGTTTCAATCCTAGCCCTTGTTATGTTTGTCTACAAGACAATAAAAAAAATACCTGATTTATTATATAGACTTGAATATTACCCGTGTCATTGGCAATCCACATGTACTTTTTCTGTAAATTATAATGCAATGGACACCCTCACCACCATCTCCACCATTGCACTTAATCAGTTCCATAAATAAATAAATAAAATTATTGTAAAATAGAATTAAACCTCAAAAATTTAGTTTACATACTAAAATATGATATATATGTATATATATTTATATATATAGTAAAAATAACAAATTTTTTATAGACAAACTCTGTTAAAATTAGAACTGATTCAATGTTCGGGGTCTTTCTTTGAATGTTCATTAAAATCTCCATTTGTTTCTTTTAAAAATATTTTAAAATACTTAAGGCATGAAAAATATAAAAAAAAAAATACTTGCATGGTTTTAATAATAAAATAAATATTTTGAAATTTTAAGTTTTTGTATTGATCAATGGTTTTGTTGGAAAGAGTTTAAAAATTGCATTTCAATAATATTGAGGTTACCAGAATCTGACAACTGCGTAAATAGTTATGATTATAGTTATGATAATTTTCATTTTGAAAAAAAGAAAACAGAATACTTTATCCGCCACATGTAATTCTACCAACTCATTTCATAAATTTTTTTCTCTTTACCTTTCTACATATTTTATATTTATAAATATGCAATTATAGTTAATGAATATCAACCATCAACACTTTCCCAACTTTCAATAATACCCATCTTTTATTTTCAAACTTTATGATTTGACTTTGTCACAATTAGCAATAAACAGTAAAACATCACTCTAAATTGTAATATAAACTAACAAATTACCCTTGTCGTTGGACACTTTTTCTGCTAATTATCAAGTACTAAACACCCTCACCACCATCCCTACCATTGACTTCGATCAGTTACATAAAAAAAATTATATTTTAGAATTAAACTAATTTTTTTTATGTTTAAGCCTATTTTATAATAAAAAAATACTATTTTTTTTTAAAGTCAAACTATGTTAAAATTATAACAAATTGAATGTTCGGGGACTTTTTTCTAATGTTCATTAAAATGTCCATCAATTTCTTTTAAAAATATTTTTAAATACTGAAGGCATGAAAATTTTAAAAATACTTGGATGTTTTAACGATAAAATAGATATTTCAAAATTTTAAGTTTTTGTATTGATCATTTGTTTTGCTGGAAATACTTCAAAATTGCATTTCAATGGTACCGAGTTTACAAAAATCCGACAACTACGTACATAGTTATGATAACTTTCATTTTAAAAAGAAGGAAAATACAATATTTTCTCTCTCAGCCACATGTAATTCCACCAACTTTTTTTTCACAAATTTTCATTATTTTTGCCCTTCTGCATGTTTTATATTTACATACATGCATGTCATCATAGGAAATGAATCTCATCTCTCAACACTTTCCTAATTTTCAATCTGAGCCATCTTTTATCTCAAATCCTTATTATTTAACTTTGTCCCAGTCAGCAATGAATAATAAAATACCAATCTGAATAGTAAACTAGTGTATTATTTGTGCCATTGGCATGATAGAAAGTGGCTTGTGACATTAAGTCAGTCTCGACTCTCAATCCTAGCCCTCTATTATCTCCAAATCCTTATAAATAGTAAAACCATAGCTGATTTATAAAATAGATTATGATATTCCTCGTGTCGTTAGCACTCCACATACATTTTTTGTACTAAATATCAAGTTCTGAGTACCCCGTCACCATCCCTATCTTCGCCCTCAATCAATTTTGAAGTGAAAACCTATTCTAACGTATAAATATATACTCAAAACTTTACGGTTAAACTCAAAGAAAAATTTCAATGAGTTGGGGGAAAAATTTTAAACGTCAAAAGTGAGTTCTCCCTCCACTTTAAATATGCCAAAACATGAAGTTAAGGGTTTTTGTTTAAATGTGCATTAAGATGCATATCTCATTTTTTTTCTGGTATGATCGGCAAGTCTTTTTTCTTTGAAAAATACTAACAATGCGAAATGCATGAGAATTTTTCTCATAACATACATATTTTCAAATCTTTGGCGTTTGTATTGATCAATAATTTCATTGGACAGGTCTTCGAAAATGCAATCCAACGATACCAAGTTTACCAAAATTTGACAACCAAGTAAACAGTTATGACAATTTTAAATTTAGAAAAAAACACACGCAAAATTTTCTCTCCCTGCCATATAAGGAAATTAGGAAGTCGGTATTTTTCAAACTCATATGAATAAGACTACATTCACGTAATATTAAAATCCTTAATGTTGGAGTTTTATCTACTAGAGCATTCACGTATTATAAAATTTAATATGGAACTAAAGTAATAATCATGCATGGGCTTTCAGTAAGTAAAAAAAAAAAAAAAAAAAAAATATATATATATATATATATATATATATATATATATATATAATAAAAGTTATGATTAAATAAATATAATAGAACCACTATAAAGGTGAGAAATACTCACTTATTGCACGTGAAGAAATCCTTCAACTAGTTGTTTTCCAAAAGTAAAACCTTGAATAATATCTTTTATTATTGCTACTCCAAAGAAAAATAAATAAATAAATAATGCAGATGTATTACTACGTAACCAGGGGCGGATCCAGGATTGCAGACAAAGGGGGGCAAAAAAAATCATAGATAATTTAATTCTTAAAATAAATAGATAAATATGATTAAAATAGAGTTTTAAAAGTATTACAAGAGAAACATACATAATGAGTCAATGTAGACGCACAGTAGATTTAGGTAAAAGCTCTATGCGGGTTCTCATGTTCTGGTAATGCTGCATAATCACCTCGTCATCGATGCCATTAAATATATCTTTCTCAACGTATGTAATCAAACTATCTGCCATCCATTGATCTCCCATTCGATTACGTAATCGATTCTTAACAATCTTCATAGCAGAAAAAGCTCTCTCAACACTTGCAGTTGCAACTGGTAATATTAAGGCTAAAGTAATAAGCCTATAGATCAAAGGATACAAAATGTTTTTTTTGTCCTTACCATCTTCTCAGCAAGATTGCTAATTCCTGTCAAATTCAAGAACTCGCTATTCGACCTTACATCAATGATAAATGTCTACAACTGATTATCAAGAGCATCAAGTTGTGCTTCTGAGAAATCATTTGGATAAAACTGAGCAAAACGAATCAATTTTTCCTTATCAAAATCCGAGAAGGAATCATTTGGACTCAGGCATGAAAAACATAAAAGCAATTCAGTATTCACTTCATTGAAACGGTTGTTGAGCTCTTGAAGTTGCAAATCAATAACAACATTACATAACTAAACCCGATAACGATGCATGTTTGTCACCTTTTCAACATTATGTCGTGACCATCCCCGAGCAACATAAAATTCATCAAGGTTAGGCATTTCTATAGCATGTTTGCTACAAAATAAGGAAACTTCATCTAGCAAATTGATCCATCCATCATCTCGCACCAACTGTAAGCGTTTCTTAACTACTATGACCAAACCCATGGCATTCACAATATCTTGGTCCTTTCTTTGCAATGCTTGTGACAATTCATTCGTGATTCCTAATATACTTTTTATCAAATGAAGTCCAAATGCAATATCAAAAGATAGTAGTGAATCTAATAAAGTGCACGCTTCAACTCTTTGCTCAGCATATTTTGAGGTCTCCTTAATGCAGTCAAGCACATCGATGATAGAATTGAACAACTTAATCAAGCTTATCAAAGTATTGTAATGTGAGCCCCAACGTGTATCTCCGTCTTTTTTAAGAGTTGATTGTTGATTTTGGCCACTTCCACTTGCAAGTTCACCACTTTCAAGTGCTTTTAGAGTGTTAATAGATTGGGCTTTTAAAAGAATATCATGACGCTTACATGAGCCACCAACCACATTCACAACACTCGTGACCAAAGAGAATAATAAAACAATGGAATCCTCATTCTTTGCAACGGCAATAAGTGCTAATTGAAGTTGATGTGCAAAGCAGTGAATATAGAATGCACTTCCATTCTCCTTTAAGATTAATGCTTTAAGACCGTTGAACTCACCTTGCATATTGCTTGCCCCATCATACCCTTGGCCACGTAGTCTTTAAATGCTTAACTTATGCTTTGAAAATAAAGCGTCAATTGATGCCTTTAGGGATAGAGCAGAAGTATCAGAAATATGTACAATAACTAAAAGTCTCTCAATCACATGCCCGTGTTTATCCAAATAACGGATCACGGAAGCCATTTGCTCTTTAATTGATATATCACGAGCTTCATCAACTAATATGGAAAACAAAGAATCTCCAAGGTCTTGAATGATAACATTTATGGTTTCGGTTGCACAAGCATTTACAATATCTTTTTGAATTTTCGGTGCTATTAATTTAAGATTCCCAGGACATTTATCCAAAGTTACCCTTTTGATGTCTTTACTGTGGTCACCAAGAAAATGTAACATTTCCAAGAAATTCCCTCGGTTGTTTGAATCACAAGATTCATCATGACCACGGAAAGCTAGTCCTTGTCGGAGTAAGAATCGAATACAAACGACAGAAGCATTTAGACGAACCTTGTAATCACTTCCAGCTTCATTTGTTTGCTTATTCACAACAGTTCGAAGATGTTGTTGTTGATTAATTAAAGCTTCACAATTACTCCAAGCTTGATTGTGATCACTGTTAAACCCTCCAACATGTGTTTGTAACTTATCCTTTTTCTTCCAATTGGTAAATCCTTCAAAGACAAAAGCATCACAAGTACCCACATGCTCTTTACTCTCAGATCTGAAAAGGTAACAACACAAGCAGTATGCAGCCTCTTTCTCTATGCTATATTCATGTAGGAAATTCATCAAACCAAGAAGGATTGAAACACCGTAAGAATTTTCCTTGCAAAGTTTGCTTAAAATTATGTGTTCGAGGTTGGCAAGGACCTTTTTGCAAGTATGTTCTTCGAATTTCATCCCTTATGTTGGAATGATACTCCTTGATTGGCTTACGTAATCCAGGATCTGCTAGAAGAGTTTATGGATCAAACTCAGTCTCAATACAACTCCTTTTGGAACTAGGAAGTTCCTTATCAGACCTATCAGTGACAGCCCGAGCAGTAGAACTAGAACTCACATCATTTATTCTTTTAAAGTATCTATCCATTACTAGTAAGCACAAGTGCACAGCTATTGAACTACACAAATACAACAGATAATCCCAATATTCATATTAAAAAATGCTATCACAGATTCTCAAATTATCAAATTTGTAATGTAAATAAATAATTAACACATGAAAGAGAAGAAACCTCACAAAATACCAAGAACTTGAGATAATGGCCTTTTCAGCAGATGAAATTAAATACTCACTTTATTAAAGCCTAAACAAATAAAGAAATTAAATTAAAAATCAAATATAAAACTCTCCTTTACAAATAAAGATGATAAATCAGATACTTAAACAAACATAAAATACCCCATCAAAACTTAAACAAATATAAAACTCACCCAAAACTTAAACAACTAAATAAATACTCACCAATCTAAACATAAAGGTGATTAACAAAGTATGAATTTTTTTATCTCTTTATTAAAAAAAAACTTAAATTTATCAATAATTACAGTAAAATAATTTTGATGTCTTTTCATATCTCTCTTATCTTTTCAACCATTGCAATAAAATAAATTGATTGATGTATTGTCTCTCTCCTCTTTTTATCAAATACCCAAACGGTGACTTAAACCCAGTTTTCATCCCTGATATCTGAAATGAAAAGAGGAGAAGATGTGAATTATTTATTCTCTCTTCTCTTTTCATATCTCTCTATTCTCTTCTCTTTTCATATATCTCTTTTCTTCTTGACTTTTATCACTGAGAAACACTGAAAATCAGGGAGATCGACTCCATCAGAAGAGAGTTCGAGTTCATCAGAGTTCAACACTGATCGATCTCCATCAGAAGAGAGATCGATCTACATCAGAGTTCATCAGAGTTTCTGATCTAGGTTTCAATCTCAGAAGTTTCTAATCTAGAGTTCATCAGAGTTCATCTAGGTTTCGATCTAGGTTTCTGATCTAGAGTTCATCTAGGTTTTGATCTAGGTTTCTGATCTAGAGTTCATCTAAGTTTTTGTTCTAGAGTTCATCTAGTTTTCGATCTCAGAAGTTTCTGATCTAGAGTTCATCAGAGTTTCTAATTTAGGTTTCGATATCTCTCCATCAGAAGAGAGCTCGATCTCCATCAGAGTTCATCAGAGAAAGATCTCAGAGTTTCGATCTCTCAGAGTTCATCAGAGAAAGATTTCCATCTCTCTCTTTGATCTCTCTCCATCTCTCTATCTGATCTCTCTCTCGAGTTTTTGGTCTAGGTTTTTGATTCATCAGAGAAATCCAAGGTAAGAAGAGATGTTAAGATTAAAGGTGATTTTGTTGTTCAATTTTCCTGTTGATTTCATTTAGAACCTATAATCAAACAAACTCACCTTGTTTCACAGGGATGGAGAAGAAGATATTGTTGAGGACCGAAGGCGCGGAGGCGGAGATTAGAAGCGACAACTCAATTGTTTTTGTTTTCTTCAATTGTGATCTGTAATTGTAATTAGGGATTGTAATTAGGATATGTGATCTGTAATTGCGATTCTTGTTTTTATAAGAGGGGCAAAATAAAATTTTTAAGGGGGGCAAGATTGAAATTTTATATACTTTGGTAGATTTTTTTCAAAACCAAAGGGGGTCAATTGACCCTCTTACCCAAGCTGTAGATCCGCCCCAACGTAACTTTGATTAATACACTTTCCAGAAATTTTCGAAATCACACCAAATCGCAACAACAACCCAAACCCGAACCGCTCAACCAACCCACGCAAGTGTACTGCCTCCATTTTCTTCTTTTATCTTCTCTTCTATTTCTTTCTCTTTTTTTTTCTCTTTCTTTTTATGTTGTTGTGTTGTATGGATTAGAGAATAAGAGGAACCTCTTTCTATTATTTTAACTCTCCTTTGCTTCCCTTTTGTTTTAATGAATTTATTGCTCAATGGTGCCGCCGCCGTTAAACTCAACAAAAAAGAAGGGTTTTAAACCCATTATAATTAAGATTTTATGTAAGGCGCCTCATAATTAATTAATGCCTAACAGTCGATAACTTTATTTAAGTATTAAAACTAAATTTCACATATTATGTACATAATGGGCGGCGAATAAAGGTATAGTTTATTTAGGCCCAAATATTGCATTAATATATAACATAAAATAAAATAAAATAAGTGTTGAAAAAATGAGGTCGTTACATTATTTTGTTTTGCAGTCCATTGGATTTATCATAAGTGACTATGGTATCCATTTTGTGAGAGTATTTTTGTATATGTGCTGGTCAAAGCGAGTCAATTGGGTTGACTATGCCAATTTAGAACTAGAGTGAAATAGTTTTCAAATGAACCCCAATCTCAATTACGATAACCACGGTATGTATTTTCGAAAAAAACTGACTTTTTATTTTATTTTTGCGGGTTATTTAAATGAAATCACACCAATTAGATATCTATTCATTTGTTTTTTAGAGAAAAAAAAGGAACAAATTTCGGTATTTTTCGAAAAATTTCAAATTTCGGCCGATATTATGAATATTGCTTCACAAATTCACATTTTTTTAGCAAAATATTTACTTTCTTTGAAAAGCTTATAAAAAGGATATTTGTATTTACCCTTTCATGAATCATCATCATCATTTTCTCTTTATTAGGATTCACTAGGCCTTCTATCCATCAAAGCAATGCAATGTTCTTCATCATTGGAAGAGTCATAATTGGATTGACTCATTGAAAGGATTTGGAGTAACTATGATTCACAATGTGGATGCAAATTTTCACCGGATCATGTGTTGATCACGCGGAGCAATTTGCATAAGATATAGATTAATTTTTCACACGTGTGTGGTGCCTGCCACGGGGACTCCATTGCCATAATTAGAGAAATGCCTTAAGAAAAGTATTTATTTCTCTGTATTTGAAGAGGGAATTTTGAATAAAAAATGTTACCTCCAGATGGCTTTGTGTTTGGCTATTTATAGAGGCAGAACGAGTAAGTTGTTGGCAAATGAGTCATGTACATGGCAGATGACTGAGTCGTCTGCTTGCAGGCGGTTGTAATTTATCTTAGGTAGTTGTAACACTTCTTACGTAGTTGTAACTTTCGTAGACAGTTGTAACCTCCCGTTGGTGGTTGTAACATTTTGTTTGGAGAAACCTCTCTTTCAAGCTTCTGTGCTCAGCTGAGCATGGTCGTCAGCGCCGAACACTACTCCTCTGTTGAAAAAAGAGTGTTATGTTGAGGTTTATTGGGCCCAGACTTGGGCTGCATTGGTCTCAAACTTGGGCTTTCTCTACTTATAGCTTTCATAGGTAATTTTTTAGCTTCTCGAGAACAACCCAAATCTTTGGGTTTCCTTATCCTGTTGGGCTAAGGATTAGTTCTTGCCCACAATGCCTATCATCTCCTTTCTTTTTGAGCTGATAGTTTTTCTTTTCTTTCTTACTTAAAAGAAGAGATGTATTTTCACTGAGGAGCCTTGCAAAGAATAGAAATAGAGTGCCCCTGATATTGTCGACTTATCTGTTGCTAATAATACAAGTAAAGGATCTGCATGTAGAGGCTTCTGTTGTTGTTGAATTATAGTCTGCTGAGGACAAATTGACATGCATGTAGAGGCTTCTGCTGCATATGAGGTGATCTACTGGATGAGTCACACACAATAATTTCATGGGCTTTTGGACTTTGTCAAACTAGATGATCATCCTCAGGTGAATAAAACAAGTCCTGATCTGACATTGTTGTGATTTGACGACCCATTTACATATAAATGTCACATATCTTTTGGCTGACTTGCCTCTATTTCAGCATGAGTTGAGGAGTCTTCATTTATTGAAAGACGTGACATTGATCTGCTAGCTGACTTTGTTTTCCCGGTTGAGGAGGGAGCGAATTCTCCTATGAAGTTTGCTAAGGCTTTAGTTTTATAGTTGTCATCGATCGTTAGTTTTGTTGAAGGATGTGATAGTAATTTGCTGGCTGACTTTGTTTCCCCGGTTGAGACCACGCAAAGAAGAAGACCACGCAATAAATCGCTACCAAATCACATATGACCACACACCAACACGGCCCCAATCACAACAACCACCTTATCCTCCTAGTCCAACACAAATCACACAAAACACACCAAAAAATCCTTAGTTTTGTATCGCACAGTGAGAATAGAGATAAACAACAGATAGTAGAGAGTAGAGGGAGAATGATGGCGGGAAGAGGGTGCAAAGATTCAACTTTTGGGAGAGGAAGGAGACCGTTTTGTCGGATAAGGGGAAATTTGATTTTGAGAGAGTTAAGGTTATGTTGGTGGTGTCCTTCAACAGGTGGTGGTGTCCTCCAGCAGAACTAGTGGTGTCATTTAGTTACTACCTTTTTTGGTTATTGATTCCAAATTATAACTATAACAATGTTTGTTTGTGTGTGGGTTTGTGTTGCGCCAAAGTCACTTTAGGGTTATCTATATACCTCCCAATCGAATCAAGCACAGTGTAGTTTTCCTAAACTACTGAATCACGACCAAAATCTTACAATCATACCCAAGTACTCTCAATCCATTACCATGAAAAAACAAAGATTACAATCTTTTCTGAAAGATTCCCCTTCTCACATTTTTACCATCAAAGTCAATAATCAATTTTTCTTGAGACAGTATTGATCGAAGTTAAGTTCTGATCAACTTCAATTTCAAGAAACTTCTCTTTGGAAAACAACTATAGCCGGTATGAATAATAATATTTTGTACTCGATACATGCATTTGGGTAGCACTAGGTCATGGGTTCAAACGCAGCTTGCGGCATCTTTATGGGTTCTGGGATCCTATAAAAACTCTGCTTGCCTTTAAAAAAAAAAGTCCAATTATTTAAATCAAATAAGAATCCAAATATTTTTCATGCTTATTGATTGATTGAGAATTCTTGAAATAATAGTCACTGTTTTTTAATCAATGCAAAAATTACCCTAAAAACACTCTTAAAATCTAGCACAATGATAAGCATGATATACCAAACAAGTAAAAATCCTAAGAAATTATTGTCAAATCTAAACTAAGGACTGAGATGAGCAGTTTTGAAAATAATGTGATTTTTGCCGACATAAAAAAATATAATAAAGAACTAAGAAAATTTTGATTTATCAAGAAGATGAATCCTCAAGGGAAAAGAATTCACCACCATGGATCCATTTAACCAAAATCTTTTTATCTTGTACAAATTAACAATTCAATCTTAGAACTTAACCTCAACATAATCTACAAACTTCTTCGTTCAATAAACATGTAAATACAAGTGGTCATCCGATGAATTACCACTTGAGGCAAACATAAAGAATCTTCCTTATATTTATTTTCAAATTCAAAACTAGAAGAAAATAATATAGCTTCACATAGACATGAAACCAATACCTCAAACTCTCAAACTAAGGTAAGTTGATTAATAGACTATATTAGAGAACTAGCGTATTACACGTACCTAGAACACTCCATATTATCTTTTTCTTATACAATTATTCATGTTTCCAAATCTCTTTACCGAATTTATCTAAATCAACTAATTCTACATACATCTTCAATGTAAATAGCATTTAGCACGTAAGCTAAAAGGTATCAAGGTGCACCAAACTCGATCAAAATTTATAAACATTTTAGTCAATAATATCGGTAAAAATTATTTAGGTATAAATTATTTACAATCCATGCCATCAAATCTTGATTCTTGATAACTTTTCAAGTTTCAATCCTAGCCCTTGTTATGTTTGTCTACAAGACAATAAAAAAAATACCTGATTTATTATATAGACTTGAATATTACCCGTGTCATTGGCAATCCACATGTACTTTTTCTGTAAATTATAATGCAATGGACACCCTCACCACCATCTCCACCATTGCACTTAATCAGTTCCATAAATAAATAAATAAATAAATAAAATTACTGTAAAATAGAATTAAACCTCAAAAATTTAGTTTACATACTAAAATATGATATATATGTATATATATTTATATATATAGTAAAAATAACAAATTTTTTATAGACAAACTCTGTGAAAATTAGAACTGATTCAATGTTCGGGGTCTTTCTTTGAATGTTCATTAAAATCTCCATTTGTTTCTTTTAAAAATATTTTAAAGTACTTAAGGCATGAAAAAAAAAAAAAAATACTTGCATGGTTTTAATAATAAAATAAATATTTTGAAATTTTAAGTTTTTGTATTGATCAATGGTTTTGTTGGAAAGAGTTTCAAAATTGCATTTCAATAATATTGAGGTTACCAGAATCTGACAACTGAGTAAATAGTTATGATTATAGTTATGATAATTTTCATTTTGAAAAAAAGAAAACAGAATACTTTATCCGCCACATGTAATTCTACCAACTCATTTCATAAATTTTTTTCTCTTTACCTTTCTACATATTTTATATTTATAAATATGCAATCATAGTTAATGAATATCAACCATCAACACTTTCCCAACTTTCAATAATACCCATCTTTTATTTTCAAACTTTATGATTTGACTTTGTCACAATTAGCAATAAACAGTAAAACATCACTCTAAATTGTAATATAAACTAACAAATTACCCTTGTCGTTGGACACTTTTTCTGCTAATTATCAAGTACTAAACACCCTCACCACCATCCCTACCATTGACTTCGATCAGTTACATAAAAAAAATTATATTTTAGAATTAAACTAATTTTTTTTATGTTTAAGCCTATTTTATAATAAAAAAATACTATTTTTTTTAAAGTCAAACTATGTTAAAATTATAACAAATTGAATGTTCGGGGACTTTTTTCTAATGTTCATTAAAATGTCCATCAATTTCTTTTAAAAATATTTTTAAATACTGAAGGCATGAAAATTTTAAAAATACTTGGATGTTTTAACGATAAAATAGATATTTCAAAATTTTAAGTTTTTGTATTGATCATTTGTTTTGTTGGAAATACTTCAAAATTGCATTTCAATGGTACCGAGTTTACAAAAATCCGACAACTACGTACATAGTTATGATAACTTTCATTTTAAAAAGAAGGAAAATACAATATTTTCTCTCTCAGCCACATGTAATTCCACCAACGTTTTTTTCACAAATTTTCATTATTTTTGCCCTTCTACATGTTTTATATTTACATACATGCATGTCATCATAGGAAATGAATTTCATCTCTCAACACTTTCCTAATTTTCAATCTGAGCCATCTTTTATCTCAAATCCTTATTATTTAACTTTGTCCCAGTCAGCAATGAATAATAAAATACCAATCTGAATAGTAAACTAGTATATTATTTGTGCCATTGGCATGATAGAAAGTGGCTTGTGACATTAAGTCAGTCTCGACTCTCAATCCTAGCCCTCTATTATCTCCAAATCCTTATAAATAGTAAAACCATAGCTGATTTATAAAATAGATTATGATATTCCTCGTGTCGTTAGCACTCCACATACATTTTTGTACTAAATATCAAGTTCTGAGTACCCCGTCACCATCCCTATCTTCGCCCTCAATCAATTTTGAAGTGAAAACCTATTCTAACGTATAAATATATACTCAAAACTTTAGGGTTAAACTCAAAGAAAATTTCAATGAGTTGGGGGAAAAATTTTAAACGTCAAAAGTGAGTTCTCCCTCCACTTTAAATATGCCAAAACATGAAGTTAAGGGTTTTTGTTTAAATGTGCATTAAGATGCATATCTCATTTTTTTTCTGGTATGATCGGCAAGTCTTTTTTCTTTGAAAAATACTAACAATGCGAAATGCATGAGAATTTTTCTCATAACATACATATTTTCAAATCTTTGGCGTTTGTATTGATCAATAATTTCATTGGACAGGTCTTCGAAAATGCAATTCAACGATACCAAGTTTACCAAAATTTGACAACCAAGTAAACAGTTATGACAATTTTAAATTTAGAAAAAAACACACGCAAAATTTTCTCTCCCTGCCATATAAGGAAATTAGGAAGTCGGTATTTTTCAAACTCATATGAATAAGACTACATTCACGTAATATTAAAATCCTTAATGTTGGAGTTTTATCTACTAGAGCATTCACGTATTATAAAATTTAATATGGAACTAAAGTAATAATCATGCATGGGCTTTCAGTATGTAAAAAAAAAAAATATATATATATATATAATAAAAAGTTATGATTAAATAAATATAATAGAACCACTATAAAGGTGAGAAATACTCACTTATTGCAAGTGAAGAAATCCTTCAACTAGTTGTTTTCCAAAAATAAAACCTTGAATAATATCTTTTATTATTGCTACTCCAAAGAAAAATAAATAAATAAATAATGCAGATGTATTACT
Source organism: Berberis vulgaris (assembly GCA_963556465.1). Lineage (NCBI taxonomy): Eukaryota > Viridiplantae > Streptophyta > Magnoliopsida > Ranunculales > Berberidaceae > Berberis > Berberis vulgaris. The sequence continues at coordinate 32,270,996 of OY747135.1, forward strand.
ACGTAACCAGGGGCGGATCCAGGATTGCAGACAAAGGGGGGCAAAAAAAATCATAGATAATTTAATTCTTAAAATAAATAGATAAATATGATTAAAATATAGTTTTAAAAGTATTACAAGAGAAACATACATAATGAGTCAATGTAAACGCACAGTAGATTTAGGTAAAAGCTCTATGCGGGTTCTCATGTTCTGGTAATGCTGCATAATCACCTCGTCATCGATGCCATTAAATATATCTTTCTCAACGTATGTAATCAAACTATCTGCCATCCATTGATCTCCCATTCGATTACGTAATCGATTCTTAACAATCTTCATAGCAGAAAAAGCTCTCTCAACACTTGCAGTTGCAACTGGTAATATTAAGGCTAAAGTAATAAGCCTATAGATCAAAGGATACAAAATGTTTTTTTTGTCCTTACCATCTTCTCAGCAAGATTGCTAATTCCTGTCAAATTCAAGAACTCGCTATTCGACCTTACATCAATGATAAATGTCTACAACTGATTATCAAGAGCATCAAGTTGTGCTTCTGAGAAATCATTTGGATAAAACTGAGCAAAACGAATCAATTTTTCCTTATCAAAATCCGAGAAGGAATCATTTGAACTCAGGCATGAAAAACATAAAAGCAATTTAGTATTCACTTCATTGAAACGGTTGTTGAGCTCTTGAAGTTGCAAATCAATAACAACATTACATAACTAAACCCGATAACGATGCATGTTTGTCACCTTTTCAACATTATGTCGTGACCATCCCCGAGCAACATAAAATTCATCAAGGTTAGGCATTTCTATAGCATGTTTGCTACAAAATAAGGAAACTTCATCTAGCAAATTGATCCATCCATCATCTCGCATCAACTGTAAGCGTTTCTTAGCTACTATGACCAAACCCATGGCATTCACAATATCTTGGTCCTTTCTTTGCAATGCTTGTGACAATTCATTCGTGATTCCTAATATACTTTTCATCAAATGAAGTCCAAATGCAATATCAAAAGATAGTAGTGAATCTAATAAAGTGCACGCTTCAACTCTTTGCTCAGCATATTTTGAGGTCTCCTTAATGCACTCGAGCACATCGATGATAGAATTGAACAACTTAATCAAGCTTATCAAAGTATTGTAATGTGAGCCCCAACGTGTATCTCCGTCTTTTTTAAGAGTTGATTGTTGATTTTGGCCACTTCCACTTGCAAGTTCACCACTTTCAAGTGCTTTTAGAGTGTTAATAGATTGGGCTTTTAAAAGAATATCATGACTTTTACATGAGCCACCAACCACATTCACAACACTCGTGACCAAAGAGAATAATAAAACAATGGAATCCTCATTCTTTGCAACGGCAATAAGTGCTAATTGAAGTTGATGTGCAAAGCAGTGAATATAGAATGCACTTCCATTCTCCTTTAAGATTAATGCTTTAAGACCGTTGAACTCACCTTGCATATTGCTTGCCCCATCATACCCTTGGCCACGTAGTCTTGAAATGCTTAACTTATGCTTTGAAAATAAAGCGTCAATTGATGCCTTTAGGGATAGAGCAGAAGTATCAGAAATCACTACAAGAAAAGTGTTCATTGATAGCATAAGTTTATAGCGTTTTTGTGAAAACCGCTATAATTGACCGAATTCAAAGCCAATTAAAATTGGAACCGCTATAGACCAAAAGCCGCGCGGGAAGTGAAAAAAAATGCGCGAATTGCTTCTCAAAAGCCTCGCGGGAAATGCGCGAATTGCTTCTCAAAAGCCTCGCGGGAAGTGAAAAAACTCGCTCGATTCCACTTCAACATCTACGTCTTTCTCCCTCAGTCTCGCTCTCCTCCCCCGTCAATCGCAGCAGATCGGAGAGGCATTTTTCTTCTCCAAAGGTATGCCGCTCTACAAGCGAGAGTGAGGGAGAGAGAAATCTAGGGAGAGTGGGAGAAATCAAGAGCGAGAGTGAAAGAGTGAGGGAGAGAGAAATTGAGCGAGAGAGAGAGATCCAGGGAGAGTGGGAGTGGGAGTGAGAGAGATCCAGGGAGAGGGATGCCGCTCTTCTTCAAACCAAAGGCACGTCGCTCAAGCGAGAGTGAGAGAGATGCAGGGAGAGGGAAAGAGTGAGGGAGAGAGAAATCGAGAGATCGAGAAATAGAGATCTAGGTGCAGAAGCTCGTCCTCAACATCTCCGTCGGCAAGAGCAGAGATCGTCTCACCAAGGCCTCCAAGGTATGTATACTAAGTCTATCTCTCTCTTACCCCCTAAACCCCATTGCACATCTTTTCCTCCCAAACCCCCATCGTTTTTCACTGATTTTTATTTGTAGGTGTTGGAGTTGTTGAGTGGACAAACCCTAGTTTTCTCCTAAGGTATGTATCTAACAAACAAAAAGGGTTTCTCTCTTTTATGTTTTTTGTTCATTTTGATTTTACATTGATTTGGTTGATGGGGTTTTTGACCCTTTGATTTTTTTTTTTTTTTTTTTTGTGTTAACAATTTTTTTTTCAGAATTGGGTGTAATGAGAAGATTTCTTGCTATGTCACCGTCGAGGTGACAAGTGGATGCAACTTCTTGAGAGTGGATTGAAGGTGAAGGAGTACGACCTGTTGAGGAGGAACTTCAGTAAGACTGGATGCTTTGGTTGAAATTGGTTATCTTTTTGAATATTTCGTGGTAACTGATGGTTGTGTATAATATTTAGGTTTCTTTGGTGTCAATGGTAAGCACATTTGGAAAGGGGCGGATGTCAGCCATGCTTAGGCTTTTGGGTAATGGAAATTACCCTGAACTAAGTACAGGTATTGTTAGCTACAACATTAGAATGCCGTAAAATTTAATGTTTTGATATGGCTGTGATGTGAATCTAATATGCTATTGTCTGCTTAGATACTTTTAAATTTCAATCTTTCCTTTCCAATATTATTGGTCAGATTCATGACTAAAGGCCCTTTTTTTTGTGTGTGTGCGTGTCTGAAAACTTTCGCAAAATGTAGATGATGTTGATTTTTAGACACATCCAATATTATACTCACAGTTAGAGGAGTTGAAAGACTCCATCTATTTACACCTGCAGGATCAAGTAAGCCTCTCTAACTAAATTAATATGTAGTGAATGCATGTTTGCATGTATCCCTACCTTAGTGATCCTGATTGGGTTTAGCTCATTTGTTGAAGCTAACATGTATCCCTACCTTAGTGATCCTGATTGGGTTTAGCTCATTTGTTGAAGCTAACAGGCAAAGGGAAATAATGTTTTCAAATCAAAACATGGTGCATGATCCTATGACTATAGCTCTATTTGCAAAAACTAATCTATATGTTCAACCACCACTACTACAGATATAGGCTTGCATAGCGCTTAAAAATAGGCTTAGATAGCGCTATCTAAGCTACCGCTATGGTAGCTTAGATAGCGCTCAAAAAAGCGCTATGCAAGGTGCGTACTTGAATAGCGCTTCGCTTAGATAGCGCTTTTTAAAGCGCTATCTAAGCGTTGATTTTTTTTTTAATTAACTTCAATAGTGCCTTCTAAAGCGCTATGTAAGCGCTAATTTTTTTTTAAGTTAGCTTGAATAACGCTTTTTTAAGCGCTATTTAATTTAAATGAATTTTTTGAATTAGATTTGTTTATCTGCTAAGATAGCGCATAAATAAGCGCTATGGAAGTAATTAGATTGTTCTTAGATAGCGCTTAAAGAAGCGCTATTGTAGTATATATGTTAAACTTAGATAGCGCTAATTTGAGCGCTATCTAAGTTATTTGATTTGTTTTTTCTATTTTTTCGATACCGATTTTCTGGGCTAAATATAATATTTAATATAATAATGACAACGTTCAATCAATCAATAAAGACACAACATGATAACTAACTGTTTCTCATTCATTCAAAATATGATTTAAGCATTCATACAAAATTGTTAATATGCTATCATATATATTTGTTCGTAGCACAATACTAATAAATATCTTAAACTACAGGCATAATTAAAATGTTTTGCTTCAGCTTTCCATTTTCTCCTTGAGAAATCGGTTGTACAAGTATCCTGACCAATTGATTACGAAATTCTCCATTTTTTTCGGAGAATAAAATTTGACTGGCTGTTTATGAACAAACTGCAAATACAAAAGTTACAATCAGTATATAGTTAGATGATATCAAATACTTCAAAAATCAACAAATAAAATAATTCAATAAAACTATTTACTTACATAAACAGGAATACTTGTATCACCAGATTTCAAGAGATCCTCAATATAGCAACAAATATAATGACCGCAATGGATGCCATCCATCTCAATCTGCTTTGGACACTATGAGAAATAACATCCAATTAATTATATGCAATTTGTTACCATGTCTTATTATATAAAATAATTTTAGTACTGTAAAATATTTACCTGAATGTTTGCCCAATTAAATCTGTTCATTGCCGCCTTTGTTATAGAGCCGCCTCGACGAGTCCGATAACTTCTCAATGCACTATTTTGTATAAAGTAATATTATACATATGTAATATGTATAAATTTGTAATGTAAAAATAAAACTAGAACATGTATTTACCTTAAACTCCAGAGTTGATGAGTATGCTACGAAATCTTTCCAATACAGAGACACAGTGGACAAGTGAGAGTATATGAAAGGCGGCTCATCCGAAAAGCTACCCTCACTATCTCTCGCAAGATTCCTTAACCTTGTCCTAAAAACTCTATGCAGGTAACCGGCACGAGAAACAATCTTTTTTTTGTGTGATTCGTCAACTCCCGCAAATGTTTCCTGTTACAAGAGTAAATAATGTCATGTTAATCTATAGTCAGTAGTTTGCATGACAACACTTATTTTCCCATGTAACTTAAGATGATGATTCACATAACAAAGTATTGGTATATGCTTGTCTAACAGCGACAGCTTATCTCTTAGATGTGGGAACATAGTCAAGTTTGTGCACAGAAAGGCTATCAAAGATGTCAAATTTAAAGGTTTTTTTTTCTTCCCCTGCAGCTTTTAATGGTTTTACAAGTCATACATATTAAAAGGTCCTACCATGAAAGTGCAGTACATCTAGACCCATCTCAATGCAGTACATCTAGACCCAGGTCTGCCGAGTTTGTTTCATACAGGTCTGCCGAGTTTGTGGTTTGTTGGGATATTACAACTAGAAGCTCAAAACAAATGTTTGAACATATAAAAATGAGGATAATATCACTGCATGCTTGCAAAGTCCTGCCCCAGGTCTGTTTCTTTCTTTCTTTCTTTATCATCTATTCAGCTTGTCATCCATAGTCAATAAAACAAAAAACTTCCCAGGTTTAGGTTAACACATATCATTGCTCTGCATTCATTTTTGCAATAGGGTCTATAGAAATTATTGGTTCCTCATTATTGATATGACATCTTATGCAGCATTTCTAAGGAAAACCAGTGGAAGTTTATGTTCAGTTCAAATATTGAACAACTTCATGACATTGTTAGGATACAATGAGAGAATCCATTTCTATTTTAAAGATGAGGTGCATACTTTGATGTTTTGGTTGAAGTATTAACTCTCAATTAGAGGGTCGATCTGACAACAGTCAGAAGTAATCAATATTGTATCCATTGAGCATATGATGAAGGCTAGCTAGTAGTTCTTTTGCAAAAACAATAATAAGAACTGTAAAAGTTCTGAAAATCAAATCTTAGATCACACAAATTCACTTTTTGTCACATATTTTTTTGACCTTAGAGGTTCCTAGTTTATTGGATGAAGGATCTCTTGAATTAAGAGGAATATTGTGAAACAAATCATTTCTGACATCTGTCTGATCACATTTTTAATCACTTGCTGTAAAGCTCCAAGCAAATTGCATATGAAACTCGTTATGTACTTTCAGGAAGTCAGAAACTGTTTGATTTCTTGGATAAACCTCAGATTATGGGATTGAATGTGAGAAAAGAAAAGAACAAATCATCCTCAAACAAGTGCAAACAGTCCAACCTAAAAACAACGAAATATAAAAACAAGAACATAAGAAGTTATGTTTTGCAAATCTCTATGCCTCCTTCACGTAAGGCACCAACAATACGTTATTAAATCTGAGAAAAGTTTAAACTAATCAAAGAAGCCTCATTCAAACACTAGGTTCTACCTGTGTCGGACACGTCACACTCAGCATAATGCTGGCTCCGTTTTTTAGTATCACTACAAGTCTTTGGATGCGCATATCCCTATTAAACAAGTGGTTCAGGCTCCACAACCTAAACAGAGCACTCTACTTAAGGTGATGGATACATCAGTGTGATAGTTGGACTCGAACAGGCAACTTTGAAGCAAAAATATTTAGCCGTCCGAACAATCAAACTGCTTCCCTTATGTCAAGACGGAAGGATGATAACATTTTCATTGATGAAAAACAAAAATCTTACCTGGAACAATGTCCTTTTGAGTTTGACTATGTTCTGTCAATCTCTTAGGTTTCTCCACCATTAACCAAGGTACCTCCGACAAGTCCAAAGAAATCTAAGACATATTTGAGCAACCCTTCCGGTATTTCTTTCCCATATTGTGACAATACAGAGCAAGGAAATCAGAGATGCACACCCATACCATGGGTTGCATTAAACTCTTTTTCTTTGGGACAACGCTTTTGCTCCTTGTCTCAGTGGCAAGAGCAGCAGATATCTTCTATGAATGGAATGTATCCGTCAGTAGGAATATCAGGCCTCTTTACAATGCTCAAGCTGTAAGTACATTACGTTTACTGAATTGCTTGTGTTTTCAGTGTACGATATGTTCATTGATGATTGATTCTTGGTGTATATGAACAGGTTATAACCATCAATGGGATGTTCCCAGGTCCACTCATCAATGCAACTACTAATGATTATGTTCATGTAAACATCTTCAACAATTTGGATGAACCCTTTCTCATGACATGGTATCAGATATATTGGAGTTTGCTTTTGATCAAACGATGTTGACTGTTGTCAGGGCCACCATCATTTCCCTGAGACTAGAGGTTTATGTCTTTCAGAGGAGCAGACTATTACGAGTGTATGATTGGAAATATATTACAATGTTCTTGATCTTTGCAGTTGACTACAGCAGTGATATTGATAATACAGTTTCCTTACTTTTCTCCTTATCGAAATGTCTCAGATTCTTAGAAGACCAAGAATTGGTGGAAACCGACTTTTAGGTATGAGTTCACAGCCACAGAAGCTGACTCGGATATGTGAAGTCACAGCCATTCTTGTCCTATATGGCCTCCCAAGGTAGTGTAAGCTAAGCATATTTTCAAACTGTGGAAAGTTTAAACTATCATAACATTTTATTGATGGATGCTCAGACATTGAAGGTGTTAAGTTGGATCACTACAGTTTTTCTTGGTATCCAGAATTATCATGAGCTGTTTTGAGTAATGCAGAGAATATAACTAAACTTAATCAGATTCCAAACGTTCATGCATCGCATAACATGCACCAAGACAAGTGTTTTACAGCATGATTAAAAACATATGATTTTAAGAACATGACAGGAAGACAATATGTATATCCAAACAAACAACCACACCAATTACTAAAATTTAAACGCAGATTGAGATAGCAAAGGTACCTTGACTTCATCCCAAAGTTGTTCTTTCAATGGCAACAAATCATCCTTACGCCAATTGGTAATCGTGATTGGAAACGTTCGTCTACAGCAAGATCCAACAAAGTGTGCTAAGGTCATCGACTCTTTGCCAATTGGTTGGCCCATTTCATTCCAATTCACCTTTATTACATCTCCTTTGGCCCTTTTTTTCTTAACACTCACCATAGTGACTATTCCTCGAGACTGAACCTGGGACAAGCCACTATTTCCAGTTGAACCTCCTGTCTCACCTCCTCTAGAATCATCTTGACCATCCCCTCGACCGTTCTCTCGAGCACGACCCTTGCTCTGGCGCTTGCTCGGGGATCTAGCAGTCATGATCCTGTAAAATAAAGAGTATAAGCGTGAATTAATACACAAAATCATAAGTAACAAGCCAATATTGCAAAGGATAATGAGTACTTACTACAAATGCTTCATTTATTCTGGATCTTACAACTTACTTACACAAATGACTCAGTAGGAAAAATACATACTAGATCTTACTACTTAATGTTTAATGGACATAATTCAATAGGAAAAATACATACATTACTTTGGACCTTACAACTTACCACTGGATATAAATTACAAATATATAATAGGAAAAACACATACATTTCTTTTTGGCTTTTTGGCTTTAGATATCCTCTTTCGTTTGGTAGTTGACTTTGATCGTTCATGGCCATGTACATTAACAAAATCTGGATTTACATATTCACCCTCATCATGATCATACCTTAAATATAAGTTTTGATGATCATCATAATCGTAAGTGCTCGGGCAAACATACACGTCCCCAAAAGGATCATTAATTGTATCAACGTCCTAATAATCAGTGAATCACACACAAAACACAAACAGGAAAAAAAAAAAAAAAAAAAAAAAGCAAGAAGAAGCAAGAGAGACGAAATGAGATGGAGAGACGAACATTAGATGCTCACTTCCTCAGTAGACTTTGAAAAACTGATTAGTCCATTAGCCTAATTTTAACTTTTAATTGAACTTGTATTAGTCGAAAATGTTTAAATTTCAGTCTGATCTTTCTATTTCAATGGAGATGCTCTTAGGATTTGGAGTACTCACTGAGGTTGATGGAAGTAGTATGTCTTTTGATTTCTCCATCTCATTTTGTCGCAGTCATTGAGATTTTTTTTTTCCAACAAAACACAAAACACCAACAGTGACTGAGTGAGAGTCGAGCGAGAGAGACGAACCTGGTCCTTTCCCTGCGACTCCTCGGTTCCTCGCCTCCTCGCCTATTCTGGTTCCTCGCCTGAGTCGCCTCCTTCCTCGGTTCCTCGCCTGAGTCGCCTCCTTCCTCGCGTCCTTCCTCGCCTGAGTCGCCTCCTCGCCTCCTCGATCTGGTTCCTCGCCTCCTCGCCTCGGTTCCGTGCCTCCTATCGCCTCTCTGTGTTTTGAAAAAATGGCAAAAGCAAAACCCAAAAACTTGTTGTCTGAGATTTAGGTTTTTATTAGGGCTTTTGATATTAACCGTCCGATCGTATCAAGATCTGAAAAAACGAGATTTAATTTGATATTTGATTTTTTTTTTAATTATTTGGCTATAGGATAAAGCGCTATACAAGAGGTAACTAGCATAGCGCTTTAAAAGCGCTATGCAAGCACTTTAAAAGCGCTATGGTAGTTTTGGTAACGTTTTTTCACATAGCGTTTTTTAAAGCGCTATCTAAGACATAATTAAGATAGCGCTTAACTGAAAAAAAAATTTAAAAGCGCTATTGTAGCGTTTTTTTTGATTTTTTTTTTTTTAAAGACAAATAAGCGCTATCCTAGCGCCCACTTGGATAGCTCTTTAAAAAAGCGCTATCTAAGTGGCGTTACCTAAGCTAATATTTGTAGTAGTGCACCTTATTGTGAAAGCTACATCAAAAGAAGATGTTCATGAACCAATCAATCAAGTTCCATGTAAACTTTTGAAATTGAGGTTCCGTTTTGACTTGTCCACTTGGCAGCTTTGTCTAGGATTTTTTTTTTCGGGGAATGCTTTATTTCCAACAGAAATTTTGTAGTAGTGGTCATAACGAAGGGCACTAATTCTCGTTATGGGACTATCTTTTATGTGATTCATGACAACATTATTATTTATATATATATTTTTTTAAATAACGTTGTAGTTGTTCTATATTGCCAGGTTAAGTTGCTGTTCGGGGATTGTTGAAATTAAAGAAATCTGGTATGACATTTGAAGAGCTTCAAAAAGCACGCTCTAATGGTTTTCAGTCTGTGCATCGAATGACCAATGGAGAGAAGAAGGCCGGGCGAGCAAACAAGAACATGTAAGTTTCTTCCTTGTAATTCTATTACTCTCCTCAAGTCCTCATCTTTCTACCAATACTTGATCATGCAAATCTATGGTGAAGGCCAATGGAGATCAGCAGCAAGAAGCCTGTTGGCAGGTATAGGGAAGTCATCCAAGCACCTAAAAAGGTAAGCATGTTTTGGTGTGCAAGCTTCTTGTTGAATATTCCAGGACTAACTTGGATTTGCGGTCTTCTAAAACAATGATTGATTGGATTCCTCGTGATTTGTGAAACATATAATTGCAAAAACATTTATTGAAAGATCATACACGAATGACTCCCTGTTGAGGTTTATAAATGGTCTCCTTGTTCATGACTTACTATATTTATTAACTTAGCATCCTATTCTGGATGGGTTTGTTTATCATCTCCTTTTAGCTCATGTATGCTACTATGCTAGCCCAAAAACCCGGACTTGATGCCAACTACTATAGTAAAAGAAATCCATTGAAACTACTTAAGTAAGAGTGAGATAACAATTTGATTCTAGGTTGCATTTGCAGATCAATCTTGTTTTTCATCACCTCTACATTCTGAAAATCCTTAACAAATTATTTATTTTGATGATATAGATATATTTATTTTGTATTTCTGTAACAAAAAAAACATGGGATCACTTAAATCAAATGCCTTCAATGAATCTAATAGATGAAACAAAATTCTTTATGAGAAGAGTGCCTGTAAAATGGCTCTTCAGGTGGTATAAAGTCAATCCAGGAATCCCCATCACTCTCATTATATTCTTTGCTGTTGCTTCTGCCAGAATTAAAAATTAAAATCAATTCATAGATTATACATAGAGTAATGATAGGTATAATATAATAGCTCGACAAAATAACTAATCAAGTAACTTACTATCTGCACCTCCAAGCTGAGCGACGGCTTCGATAAATCTTTGATGAAGCACTGGAGTCCATTTTAGCTTGGGCTTTGCATCTGTAGACAGAACCAAATCCATATCTGGGTTTTTCATTCTCTGCAGAACCATTTCAATTTAGTGCATAAATAAAAATTACAAAGTGCTCATAAGACATGAAAAACGATTTCAATGTTTACTCTTACTTATATATATAATTGTGTGACAACTTTAATTGTATATATATTTGGGGTGGTTGTCTTGTCCACAAGCTACCACTCAAATTTGAAACCAGATTTGGGATGTGTTGAAGAATATATACAACAATGAGCTGTGGGTTTTTTTTGTTTTCAATCCATCTCTCTTTCACTCACTCCATGTCATTTTTTTTCTTCTTCTTTGACTTGAAAGAAAGAGGAGAATCTCTGAAACAGCTAAAACAAAGAATGTAACACAGTTTTATTTGGGGTCTCTCAAAAGGAGAGAAATGAGAGAAAGTGCATGGATTGTTTTTTCTCATGCTGCTCCCCCACTTCTTTCTACTCACTTTGTTTGATCCTTTGCTTCATTAGGGGGAGTCCCACCATGACGAATAATGGGATCAACTTTTTCTTCCTCCATAGCGAGAAAGCTTTCATAGAAATAATGCTTTATTTGAATTTTATTTTTTTATTTTTCTTTTAGTGAATGAAATGAATTCATTTTCTTCTTTTTTTTTCTTTTGTTTTTTCAGGAGTGTGTGGAGTGGTTGGCAGATTCTTTTAAATCAAAGAATCTCAGTCTTTAGATCTTAAAACAACAAGCTCTTATCCTACTCCATATTACTTAATAGTGCCTTGATTAATAATGCATAAAGTCAGTCTATTTCATGAGCACGATGGACAAAATTTTATAGTATAGTTAGTCATTCCTATACTTTTTTTGGAAAAAGGGATCTATCTTATGACCTATTTCTATAAATTATCTATGGCCTCTGATCATCTTATACACTATCAATCATACGACGACTGTTCAACAGAAAAGGAGCTAGTGTCAGGTGAACCCTATAGTAGTAAAATCCTGTGCCATAAACCTTATCAGAAGGTTTCACCCATCTGACCTAATGCTTGCCATAAACCTAATGCTTACAGTCCTAGATTACAATACTTGTATAGATCTAAGGCGGTATTTGTTTTTGAAATAGAGTCTGAATTTTGTGAATTTTACAAAAATTTTTTAAAGAAATTCAGACCTCTAACTAGATTAAGAGGCAAAAACAAACACCAGAAAACCAGTTTCATGTGAAATATTACCAAGGGAGAAGTCATTTACTTTGCACCATTCAACAATTAGCTTTGGGGAGAATCAGAGCACTTTCAGTTCTTTTGGTTTGATAGAATTTTCCCCATATCATCAATATACCTATATGTATTTCAGTTTTCTCATTTTAGTTACCCGTTTTCTTACATACAGGGATGGTGTGAGCGAATGCCAATTTAGTGAAATGTTACTGCATGAGGTTGATGCAATTAGAAATGTTACTTTAAACTAATACAACGATCTCATATTGTGCCTCAATTATACTTTGTTAAACAAAGATGTAGGTTGGGGTGCAACAACGTAAGGAAGCTATTCCTTTAGTTTGCATGTACTTTTTACTCTATTTCTGTATGCCTTTTAGTTTTCTTGGTAGGTTTTTCTCCTCTTCTGCTTGGTATATTGAAGATATTTAGATTTTACTAAAATTGTCTGGCTGCAGTAAGTTTTAATTTATTCATATGGAATCTCTTCTTTGCAAATGTCAGTCTCTGTCTCTCTCAATTGCCTGTGTACACATTTATCTTATCATGCTTATTTAGGTTTATTATTTGTAACTATTTTGTAGCCTCAAACTTTAGCTTTGTGATACATTTGTTAAAATATGATACATATATGTTAAAGGATATATGCAGTTGTGCCTTTTTGTTTGTTGAAGTCATTCATAGCCTTTGGTTCTTTACATACATTAAGATGCAGAGCGAGACATGGTACCTGTCCATGCCCTTTGTTTCAGTGTTGATAATGTGAATTATTCTGCCCTTGTCTTTCCATTTGATTGAATTTTTGGTTTCTGTTTCCTAGTGCTTCTGTATTTTGGCTGATTGACATGTAAATGCTAACAAGTAGGCGTTGTTTCCTGAAATGCAGGAAATTATTAGAAAATACATTAAAATGTCTGCAAGTGGAAGTAAGCATGCAGCTCTTGCTAGTGCACTGGGGTCTTTGACTTGGGAAACACCCTCATCTACAGACTTCAAAGAATTGGCTAGGTAGGTCTCAGTTTCCCTGCTTTGTGAATAAGTGTGTTTATTGGCTATAGGAGCAATACAAAACTCTGCTTTTTACACATTGACTTGCTTTTTCACACCGAGGGCTTACTTGTTACCCAACTTTTCACTGATTGGGCGTGAAAATATTTCTGTACTTCTGTTCCATCTTAGGTAAATTGGATGCAATGTCATACACTTTGTTTCTAAGCTGCATATTCTCAAGATCACTTAGGCTCTCCACCTGTCTACAACTAGAATCACTCAACAAAGTTTTGAAATTCTGGGATGGGAATCTTACTATTTGGTTTTTGGGTTCCCATGGACAGTGAATATGCTGCGTGGACTCTATTTAATGGCTATGCATTGAACCATGTCAGCATCTCTACCCATCGGCTAAAATCTCATTTGAAAAACATCAAAAGCCTCGATCAATTCATTGAAGAAAATGGACTCAAATTGAATTCAGAAGGAGGACTTCTAAAAGGTTCACACAACTCTTATCCAATTATTGAATTGTTCTTCATGTTTACACTAATTTGTTTCTTTGCATGCAACCGACTCAATAGTTCCTTTTACTTCTCAGAAAAGTGCATTTGCTCCCTTCATGGCACGTTTCACGAACCTATTGATTCTTAATTTGTATAGATGTTCCTTGTTCACTGCAGAGATACTGTTCCGAGTTTCAGCATATTTTTGCATTCACTTTCTGTGAGTTTGCTGATCGCCCGACCGTTAACTCTGTTTCTACTGCAGGCTGGTTTATTGAAGCCTGATTTAGTGGAAGGTGATGCAGAAATACCTGAGTTCAATGTTTCCTATAAGCCGCAAAAAATCAGTCCAAAGTTCCAATCGACTGTCAGGCACCTATTGCATCAAAAAATTCGTGATTCCTACATGCATCCTCAATTCAATTCAGATGTCATGAATATTTGTTGGTGGTGGAGTTGAATTTATTGAATATTTGTTTGTAGGTGTTCGGAGAAGCTTTCGATCCATGGGGATGCGGCTGCCAAAGCTGCTTTGTATAGAGATAGATTCCAGTTGCTGCTTCAGAGGATTGCTCGACATCCCGATTTCGCTAAACCTGCTTTTGATCTTGATATGTCCTACTCTGGAGGCAGAAGTAATGAGGTATTATTATTATTTAACATTTTCAAGTTTTATTCCAAATAAGAAATTGAACATAAGTACTGCTACCCAACATCTAGAAGGTGTCTATTTTTAAGTGAGAATGAAGGATAATTTGAAGAAAACAAATAGTATAGCTTGTGGTTATTGTATTGATTTTTATAGAGAGATCTGGCAAGAAGTCCGCGAGTAGGTTGGAGAAAAGTAGAACATTTTCAAGTGCTTTGGTGCAACATTTTGCATTGTTCATAGAGATCAGTTTATATGTTATTTGTATTTCAGATATCTCCAATTCAATCTCTTATTGGATACACCGGGAGGAGATGGATCATGGGTGTCATATCACAGTTAGAAGATGGTCGTTTCTACTTGGAAGATCTAACTGCCGCTGTACCAGTCGACTTGTCCAATGCAATATCCTTTCATATACTACTATTATTTATTTATTTTGAGAAATTGAAAAGAAGAGAAGTCCATTATTAACTTGTCTGATTCTTGTCTTAAAGACAAGAAACAAACTTTCTTTCAGATCAGAGAATTATTGTTTTCTTTGACAGATAACACAAAATCACTTCAGGTTTTTTTGTGGAAAACACCATAATTGTAGCAGAAGGCGAGTTACTTGCAAGTGGCACTTTTTAGGTTTCTTACTTGCCATTTTACTCTCAGTGCTAGCTTTTATTTGTAAGAAACTTGTGCAGAAGTATAGAACTCAGGATGGTTTATAGTCCACTCTTTTGACTTTAAAATAGGATTCTTATTTTTTCTTAAGTAGCTGAAGAATTGCTATCTGCATTGTATATGTTAAAAGTCAACATGACATCAGGAAACATTTCTGACGCACATGTTTAAAAGATAGTCATTATGATATTTTCAAGCAAGTATATTTCGGAATTTTACCTGTAAGACTTGAGTTCCCCTTCTGCCAAGATCTTGAAAACACATTGGATTTTTTTGTAGATATAATACCCTTTTCTGATTTTTATGCAAACTGTCACATATTTTCTATGAGAGGGTTATATCATATTGTCAAGAAAAATATCTGGTCTTCCTTACTAAGGCTGTGCGGTTATCCTCGCCCCACGATTTACCCTGCTATAAACACTATCCTCACTTAACTTCATCCCCCATGGAGGTGTGGGGTTATCTCAAATAGACCTCAGAGCTACATCAAGCGAGAACCCACTTTATGAATGGTCACTCTGGATAGGATCTTAACGGATTTTGAACCAAATTTGACTGATTTTTACAATGTCCTCACTTAGGTGTTACGAGATACGTTTCCAGTTTTGAAATCTGTCACTTCAAGGCAGTGACACAGGTATGGGATGTCAATGGTTCAGATTTGGGTCGGTTTGCCAACCCATGCCCAACCTAGGTTTCAGTTTGTTACCTGAAAACCGTCCTCTTTACCAGGGTATTGTTGACTTGGCTTACCTGAACCCCATTTGGGTACATACAAGTTTATCAAAACACGATATGATCGACCTTATTATCTCAAATTATTTGCATTTAAATGGATTCAACCTCTTAGCCTCTAGACCAAACAACACTTTATATTTTATTACATACTTCAAAGTATTATGTAAAATATAATCATTGCTTATCAGGTCTGGTTTGGGTTGGGAGTTCTATACCCATTCCCGACCAAACCTGACTTTAGTCTACACTTCAAGTCCCAGACCTGCCCCATTAACCCTTTAGCTTTCCCCCATCCAGGAATATTAGGGTCAGGTCGGGTATCCTTTTGTCGGTCAAATTGCCATCCCTAACATTGTGGTTGCAAATAATAAGACAATATGGGTGCAATGCACTTTTCGTACTCTGCAGCATGCTCTTGTAATGTGTTGGGATATTCATTGGTGAACAAATGTATTTATAACTGTTTTCACTTTGTTATTTCACCAACAATGGTAATATTATCTTCGTCCTGTAGATCACTACATGTGGGTTTCCACCTGTGGAGGACAGAGATGAATCACAATCAGTGCTCGTGGGATTTGACTTCTTTGGCGGGGGTTTTCTATCTCAGGAAGAAATGGTATTCTCTACCAGGCTTTCTTTGTATAGTTTGTATCAATGGTCGTCAAAGTAGCTAAAACATTGATATGATTGTACTTTGAAATGCAATAGCTCAGACTTCAAGAACTGGAACAGAACTCGGTTAATGAGATGTTTATCGTCCTCTCTGATATCTGGCTTGATAGTGAAGAGGTAATTCACTAATTAATATTCAGTATTTGTAGTTGCTCTTGCAATTCTTATCATCACTAACGTTGTCTTCTTTTGCATAGAGAAGACTACGGAAAAATTAGCCACTGTACTGGATGGTTATGAGAATATGGAGGTGGTTCCTTCTTTATTTGTCTTGATGGGGAATTTCTGCTCTCACCCGTTTAACCTTGCCTTTAATTCTTTTGGAAATCTCAGGTGCCCTTTGATTACTTCTATAAATTTCATTATATTTCGTATTTTGAATGCTCAGTTATCAGCTAAAGAAAAATCACCGCTAATGTGGCGATGCAGATCGCAGTTTGGAAAGCTTGGAGAAATGATTGTAGCACATCCAAAAATAAAGGAACACAGTCGATTTCTCTTTATTCCAGGTCCTGATGATGTAGGTATATTCACCTTTGCACAAAACGACCACCTTTTAACTTCTTTACTTTATATACAGCTGCATCGCTTTGCTTCTGTTTCTGAAATTTTGTTTTTGCAATGTAGGTCCTTCAACAGTTCTGCCTAGGTGTGCATTACCAAAATATTTGACCGAGGAGCTTCAGAAGCATATTCCAGATGCTATATTCTCAAGTAATCCATGCAGGTCAGATCCTCAATTAAACTAATTAAATTCAGGCCATTTTCCAGAAGCGTGCAGTTTTGACTATTATTTACCCCAACTATGAATTTGATGCACTTCATGACATTTTTTGGGGTATTTTATTTGCATAACTTATGAGGGGTCTAGCACTTTTAAGTGGCGATCCACTAAAACTGTGTTGGTTTACTAGCACTTACAAGCTTGTAATAGGCTAATGACTATGAGTTGCTTGATTTCTATAAGCACTGGGGGTATTGCTTATGGTCATTTTTAAAATCCAATTCACTTTTTAAGTGGCAAGTCATTTAAAAGTGATGCAAACAACCACCATCTTATTCTGAGAGTGGTCAAAATCAAATCACCAGAAGCCATATTATCTAGTTTATGTACCTTGCATTAAGGGGCCAATTACATGGAGAAAGAACTTCTATGCCCATAGAAGTAAAATATGTATCCTAAGTTTTATTTGGACCCTTGGCATAACACTACCTAACCGGGCTCTGACTGACCTCTGAGTGATAAAGATACATTTTACCATGTGTCAGACGAACACATATACATGTCACTGTCACAACAGAGATGAATTCCTGGACATGTTGAAGCTCAAAATTTTGACATGCAAATCCTAATACATAATGTCCAAGTCTCTGACACTGAGGAGCTATAGTGGTCAGCTACAGCGTGTAGCACAACAAACTTAAAGGAAATGGAGTGTCGTTGTTATGCAGCCTTTGCCATGCATTATATAACAGTTTTACATCCTTTTGCTTGAACTCAGGGTAAAATTTTGCACTCAAGAAATTGTGTTTTTCTGTCAAGATCTCCTTTACAGAATGCGACGTTCCTGTTTAATCCCTCCTTCAACAGAAGAAACCAACGATCCTTTTGAACATGTAAGTTGAGACTTTTTTTTTTCAATCTTCATCTCTTTGAACAGGGAGAAGTTACCATTTTTGTTCCGAATATGTTGGTTCTAATGCAAACGAGTTTGATTTTAATGCAGCTGATTGCCACTATTACTTGTCAAAGTCATCTGTGCCCTCTCCCTCTCACTGTACAACCCATCATCTGGAATTATGATCATTGCTTACGCCTGTAAAGACTCCAAGAAGTAGCTGATCGAGAAGGCTAAAATAGAACTCTCGTCCACATCTCAGACTGACATCAACCTACCATTTATTACTGCTGATGCATTAGGTGCAAATCAATTTGTTGATTATGCTGATTCACTTTAGAAGCATCTAATTGAAATCCAGGAGTAGGCAAGGTTGTGTTGTATATTCTGCAGTAGTTAGTTGCTCCCCTTCCTGTTTTCGAGAGAATTATTGTGCACCATGAATGGTTTTGTATTGGTACATTTTCAAGCTATTATTCAAATTTGTTGTCAATAAAATGTATTCCATAATCTTGTGTCTTGATCTACTTTCCTTTTCAAGTTTCCAGATTACGGTGAATTGGCTCTACTACAAGAAAAATGTTGATTAATAGCATTTCAAAACGCTATAAAATAATATACAATAAACGCTATAATATTAGTCTACAATATCATTTTTAAAGGATATAAACATACCATAGCGTTTTATAGCAGTTTTACAACAGCGTTTTATAGCAGTTTTACAACAGAGTTTTATAGCAGTTTTATAGCAGTTTTAAAACGCTATGGTAGACTATTTATAGCGGTTTTAAAACGCTATAGTAGACTATTCCATAGCAGTTTTATAGTCTACCATAGCGTTTTTAAACTGCTATGGTATAGTCTACCATAGCGTTTTAAAACTGCTATAAATAGTCTACCTACCATAGCGGTTTAAAAACGCTATGATAGCCCGTGTTTCTATTATAGCGTCGGCTGTCATAGCGGTTACTAAACCGCTATAGTAGGATACCATAGCGGTTTTGAAACGCTATTGATGAGACTTTGTGTTGTAGTGAATATGTACAATAACTAAAAGTCTCTCAATCACATGCCCGTGTTTATCCACATAACGGATCACGGAAGCCATTTGCTCTTTAATTGATATATCACGAGCTTCATCAACTAATATGGAAAACAAAGAATCTCCAAGGTCTTGAATGATAACATTTATGGTTTCGGTTGCACTAGCATTTACAATATCTTTTTGAATTTTCGGTGATATTAATTTAAGATTCCCAGGACATTTATCCAAAGTTACCCTTTTGATGTCTTTACTGTGGTCACCAAGAAAATGTAACATTTCCAAGAAATTCCCTCGGTTGTTTGAATCACAAGATTCATCATGACCACGGAAAGCTAGTCCTTGTCGGAGTAAGAATCGAATACAAACGACAGAAGCATTTAGACGAACCTTGTAATCACTTCCAGCTTCATTTGTTTGCTTATTCACAACAGTTCGAAGATGTTGTTGTTGATTAATTAAAGCTTCACAATTACTCCAAGCTTGATTGTGATCACTGTTAGACCCTCCAACATGTGTTTGTAACTTATCCTTTTTCTTCCAATTGGTAAATCCTTCAACGACAAAAGCATCACAAGTACCCACGTGCTCTTTACTCTCAGATCTGAAAAGGTAACAACACAAGCAGTATGCAGCCTCTTTCTCTATGCTATATTCATGTAGGAAATTCATCAAACCAAGAAGGATTGAAACGCCGTAAGAATTTTCCTTGCAAAGTTTGCTTAAAATTATGTGTTCGAGGTTGGCAAGGACCTTTTTGCAAGTATGTTCTTCGAATTTCATCCCTTATGTTGGAATGATACTCCTTGATTGGCTTACGTAATCCAGGATCTGCTAGAAGAGTTTATGGATCAAACTCAGTCTCAATACAACTCCTTTTGGAACTAGGAAGTTCCTTATCAGACCTATCAGTGACAGCCCGAGCAGTAGAACTAGAACTCACATCATTTATTCTTTTAAAGTATCTATCCATTACTAGTAAGCACAAGTGCACAGCTATTGAACTACACAAATACAACAGATAATCCCAATATTCATATTAAAAAATGCTATCACAGATTCTCAAATTATCAAATTTGTAATGTAAATAAATAATTAACACATGAAAGAGAAGAAACCTCACAAAATACCAAGAACTTGAGATAATGGCCTTTTCAGCAGATGAAATTAAATACTCACTTTATTAAAGCCTAAACAAATAAAGAAATTAAATTAAAAATCAAATATAAAACTCTCCTTTACAAATAAAGATGATAAATCAGATACTTAAACAAACATAAAATACCCCATCAAAACTTAAACAAATATAAAACTCACCCAAAACTTAAACAACTAAATAAATACTCACCAATCTAAACATAAAGGTGATTAACAAAGTATGAATTTTTTTATCTCTTTATTAAAAAAAAACTTAAATTTATCAATAATTACAGTAAAATAATTTTGATGTCTTTTCATATCTCTCTTATCTTTTCAACCATTGCAATAAAATAAATTGATTGATGTATTGTCTCTCTCCTCTTTTTATCAAATACCCAAACGGTGACTTAAAACCAATTTTCATCCCTGATATCTGAAATGAAAAGAGGAGAAGATGTGAATTCTTTATTCTCTCTTCTCTTTTCATATCTCTCTCTTCTCTTCTCTTTTCATATATCTCTTTTCTTCTTGACTTTTATCACTGAGAAACACTGAAAATCAGGGAGATTGACTCCATCAGAAGAGAGTTCGAGTTCATCAGAGTTCAACACTGATCGATCTCCATCAGAAGAGAGATCGATCTCCATCAGAGTTCATCAGAGTTTCTGATCTAGGTTTCGATCTCAGAAGTTTCTAATCTAGAGTTCATCAGAGTTCATCTAGGTTTCGATCTAGGTTTCTGATCTAGAGTTCATCTAGGTTTTGATATAGGTTTCTGATCTAGAGTTCATCTAAGTTTCTGATCTAGAGTTCATCAGAGTTTCTAATTTAGGTTTCGATATCTCTCCATCAGAAGAGAGATTGATCTCCATCAGAGTTCATCAGAGTTCATCAGAGAAAGATCTCAGAGTTTCGATCTCTCAGAGTTCATCAGAGAAAGATCTCCATCTCTCTCTTTGATCTCTCTCCATCTCTCTATCTGATCTCTCTCTCGAGTTTTTGATCTAGGTTTTTGATTCATCAGAGAAATCCAAGGTAAGAAGAGATGTTAAGATTAAAGGTGATTTTGTTGTTCAATTTTCCTATTGATTTCATTTAGAACCTATAATCAAACAAACTCACCTTGTTTCACCGGGATGGAGAAGAAGATATTGTTGAGGACCGAAGGCGCGGAGGCGGAGATTAGAAGCGGCAACTCAATTGTTTTTGTTTTCTTCAATTGTGATCTGTAATTGTAATTAGGGATTGTCATTATGATATGTGATCTGTAATTGCGATTCTTATTTTTATAAGAGGGGCAAAATAAAATTTTTAAGGGGGGCAAGATTGAAATTTTATATACTTCGGTAGATTTTTTTCAAAACCTAAGGGGGTTAATTGACCCTCTTACCCAAGCTGTAGATCCGCCCCTGTACGTAACTTTGATTAATACACTTTCCAGAAATTTTCGAAATCACACCAAATCGCAACAACAACCCAAACCCGAACCGCTCAACCAACCCACGCAAGTGTACTGCCTCCATTTTCTTCTTTTGTCTTCTCTTCTATTTCTTTCTCTTTTTTTTTCTCTTTCTTTTTATGTTGTTTTGTTGTATGGATTAGAGAATAAGAGGAACCTCTTTCTATTATTTTAACTCTCCTTTGCTTCCCTTTTGTTTTAATGAATTTATTGCTCAATAGTGCCGCCGCCGTTAAACTCAACAAAAAAGAAGGGTTTTAAACCCATTATAATTAAGATTTTATGTAAGGCGCCTCATAATTAATTAATGCCTAACAGTCGATAACTATATTTAAGTATTAAAACTAAATTTCACATATTATGTACATAATGGGCGGCGAATAAAGGTATAGTTTATTTAGGCCCAAATATTGCATTAATATATAACATAAAATAAAATAAAATAAGTGTTGAAAAAATGAGGTCGTTACATTATTTTGTTTTGCAGTCCATTGGATTTATCATAAGTGACTATGGTATCCATTTTGTGAGAGTATTTTTGTATATGTGCTGGTCAAAGCTTGTCAATTGGGTTGACTATGCCAATTTAGAACTAGAGTGAAATAGTTTTCAAATGAACCCCAATCTCAATTACGATAACCACGGTATGTATTTTCGAAAAAAACTGACTTTTTATTTTATTTTTGCGGGGTATTTAAATGAAATCACACCAATTAGATATCTATTCATTTGTTTTTTAGAGATAAAAAAGGAACAAATTTCGGTATTTTTCGAAAAATTTCAAATTTCGGTCGATATTATGAATATTGCTTCACAAATTCACATTTTTTTAGCAAAATATTTACTTTCTTTGAAAAGCTTATAAAAAGGATATTTGTATTTACCCTTTCATGAATCATCATCTTCATTTTCTCTTTATTAGGATTCACTAGGCCTTCTATCCATCAAAGCAATGCAATGTTCTTCATCATTGGAAGAGTCATAATTGGATTGACTCATTGAAAGGATTTGGAGTAACTATGATTCACAATGCGGATGCAAATTTTCACCGGATCATGTGTTGATCACGCGGAGCAATTTGCATAAGATATAGATTAATTTTTGACACGTGTGTGGTGCCTGCCACGGGGACTCCATTTCCATAATTAGAGCAATGCCTTAAGAAAAGTATTTATTTCTCTGTATTTGAAGAGGGAATTTTGAATAAAAAATGTTACCTCGAGATGGCTTTGTGTTTGGCTATTTATAGAGGCAGAACGAGTAAATTGTTGGCAAATGAGTCATGTACATGGCAGATGACTGAGTCGTCTGCTTGCAGGCGGTTGTAATTTATCTTAGGTAGTTGTAACACTTCTTACGTAGTTGTAACTTTCGTAGACAGTTGTAACCTCCCGTTGGTGGTTGTAACTTTTTGTTTGGAGAAACCTCTCTTTCAAGCTTATGTGCTCAGCTGAGCATGGTGGTCAGCGCCGAACACTACTCCTCTGTTGAAAAAAGAGTGTTATGTTGAGGTTTATTGGGCCCAGACTTGGGCTGCATTGGTCTCAAACTTGGGCTTTCTCTACTTATAGCTTTCATAGGTAATTTTTTAGCTTCTCGAGAACAACCCAAATCTTTGGGTTTCCTTATCCTGTTGGGCTAAGGATTAGTTCTTGCCCACAATGCCTATCATCTCCTTTCTTTTTGAGCTGATAGTTTTTCTTTTCTTTCTTACTTAAAAGAAGAGATGTATTTTCACTGAGGAGCCTTGCAAAGAATAGAAATAGAATGCCCCTGATATTGTCGACTTATCTGTTGCTAATAATACAAGTAAAGGATCTGCATGTAGAGGCTTCTGTTGTTGTTGAATTATAGTCTGCTGAGGAAAAATTGACATGCATGTAGAGGCTTCTGCTGCATATGAGGTGATCTACTGGATGAGTCACACACAGTAATTTCATGGGCTTTTGGACTTTGTCAAACTAGATGATCATCCTCAGGTGAATAAAACAAGTCCTGCTCTGACATTGTTGTGATTTGACGACCCATTTACATATAAATGTCACATATCTTTTGGCTGACTTGCCTCTATTTCAGCATGAGTTGAGGAGTCTTCATTTATTGAAAGACGTGACATTGATCTGCTAGCTGACTTTGTTTTCCCGGTTGAGGAGGGAGCGAATTCTCCTATGAAGTTTGCTAAGGCTTTAGCCTTTATAGTTGTCATCGATCGTTAGTTTTGTTGAAGGATGCGATAGTAATTTGCTGGCTGACTTTGTTTCCCCGGTTGAGGAGAGCATGAATTCTGCTATGAAATCTGCTAAAGCTTGAGCCCTTAAAGTTGTCATCGGCCGGTAGATCAAGTCGTATTGGCTCAACTTATTTCCCATTTCATGAGTTTTTTACAAGAATCTGGGAGGAAGTTGTACCCCAAACTCTTCGTTGATGAAAACTGAGCTAACTACTACATTTGAAACTGCCATGTAGATGTAAAGGTCATTTCCTGGATTTGTATGTTGATCCTCTCAAGAATCGATCCAAAGTTGTTGCTATACTTTTGAGAATTTCAATTTCTTTTGGAGTTGATGGTGACTTCATGTCAAGTAGTGGTCTTATTTGCTTTTATGATCCCCAAACTTTTTGTATGTTTGTTGGTCTGCTGACTTAGAAATATTTGCATTAAGAGTGCATAAGCTTGATTGGCCTCTTTCATGAGTTTCCAATATTCTTAAGTCAAAATTTAAGTATAACTTGAGGAAATTTGATATAATCAATTCCTTCCCTCCTTCCTCGCCTTTACCTAGACCTGCACAAGTAGCACACGTGAGCCAAAGACAACTGTGTGGCGGCCAATGGCACTCTGATACTCAAGTTAGACAAGGCTTAGGGGAGGATTAAAGTTGTAAATTGGGTTTTTGCAGTGTACCTTAGTTCATCGACCTCATCTCCCTTTTACAATGTGAGAGTCCTTGTTCGACTAGGCCTTCGGTGGCGTAGTTTAGAGAAATAAATGTTGTTGGAGATCCTTTCCTAGTTGGTAACTGTCCATGTAGCGTAGTTTCTCTACACAACTTGTGCTCCTAGATCTGTTGGAGAAATTTCCCTTTCAGAGTGTTGTCCATGCAAGAAAGTTTCCTTACCTGACTTATACTGTAGTATTTGTTTCCTCAGAACCAATGTATTGTTGGCCTGCCTATCTTGTGTCGATCCCCCAGATACTTGCCTTATCAGGGCTTAATCTTGCCTTATCATTTACTAGTATTGGGCTTGATCGCATGACGTGTACGCTTAGTAGCGCATTGCAATTTGGGTCCGACCTTTTCGATCCTGCCAAGAATGGGCTTATTGCTGTTTGGGCCTTGCTAGATTGGGCATGCAATCAGGCCTGCTTGTTCTGTTAACCAGATATTATCAAGACACGTGTGAGGTGTTGATCATAGAATGGTTTGATGTATCATCAACTACCCCCCCCCCTCGAGTTGGTAGGACATCTCATCGGTCCACCAAGTCATTTCAAGAGGCAATTGTTTCCTTGAGCGGCTAGTTTCATTAATTTGGTGTGCATTTGCTCAAAAGAAAATAAAAAAAGGCGGGAGATCTGTTTTCTATATAAATCTCCTCTCTGTGGAGTTTGGCTTATTTACTCTTTCGATATCAGAGACTTTGCTTTGTTGTACCGTATTTAGTGCTTTTGACTTTGTTCAACTTCCATATTTGAAAGTTTGTACTATTTTTCATGGCGGGCTGAAATAAGCTTTCTGATGAACTGTTCACTAAGGGCTGCAAGTTCTTTGAGGATAGGTTGCTCTCCGAATCGGATCTGGAAGTCCTTCGTAAGGATTCCTAATGATCTGGTGCTTGGCGTTTTCACTCTGCGCGTCGACTTACGCCATTGTCCCCTCCTGAGGGGTTTATCTGTCTTAACCGAGGTATGCTTTAATCAGATGTCCATTTTCTTATTATCAAGGAAATTTGAGAGTTCCTAGCGTACCTCGGCATTGCACCCTTTCAACTAGTGTCGAACGTGTATAGGATTGTGATTGCCATTCTGATTAGGGCTAAGGACGCTGGTGTCCAAGTATCTTCGAGGGCGATCCAACTGCTTGTTTTCCCTCTGATAAATTAGTACACTGTGTATGTGCTGACGTTGCCGGACTATTTTGGCAATCTGCCTAACGATTTTAAATCCCGGCAGAAGTTATGTTTCATGGCTCTTGCAGACTTGAAGTATTTTGAGCTTGCTGATCGCCCGGTTGAGCGGGAATTCAGACAACTGAGAAAATTCAATTCTTTTTCTGGACTTGCTTGTGTTAACTGCATATCAAATTGATCTTTGCAATTTTCGTAGGGAAATTTCCAACTTCACCACTTTCTATTGAATATAAAGCAACTCTGGATGTGTTTCGCGACATGTCTCGTCTGCAGATAGAGGATGTCATTGAGTCTTCTAATATCAAGCATAGTGGATTGTGGGCTCATTGGCATGGGGCGCCCACTCTTTTAGTGTTTCGAAGCCAAAGCCTGAAAGAGTGTCAGCTTCGAGGAAAAGGAAACTTCCCAAGATTAAGGTTCAAAGCCCTTCAAGGAGGCATATATAGATGAGGCGCTTCCTTCTTTTGTACGTCTGAAAAGGCCACATGCTTTGTCTAGACCTATCTGCAGGCGCTTGGCTTCGTCTGAGGGACATGATGTTGTCGGGCAAGTGTCTAATTCGTTTGCCAGGGCAGAGACTGTTGTTTTCGAAGGGCGTGATGCTCGGGCCAAGGCCCCTATCTCCCTTCCTGACTTGGAAAGGGAGTATATGCTAATGGTTGGCGTGGAGGATGTAACCAAACTGAGTATAGAGCAGGCAGATGTTCTGAACAAAATGCTTCTGCAGGCGGGCATGGAAGCTTCGTCTAGTTGTCCATTTTCACTGATAGATTTTGAACTCTGCCCTTTTCTGGATCATGAACCTGTTGAAGATTGCTAGGGCAGAGACTGTTGTTTCCGAATGGCGTGATGCTCGGGTCATCGACCTTGTAGTGAAGGGTTTCCTCCGCGTCACCCGTATTGTCCTCCATCTCGTTCTCGTCCCCACATTGAATTGACATCAGGTCCAAGGAATAACTTGCTTCCCTCTTCCCCGTCAATTGATGCTTAATCGGTGCGTGAAAGATAGCCAATTGTTGCCGGCAAAGAAAAAGTTGTGGATGAGAGCCCTGATGCAGTGAAGACAATCAAGGGAGGTGCTGGGGTGATTCCGATCCCGAAAGATCTCCATCCGGATGCACAGATCAATGTGTTTGCTGCAGACATAGTAAGGATGAACAACCAATCTTGGCATCAAGAGGTTGACATTTCTTACGCTTTGAAGAAGCATATTAGCAGGTGGAATGATTGGCTGGCAAACTGTGCTCCAGAGCCAGTCGGAGAGACGCTGGGAAAACGTATGGATAAAGGGCAAAAACAACTCGTGTTGGGGATGTCATATCTAAATCAAGTGGTCGCAGCTGGAATTGAAGTTTAGGCTGCTTGTAGAAAGTGTATACTATGGAGGGAGTTTTTGCAAACTTGCAAAAGTCATACTCTGACGATCTCTATGAGATTGAGTCGTTGAGGAGTCAACTTGAAGCTTACTTAGACACTGGAACGGAGTTCTGGTGCACAAGATCGGAGGCTCAGAAGGTTCGCCTGGAAACACTTGAGTCTGACTTGGAGGGATATTGTCCGTGAGTGATCGGTTTAAGAATGAAGTGAACCTTGTCCGTCGTGACTTGCAGCTTGCCTGCGAGACTGTGGCTGAACTGCAGGCTCTGCACGCTGAGAGGGTCAAGAAGGAGTCCGAATGGATTATCCGATGTTAGCAGTTGGAAGCTGATGTTGATTTTAATGCCATGAATGTGCGGAGCGCTGAAAATAGCTCATTCTGGCACATAATGAGCTTAGTACTGCAAATGATAAGCTCGGTGTTGAGCAGTCCAAGACTGACATGAGGTCAGGAAAGCTGGAGCGACTGGAGCAGGAGCTTGTTGAATCAAGGGTGCGTGAGGAGAAGCTTTTTAAGGCCTAGGGCACGTTTGAGTTTAGCAGAGTTGTGCATCGAAGGTTGGAGTTGTTACATCTGATGAAGGAGGAGCATCCCATGTGGGATCTCATCTATTATAAAGATATTGCATATGCAGAGTTTGAAGGGCATCTGATTCGTCCAAAAAAGAAGGCGACCCTGATGAAGGTGATCGAGAGGCAGTATGTACAGACGTGTCTCCTACTTCTTCTCCAACTAAGTTCGGCTCTGTTGTATTTGACTCTCCTCCTTATTAGGAGCGAACTTTGTATTTTCTTTTTGGCTTGCAAATGAATAATACTTTGTACATGTTGGCTTTTCCTTTGCTTTTCTGCTAGCTTTTACCTGTTTTATCTTATTTCGACATTAATTTCAGACGAGAGGCTCTGCTAGGCCAGAAAGCTTTATGATTGATCTGCTGGTGAGAATTCTGACTGCTTATGTTGTGATAGTTCATGCCATTCTGGTTAGAATCCTTTTAGAGACCGAGGAGTGTAATTTACTATTTGTCTGGCACCTTGGTTGTATATTGAACCAACAGTTGTTGTTGCTACTATAAGCGAATTAGTCATATTGTGGTCGAGCTTCCAGAACTCTGACCAGACTTTCGACTCATTTTTACCTGCAATATGTGGAATAGGCTTAGTTGGACCAGAGGTTGTTATTGCTAGTTATAACTGACTAGACCGGGGTCAGGTTCAGTGACCATGGTGGTCCCTGGAAAGTCATTTTGATCAGGCGTCGAGGGAACTGACTAGACTCCCACTTTCCAACCCATCTTGATCCACTCTTGACAAACTAAGAATTGGAGTGAGCCAGGAGTTATGATCGTCAGTCGTTCTTATTAAACTTTGGCAGGGTTTGGCAATCATTGTCTGTAGTTGGCCAATGATCCCTAGCAAACCATTACGATCAGGTGTCGTCGTGTTGACTAAGCTCCCACTTTCTAGGATGTTGGAATTTGCAAGCAGCGAACTAGGCTTCTAGAAGAACATACAACGACCATTGACTAAGCTTTGGTTGGGGTCGGCGATCACCGTTTGCGTTCGAGTGGTGATCCCTGACAAGCCATCTTAATCAGACGTTGAGAGAGCTTCTAGACTCCCATTTTCTAAGTCGTTGGAATCCGTTAGTGGCGGACTAGGCTTCGAGCAGACCAGAAGCCATCGTCAACGGTTATCACCGACTAAGATTTGGTCGGGTTAGGTCATTATTACCCATGTTTGGACAATGATCTCTGTCAAGCCATCTCGATCAGGCATCAGAGCGTTGACTAAGATGTCACTTTCTAAACCGTTGACACCCATTTAATGGACTGGGCATTAGAGCATACAAGAAGTTATCGTCATAGGTCGAAACTGACTAAGTTTTGGCTAGGTTTGTTGACCATTATCTATAGTTGGACAATGGTCACTGGAAAGCCATTGCAGCCAGGTGTTAAAAACGTTGACTAAGCTCCCACTTTCTAACCCATCGTCATCCACTTTTGGCGGGCTAGGTGTTAGAGCAGACCAGAAGCTATTGCAATCAGCTGGAGCTGACTAAGCTTTGGTTTGAATAAGATTTTTGGTGTGTAAGTCTGACTTGGGTGTCCTGACTTACTTAGTTCGCCTAGCGGTCTGATTTCAGAGTTGGATTGATTGATCGGACTTTTAGATTGACCAGCTTTAATGAATATCAACGGAATAACAATAGGGTCGATGCCTTGGATTTACTGATAATACTCTGTAAGTGCGCTCCTTATTCCATGGGCGCTCAAGGCCTTTGATGTTTGTACCTTTGCATGTGCAAGGTTGGATCTGGAAGGGCATAAGCTTGGGCCCATTAGTTTAGGGTCCCAATTAGAAGAAAAAAATTTGTAGATCAGCGTGCCAGGTGTACGGTGCATATTGCAAGACGGTTCAGTATTGGTTACTCCTCCAATTAATGGGGCGGCATGCAGGGTCATTAATTCAAAGTATGTGGACTCGTGTAGTTGCAATTGGAACCGTTGTTTTCCGATTTCCCGTACAACATTTAATATTGAAGTAACTGTTGGCTGACGCTGCATTTGTAAACCATCACGCCTATATATAGGTTAGTTGTTGTTCGTTCAAGCACTACAATGAGAATAGTAGAACATGTTAATCAAATGCATCTTATCAGAGAATATGCTTTGGGTTTTCCAAAGGCTGAAGAACTATCTCCCTCACTGGAGTCTTCGAATGTTCTGACATTTGCAACCATGAGTCTCAATAAGACTTTCTTTTATGCAATGCTACCTTATTTGGGTGAGCATCTGATTGATTTCATGAGAGCTTGTAATATCTTCTTATATTGCGAAAAAAAAAGTATAGACTCTTCCTCAGGGGACAGGTCTGTCTTCCATCTTCTGTTGTTCCCGAGTTTCCATTCGCCATTGCTGTTGGGTGATGATGCCAGCAGCTAGTTTGAGGCGTTTGTCCCCTCTGTATCTGTTGGGCTTCACACATGATGCCACATCCAGAAGGAAGGTTGACGAACAAATCTTTTATGGATGCGACCTTCGATTCTGGGTTAGTCACTCCGCAACACCCCAGGCACTCCTCTCTTGAAAAACATCTTCATCTGCCTTCTTCTGTTCCAATTCCAGATCCTTTTTGCAGGGCAAGTCGATGGAGAAAAGATGTCTACATTTCGTTTTGAGGTTCAAGTTGCTACCTTCAAATCATCATTGTAAGGTGATTCGACGGAGCAATGAATTGAGCACGCTCTTTCTACTTATTTTTCAGACACTTTACTTTGAACACCTTCTATTTTGGAGGCAGATTGGCAGAGCAAAATCTTTACGCTTGTTTCAGCGGATAGATATTTTCGTTGACTTAGATACTTGTAGTGTATAAACTTCTGTACTAGTTGGTCGGCAAGCTTTGTAATAACTTTCATTGCAATCAGTAAAATCTGTTTTATTTTTTGGAATGTGTCTTTTACAAACAATTCTTCTAAATTGAAACAAAAAACAAAAACAAAATCAAAGCAACAAAATAATTTAACTCCGAACGGGGACTAAGCTAACCCGGCTCTGAAGGAGGCACATATGGTCACGGCTCGGATTGCATAGTCCCTCTAGCAAAGTGTCTTGTTTTGCCAAAGCTAGTGAAGTTACTGAATAGTGGACTTCGTGCTGGCAGGTAGTTCTTTGTTGATTGTCAGCTCTTGGAGTAGGTGCACGTTTGCTGAAATATCATTACTTAGCTCTTTATTGGTCTGGATTGCGCTGTCAGCTCCGAATTTTGGTTCTCTACATAGCTTCATTTTGGTTGTCGAGGCTACTATGCCCTTGCAGAATGATTCACCTCTTTTGTCTAGAACCGGTGCCTGACATGTTTCTTTCGTGGGCCCGAGCTACAATTGGCAACAATTCAGCTGTTTTCAGGGCTGCATAATGGCAGTCTCTTCCTGCAGGTTGATATCCTCGAATGGTTCTTTGGGCCTAGTTGGCTGTATATTTTATACATTGGTGCAGAATGAAAACTACTACCTCCATATGATGAAGCCACGACTTTCCAAGAATAATGTTGTAGGTGGACGGAGCGTCAACCACCATAAATTCTTGGACAAAGTACTTTCGTAATTGTGGCTCTTCTGCCTCCACCATTAGAGTGATCTTCCCGATGGGAAAACACTTTTCTCCACTGAATCCGACCATGGGATGGGTGGCAGGGGTTAAGTATTTTGCCTGTAGTTGCATGTTGCGGAATCCACTGAGAAGCATGACATTGAGTGAGCTTCCTGTATCCACCAAGGCCCTCTTTTCCACCCACTTAGCGATGAGAACGGAGATGACTAGGGTGTCATTCTGAGGAGAATTTACCTCCTGGAAATCTCTTTTCATAAATGCAGTGGTGGGATCAGGCTGTGGACTCGTGCATACTGCACCTGTCGGTCCTTACACTGAAATGGTGTTTGCATCTAGGTCAGCGTCTTCTTGCGAGACCTGTTAGATTGCTCATCTTCAAGACGACCCTGTTGAGGACATAAATGATGCCAAAAGCTTATTTTCATTCTCCTTGA
The DNA here is from genome assembly GCA_963556465.1 of Berberis vulgaris. Taxonomy (NCBI): domain Eukaryota; kingdom Viridiplantae; phylum Streptophyta; class Magnoliopsida; order Ranunculales; family Berberidaceae; genus Berberis; species Berberis vulgaris. The sequence goes on from OY747135.1 coordinate 32,302,606, forward strand.
AAGGTCTGCTCTTTCATTTGCCCGGCCTGCCTCCCGTCTGAGCCTAGGAACTCCTTGAGCTTGCATTTTCTGATCCTGTACTTGACTTCTCTTCTGAGGTTTCTGTGATCCTCAATATCGTGTCCGCCTTCCTTATGGTAGGCATTGTATTTTTTGTTGTCGCGTCGAGCAGGGTCACCTCGCTGGTTAGGCGGCCACTTCAGTTCTTCCCAATCATTGATGGAATCAAGGATGTCGAACAGACTGATGTTGAGAGCAGTGACTGATTTGGACCGGACATAATTTGCAGCCCTGTCATGCCTTGTGCGAATTGAGTCAGTCTTGGTGTCAATGCGCTTCCTCTTGTTCCTGTCATCATATTTTTTCCTCTTTCTTGCCCCTAAAGAAAAAGGGTTTCTCTTCTGATTCCGCTTCCTTATTGGCGGTCAGCATCTCATCTAGAGTGATATATCTCTTGGCATCCCTCAACAAGTCTGCCATATTGGTTGGGGGTCCAGAGTAAGAAAGTCGTAGAAGTTGCCTTTTCTCAGACCCGATGTGAAAGTTGTGACGACAGTGTCATCACTATAGTCGTCAATGAGGGTCAACCAATTGTTGAAACAAGTGACGTATTCCCTCAACATCTCATTTTTCTTTCGCTTTAGGGTTAGCAAATAATGCGGGCCATTCCTTATTCGTTGGTTTCCCACAAAGCGTGTGAGGAACGTCGTCGCTAATGTCCGAAATGAATCGATAGACCTTGGAGGCAGGCTGTGGAACCAGGTCAGTTGACTTCTTCTTGATGGTAGGGAATTATCGGCACATTATCGCATCAGACTCTTCTTTGAGTGCCATAACGTTTTGGAAGTGGCGCAAGTGATCGAACGGGTCTCCTGTCCCATCGTAAAACTCCAGCTTCTGTGGTGTGTATTTCTTCGACAGTGGTTCGTCCATGATATGATCCATGAACGGAGGGACTGTGAGATTAAAGTACATCTGGGTTTGTGGCTCGTTCCGAATAAGGTTGTGCGAGACGTGCTTGTCAGCTTTGGACGCTGGGTCTATGTTGGCTGCTCTAGTCCATTGAGAAGCAACTAGGGCAGCGCGGCTCTCATGAACGTGTTATCTAGAGCTCTCTGGGGACTAGGTTATTCGTTGCTCGCGATCTCCTTCTAAGGGTGGAGGATTCCGCTATTTGAATGCCTCCACCGCTTATGCAATTTGATGCATCTGGGTTGACAGTAAATCCACTTTTGGGTCCACCGTGGCTACCACCGGCCGGGGGTATGAGAGGGTTCCTCCCGCGGTGGTAGTTGCACCGGATCAGGAGGCGCTCTACTGGTGCAAGTGTTCGAGGGTTTCGCTGCATCTGCATTGTTGCGAGACCTTGTTGTCACCATCTTTCTAGTTTTCTGGGAAAGGTGGTACTACTATTTCTTCTAAGGAACTCTTTCATTCCCCATGGACGGCGCCAAACTGATGTAGTATATTTCTACTATCCTTCATTGCCATTACCTAAACCTGCACAAGTAGCACACGTGAGCTAAAGACCACCGTGTGGCAGTCGATAGAACTCTGATGCTTATGTTAGACAAGGCTTCGGGGAGGCTTAAAGCTATGAATTGGGTTTTTGTAGCGTACCTTAATTCATCGACCTTATCTCACTTTTATACTGTGAGAATCTTTGTTCAGCTAGGCCTTTGGTAGCATAGTTTAGGGAAAAAGATATTGCTAGAGATCCTCTCCTAGTTGGGAGCTGTCCATGTAGGGTAATTTCCCTACACGACTAGTGCTCCTAGATCTGCGAGAGAGGTTTCCTTTTTTGAGTGTTATCCATGCAAGGAAGTTTCCTTGCCCGACTTATACTCTAGTATTTGTTTCCTAGTCAAAACCAATGTATTGTTGGCCTGCCTGTCTTGGGTCAATCCCTTAGATACTTGCCTTATCAGGGCTTACTCTTGCCTTATCGGGGCATGAGTATTGGGCTTAACCGCATGACGTGTGGGCTTAGTGGCACGTTGCAATTTGGGTCCGACCTTTTGGATCCTGCCAATAATGGGCTTATTGTTTTCTAAGCCTTGCTAGATTGGGCATGCAATCAGGCCCGTTTTGTTTTGTTGACGATATTATCATAACATGCGCACGGTGCTGATAAGAGGACGGTTTGATATATCATCAAAATTAATCATGGATTAAAATCTATTTACCTTAGAAATTGCATGGAGATATTATGTGATCTGCTGACCACTTGATAAAACTTAAAAAGATTTAAGTAGTCCCGAGTAAGATGCTTATATGCTCAATGATTGATTAATTGAACTACCCACTCACGGAGAGTGACATCCACTACTGAGGTGTGATCCTTTACTGAGGCATTTGGCTTATGTGGTTTGCTGACCACTTGACTAAACTTAAACGGATTTAAGTAGTCCTAAGTAAGCTGCTTTTATACATTGAATTACCTACTCAATGAGAATGTGATCCTCTACTGAGGTGTGATCCTCTATTGAGGCATTTTGCTTGTGTGGTATGCGGGGCACTTGACTAAACTTAAACAGATTTAAGTAATCTTGAGTAAGATGCTTTCATGCATTGAATTACCCATTCACCGAGAATTCCATCCTCTATTGAGGCATTTTGCTTGTGTGGTTTGTTGACCACTTGACTAACTTAAATAGATTTAAGTAGCCTTGAGTAAGATGCTTTTATGTATCGAATTACCCACTCACGGAGTGTGCCAGGCTTTACTGAGGTGTGATCCTCTACTGAGGCATTTTGTTTGTGTGGTCTGCTGGCCACTTTTGACTAAACTTAAACGGATTCAATTAATCTTGAATAAGATACTTTTATACATTGAATTACCCAATCACGGCAAGTGTCATTTTCTACTGAGGTGTACATAAATGTTTATATTTTCAAATGTCTTTTGCTAAAGGACATGTAGATAGAATTCTCGTATTTCACTATTACAACTGAAGAAGGTGTGTTCTTTGTTGAGAAGCAAAATAACATATCCTCTACTAAGGTATATGTAAATATTTGTTCAAAAGTTTTTTTTTACAGGATCTCCTTTCATTGGTGGCGGTCTCTTCAATAAGGTTGGTTCTTCTCGTGGAGAATTTGATTGACCGGAATGGAGAACTTTATGTATGTTCTATCTAATGAGGAGTCTCTTGTTGAAAAGATAAAATACAATAAAGAGATAAAATAAAATCAAGTTTTTCTTATATGTACATTTCATATTTCTTTCTTTTTTTTCTTTTAAAAAGCTAAAAATGAAAAAGCTAGGACGCCTCAACTTCAATCCACTTTGTGAAATGATTGGTTGCCACAATCATCAGATTCTTCTACGCTAGAGAGTTTGATTGATCGGAACAGTGAACTTTGTATATGTTCTACTAGCTGAGGAGTCTCTTGTTGGGGAGCATGTTCTACGCTTGTCACCTTTGTTTTTTTTATCCTCCTTCTTATCTGCATTCATTAGTGCGGGTTGACTATTTTTTTCGGGTACATCTAGTGCCTTAGGACTATTTTTTCGTCATCCCACAATGCATAGCGTTCTGCCATGAAGAAGATTTCAGCAAGAGTTTTGCCTGGTTTCATGAACAATTCGCCATACAATTGATGATCTGTGGGTAGATCCTTCTTGAAAGCTAAAGATGCAATTGGTCATCACACCCATTTATGCTGCCATTTATGAAAATTGGCGACCCAACTTGCAAGATTTTCTTGTTGTTTCATTTCCATTTGACTCGATTGTTGGGCAAAAAATTGTAATTGATGATCAGTCGGTGGTGGTAAACCTACTACCAAGGGATGTCCGGCCAGAAGCGGCTGAACCCATGGCAGTCTGGTTTGAGCAAAAGACTGTTCAACGTTATTTTTGCTAATTTGGTTTCGAGTTCCCATCATTGTGTTAAAAAAGAACTCTGAAAAATTATCTGTGAAGGAAAATTCAAATTGAATGAACATAATTTTTTTTATTAATGGAAGAGAGAATGCAATGTGTTTGCTTCAAGCTCTCATTGAAAGAACTAATTTGTGGATACAAATATTCACCGGATCACGTGTTGCTCACGCGATGCAATCAGCATAAGATAGATATTAATTCTTGACACCAGTGTGGTGCCTGCTACAAGGACTCCAATGGCAAAGTTAGAGCAATTCCTTTAGGAAAGTATTTATTTATTTTGTATTTGAAGTTAAAATTTTGAATTAAAAAAGTTACCTCCAGATGGCTTTGTGTTTGGCTATTTATAGAGGCAGAACGAGTAAATTGCTGGCAGATGAGTGAGTCATCTGCTTGCAGGAGGTTGTAATTTCTTATAGGTAGTTGTAACTTCTCTTAGGTAAATGTAACTTTTGTAAATAGTTGTAACCTTCCGTTGGTGGTTGTAACTTCCTGCTTGGAAACACCTCTCCTGCAAGCTTGTGTGCTCGGTTGAGCATGGTGGTTAGCGCCGAACACTACTCCTCTAATGAGAAAAGAGTGTTCTACTGAGTTGTATTGGGCTTAGACTTGGACTGCAATGGACCCAAACTTGGGCTTTCTCTACTTGTAACTTTTGTAGGTAATTTTTAAGCTTCTCAAGAACAACACAAATCTTTTGGCTTTCTTATCCTGTTGGACTAAGGATTATTTTTTGCTCCCACATACAACATTCACAAACTTATTTTTTCTAGTAGGAAATAAATTAGATAGATGACCCAGGCTTGCACAATTGTCGCATTTCACTTACTATTCTTCTTATCAACCCTTTTTTCTTCCATCTCATTTTCTCTTTTTTTTTTATTATTAGACATACCCCACCCCCCTAATTGGACAAAATCTGGCCATATAATGGGACTTTATTTCTGTATTGCCAACAATGCCCTTGTAGAAAATGAAAAAAAATTGAAACTGATAATTGTCAACTCCACTTCATGATCCATTCTCAAGATGGATCTAATCCGGGATGTCCATTTCAACTCCCATCTAACCAACATGTGTGATGCACCACCATCAGTGCCACATCTTAACCTGCAACCGGGGGTTATGTCAAAATGGAATAGAACTAGTAGGGGGATTTAAACGCAGGTAAAAATACAACTTCAAATGAAAACTTAGATAAGTAGTTTCACTTGCTTGTCAATAAATACACTTCCAGTCATTTATTAATTACAAAATAAGATGTACGAGTTTACAAGTCACTTGAAGCAAGTTTGTGACTACAAAATAGATGAAACCAAAACTACACACTACACATTGTCACTTGTAGGAAATGTCTATTGAAACCAACAATATGTCTAATAACACTCCCCCACAATCTACTATGCATTGAAACTCCACTTGTATGGTGAAACTGAACTCCACCAATAACATATTGTTGTAGTTGTGATACGTTAGTACTTTGTGTAGGTTGAGATGCACCTTAAGTTTGAGTTTAAGAGGTTTTAAAAGTGTTTTGTGTTGCTTGCTTAGATGAAGTTGGGTGGTTTCTTCTTTGTGTACTTGCATTGTTTCCCATTCATCTAGGAGCTCCCTTGTATGTGCTTGAGTTATGCCCTTCCATTTGACATATGTGATACTTAGCTTTCATTGTACCTTATTTTGTTTACTCATCCTCACCCGTAATTTTTTGCTTTATAGGCATCCCCACAAGTCTAATCCACAATAGGGTTATCTTGAACATAGGCCACAAAATGCATAATTGAACAATGGTGCATCTGCCACTGAGTTCTTAACCTCAACATTCCCTTAACATGTATGTAAACTAGCATATTACCCGTGCCGTTGGCACTCCACATATGTTCATTTATTTTTACTAGTAATTATCATATATTGGACACCCATATCACCATCCCCAATATTGCTCTCAATCATTTCCATAAAAATATCATATTTTAGAATACTGATTTTTTTAGTCAAACTCAATTCAAATTAGAATTGATTGAAAGTTCGGAGTCTTTGTTTGAATGTTCAATATAATGTTCGTCAGTTTCTTTGAAATATATTATACTTAAGCATGAAAATCTTAAAAATACTTGCATGTTTAAAAATAAAATACATATTTTGAAATTTTAAGTGTTTGTATTGATCATTGGTTTTGATGGAAAGATCTTCAAAATTGGATTTCATTGATACCAAGTTTATCAAAATTCGATAACTACGTAAATAGTTATGAAAGTTTTCATTTTGAAAAAAAAAAAAAACACAATATTTTCTGTCTCCGCCACATGTATATTCCACTAACTTTTTCACAATTTTTTCATTTTTTTCGCCCTTCTACATGTTTTATATTTACGAATATGCCACTGTAGAAGAATGAATCTCAACCCTCAACATCTTCCCAACTTTCAATCCTAGCCCTCTTTTATTTCCAATTCTCATTTGATGTTTGTCTTAATCAGCAATGAATAGTAAAACACTGAATTGTAAGATAGATTAAACACCCACACTTGGCGCACATACTAATAAGCGACGAACCAAGATTCTATTTATCATCGACCAAAACATCAATCTTATCAATTTAAGCATGAGTTCACCTCCCTTGTGCCAATACTCCCAAATGTGCATTTGTTTATCAAATACTAACAAAAGTCACATGATCATTACACTCCCCGTTACCACTCATCAACCAAAATATCTCAACCGCCTCCTTGAACTCATCTACTTGCACATAATAAACAATCTTGGTGTTCTAAAATACTATATCTCTGACAGGCAATTCATCAAAAAATTTATGTAATACCTCTTTATCTCTATTCCCAGCGTAACACTTCAACATATTATTCGAAGCAATAATATTTGATTCATCGCTTATATCAAGCAGTTTATGAACATCATCAACCAATCCAAAAATCACGTAAAGATTAATCAACTCATTTCTAATATAAGCTTCATTTTCAAGCTCAAACTTAACCACCTGACCATATACTTGCCTACCCTGACGTGGAAAGTAAAATGATCATATAGTTTCTAATTTTAGTAAGAATTCTACAATTTCATATTTTGCTAATTTTTGTTTATTATTTAAGCTATTATTAGAAGTCTTAGGAGTGTCCAATTTGATTTCTAATAGGTTTAGAAGGTTACTATTATATTATAAATAGTTTAGGAAAGTAATAGTCAATGTTTTAGTAGGTCTTTCTAAGATATTTTATGAAGTTATCTATAGAAGGAGCTCGAAAAATGAGATTGTAATTAAGTTTTGGGTTTTTTTTATAGTTTACCCTCATTAGTTTATGCCTAATTGAATTTAGTACTCATTCTATAAACTAATTCAGTCTAACACTCAAATTGTAACCTCAACGTAATTTACTTCTATTGACTGTTTAAGTTTTTTATTTAATTTATAAATGGTCCTTCATTTAGAAGGCAAGACACATGCCAAGTGAACATCTCTGAGATTATCTAATTCACCTAAGGGCCTTTGAGAGATGCCATGGTCATGGGTAAAAAATAAATAAATAAATAAATAACTATCTCATTCACTTCTTCTTCCCTAAAGATCTTCTACCGCCTTTATCTAATCATCTCCAAAATCAACCCCCCACCCACCCAAATGAATACCCCTCCCTCTCTCTCTTTCACGGGATAACATCTATCCAAGTTATCAAGCAATTTACTTGAATAGGGTGGGTCTTCCTCGCAAATAATCTTCATAGTGCAAGTTGTTGATTTCTCCACGCTGAAACTGAAACCACGATCGCTTGACGAACTGAGTATACTTTCCAATCCAATGTGATGGTTTATAGTTGAGTTGATAAAAAAGCCAAGATAAGCATCACATTGTAGATTGACCATTCCGAAGAGAGAAAAAAATAATAATAAAAAAAATAGTTGATTAAGAAACTTTTGTTTTCTCTCATTAATAAATTTCAGTGATATGACTGTCTAGGATCTACAACAAGAGACACGAAGAAAAACGGTAAGAGAGGAGAAGAGAGAATCATTGAGGAGGTCAATTTACAGTGCAATTGAAGTTATGCAACAAAACCTATCGTGAAATGCATTACAAACTTACAATGTAAGTGAAGATTAGTAAACTTGAAAGGAAGGAAACTAGAAGGCACATTTACTGTAGGTTTGCACAGGTTTTGCTACAGTGTGCCCGCTGCTGTCGATTGCTTGTTTGTGATTGTGTTTCTCACGATTTGTTGTAGGTTTGGGCAGGTTTTGGTGTAGTATTGGAGTGAGAGTCTTGATTCTAAGAAGATGGGTATAGAGAGGATGAGAAGCAGTGGTGTTGGGAGAAAGCTTGTCAGACCCTCAGTAACTCAGCATAGATCAACCAACGTGTTGATGCATAAATGTACGTGCATGGGTTGGATGTATGTGAAGGCATGTGTGTGCAAAGTTGCTAGACGGATATTGGAAGGCTTTGTTGGACGAATCCAAGTAAAGAATGCAATCAGACTCTAGTTGGGTGATCAAGTACGGATGTTGGATCACTTTGTGCCATGGACAATGTCGGAGCAATGTTCATGTTTATGTTTAAGTTGCCTTTACTTGTATGCTTTGTATATATTGGTTTTGTATAAGGGCTTTGCCCATTAAACAGGTGTTTGTATGGGTCTTGTAAGGGTGACTGGAATGAAAATGTATGTCGAGGTTAGTGTAGTAAGGAATGCCTAGGTCAAGGGTGATTTGGTGGGCGTTTCTGATGGTCTCAATCCCCAATGTTCCCTTTTGAAAATTGCCCAAATGCTTAGCATTTATATTAGGGGGAGGCGTCTCCTGAGTCTCGGGCAAGATGGAAGCCTACTCAGCACTAGGCAAGGCAGAGCTATTGCATGGCCACAGCCTGCCCATGGCATAGTCAAGGCATGCTTGAGAATAAGTTGGGATTGCTTGAGGATGGATGAGATGATCGATGGACTGACTAGATGTGCATGGAACAATAGCCAAGCATGAGGCACGTTGGCTTAGTGATGGATTGACAGACAAAGGATTGTACTTGATTGCACAATGCATGTTTGTCATATGCTTGGATGGCGGATGATACTTGGATGTTGGACTATGTGTGGGCGGACTCACACATGACTGATGCACGCATGGATGGTGGTGCGTGGTGATGGACTGATGACGAACTATTGGCCATCATACTAGAGTATGGATGCTCACATCATTGGGCCTGGTACAAGTGCTGGACCAAGGCTTGCGGACCTGATTTGAATGTTTGAATGCAAGTGGACTTGCAATTAGACATGTGATGAAATGTGTTGTTTAGAATAGTTTGTTTGGTAGCAAATGCTTGGTTGACACATGGATTAGATGTTTATTTTTGAGTTTGAAAGATGTAGCCATTTTATAAGGCATTTGTGAGGATGAGAGATGGATATATGAGTTTGTAGGAGCAAGCTTGTGTAAAACATAGATTGCTGGAGCAATTTGTGAAGATCTTGTAACATGTTCACTACACCACACATTCTCATTTACAGCATTTGATAATAGCGTTTTTCAAACACATGCTATAAATACCTACTTTTAGTATCATTATAATCTCAAAACATTCTTAAAGAATTAAGTAGGGACTAAAAATGTGAGGCCGCTCATCATTTTGCCCAAATATTTCAGATCCTGCTCTCTCCAACTTAAAACCTATAAAGAAGAGAGAAACACACAGCCCCACGATTCTCCTCCCTCCCTCGCTCTGCCATTCTCCTCCCTCCCTGCTCTCACCGCTCTGTCGATCACTTTCGCCTCTCTCTCAATCTGATTCATCTAACATGGGGTGGAGGAGAAAGTTGGGGAGAATGGGGCAGTGAAGGTTTAGGTTTCTTTTCTTTTTTAATTATCAAATAAGGCCAACAAGAGCATAATTTCCTCTTCAATCTATCTCATTAAAAGAGAGACGACGAAATCAAGGGCGGAGAAGAAGTGAGTCCGACGATCTTCAGCTTCGCAACCAAAGATCTCAACAACGACACTCCTCTAAGAGTTCGTTTCTTTTTTTCTTTCTTTCATTCAATTCATTCCTTTCTTGTGCATTTCTCACATTTCTGAATCTATCTCTCTGATTTCAATTTCGTAAAGATAATGTTGTTTCTGTGTTTCATCTTGTAAATTTCGCAAATGGTTGTTTTCCTTCAGATTCGTTTCAACATGCTTATTCATTTCTACACTTTCTATTTTCTTCTTTTTGCATGATTTTTGTTCTCAAAAACTATTTTGATTGATCTTCCCAGATGAATAAGATCCCTAAAATTTTCATTCTTCATAATCCCTAAATTTAAAACTCTTTCACGCTTTAAACCCCTAACTTCCCATCGTTCCCCTTTCATTAGTCGAGCTTCATCACGGCACAAGAATGGCTCCTACTTCTCTAGACGAAAAAACAATTACTAAAGTCATCCGTCATGTATAAAAAATCCCACCCTTTCTCTTATTTTCAACACTAGAACCACACATTTTCATGCTTTCTCGTGTTTATTAGGTTCAAAACTTGTTATTTGTTCCAGGTTGAGTTTTATTTCAGTGATAGCAGTCTCCCCAGATATGGGTTTCTCAAGAAATTGATCGAAGAGAGTAAAGATGGAAGTATCCTTGATTTTGAGTTTGATTTCAATCTCTTGTGTTTTTAGTTAAAGTTGAGATTATTATGATTGCTTGAGAAAAATGTATTTGTTGTTTTTTTATTATGGAGAATGACTAAAGAACAAAATTTCAAAGATATGGGAAGCTTTTTGCACATACCGTTATCCATATACATATGAAATTGGAAACAGGCACAAATGATCACAGATGTATGTTATTTCAATCTCTACATATGTATGGTTTTGTTTTTTATGACTTGTACTTTCTTTCTTAAAGCCATTATAGTACTTTTCACTATGGAAATTCATTTTTTGTGTGTTACTTGCAGTGACCAATGATGTGAGGACGGACAATGAGGAGTTGTTGAATGATGAGTTCTAAATTGGGTTGAGGCAGAAGAGAGCAACTGGAAAAGTAACTTTACAACATTTCCTGTAAACTTTATATGATAAACCACTAGTTTTTTGTATATCAAATTTGTGACGATGGCTTTGTATCTCACGTTTTTAGGAATATGTTGAGCTTTTATACGAGTTCATGGGTGCAGTCATGCAGGTTTATGGAGAGAAATTCCTTCTACAGGTTATCCTTCTTAACTGGACCTCAGTTTGATTAACTTATTGTATAGCAGATGCCCCAGGCTTGTGTTGATCACTTGCCTCTAATTTTTTTATGGATCTTTATTCTAAATCGTGTAGTTTGAGGATTTTGCCAACCACAATGCCTTTGAGCTGCTTTCAAAATCTTGCAAAACTCATATTGTCTTCATTGATTATATACAAGTAACATATTGTGAGGCTTTCCTTGAGTTTTGCTTTCTTTGGCAAACTCTATTCTAATAAGTTGATTTGATATGTTACTGTAGGGGACAACATATGTGGCCTTGCCGAGGTTGTGTCAGCACTTAAGTTAGTCGGTGGGACCTTAGCTGAGCACACATTTTTGTTCCTTGGTGTTGTTGAGGTAATATTAAATGACACTACCCATATGTTTCACTAGACAAAAATTAATACATGATAGATTGTTGTTCTTATGCTATGTGTCTATAGCTCCATTCTTAATAGGTTCCATCTTTTTTTCTTTTTAGGCTGGAACTGGCATTGCTGAACTTATCGCCCTTGAGATGTCGAAATAGGTATTTCCATACAACCGTGTCTATATCTGGATATCTTAATCTGAGCAAATTAATGTAGAAAATTAGTATTAATGCCAGGAAAGACATGAAAGATGTGTTTTACTCCTGATGCAGACCAAAGCTCCAATTGAAGAGACTCGCAAGAAGATTTGGCTTGTAGACTCAAAGGTAAGAAAACCTAAGCACTTGATTGTCATGAAATGGAGTAAATCCAACACTTCAAACAGCCTTGGGCTCATGAGCATGAACCTTTTAATACCCTATTAGAGGTTGTTCATGTAAGAGTCAATTGATCCTTTCGAAATATGAGGGCAAAATTTTCTCACCTGGACAGGTGTGTCATAGTTCCTTTTAAACAGTTTATATTTTAAGTGGATATTTCTTCTTACAACCAAGATCGTGATTCAAAGACCGACCTATATATTAATACTTCCCTTTTTTCCTATTTTTACTTCAGTCAAACAATGCTTACATATTCCCTGAATTTAGTCTTGGTTTGATCATCTTGGATGCAATCTGCATTCATGATGATATGCTTCTAGTTGCCTGTAAGTATTGTGACTTATATCTTACATATATATTTTTAATTTAATTTGGGATCTGCATTTTAAGAATATATATTAGGTTTATGATCTGGAATCTGCATTTTTAGAAGAAGATCAAATTGGTGTAATTAAGAAGGATTCGATTTTGGAACTGTTTTCATTCATTCAATTGAATCCTGTAAATCTTTCTTGCATGAAAAGCAATCAATGCTGATATAACATTACAAGATAGTTTTATCTCCACCCAGAGGAATAAGTCACATAGAAATATTGCAGGTCCAATAAGCAACTTTTTTTAGTTTAAGCATGAAATTCACTATGATATTTTTGAAAAAAGATATGAGATTACAAGAGGTATTATAAGAAATTCACTATGTTACCATTTTCTGATTTCTCTGTTAGTTTCTTGGATCTGAATAGCATGTATTAATTATTAACTTTTTGTTGTATATAGGTTACTTTCCTGCTAGATTTTTGAGTCTTAGTTGTTTTATTGTCTTCAATGCACATATTTATGTGCAGGTCTAACTCGAAACTGTTGGCAGACACTTTAATATCAAAAAATGAATATTTCAAAATTGTCCTGCAATATTTCTCTGGCAGACACTTCAAAATGTGTAAGAACTCTGTCAATGATCCTTCCTTCCAACAAAAAGAACTCCAGATCCTTTCTTCAAACAAAAAGAACTTGATGAAATTTTCGCTGAGCTATTCTTTGAAAATATGAAATTAGCATCCATCTTTCACTTTCAAGAAAATATACTCAAACAACTCGCTACTTTTTCTTTTTGCTTTTATTTTTATGTGGTTTACATAGTGTGTTAAAGTTGAAGATACATCAATATCTTTTCCTACTATTAGTGTGGCTTTACGCTAATTTCTCATGTTAGTAATGAATTAAGGAAATAAACTCTGAAAAGCTTTTTATATTTAGCTTGCGGACATGAAAAGCATGCATTTATATGATTGTTGTGTTCACTTCTGGTTTTTTTTTCAAAGCAATGTTATATACTTATCACTTGAATATCTTTTTTAAAATGGCAGTTGGATTCATATATAGTGTTAATAAATTTTAGAGTCTCCATGTCAAGCTTACAAAAAAAGTTGGACTCAACAAAGAAGTATTGTTTGATGCAGTAGAGATATTTTTCTCCTTATAATTATCATGTTATATAATGAACAATTCGGTCAGTGGATTTATATCATGTTCAAGGATATCCTGTAATTTCTTTGAGATGCAGTAGGCAGTTGCCATCTCATTTGCGTTTGTTTCAGACTCATCTTCTTCTTTCTTCAGTGTTAATAATAATTTTTTGATGTGGTAGGAAATGATACGATGACAAAAAATAGGGTTGCAAATTGGTGGGTTCATTTACATATGGATCTGGAGAAGTTAGAATGGTCAAGTTGGTACATAGAGGAGGGGCTAGGTAAGGAAAGACTGTAAACTATGAGGTGGTGCATGTTCTAGGGGTCTCATTCAAAGAGAAAAATCATGAGGTTGGAAGATTCTTGTAGGGGTTTAGTTCAACAATCTGTGAATTGCACGGCCGAATAAGAGGCCTTGGTAATGTGGATCGGAGTGTAATATATTTAAGAAAGAATTGTTAAAGGATCGGCGGGTTTCCAATAGGGATGCGAGAGAAGATACGAACATAATGGGCATAAGGAGAAGGTCACTACAACACAAATGCCCAATAATAGCATTTGTTAATAGCGGTTTTACTAAATACGCTATTAAAGATCAAATTTTTGGCGTAAACAAAAATGAAAACGCTACAAAAAAAAGGCGGGATTTTTGGCGCTCGCTTCTGTCCTCCCTCGTTTTACTGGGCGCTCGAGTTAGATAGAGCTCGATGAAACTCCACCCTCCCCTCAATCTCGTCGTCTCCCTCACTGATTGCTCCCTCATCTCGCCATCTCCCTCCCTGCTCTCTCCATATCTCCATCTCCCTCACTGCTCCCTCCATCTCGCCATCTCCCATACTGCTCCCTCCATCTCTCCATCGCCCTCACTGCTCTCTCCATATCTTCATCTCCATCTCTCCGTCGCCCTCCCTCTTTCGATATTTATGTTCTTCATTTCTGATATTTGGTTCTAATTTTGTTGGTTTTTCAGTACAATGAGATCCTTGGGAAAGGAGCTTCAAAGACAGTGTAAGAAACTTAAAACCCCATTTGTTATTTTTTCATCCCTTTTTGAGATTTTGAAGAAATTTCAGTTTTTTATGAGAACTTTTGCAGTTTTATGAGATGGGTATATGTTGATTTAGTTCTATGTTGGTGGGTTTTCTTCCTTTTTGGTTTTGGGTGTTGCAGTTACAGAGCTTTTGATAAGTTCGAAGGGATTGAAGTGGCTTGGAACCAAGTCAAGCTGTATGATTTCCTTCAGAGCCCTGAGGATCTTGAGAGGCTTTACTGTGAAATCCATCTTCTCAAGACCTTGAAGCACAAAAACATCATGAAATTTTACACCTCTTGGGTTGATACGGCCAATAGGAACATCTATTTTGTAACTGAGATGTTCACTTCTGGGACTCTGAGACTCTGAGACAGTAAGTTTTCATGGGATTTCATTGATTTCCATTTTCAGTGTTTATGAGTATGGTACTTGAGATTTGGAATTTAGGGTTGTAATGTTTTTTGTAATTTTGATTCTCTTTTGATTAGATATAGGCAGAAGCACAAGAGGGTAAACATTAGAGCAATGAAGCATTGGTGTAGACAAATCTTGAAAGAACCAATAGTGAACTCCTATTTGTTAAAGTTTGCCTATAATCAATAGTCAGTGCCATGGAGAACTCCTATTTGTTCACGAATAACTGCAACTATAACTGTATGTTCTTTTGGAAAGGAATAAGGAGGTTTTCTTTAATTGTTTATTGTTTATTTAGTTTGTTCATTGCTTTATATGAGATATTATTAACTATTCTTTTGGTGCCTAAATGGCTAAACAAGTCATGCCATTTCGATGGTATACAAGTAGCACATGTTAAGGAAATATGATGAAAGGGTCTTTCCTTGTAAGCAATACATTGCTAGTAAAGTTCCTTTTTTGTTTATTTCTTGTTAGGTTAATGTGACTCTTTCTTATATTAGTCCACAAGTTTTTCTCTACCTACTTAATCTTTTGATGCAATCTATATGTTTTGTTCCATTAAAAAAAGATTGGAACCAAGTGCAACTTCATTTTCAGTGTGTATCATGTCATTGGGGTGCAGTGAAGCGCCGAAGGGAGTTCATTTGGAGTTTCTTCTAGTGCTTTGTTGTAGTTGTATTAGTAGCAATCGGTTATTTATTAGCCTCTTATCTCGTCTTTTAAATGAATCAATTTTTACCTTTTCAGTAGGTAATTATGCTATTTTCTGTTTTTTTTTTTAAAACTTGATTTTTGCAATGCTAAGGTGATAAAATGTCTGTTTTGGCTTTCTTTTGTTTCAATATAATTTGATTTCTTATTGGTGCCTTTCTAAAATAGAGTCTAATAGCAACTAATTTTGTTTATAATGATGACGCCATGAATGTTCTTGAATTGGTTGTCTTGCACTCTTGCCCTTTATAAGTCGTATTTGCATCATCACCCTGTTGTTGTTGGTATGTGGGTGTCTATACGTGCCAATGTTCGCGTCTCCGGCGCTGCATATATGCATATAGACACACATATATGCATGTGTGTACCATTCATCGATTTGTGTTTGTGATCCTTTTGCAGCACGTGTGAAAAAATTGTTGTTGAACCTTTTAATAATAGGTAAGTTTACAACTTATTGACAAAACATTACGTACTCATGTAGTGTCTCTTCTCTTGGTGGGTTACGGTTTTGGAGCTTCCTTTGTTGCCCTCTTTGCCCAGTTGGGTGGTCATTGTAAATCTGGCAAGTTGATTGTTTTTTTATGACTAGGATAAAATTTTGCATAGTGTTGCGACTACATGTCATGTTATTTAGTCCTTTTGACATTATGTTGTTATCATGGTATACATTTCGATAAAAAAAGTTATTTGCTTTGGCTAAGCTATTTAGCATTTTGTTCATTGTTCTTTTTGAATAGTTTATGAATGATTTTTGCTATGGAGATGCAACTATGTTGCATAAAACTCCTCGAAGTGAAAATTTCAATTGTTATTGTTATAATTCAATACTTAAGAATGGCGAGTCCGGATATTCAAATTCTTACATGTGTTCGCCATTGTTTAGTACTTGTTGGCCATTGTTTAGTCCTGATTTATTTTGTTGGAATTTATGCATTGAATTGCATGCACGAAAGACAAATCTTGATAGTCTGTTGGTTTAGAACAATATTGTTTCTACCGCATTTAAATGATAGTGTGTAGATATATGGTTTTGTATTACGAATTGAACTGAATGGCGAAAGCTGGGTTTTGGTATAGTCCATTGGTGGTGATTACATTTAGCATGATGAATGTTTGACCAAAATTTTTGTAGGGTTTCAAATTGTGTTTTTATACTGAATTTTGGTTGGTGGATAGATGGTTATTTACATTTGGTGCTATTTTGTTGTGTTATGCAGGGATTTGCAGTCTTATGGATCATCTCTTAGCATATTTTAGGCACTGAAAGTACTTTGTTTTTGGTGGATAATCAGCCATTATTGACAGACTTAGATTCACGGGCAGCACACCTGTGGCAATTGATAGTTACCAAGGTTGCAAATGAAACCACTTTGATGTCATATTTACTTTTGTTTAGAAGGCAAATGTTTTCAACTTAAAAAAATTGATTTGTGTTCGTATGCAGTCCAAGTTGTCCCCATTCGCGAACAATAGAGCACGGCGGGGGAAAAAGAGATGTGAATTAAAGGATACGAGTATGAAAATAGCATTTCTTCATGGTTCTCCGGGTCACATTATGAGCAGGCTTCAAATAGCATTTCTTCATGGTATAGCATTTCGACAGTATAGAGCAGGCTTCAAATAGCATTATGAGCAGGATACGAGTATGAAAATAGCATTATGAGCAGGCTTCAAATAGCATTATGAGCAGGATACGAGTATGAAAATAGCATTTCGACAGTATAGAGCAGGCTTCAAATAGCATTTCTTCATGGTACTTCGGGTCACATTATGAGTTTCTTCTCTTGCAGAACTATCTTGATTCTATCATAGGTACAACTCTCAACTCTAACTATTTTCCGATTTTGTTACAAGTAGACTCAAATTCAAGCTATAACAGACCAAGCTTCCCAGTAGTTTTATCCATGGAACAAATTAGACTTGGTTTAAGATCATTCATATGCATCCCACCATAGTATCAATAAGTTTTTTTTTTTTTATGTTTTGTTTTGTTTAGCACCCACTTGATTCTCTTATTACTCAGTTGCTGACATTGTCTTGTGGTACTTTATATGATTCGTGTTATTAACAGTGATCATATGATCATTTTATCAATTTCTTCCAAAATACATACATTCATCTTTGATTGTTGCAACCATTTCTTCAAGGTAGCACTGGTACTTTAGAAAAACTCACTGTGTCTGACACGTGTCGGAAGTCAGACAAAGACATGCCTATGATGGAAACACTTAGGTCATACCCACATTCATCATTTCTTCTCTTGCATTTTTAGTTGTCTTGATTTTAGCATGCGCTGTTTGGAATTACTGTGATTTTTGTTTTCCTTTATTTCTTCTTGGAACGACATCCTCAATCTAATAGGGACCATGATCCTATGTGGGGCTAGTTGGGAAGTAAGGTTGAATGATTAGGGTAATTAAAAGGGTGTGATGTTGAAGACCTATGATCGTGATGTGTTCTCCCGTCATTCACATAAGTAAAGGACGTGGTTAGGTTTGATTCATGAGTGTATCCACACAACTCTGTCCAAAACAGAGTGCTCTGAAATAGAGACAACGTGGGAATATCTTGCAAATTCTATGCCACTTGCCATCAAGAACTAGGGCCAATGCCTTTCAAAAAAAAAAAGAACTAGGGCCAACACCACCATGAAACCGTCACGCATCAAGAGCATGAAACGTTCTTTGTTCCAGCACCCAAAACTGCAGCAACCTTGAGTAACAAAATCTGCAGACAAAGTGTATGACACTGCAAAAAACATGGAAGCGATGCTTTGTTTACTTTGTATCAGACCCTGCAAAAATGTAAAACTGAGTACAAATATTTTGGACAGTAAATGGACAGTCCAAACAGTCCTAGAAAACATATCGAATTTCACTGTTACCTAGATCTCCTCAACTAAAATTCAACCTACTTTTATTCAGTTTATTTGCAAGTAACGAAATATCATTTTGGATGTGGTGTTTGGTGATGTGCACCAGACTTCAATTTGCAAATGCATAATGTACATTTTGTCTAAGAAGACGATTGACCACTTGTTAGTTTAAGTGGCCAGATTGGATAATAAAGAGTTTCTATGACATACAAATGTGGGCCTAATACTAACAAGCATTTACTCTTCTGTAGGAACTCAGTACTTGAGTGAGAAAGAATAGCAGAACGCATGAAAGCTTTGCAGGAACTGGTTCCTAGCTCCAATAAGGTAGTTTTCTCTTTTGTAGTCATTTTACCCCCTTTAACAAGCTTAGGTTGCAGCCTTGCAGGTGCCTTGTTTTTTTTAATCAAACAGTTTATATAGTTTTCATTTATTGTTCATAATTGAAACTGTGAGTACTAAATGGTAAGGGGAATTCTAAATGTCGAGGAAACGGGCGAGGAAACAGGCGAGGGACGGGACGTGGCGGGGTGGGGGCCGTCCACCCAGCTCGGGATGCGCGCACCAAAAATGACGGCACGCATCCCGAGCGGGGTGGACGGTCCCCACCCCTCCACGTCCCGTCCCTCGCCCGTTTCCTCGCCATGTAGAAGCGCTCAAATGGTAATAGACCGAAAGAGATGCAACTATTGGTTAGCTTCTGCGGGCACTTTACCAATCTCAACCTTTGGTAAGTATACCAAAAACAAAAAAGAAAAGGAGAGTATCTTATTGAGTTTTGAATCTTTCATTGCTCAAGATTTCATTCAAGCTTATCTCCATTCTTTATAATCTACAAACTCAACGTCATGAAGTATAATATTCTGAACCTAGATGGTCTATTACAGTGTTTCTGAGATGGTGAACCCAATTTGTCTTACAAAACATTTAACTTCAATGTGTTTCAAGGATTTGTGTTGTGTCACCAATTGAAGTTTTGTGCCATGAGTAAGCACCTATTTGGATAGTCCTAATGGCTGCTGTGCACTTAATTGGTCCACATTTAGTTGCAATGTCATGGGCATTTGTTAGGTACTTAACATTATTAAACCGCTATGGTACGTACTAGGAGAAACTCTAGTATGGCTGCTGCTGCTGCTGCTGCTGCTGCTATTGCTGTTGCTGTCGTTGCTATCGTTGTTGTTGTTGCTGTCGATAGCCCCTGTTGCTGTTGCTGTTGATGTTGCTGTTTCTGCTGTCGTTGTTGTTGTTGCAGGTGTAGATTAATAAGAGTTTGTACATTATGTACATTCATCATCACAAAAATTATGTCGTTGCTTTCGTTCCCTTTTTTCCCTTGAAACATTATGTACATTCATCATCACAAAAATGTTTAGATCATTCAACATTTCTTTTAGCAAAAGGAAGTGAAAATAATACATTTTATTTTCTTTTTCTTGATCACCAACATGGTGTTTCTTGTCTTTGTCACAATGAATTTCGAGTGCTCAGGCTAATGCATACATGATAAGATGTAATAAAAAGTCATTTGATAGTAAAAAAAAAAAAAAAAAAAAAATTTGCTCTGTATACTTACCATAGCGTTTTTAAAACGCTATGGTAAAGTCTACCATAGCGGTTTTAGAGTCTACTATAGCGTTTTTAAAACGCTATGGAAGAGGCTACCATAGCGGTTTTGAAACGCTATAAAAGCCAAACTTACCATAGCGTTTTAAAACCGCTATAATATCCCCTGGGTCTATTATAGCGCCGGCTGTCATAGCGGTTACTAAACCGCTATGGTATCCTACCATAGCGGTTTTTAAACGCTATTGATCACAATTTTTCTTGTAGTGGGTGAAGGAGAACGATTATGATCATGAAAGATAAAGAAAGAAAAAAGGTTAAAGAAAGGTTCTGAAGGTGTTCCTGAGATTGTAGCATGGGTTAGCAAGAGTCGAAAACTTGAGGAAAAAATGAATGTCGAAAAAGAGAAAGTTTTGCATCTCTCAAGAGTTTTCGAGGAGCAGGTATGTTTTAGTGTCTCTCCTTTCTGATTAGTTTTCTTTCTTGGGCGGTGATATTTTTTATTTATTTTGTGGTTTTTTTTCATTTAAGATCTCTTTGATTTCCACAGGATAATATTGTTCTAGAAGAAGATGAAGAAAAGGAGTCAGCTCAGCATACTATGAGTACTGCCCTTGCTCTTCCTAACCCTCATTTACTTTATTTTCTTTGAAAATTTATTGAAATTTTTGTACATCATTGTTAATCCAATACTGTTCCTTGTATTGGATTATGACCTCTCATTATGTAGTAGAATTCTAGATGAGTATTAGAATCCTGATAGACATAGGTTTTTTGTGAAAGTGATGCACACCGTCGCTTATATATGCGTTATGCCTTGCACTTTAGTGTGTATTGGGTATATATGTGTAAAACCTCTTTAGTACGACGATATCACATGAAAAATGCATTTCGCATGTGGTCTGTTGTTGCAAACTCAAAGGGATCTATTCAGTTAGTTTGTTACATGCATGAATATATGCCATCAAAACTTCAACTTATTTTTTTTCTTCATGCTAACAGAGGACCTTGCTGGAGTTAAAGTACTTCACGGTCTTGATAAAGTCATTGAAGGCGGAGCAGTTGTTCTGACTCTCAAAGATCAGAGCATATTAGCTGATGGTGACATCAATGATGGTAATTATTGTTTGTCTGAAATTTTCTTTAAGGCAGTGTTTATCACATCTAATTCCTTCAAATCTTACAACGACATTCTGATTGACAGAGGTTGATATGCTTGAAAATGTGGAAATCGGAGAGCAAAATCAACGAGATGATGCTTACAAGGCTGCGAAGAAAAATATTGGGATATATGATGACAAGTAAGATTGATCTTAATACTTTTCTCACAGATGTGCTTCATATGACTAAAATATCTGCCATCTGTATTATTTCTTCTCAGGTTCAATGATGAGTCTGGTGCAGAAGACAACCCTTCCACAGTATGATGATCTTGTTGATGATGAGGTTAGCGCCATGCCCTAGCATTGGATCTTTGTAATACCTTGTAATATACAAGCATATATAGTAGATCATCTTATCTTTTATTATTTATTTGTTCCGGTCGTGACTTTAGATGAAAGTGGGCGTTTTACTGGCAAACAAATAAGAAGCTAGAAGAGGTAACTCTCAGCTCCTTCCCAATGTAATGTTGAATATAGGAGAATTTGTTGCGACAAATAATTAATTTCTATGAGAAAAATTGTTACTGTTTCCAGCTTAGGAAAAGGATATTAGGTGTTTCCACGACCAGTGGGTTTGAGGATCTCAATTCATCAGGAAAGGTATCATAAGACTACTATACACAAGAGGAAATGCTTCAATTCAAGAAACCCAAGAAGAAAAAGGCACTCAGAAAGAAAAAAAAGAAAAACTTGGTTTAGATGCCCTTGAAGCAGAAGCTGTCAGTGTTGGACTGGGTGCTAGGGATCTTGGTTCTAGGATAGATGGGAAGAAGCAAATTGCCAAAGAGGAACAAGAGTGATCTGAGGTGCAAAGTAGGAATGATGCATACAAAACAACTTTTGCAAAAGCTGAAGAGGCATCTAAAGCACTCCGACAAAATATATTTTCAGTTAAAGTGGAGGAAAAGGAAACTCCTATTTTTGGAGATGAAGATGAGGATCTCTACAAATCTCTAGAAAAAGCTAGAAAACTAGCTCTGAAGAAACATGAGGAGGAAAAACCGTCAGGTTTGCAGGTTGTTGCTTCCTTAGCTCTTGCTTCCAGAAATCAAGTGCTTGAGACTCAAAACATCACATTGGGATAACCACAAGAAAACATATCGAAAGGAGAGATGAGTTTGGTTGCATTGTAAGTTTTTATTTACCGGTTTTATAATGTTAATCTGTTCTATATATAGCATGCTATCATAATGACTAGAATATCCTTGCAATTGGTAGATGCAGTAGAAGTATGTTCATGTTCAATCATCTGAATGCAGCTTGACCTTTGAGATCTCAAAAGGTTAACACTCAATTTTAACCATAGCTTCCAGTTATGAATGCATTTTCAACTTGTTAAGTCTTTTATTAAGGATACTTATTACATTAACATCATTAGCTAGTTTTGATTCATATGATGGATCTGAGCTCCTTTGTAAATTTCATTTGCAATGTTTCCCTTTGTATTAACCATTTCCTAGAGGAATTAAATGGAATCCCATTAAGACATATTTTGTTTTCCCAGTGTGATATCCTTTAGAAGTTCATATTTGGTTTTCAAGCAATTTATTGTATTCTGAAATCTTCTCTGTTTGCGTTTCTTAACTAGATGACCCCAAAAGAGGCTTTCCGGATGATTTCTCATAAATTTCATGGGAAGGAGCCTGGGAAAATGAAAAAGAAAAACGTATGAAGCAATTCCAATATGATTTGAAGATGAAACAGATGAAGAATTCTGACACGCCATCACAGTCTATGGCGAGAATGAGGGAAGCCCAAGCTCGCTTGCAGACGCCCTATCTTGTGCTCAGTGGGCATGTTAAACTTGTAATTTCTGCAGTGGAAACTGTATTTTAATGTTGAATCACTACACCAAAAATGCCCATCCGCAACGGTTTGGGACCATGGGGGTAAGCTATTGCTACGGCTTAGAGGCCTGGCCATTTAAGGGCGTCGCCAAATCACCATTGACGGCTAAAAATCGTGGCAACACATATTAGCAAGGGTTTTTCGCTTGATGATTTTCTGCATTTAGCCACGGTTTTAAGCCGTTGCTAACATGATGGCCACGGTTTGAAGCCGTGGTAAGTTATGGCCACGGTTTTAAGCCGTTGCAAACATTATGGCCACGGTTTTCAGCCGTGGCAAGTGATGGCCACGGTTTTAAGCCGTGGCAAGTAATGGCCGCGGTTTTAAGCCGTGGCAAGTGATGGCCACGGTTGTAAGCCGTGGAAAGCATGAAGTACCACGGTTTTAAGCCGTGGCAAGCATGAAGTACCACGGTTTTAAGCCGTGGCCAGTCAAAACAAAATTCAAAAAAAAAAGAAATTTGGTTTGTTGCGATGGTTTGAAACCGTTGCAACTTAATATAATCGAAAAAAAAAATTTAATTTTTTTTTGCTGTTGTAGCAAAATCACAGCCCCACACCTGCAAAATCAGTCCTTACTAAGATGAATATTTTCTTCAAGTTATAGAGTATATCATAACAAAGCATCCATATAAAATCAAATCCTTAAAACAGTCAACTCAAACTACTACAAGGCAGCAACCACAACAATCTTTGCAAATGAATATTTTATTCCTAGATTGTAAACATCTTAAGTCATGAACTAGTACACTCAATATTAGAACAGGAAAAAATGAGGAAATAAAGAAAATATAAGACATGGTATTGTATGAACCTGAAGAATCAAACAACAACGACAAAGTGCCTTTGCAGACTCTGTTATGTGCTTGATGTTGGACAAATCCAATAATGTGGGCACACATATGTAATATAATATGTATTGCTATCTTAAAGTGTAGTCCATTTAAATATGTGATCTAATAAGGGTATTGGACTATAAGGTATTAATAAATAACATGGTGTAAATAAGGATGTAATTTCTAATTCAATGAGGGGCAGAATTGGAAATTCACAGCCCGTAAGTTGAAGGGTTATGACTTATGGGCATTATAAATAGGATTGGTCCCCGATTGAGCGTTATGCATAATTGAGAAAAACTTTGGCATTGTCTTCTGTATCCTTTCAACAGAGAATCTAAGGAAACACTTGAATCAATCGGAAGATCCAATCTCATCACAATCACAGGGGAAATCGCTATGGATCGAGGTATGTTTCTATGTTTCTTGTTTCCATTGAATCTACTAGAGTCTTAAGTTTTGGTGTAAGAAACAACAATTGGTATCAGAGCATCTCCTGTTGATTCCATGTGAAACGATAAAGAAGAAAACGTTTTCCTTATTTTCATAGAACAACACTTTCATTATTGATTAATGAACAGTGAACCGAAATTTCACTGTTACGGTGAACAGTGTTATTGATATTCGTGTTGATATGCACGTTGAACAGTGTTACGGTGAACAGTGTTATGCATGTTGATATTATGTGATTCCTAATGATACTGTTATAATGTTACAGTAATTCAGTGATTATACAATATAGTGATTATATTGAAATAGTGATTATGTGATTTCTAATTATATTGTTACAATGTTACAGCAATTTAGTGATTATACAATATAGTGATTATATTGCAAATACAATTCAGTGTACAGTGAAATAAAAAAAAAAAATTTGATTCACTGTATGGGCTTGAATAGTGATTGTTCACGGGCCTGGTGACTGTTCAGTTGACTGTTCACGGGCCTGGTGACTATTCAGTTGACTATTCACGGGCTTGGTGACTGTTCACCTATTGGGCCTGTTGCTGTTATTAATAATTAGGCCTATTAGTACATTTTACTTTGACTATTGGGCCATGTTGCTGTTGGTAATATTGTTTTAAATTATTGGGACCTAATCAATTTGTTGGCTACATTTTATTTAAGTTTTATTTGTATTCAGTTCATACTCCAAATTTATACATAGATTATAATTTTGGTTTCATGTATCACTATTGTGTTCCTTATTTAAAATTTACACAATTTATCTAATAGGTTGCCAAAACAACCACTGTTAGAAAAATTGGTTGATTTTAAATAAGTGAGCATGCTACATCCATGTGAAACAATCGGCCCAAAGGAAGATTGTTTTGACCGGATAATCCCTAGTCTTAAATATGTGATAAAGTTTACTTTACCATGCTTTTATTATGTCAGTCCAAATAAAGGCATAATATTAGGCCGGTTTCGTTGTGTACAAAGAGTACCACTTACAGATTGATATTTCTGTCCAAAGACTAAATAACAATGCTGTGCTAGTTATCTTGATATGGGTTTTTTTTTATTTACCTATTGTATGAATTTAAAAGTTTATGCAATTGAATAATGATGTGAATATGTTATTTATGTAATTTATTCTCTGTACAGCTACTATGTCTGCTACTAGTATATCTGCTGGTGTAAATAATATTCCCATGCTTAATGGGACAAACTTCAAGGACTGGAAAGAGAACGTGTTAATCGTTCTTGGATGTATGGATCTGGACCTTGCCTTAAGGATTGAGCAACCCGCTCCTCTTACAGATGCAAGTACTCCTGATGCCAGGAAATACTTTGAGAAGTGGGAACGCTCCAATCGCATGAGTCTCATGCTCATCAAGCGAGGTATTCCAAAAGCCTTTAGGGGTGCAATATCCGCAGGGGTGACCAATGCCAGTGAGTTCCTTACTGAACTTGAAAAGCGTTTTGCTAAAAACGATAAGGCTGAAACAAACACGCTTTTAGCTAGCTTGATTTCATTAAAGTATAAAGGCAAAGGGAACATTAGAGAGTACATCATGGAGATGTCTCATCTTGCTTCAAAACTTAAAGCACTGAAGCTTGAGTTGTCTGAGGACTTACTCGTGCATCTAGTTTTGATATCACTTCCTCCACAGTACAGTCAGTTTAAGGTTAGTTACAACTGTCAGAAGGAGAAATGGACTCTTAATGAGCTCATTTCATACTGTGTGCAAGAGGAAGACAGGTTGAAGCAAGACAGAACGGAAAGTGCTCATTTTGCAAGCACCTCTAAAGATAAGGGCACAAAACGAAAGAAGGAGAATGAAGCTGCTAAGGGTCCAGCACAAAAGAAACAGAAAGGCAATGAGGGTTGTTTCTTTTGTAAGAAACCTGGACATGTAAAGAAGGAATGTACCAAGTATCACGCTTGGCGTGCTAAAAAGGGTATGTTTCTTGCTTTGGTCTGTTCTGAGGTTAACTTAGCTTCAGTACATAGAAACACTTGGTGGTTAGATTCTGGTGCTACTACTCACATAAGTGTTTCTATGCAGGGTTGTCTGAGCTACCGAAAGCCAAATGATGCTGAAAGACGCATCTTCGTGGGCGATGGAAAATCGGTAGACGTGGAAGCAATAGGAAACTTTAGGTTACTCTTAGGAATTGGTTGTTATTTGGAACTGAAAGACACTTTTGTAGTACCGTCATTTAGACGGAATTTGATTTCTATTTCCTTGTTGGACAAATTTGGATATTATTGTTCATTTGGAAATAATCAATTTAGTCTTTCATTAAATTCCAATATTATTGGTACTGGTTCATTAAGCACATTTGATAACCTATATCTTCTTGACACTATTGCCTCATATAATGAAACCTTGCATGTGGAATCACGTGGTACTAGGCGTAAGCTAAATGAAGGAAATTCATCAAAACTGTGGCACAAACGTTTAGGACATATCTCGAAAACGAGAATGGAGAGACTTGTGTCAGATGGCATAATAGATTCTCTTGATTTTTCAGACTTTGATGTCTGTATTGAGTGCATCAAAGGAAAACAGACCAAACAAAAGAGATTGGGTGCAAATAGAACTTCAGACGTCTTAGAATTAATCCACACAGATATTTGTGGACCATTCCCTTCGGCTTCTTGGAATGGTCAACAATATTTTATATCATTCATAGACAATTACTCACGCTATGGGTACCTTTATCTCATTCATGATAAATCTGAGTCACTGGACATGTTCAAAGCTTTCAAAGTTGAAGTTGAGAACCAACTCAACAAACGAATTAAAAATGTCAGGTCTGACCGTGGTGGTGAGTATTACGGCAGATATGACGGTTCCGGTGAACAACGTCCAGGACCATTTGCTAAATTCCTATAGGAATGTGGAATCGTCCCACAGTACACCATGCCGGGATCACCTAGCATGAATGGTGTAGCTGAAAGACGAAACCGAACTCTTAAGGACATGGTAAGGAGTATGATCAGTCATTCTACCTTACCTGAATCACTCAGGGGAGAAACACTAAAGACTGCAGCTTACATCCTTAATAGAGTACCAACTAAAGCAGCTGCCAAAACACCTTATGAACTTTGGACAGGCAGAAGACCTAGTCTAAAGCATTTTCACATTTGGGGATGTCCAGCTGAAGCAAGGCCTTATCGGCCGAATGAAAAGAAATTGGACTCCAAAACAGTGAGCAGCTACTTCATTGGCTACTCTGAGCGATCAAGGGGCTACAAGTTCTATAATCCCACTATTAAGTCCATTTTTTGAAACGGGGACAACAACGTGTTTTGAGGATATCGAGTTTGGGGGGAGAAATAAGGTAAGAGACATTGTCTTTGAGGAGGAATCAATTTCGACTCCTACTACTGTTGTTGCCAATGTACATCTTCCAATACATGTCATTGATCAAGAAGCGGATCTGGAACCTCAACAGGACAATGTTGAACTACTTCCTGCTCCAATTGAAGTAAATATTCCAGAAGAACAAACTCAACAACCTCAAGATCAAATGCCATTAAGGAGATCCACGAGAGAAAAGAGAAGAGCTATTCCGGATGATTATATGGTATTTCTCGAAGAACATGAGGAAAATGATGGATTGGTGGAAAATGATCCAATCAACTTCCATCAAGCCATGCAGGATTCTAACTCTCAAAAGTGGATAGATGCTATGAATGAGGAGTACAAGTCTATGCAAGACAATCAAGTTTGGGATCTTGTCCCATTACCTGAAAATACTAAGCCCATTGGTTGTAAATGGATATTCAAAACCAAGAAGGACTCAAAAGGTAATGTGGAAAGGTATAAAGCTCGTCTTGTAGCTAAAGGCTTCACTCAAAAGGAAGGCATCGACTATAAAGAGACTTTCTCTCCGGTGTCAAAGAAAGACTCATTTAGGACAATCATGGCTCTTGTTGCACATTTTGACTTTGAGTTGCATCAGATGGATGTTAAAACAGTGTTTCTCAATGGCGACATTGATGAAACAATTTATATGGTGCAACCAGAAAACTTTGTGTCT
Organism: Berberis vulgaris; assembly: GCA_963556465.1. NCBI lineage: Eukaryota > Viridiplantae > Streptophyta > Magnoliopsida > Ranunculales > Berberidaceae > Berberis > Berberis vulgaris. The sequence goes on from OY747135.1 coordinate 32,330,881, forward strand.
GGAGACCCAAAGAATATGGTTTGCAGACTAAAGAAATCCATCTATGGGCTCAAACAAGCTTCCCGTCAATGGTACTACAAATTTCATAAGTTCAGTGGGAGTAAGCATATCTTCTTGGTTTTGTATGTTGATGACATATTGCTTGCCACTAATAATATAGACATGTTGCACGAAACCAAGATATTTCTATCAAAGAAATTTGAAATGAAAGATCTTGGTGAAGCTTCTTTTGTCTTAGGGATTCAGATATACCGGGATCGTTTTCAGGGTATTCTTGGATTATCACAAAAGGGCTATATAGAAAAAGTGCTTAAAAGGTTTGGCATGCAAGATTGTAAACCAGGAGATACCCCTATATCTAAAGGAGACAAATTCAGTCTTCAACAGTGTCCTAGGACTAAACTTGAAGTTGGAGAGATGCAAAAGATCCCCTATGCATCCGCTGTTGGGAGTCTTATGTATGCTCAAGTATGTACACGTCCAGACATAGCATTCATTGTTGGAATGCTTGGCAGATATTTGGATAACCCTGGGATGAGTCACTGGAAAGCAGCTAAACGGGTTATGAGATATTTACAGAGAACTAAGGATTACATACTCACATACAAGAGATCAGATCAGTTGGAGATCATAGGGTATGCTGATTCTGATTTTGCTGGATGCCAAGATAGTAGAAAATCTACATCAGGCTACATTTATCTGTTAGCTGGAGGAGTTATTTCTTGGAGAAGTGCTAAACAGACACTCATAGCTTCTTCCACCATGGAAGCAGAATATGTGGCGTGTTTTGAGGCCTCCAACCACGGATTATGGCTGTGTTATTTTGTCACTGGGCTGCGCATTTTGAATGACATAGAAAGACCACTAAAGTTATATTGTGACAATAAGTCAACAGTTTTATATACCAACAACAATAGGAGCTCGTCTAGGTCAAATCATATTGACATAAAGTTCCTGGTTGTGAAGGAGAGAGTAGAGAATAAACAGATTTTCATAGAGCATATTGGGACACACTCCATGATTGCGGATCCGCTTACTAAGGGATTACCACCCAAGGTCTTTCATGAGCACACCGCTCATATGGGTGTTATGTCACATGAGGATATCATGGTTTAGTGGGAGTTTTGTTGTTCTATTATGAATTTTTGGACACATTGGTGTAATTTAGTATTTTCTGCAGAAATAAAGTCTTCAGTCAATTGTCTGTTTATTATATGTTTGATCTCTTTAAAGATTAAAGTTGGACCGGTTGGAAATAGACATGTTTGGATCACATCACATGTAATTTCCATGCTCTACATCGATGTTTGATCTATGTCATTTGATTATATTGGTATATGTGACTATTGATGGATTTCGTTACGCCACATGTGACGCAAATCGCTTTAATCCTATATCAGTATAGTCAATGGACGAGATTGTTTCGGAATACCTTTACTTGTGATAGCAAGTTTTGAGCTCATAAGGTTATATACATTAAAGTTAACATATGTGGCCCAAGTGGGAGATTGTTGGACAAATCCAATAATGTGGGCACACATATGTATTATAATATGTATTGCTATCTTAAAGTGTATTCCATTTAAATATGTGATATAATAAGTGTATTGGACTATAAGGTATTAATAAATAACATGGTGTAAATAAGGATGTAATTTCTAATTCAATGAGGGGCAGAATTGGAAATTCACAGCCCGTAAGTTGAAGGGTTATGACTTATGGGCATTATAAATAGGATTGGTCCCCGATTGAGTGTTATGCATAATTGAGAAAAACTTTGGCATTGTCTTCTGTATCCTCTCAACAGAGAATCTAAGGAAACGCTTGAATCAATCGGAAGATCCAATCTCATCACAATCACAGGGGAAATCGCTATGGATCGAGGTATGTTTCTATGTTTCTTGTTTCCATTGAATCAACTAGAGTCTTAAGTTTTGGTGTAAGAAACAACACTCGAAGCTTTGCCTTTGCAGTGCCTTGTGCTCGAAGCTTTGCCTTTGCAGACTCTGTTGCTGCCATATAGCTTGGCAACTTTGGACTGTTATGTGACCCATTTTCCGGATATTCCTGCTTTGCTGGAAATGAAGCTCTCCTCTTGCTGGCCTTCTCATTGCTAGTTTTAACTTCCTTTGAGAACAACTCCCCATTTGTCACATGACCATTTTCTTCCTTCCCAGTGCTCTCCACAGTTGGTGAATCAACAACAGGATGAGCATCATGCAACTCATCAACTATATCATCTGCTACCAATGACTTCAGAGGACTTCCTCCATGAAGATCTTTAGACATTTGTGCATCCACTTCTTTCTTCGTCTTCTCAGAAAGCTCAACCATGCCCATATCTGGAACATGAGGCGCTGGAGAGCCTGATGCCTTGCTGGTGGTGTGTCTCGGCTTCTCAACCTCAGTCCCAACCATGCCCATATCTGGAGAACCTGATGCCTTTGAAGTAATATGATTTAGTTTCTCATTCTGAACCTCTATCGTATCAGCAATCTCAGTTGTGGAGTTTGAGACCTTTGTAGTAATAGATCCTGATCGAATATCAAAAAAGTATTAAAACATAACAAATTATTTCAGATATCAGTATTGAAAATACAAATATGTCTTCCTTTTTCACTACACCAAAAATACCCATCCGCAACGGTTTGGGACCATGGGGGTAAGCTATTGCCACGGCTTAGAGGCCTGGCCATTTGAGGCGTCGCCAAATCACCTTTGACGGCTAAGAGTTAAACTCCAAACAAATAGAAATTCAGGAAAAACACTTATTTTGAAAAGATGCACACCATTGCTAATACATATGTAGCACAAGTACTCCAAAAAACCATTTAACACAAAGAAATGAAGAAAATGAGATAGGCTAATAGTCCAAAAAATGCAAGTTCAATCCATTTAACACCGACATGGTTAATAAGATAAAAGCATTATGATATGTGGAAACTTACAAATAATTAAGGTTTTTAAGGTCTCCCACAGATTCTGGTATCCCACCACTGAACATGTTGTTTGAGAGATCTAGCGTCTGCATCATACCCAGCTTTCCAATACTCGCAGGAATAGGACCAAAAATGGCATTATTCTGCAGTAATCTACACGAGTGTAATAAAAGATTGAAAAGAAAAGAAAAAATTAGAGAGAGAGAAAGTGACAAATCAGAGGAAGGCTTGACAACAATCATATAATGATGCTGAAACATACACAGATCCAAACTCAGTCATGGTGTTTACATTTAAAGAATGTGGTGGTAGCTGTGAGCTTCATGCTCTTCTTTTAATAGTCTTCTCTTAGCTTTTATATAATTGGTTAATAACAATGTGGTGGTTGATGATGCATTCACATATAGTTATCTCTAACTTAGTAGGTTGAAGTCATTACAGGACATTCTAAGTCTCAACTGTCAACAGATATCCTTCCTACTGAAGGAAAATTGGAAGACGCTAATTAAACTGACATTCCATTTCTGATCCTAAGAGCTAATAAACTCATAAGAACTATGCAGACTGTAATCGATATCACCTGAGTAAAAAAGAAGTGGAGAATTTCAATCATCTGACAACACTAAGAAGAAAGAGTAGTTTTCGTTAAATTGCATTATGTGAATACTCAATAACGACATGCAGAGGGGTGGTTGAATGCTGCTATACTAGTGCTATTTTGTTTTCTGGTAAAATTCTCAAGGTACAACTCCTTTTGGCAGTTTAGAGGAAAGATTCAATGAAAGGAAAATGTGGTACTTTGGAAAGAGAATGGAAGAGTTATAGAACACAATCATCAAAAGAAACTGTTTCTGTTATGTCACTTGACCTTCAGATAAGCAAAATATGAAGATTTTGTGTTTGGTGGGTTGATTTAGTGAGAAATGTATTCTCTTAGCACCTTTCTACCGTGTTCTACATTTATCTCATAAATCAAATTGACTAAGTGACAACAGAGATAGTGGTTTTGACAAATAAGCAACAAGCATAATCAAGCACTAAAAATAAATAAGACTAGTCTCCACTTACACAGATTACTGATTACTGAGATTTCCCATCCATGGTGAGAGGGTCCCAGATAAGCTTTGACTAGGCAGCCTTCTGATAATACAAAACCGAAACAACAAAAATAAAAAATAAAAATTACTTTGCAAAGAGAATGACTTCTTAAAGAAAATGATTTTGATGGAAAGTATTTTTGGTATTGTTACTAGGAAATCATCTATAGTATACAAGGAAGATGGATAACAAACTAGAGTAACTTACACAGCAACCACGGAGCCTTCAGTGGAGCAGGTAACCATCCTCCAGCTACAAGGGTCCACTGAATTAATATCCCAGCTCTCCAATACATTATATGGATCAGTAGAAATATTGATATTTGTCACAAGATCTTTAAATGATTGAATGGCTTTTGCAGCAGCAGTGCATCCCATGGCATGGGTAGAGTAAGAGTGTCCATGCAGAAGTGCCATGAGCTGAAAACATATCAAGTGAGCATATTATATACTTGAGGCAATCAGGGACAAAGCACATTTGTGTAAATCAAATATACCACAATATCTTATCCTAAAATCAGGTTAAAACATCGTGATATCTACAATATATGCACAAATACCTTGGAGTCCCCTTTGAATGCATCAAAAACAACAGTTGTCCTGCCTGGTTCTATAATTAATGCTCCAATGTGACCTGAACCAGATCCTAATAATGATAAGTGCTAAGATATTTATGTTGAATAACTTCTGGCAAGATATGAACCATCCCGACTTCTATTGAAGAGCTCGTCACGTGACCTGAAGGTTGTAACAAATATAAAGAACAGGTTTCACCATGAGAAAATGAATACAAACTCAACAGCTAGAGGTGAAAAGATTTCAACTTACTCAAATTTTCAGGGCACAGATTTTCAGATTGCAGCACTTCTTTGGGTAAGAACCCATACCATGGTTGCTGTAGGAATCCCGTATACGACGAGGGAGCCTGTGCTTCCATTGCTCCCAAAGTATAAGATCCATTAAGAGCCAAAACCTGAACAAAAGAAACAAGGGTTAGGACAACTAGTTCATCACTTTATCTATCTGTATTAAGAACTGGTGAATGCTTTAAGTGCTAAAATACATAAGTCTTCAAAACAAACTAAAATTCAACACTCTACACTTGTAAGAAGTACAATTAAACGAACTTGTGCAAAGTAGTGGCTTGAAATCGAGCTAGTCTAATTTTCTGATGCACATAGACCATTTTCTTCCTTCCCCAAGAACCTCTTCTCATCCATTCGCAACAAACCTCCTAAATAAACAAAATTTGAAACAACCACTACTTCCCAATCCCTCATTAGCATCCATGGTTCATTCCAACAACATCGAAGGCATCACCGACGGAGCAGTCAAGGGACTGTGAAAGACTCAGACACACACACTCAGTTAGATTCCAGACAGCTAGCAATATCTTGCAAGGCAAAAACTATTCTCATACTTTTCTTAGAAAAACTATTCTCTTTTGCAGACAGTGAGTAATATGAAATGATGATAATCCTATATGCAGGGTGCATAACTGGGGTGAAAAGTCATTCAGAAATAACAATAATACTATATGCAAGGAGCATAACAGGGGTTGAAAACGAGCAAGAAATTGAATGACTTGTAGCTAATGAGTAATGGATTGATTTCAGACATCATACACAAAGGAAACAAAATGCCATAAAAACAGGATATCATTAGTCTTACTAACCAGCCAATGTGCCAGACATGTTACGACTTCTTGAAGAAATGGGGCATCAACATCTCATAATTGTACTTAAAAGACAATTATAGAGAAGGCTAAGAACAGATAAATCATATCAGTTCATGGTAAGGTTGTTCTTCAAATAATTGTACTTAAAAGACTTTTCCAAAATCAATGAATATATTGCACAGATAATGAGGTAACCTACATATTACACATGCTCCCCACAGTGGGTTGTGAAGAACCTTAAACCTAACAAGAAAGTTTCATCTTTGCAGGTTGTAAACAAAGCATTAAACAGAACAAGAAAGTTGGGTCAGCAATATACAAGATAAACCATACCTAGAAACCTTTACCTCTTTTCCTTTCTTGACATTGCATTAAGATGCTCATGTATTACCTGCTCTCACCTCCAAAATGCAGTCCCTTTCATCTGCATCATCCTTAGGAAGCATGGACATGAGCAGCAGGTTTTGCAGTTGTGCTTCCTGACTTTGAGATTGTTTTCTCGACTGCTTTATTACGCTTTCTAGGGGTACTTGGCTGAAATTTTTGGGAAAAAAGATATAACATAAGCCACTACAACCATAAATAAATTCTTTAAGTCATCTAAAAACACCATAGAAGATAGCACCTGCTCCTTCTCTGCAAGTGAAGTGTTGGTTGTAGCATGAGGGGCCTCCAAAAAGTCAATCAGCTTGGCCACAATATCCTCCTGCACGTCAAAGTTTCAGGGTCATCTTTGACAGTAAAAGAAAAAATGTCAAAGATTCACAGTAAATGGCTGCAAACATAATACAGATTCACAAAAGGTTTCATTTTAGTTTGTCTAACAAAAACATCCCTTCTTGACAATAGCAATAACAAGATTCATTTATCTACTATTAACAAAACTAAGTTTTCATTCGATGCATCCTAATTCTGCTTTTTCAATGCATGGGCAAGAATAAGCTTTGACGGGTGATGTGAGAGACAGAAGTCAAGTGCCCAATCATGGTATTGTCAGGTCAGAAGACAAGCAATTGTATCACCACCATCATTTGTGGTCAATGGAAGTGTACAGTGAACTCTAAGAAATTTCCCCAGAAACTGAGAGCCGCTTTTAAAATGGCAATCCATTTACTAAACCAAACTACAAATGAAATCAGACATTGATAATTGATAAACATTAAGTTTTTTTATCTCTGCTATCAACAAAAGTAGTAGTATAAGTAGCAGTAGTAAGCAACCAGAGCAACAGAATAATGTTATAAGCACCAGTTCCATAAACCAACATGACAAATTGATTTGTAGCAAATTCATGCATGATAACTTATCTATCCAAAACCAAAGTGAAGGAAGGAAGAAAGTATTCACATACCTTAGAGAGCAGAGAGTGAGCAGGGGAGAGGGAAGTGAGTATGAAGCAATCAGAGGGACAGAGCAAGGGAAACACAGAAAAGAAGTCAATGCTTTATCATTTTGATAAATTAAGACAGAAAAGAAGATGTTTTTACCTTTTTCTTTTCTTAAAAACAAATAAGAAAAGACTCCATTTTCGCGTACCACATACGCGCGTCCTGAAGAAGTTTGTTTTTTTGTTTTTTATACATTAAGATAGAAAAGAAGATGCTTTTTCTTTTTGATAAATTAAGAAGAAAATATCACGTATATTCAGACATCTAAAAACTTTTAAAAGCATGGACATGAACAGTAGGTTATGCAGTTGTGCTTCCTGACTTTGAGATAGTTTTCTCGACTGCTCTATTACGCTTTCAATGGAAGTGTACAGTGAACTCTAAGAAATTTCCTCAGAAACTGAGAGCCGCTTTTAAAGATTCCACATCATTATCTCAATACAAACATAGTTAAAATGTAAGAGGAATACTTCCTCACCGAAAAAATCCAAGATGAAGCCTGTGACTAAAAGGCATAACGAAGGGATCATCCAGTGCAAAATTTTGTCCTTGTGATCCCGCATCACTACAACAATTAAGGCATTTTTCAAGAAAAAATGTCCTTGACAAAACTCAAAATTTTGTTGAAAACTACTTTTAACAAGGAAAAAAATTCGTTGGTGGGTTCCTAGAGGCATCCCCGTAGCTAAAGGTATTTGCCAAGGAATTACAGTTTTTGTTGGTAAAAGGGATGCTAAGTCAAGAAAATATTTTGTTGGTAATATTGACAACTACCAAGGAAATTCGTTGGTAAAAATCAAATATCGTTACCAACAACTTGTTTGTTGCAAGAACTATTTTATTTACCTACAAAATTTTTCTCGAAAAATCTTAAAATCATCAAGGAAAATTGTCGTTGGCAAAGGTAACAACCTTTATCATAGAACTTTTTCGTTGGTAAAATGCATGAATATCAACGAAAGTTGTCATCGATATCGTTACCAATTACCAAGAAAATTATTTTCAATAAAAAAATGATATATTAAAGTTGTCTAAGAGACGACCTAATATAGGTCCCAAACTCTAAGGACATCACCCACTAACTCCCAAACTCTAAGGACACCACTCTTGATGATAAGACCCCACTATGGAATTTCATATATAATATATTTATTTTTAGGCTCAACGGGAATCGAACTCCTGACCTATAGTAAAATCTGTTGCAATATTTACCAATTGAGCTATTTGAATAATTGTGTTGTGTGAAACAACTTTATAGCTTATTAAATCAAATTACTCATTTTTTGCAATAAAAAAATCATTGCTACGTATATAATAGAGACCAATATATAATATTTCGTCACTATAAATTAAAACTAAATATTTTCACCATTATAAGATTTATGTTAACTTTTTCTACCACTTTTAGCAATGAAAAAAAATTTCACAGTTACACCATTATAATTAGCAACAAAATAGTAATAGCATCTCAATGCTATATGTTATTGAAATTGGTTATATCCCCAATGAAATAAAATTAAATTGTTGTAAATAAGAAAATGAGCCTTAATAAGAAAAATGTTCATGAAAATTTTATCAATATTTAGCAACGAAATAAATTGTTACCATTAATATTATAATTAACAGTAAAATAATATTGTATTGTTAAATAAATTTTATTTGATTTTTCAGATGAAATTATATCAATGCTACTAATAAAAAATTTCAACGAATTGATATTTTTCCACTATAAAGAAGCTAGGAGCTTTAAATATAAAAAAATTTCATGAAAAAGAATTCATTATAAGTAACCAAATAAATCGTTGCAATAACGTGGTAATTAACTAGAGAAAATTTAGTTTCATTGTTGAAGAGACACGAACAAGTGTTATAGTGCATTTACTAAGAAAATGTTTGTCAATAATATTAATATTATTAGCAATGAAATAATTTATTGTAAATGACGTCATTATAACTAACAAACTAAAATTTCGTTGAAAAAGAAATATTTTGTTGCTAAATAATGTTGGTGGGAAATTGGTTTTGGAATAAATATTTTTCGCCATCTCTTTACAAAGAAAAGTTGCCAACAAAATAGATTTCGTTAAGAAAAGTGACAACTCTATGGTTTTTTCAATGAAATTTATTTTTGTTAGAAATAGTAACATATTAACAAGGAAAATAAAATTTGTTAGTAACTAAAACATTTTTTGTAGTGAGTATACCAATTTCCAACAAAATAATGACTTGTCGCTATAAAATACTTAGTGAACTTTAATGAGAAACAAATTTTCATGAAAATATTATCAGTTTTTACCTAGAAAAAAATTTGTTACGAACAATGTTATAATTACCAACAAAATCTTATTTCATAGCTACAAAGATTTCATTAAAAAATATATTGTTTCCAACAAAATAAAAAACGTTGTCAATAGTATGACAATTCTCAACGAAATATTACTTTGTTGCTATAAATTAATAAACGAGCTTTAACAAGAAAAAACCTAATGAAAAAAATTATCAATCATTATCAACGAACCGAATCATTACTAATAATGTGATTATTGTCTAGGAAAACATATTTCCTTACTAAAGAGTGACGAATAAGATTTAATATTCGTTAACAAGGAAAGTTAGTTGTTGTTAAAATCAGTCTTCTTTAGCAACAAAATATTTCATTTCAGATGATGCCATAATTACCAAGGAACAAGTATTTTGTGGCCATAAAAATAATTTCATTGTTAAATCAATTTAGCGAAAAATTGGGTTTGGAGGGAATGTTTCCCGCCACCTATTTAACAAGGAATGTTTCCTACAAAATATATTTTGTTGGAAAACAGTAACAAGTTTATGGCTTTTTCAAAGAAATTTTTTATTCGTTGACAATGCTACAATATTAACAAGGAAATCAATTTTCGTAGCAATAATTTTGTTGGTAAAAGATAGATTTTTTGTAGTGCATATACGATCAATTGAATTAATTCATAAGCTTTTTCCTTTGTTTTTTTATTCAGAGCGTAGACTCCATGAAAGAAGGGGGCAATTTACCTTAAAATGAACAATCACGTGCCCGTAGTGTAAACCAATCAAGCATGTGACAATGGCCATCGCAGTACTGCAGTATCAGAGCAAATGAGACCAAGCTACAGGAAATTAAAGAACTAGAATCCCATTTATTACTAAAAAATATTTATGTACGGGATTACGAAAAAGATTTACATGGAAATAATGCAAGAAGGTTATAATAGACCTTAAAATTCCTTCAGGATCAAAAGGGGCTAGACACCATGATGGAGCATCATGCCGAAGTGGGCCATAATCTGGGGAGTTGATGTTGCATTGCTGCTCCAGAATGATAAATAGTAGTAAACAAACCATCTTTGACAGCAAAAACAAGTAAACAAATAGTAATTTATGGAAATAGCAACCTCTGTCCTTGCATAAATTCCTTCAATCCAGCAGAGCTTTCACTTGGAATTTGATATTCCCAGTCAGGAACACGTAAACCATATAATAAGACCATGTAGATGATTGTAAGAAAACCTACCACAACCCTGCAGGAGAAAAACGAAATACATATAAAAAATCTAGCACTACTATTGTTTAACAAATTAACTTCTCTAATATCCTTATCTATCCTGTATAAAAGTGCCATTTTTGTAAGCAGTAAACAACTTGTACCTGCAGTATACCCATCCACCTAATATATTGCAAGTAGACTCCATAAGATAGATCATTGAGGCGATGAAAATAGCCACCTGCACATCAGAAAATTTAATATATATATATATATATAAGAACCAGATAACCATATCACAATGAAAAAAATATAATGAAACTTAACACAAAAATTGATAAAGGTAAACATACCCTCATCCCTCCTCCTTAATCCGGGCTTGGGACTGGCAATGTAAAAAAGAACATTTACATTGGCGGAGTTAAAAAAGGGTTGTTATAAATTTAAAAAACATAGGTAAGTATATATATATACATATATTCAACAAGAAAACAACACTACTAAGATTACATATTTGGGACTACCAAATCCAAATTAAAATTACAGATTTGGGACTACCAAAACCAAATCAGCCAGGAGTGTGTAATTCAAAAAACAAAAATGAACGTATCACTACTAAGTACTACAGTATTGCATGCAAGTCCACAAAAATAGCAAGCATCAAGGATATCGTTCAAGGTTGTAACTACCAAGGTAGTTGTAACTATGAATCATCACGTTCCACATGATTTTTACACCATACGAAGAAATCACCAACGTACAAATCCCCCATCATGTCTCCTTTTGGATCACTCTTGTAAAGTTTCACCTCAGTCATATATTTGAAGCATAAGGAAAGTCTGATCTCTGTTGCAGGGTTCAATGATCCATGGCAATCGCAAGAGAATCGATGGATAGGATCTACAACCTCTTTTGCTATCGCAATGACATTCTTATGCCAATCACAAACTTTGTAAGTCCTTGACACTGAAGGAACATGATTGCTTGGAGAAGGAAACCTCGCAACACCTTGAGAAGATGGTGGTAATGGAGATGGAGGTAATGGATTTTCTGGTTGCCTTGTCGATTGTGCACGGGATGAAGGTGTATCTTTAGTTCTTTGTGTCCCTCCTTGTGTTCCCTCACTTGTTGATGGTCTCACATAAGTTCCATTTTCAAGTCTCTCTCGTATCCATTGAACATTTTCTTCTAATCTATCATATTTTTGGCTCAATTTTTTTACTTCCAATGTTTTATCCATAAGCAATGAACGAGCGGGAAGTGAAGCATCATACTTCCTTTTAGAGACGGTGGTTCCAACACAACGAACACGTCACCTTTGTTCTTGGCCAAACACTTGGCTTAGAGGATCATTATCAATAGTGAGGTCAATGGTACCCTGGGTTGAAGATTCTTGCAAGGCGGTCTTTTTTGCTTTAACTTGTTCCTTAAAAAGAATGAAAAAATAAAATACTACAGGACACAAATAATATTCAAACAACTACAAAGTAAATTAAGAATTGTGTATAAAAGACATCATTGGGCACATACCATATATAGTTCAGCACCATGCGTGGGTTTTCCATCCTTTCCCGTGTGATAAACAATCCATATATCAGTGCGTGTGACTGGTTCCCCATCAGGGTTCTTCTCAACCTATATACTTGAAAGATTAGTCTCAGCCTATATAGTTAAATGGTTATTATTGTACTAGTAGCTAGAAACTCAATTACCATTTCATACTCCACTTCTGCAACACTCTTTTGGCCACCCCCCATACATACTTTGAAGCCTTTTTGGTTTTGGCATTTTGGTCTCTAATTGCTTTTGCTTCAGGGGTGCTCTCATAGCGAACAAACTCCTTCCAATCCTCCTCTCTTACACCATTTGGAACATGCTTATCTTGTTCCTCAATGGTAGGATACTTATCCAAATAGTCCTTCCTAAGATCTGCCTTGAACCTTCTAAAATATTCTGGCATTTTCAAATGCACACTCCTTTTCACATAATTTGGGATGTCGTATTCACGCTGCAAATAAGCCATTGAGATATAAGTTGACAATAAAATAAAACATTATGAAAATCAATGATGTAAAATCTCACCTTGAGGGCATTCCACACATCCTATTTGTAGTTGTCAGTAACATGGTTCCAACTCTTGAATTTGATGGGCACAAGTGTGAAACAAGCTTTCCAATGCGTTTATTGAAATTTCTAGCACCAAGTCCAACTGCTAAACCATGGACATTGAACTTTATGGTCTTTTTAACTTCACTGTCATCATTTGTAGATGTAGTGACATCATTGGTGGAGAGATTGCCGCGAGTACTACCCATTTCTATCAATGACATTATAGATATTAACCATTATCAAACAAAAAGAAATAAGAAACAACTATGTACACTACATTTATAGATAGTTTCCTTCCACAACATATCACCACAAATAGATTTTTATAAAGCATTGGAAAAGCCAATCTGAATACTTAGCTACAAAGCTTCCCTTTCCCAACTCAAAAGTCAAAATAAGAAACAAAGACAAAATGTATATTAGCCATTTTTAGCTTAATATCTTCTTTTGTTATTAGTGGTATATTAATTCTACCAGTGGTATCTTTAATATCCAAAGTAAATTCTTTTGTTGAAACACCAAGATAAACATGATTTTTCCTAGTGATCAAAGATTTTGCTATCTTCGTTAAGACTCCTAAAGTCCTGAAGATTTGTTTAGCACTAAGTTTTATATCAAGGTATCTTTGATTCTTATTTTTATTTTCCATGGAAGCCTATAAAAATAGTTTGCAAGTGGGAAAAGCTTTATCCGATGATGTGTGGTGAAAGATCACAACTTTCATATACGCTGATCTCCCTTTCGTTTTCATTTAGACTTTGAAATAAAAACCTTCAGTAAAAAAAATAGTACAAGCAAAGGCCAGAGTGGAATCAAGAACACATAATTTGAAGGTGGAAAATATTTTAAGGGGTGGACATCATGGAAATTTTTACAACAACATGGTCATCTTCTCTTGTCACTTGTTTTCTATACAATTCTGCTATCTTTGTAATCAAACACATCCTTAAAAATATAAGGAATCTACCTAGCTAACATGACTGATAAAATGACATTTGATGCGAAAATTCTGCCACTGGTGATGTGAAGTATATGTCTATGTACTCTGTGGTTCTCCTTTAAAGACTGAAATATATTTCGTGTCGACCACTACCACCACCACCACATAGTATATACTTCACTACTCTCCAAGAACTAAGTCATGATAGGTACATGTAAACAAACATAATATAAGCTAAATAGTAAACATTACACTGATACCATCATAATATAATCAAAACATGTAAACATAATATAAGCTAAATAGTAAACAAACATAATACATGTAAACATAAGCTAAATAGTTATTCAACATGAGGTGAAAACTAGTACCATCATAATATAATCCAAGACATGATAGAAATAAAACATTACACTAATTAACTGAAATAATTTGAACTTCTAATTACTTCAATGTTGAGATATTACTAAACTGAAAGAGTTACCTTTATCCAGATGGAATCGAAAGAGTTTGAGAATAGTTTCGAATGATGGAGAGCAACACAAAAGATTTACTAATCCCTAAAATTAGCAAAAATAAATAAATTTTATTACACACTATAGTT